>CM076910.1:8116335-9316335 GCA_039519145.1 Kokia cookei
ACTATTTGTTCTTATCCTCAAAACCCTCATTTTACAACTCAGTTTCAGTTATAGCCAAAACTTTCCTTATCATAGGGATCAATTTTTCTTGGAGTAAACTATAAAAATAGTTTTTTTTTTTTTGTCTCAGGTTATATTTTAGTAATTTATGTTTGAAATGTTACGTTTTAGTAATTTATGTTAGTATTTTGTTACGAAGTGATCACTGTGCCATTAAATTTTGTTATCTCCCTAACGGTAATCTTACGTGGCAGTCCAACTAAATTTAAGTGTCAACTTGGATTTCCAAATGGAATGAGAATAAATCTTTAATTAAATAAATTTAATTAATTAAAAATTTTAAACCCTAAATCCATTTCCACACACCTCTATTCTTATCTTCATCCTCTTTCTCTTTTATTCCAATATCTTTAGTTACAAATTTGTCTCAAAGCTTGAATCTTTGAAACCCATTAACCCAAAGAAACTTAACGGGAAGAAGATATTGGAATCAAAGGTATTGAATCTTTAAGTTAATGGGTTTTAAAGATTCAAACTTTGAGACATATTTGTAACTAAAGATATTGGAATCAAAAGGAAAGAAGATGAAGAAGAAGAAGAAGAGAGGTGTGTGAAAATGAGTTTAGGGTTTATTTAGTTAAGGTTTAGGGTTTAAATATTTTAATTAATTAATTTTATTTAATTAAAAATTTATTCTCATTCCATTCGGAAATCTAAGTTGGCACTTAAACTCTAGTTGGACTGCCACGTAGAATTACCGTTAGGGAGATAACGGAACTTAACTGCATAGTGATCACTTCGTAACAAATTACTAATATAAGTGACTAAAACGTAACATTTCAAACATAAATGACTAAAATGTAACCTGAGACTATATGTTTTTTTATCAATTTAGTATATTTATTATAATTTCATCATTTCTAATCTATATTTTTCGAGGGGCATGTTTTTAGTCTTGAGAGTTGAGATGAACTTATTTTTATTAATTCTATAAAATAATTTGACATGATTTTTTTAAAGATTAGTGATGACATGACATATACACTCGTGTTCTCATACAAATTAGATAATATTTTGTATATTTAAAAAATATAATATTTATCAAATGGTAAAAAAAAGAGAAATCTCAAAATTGCATATAAATTTTGATTTAACGTGTAATTTGATATATAAATTCTGATTTTATGTAATTTATATGTGAAACTTTGATTGTAATTCTAATATATTCATACATTTTTATTTTAATTTAATTATACATATATATATAAATAAATAAATATATCAATTTTATTTTTATATTAGAATAATATAATTATTTATTTAGGAAATATGTATACATAAAATGATGTTAGATTGATAATGGTGTTAATTATTTTTTGAAAATTGAATTAAATCAAAATTTCATATAAAAAATTGTACAAAATCAAAGTTCTTGTATAACATTACATATTGTTTCAAAATTCATGTGCAATTTTGAGATTGATTCCTAAAAAACACCAAGAATACATAAAATTATTTAATGAAATTAATGGTAAAAAAATTGAAGATTGAAAATACACATCTCGGAAAAAATAAAGAGATTAGAAATAATCAAATTATAAGAGAGAGATTAATCGAATTAGGTTAATTAATTCGGTTTTAACTGAAATTTGAACATCCTACTTTAAACTCTTGAAATTTAATCCCTTAACTAACCATTAGAGGAAACATTAGATTTTGAGAATTAAAGTTTAATTGATAGCATTGTTAATTGATATTCATTAAATTCAAATGTGTGTCATTTAAATAATAATTTAAAAATTAACGTCTCATTGATAATGCACATTAAAATTTAACAAAAATTCGGTTAATAGCAATATTGTTTAAATTGAATCGGATCGACCATCGGTTGGATCGAGAATTAATCGAAATATTTATTTGCAGAGAAAGGTTAGATCGGTTAATCTGCCAATTTCTCTATTTTTAATATATTTATTTATTTTTTAATAATTTATTTAATTAAACCGAACAAACCGATCAACTTACTAAATCGAAACCAAAAGTATGTCCGGTTCAATCACCAATTCATTCTGAAAATATTGGTTAATTCTTAAATAAATAAGTAGAGGAATTAAATTCCTAAAATAAAAAGCAACAACACTAGCCAACAATATAATAAGGGAGCAATGGTTAACCCTCGTGTTTCGTCATCACCTCCCCGAATTTTGAAAGCAGAAGGCCTAAATTTTAAACGTTTAAAGAGTACAAGGACTGAAAAACAAAATTAGACCAAAAGAAAATAACAGATTGCAATGTTAAAAATACTAGAAAACAGAGTTGGAAGGTAGAGGGTAGTTCCTTTAGAACCGGACAACCATGATAGCTAAAGTAGGAAAAGTGAGATCATTTTTCCTTAAAATATCAAAATCATCTGTCAATTTCCTATTATAATTTTGTTGCCTCAATTCACTGCCGTCCACGATATTCTTGGTCACCCTGTTTTTCTCACAGCCATTCATAAACAGAATTTTAAAGCTTAAAAAGCAGAGGAGCAAATCGTTGAAATCCAATCGGGAAGGCAAAGAAGAAAAAGAGTGAAAGGTTCGGGTTTTGAGAAAAACGATTGGGTTCACTCTTTTTTTCTAGCCTTGCTGATCTTTTCGGGGTTCTTTCACAAAAACAAAAAGAATAAATTTGGGTGATCTGTGTTGAAGAAGAAACAAAAATGGCGACATTCCAAGGAACTCAACAAAAATGCAATGCCTGCGACAAGACTGTTTATTTGGTGGATAAGTTGACGGCTGATAATAGGATTTTCCATAAGGCTTGCTTCCGTTGCCACCATTGCAAGGGTACTCTCAAGGTATTTCTTCTTCTTTCAATATACGGTATAATTGTATCTTGATCCCCCCAAAATGAAATTTTCATTTAGTGTTTTCAAAAATATTGATTGTAAATTGGTAAAAATACCATGAAGGCCCCTATACTAAGATTCAAATTGCATTTTGTCTTCAACATATAATTAGCAGCAGTGGCGGGGAGAAAGTCGGGAGGCGGGGTCCTGACTACTTGGTTAAATGGGATAATTCCAATTTTAGCCCCTCCTAATAATTAATCATTCCACTTAAGCTTTTTTGGCCTTTTGATAAAAAAATTATTTTTAGCCCCTCCAAAAAAAATGAATAATTCAATTTAAGTATTTTTTTAACAATTTTCTTTTTTATTTTGAGCTTTAAAATTTTATAATTTTATTTTATTTTTAAAATCGTGCAGCTTAGCAACTACAACTCCTTTGACGGGGTGCTATACTGCCGGCCACACTATGATCAACTCTTCAAGAGAACTGGCAGTCTTGACAAGAGTTTTGAAGGTTTTTTTTTTTTTCTCTATTTATTTAATAATACTTCACTCTATCAAACAATCTGCTATATATATGTTATTTCTTTTCAATATTCTTTCAGGAACACCAAAGGTTGTCAAACCTGAAAGACAAATCGGTAGTGAGGTAATTCTTCAAAACTAGCTGCATGTGTGTTTGTGTATGTATGCATGCATGTATGTTTTAATTTTCACCATGATATAAGATTTATTTTCTGTTTTGTGTTGAATTTGATGCAACAGAGTGCACTGAAAGTGATGAACTCGTTTGGTGGCACCAGAGAAAAATGTGCGGCCTGTTCTAAGACTGCTTACCCAATTGAGAGGGTAAGTATTGACCCATTTTACTCCAACACTTCTTTGTTTTTTTGGTACACATACTCAATTACGGGGTTCGATAATTATTGTCTTTGTTTGAAGGTTACTGTGAACGGGACAGTATACCACAAGATCTGCTTCAAGTGTACCCATGGAGGGTGTACCATTAGCCCATCAAACTATATAGCACATGAAGGTAAACTCTACTGCAAACATCACCATATCCAACTCTTCAAGGAGAAAGGCAACTACAGCCAGCTCGAGACCGAACGAGAGAAACAAGCTGCCGCCGCCGCCGCCGCCAATAAGGTTCCTGCCCCTTCTGCAACATCAACATCAACATCAACATCAACCACAACCACAACCACAACCACGGAGATTCCAGCCGAGTCGTAATGATCTCAGTGTGCATCAGTGCTGCTTCAACGAAAAAACTTTGTAAAACAATCCAATGTCATTGCTGTGTTGATTTTCTGCAATGGGGCTTCTTTTTTTTTTTTTCTTTGATGCAGACATTATTCTTGGTTCATAATATGTTACATAAATTTCTCACTTTCAACGGTGGGATTGAGCTTTTGAGAGATAAAGATTCATTCATGGTCTGTCTGTGTTTCCAGCTTTGGTTTCGGGATTTTGCAATGTTACTAAAAAACTGAACTCTGAAGTGAGTTTTAAGGGCATCTCCACACTAACGAATAAGTGCGGAAAACTGGATCGAACCTATGATCGTCTTTTTCTATAACACACGAAAATGATAATTCAATCTTATTGTTGCAGTCATTAATTCCACTGTCTCTACATTAATTCCACTGTCTATTATTTTCAATCTCACCAAAGTCATTATCACTCTCCCTTCAATTCGACCTTAAAGCTGTAATTTTTGCTTTATAGAGCACTGATAACTTTTTTAATCTAAAATGAAATTATATGAACCAAACACCAAATATTTGAATTCATTCTTTTTAAATATTAAAATATTATATATTTAAGTTTAATGAAAATTTATTTATAACGTTATCAGTTTAATCTTAATTTTGATCATGGAAAAATATAAACTAAAATTCAAAAAGCACACCCAACATTCAACTCATTGATTAAGGGTGCTCAATCCATCTCGAGACATGAAGGTTAATCTACAAATTTAACGTATCGTCTATCACATCCTAATGAAGTGCTCTATCCCTCTACAACCACCTTTGGTAGTAGGACATTGTTCAAAGGAAACCTATGTCAAGCTCTCCTTTTCCCCCATTACTAAAATGGCTTACCCTAATTAAAGACCCTATCTATCCCATCTCAATCATTACTAGATGGCTTAAAAGACTCTTCTTTTATCATGATCCTATCCAAATCTCAACTCACCCAATCTTCATAAACATTGCTAGTGGCTTTTAACATCACTAGCAACCTTCATCACCAAATTTTGTATGAATCAAAAAAAGAAGTTATTTTTTTACCAAACAAAAATATTCCTAACATGCAAAATCATGAAATTTGTTGAGTATTTTTATGTAATGTCTCCTCAGAAGAGTTAGTTTTGTGTATTTATATGATAAGGTCATTGTTCATGAATGAGATATGTAAAGTAGGTCTTCACGCATGATTTGTTGAGTATTTTTATGTGATGTCTCCTCACATGAGTTAGCTTTGTGTATTTATATGATAAGGTCATTGTTCATAAATGCGATATGTTAAGTAGGTCTTCATGCATGATGACACATATTTTACCTCAGGGTTAACACGTGTATACTCGAAATGGGTTCGCACCATGTGTAGGCAAACCAATATTACACGACCCCATCTTGGATTCGCCCACACTACGCATGTGCGAATTCATACAGAAAGCAGGTCAAGACCTGATGAACTATTGGGTCGATAATAGATTTAGGGTTTAGGGAAAGAGTTTGCTAAAGGGAAACTGACTGCTAGAGTTAGCTGAATAAAAAAGAGACTAGCTAGAAGAGTTCGCCAAAAAAGGAGCCTCCCCCTCTCACCAAAGGGTCACCCTCGTGCCACAAAAAGGGGCCACCCTGCTACTAAGGGGCTGCCTACAAAGTCAGGCTCTGCACACCAAGTGCTTATCACTAGGAGCAACCCTTGCACACTAGGGACTCTGCAACAACCATGAGTTGAAACTCTAAGTTATTAGTTATTATATTAGTGCTTATCCACTATTAAGCATATAGGCCAAGAGAAAAGGTTGCTAACATCCCTATCGTATGCTAGAAAAGCTTCCTTTGATAGAATGATGAAGCCTGAAATGAAAAATTGATGGAAACCACACCTAAACAACCTGTAGATAATGGAAATTAGGTATTATGATTCTAAGGTACTCCATTGTCATTCACAAAAGATGTTAACTATTCTTTGTCATTAGCCCTTGTCCTTCAGGCTCTTCTAAGGAGATTATTTTTATGTTCTTACCCTACATCACTTATGCATAATCCTGAGGGTAGGCAAAAAGTTTGATTATTGTTTCAAGGGATCGAAATTCAATAATAATTTTTTGTGGGGATTAAAGTATAATTTTATCATTATATTTATTTGTAGTTTCATAAATTTTAAAAGGGTTAAAGGGCAAATTTATCATGTTGGGGGTGGGGGAAGGGCACCGCCTGCTCCCTTGCCTCCACCCAGGGTTCTCGATGCATGAGAATTAACTATTTACCACCTCACTCTGAGGTCTCATCCATAGCATCCTAATGATGTCCTTCATATCAAATGGCGAAGTCAGAATTTTTTTGGGGACAAAATTAAATTGTATATTTTTACAATTGAATCAAATTTTTAATGGTATAAATCTTTAAAATTTTAAAAGATTGAATCAAATTTTTATTATTTTTTGAGGATCAAAGTGTAATTTTATTATAAATAATTTAAAATTTTATAAATTATAAAAAAACTAAATGAAAATTTTTTCATTTTTAGGGAAGTCGGCTCCTACCTACCCCTTGACTCCACCACTGTCCATAACTCTCTCAATATAAGATCCTCCCATCACCAAAAAAGCATCAAGGTTGTCTTCCGATATCAACTCCACCCAATCTAGGCTCAACTCCTCCAATCTCCATGAACACTACTAGTAGGTAGTCGCTATCAACACCACCATAGTATGAACTTGCCGCATTTTTCATCACCAAATCTTGTGTCAACCGATAGATTTATTTTCCCTAAATCAGTTGTTCAAACTAAACAAATTAATGGTTATAATTTATATAAACCAATACGATGATCCATTTTATTATTAAAATATAAAATATTAAAAAACTGTTTAATAATAATAGATAATAGAGTCGAACAAAAGTTACAAATTTTGTCCAATATAAGTTTCTGCATACCAAAAATTTCTAATTTCTAATGGTTTAAGAACAATTTTTTTTAGCACACGACAAAATTTTCCAACTAAAACTATCTTTACATTTAGTTAATGGGATGTCATGTTTGAGGACCCACGGATTTTGGGTTTGTAAAAGTAAAACCTGTGTTAAGAGTGTTAATTCAACAATGTAGCTGGTAGTCAGTATAGGCATCTCATGTACCACAAAATATTAAATATGTTTAAAACTTAAACATGTATACAAATATACATTATTTTTGCATTTATTAAATGTCTCATATTGTCTGAGATAAAGTTCTGAAACAGATGAAAATTAGTGAGTCCCTATACTATTAGTTAAACCATCATTATAGGTGCATGTGCATATTTAGCTTCAAGACAAGGCAAAGCTAAGGTCTTAACACAACAAACATATCACTGTATATTAGGGAAAGAAAAAGGTTAATTACAAAAGATATATGGTATATTGGCAGATACCGCTCAAACACCCCCCCCCTCTTTTTTTATATGTTGACAACACCCTTTTTACATTGTAATGTAGTAACTACAATAAAAAAAGATAACTGTTGACATAGCCATGGAATTCCTCCCATCATTATCCCCCATTTTGCACAAATTTTGCTTTTCTTACCTGCCTGCAGGCTGCAGTAAGGGAAACCAAGAACTTTGTTTTCTTCAACAACTCCTAATTGTTCAATACAAAGAATTTGGACCGCATGTACATATGTAGAAGTTGAAATCGAGAGCGGAGCAAGTATCGGAATAATATCAAGGTGTGGTTAAAGAGCAGGTTTGGTTTTTTTCCTTTAATACCCGAGCAGCAAGTATTAGCAGATCCAGCATCTCAAACCCTGCAGCAGTAACTGAATCTATTTTCTGACTACCGGAATCCTCAAACATATCGCCTATCTCACAGTCTATGCTTTCTCCAACTGATTCACCATCTCCCTCAGCTGACCAACTAACAGGCAGGGAGCTGCCTAGCGCTGTCTTCACAAGTTTTGCCTCGGTAATGATCTCATCAAGTTCTAAAGCATTAGTATCGGTATCTTTAGAATTTATCGACTCTGTTACCTACAAAACCAAATATAACTTTGTTATTTGTCATATGATTCAAACAAGAAATATGAAAGATATTACTAACAACCGAATACAAATCAACCATCTAAAATATATGGAACATAACATTCCACCCAAGTCCGTAGCAAAGAAACAGCAAGCCTTTAACATTCTTGATAAGATGTCTGTATGCATGATGAAACGCCAAAAGATTACCTTAAGCAGTGAAAGACGCAATCTATGCAGTGTAGAAGTCAGGTGGTCCATACTTTCCATGCTCTCCTTCAGTGTAGCATTCTCAATTCTCATTCTAGAAGAAGAATAGTAATAACATAATCTGCGTCAAGTATCCATTATACTAGCAGAAAAAATCACTTTACAATTTGCATGCATAAGAACAACCTATCTTAGAATCAGATGTTGCATGCCATGCAATTCAAATATCCACGATATTTATTGATACCTAACAAAATCCATGCTATTTGGTGAAGCTTCAACTTCGTTTCCCCCAGTATCTAGTGCACCAACCCAACGTCTCAAATATGTCTTCTTTAGCAGACTTTTTAGCTTTCCATCTCTTTCGTAAGTAGCAATTCTTCTGTCGGCAACTTCAGTCAAAACATTCCCTTGCTTCACCTCATTATTGATTTTCCTGCACAACGCATCACCTTCTAGTTAGTCTTATACACAATTTAGTCACCATAAGTGAGACATATATTGCTCAAAGATAAGATGCTAGAACTTTAAGAAACAAAGAAAAAAGAGGAACAAAGTTAAGATCTCCAGATATGTGATTAAAGAAAGGACAACTAGAAGAGGAGTTCGCCTATTCCTGAATTGTTGAGAAATGATAATTAGTCAAAAAAAAGTATGACAAATCCATTCCTATCTAAATCATTCGATTATTCATGATAAGGGCAGCCTGATATAATGACTATCCAACTTGGAGCTACTTACGAGAACATAAATGTATAATAAGATAATAATAATAACAACATAACAGTATCATGAAACAAATAAGACATCTTACTCTCGCAATAGCTGATATTTCCGCTTAAATTGTGCCAACTCCAATAGAGCCTTCACCTTTTCATTGGTAACCTGAGTTCAACAAATTTCTTAAAAGTTCATCTTGAAGCAAAGGGTACAATGCAACTAAAGATTGAAGCCATTTAACAACAAAGTAGGGACAAAGTATATGCTGTAAATAACAGTAATTCAAACTAAAGATCAATGCTGAAGACCAAATGAGGAGGCTTGTCGTTCCCATACAACAAGGAAATGTAACAAAATCCTTCAAGTCTTCAACAGATGGTATTTCTTGAAACTCATCATTTTTTTTTCTAAAAGGTCCCAAGAACTTGAACCAAATAGACCTCATAAATCTAATGTACTAAGGCCTCTAAGCAAAGTCACACATTAAATGTTAGTTCAGGCAAAATATGATCATTCATTTATGTGCTGTAACAAATAACCATGGAAAATAAAATGTGAATCAATCCAAGTTAACCGAACTTGAAGCAAATTTCTCTGAAGCTCATCTACTTTTTTCTGAAGAGCTGCATTAATATTTTTCTCCAGTAAATGTCTTTCTTCCTGCTGTGATAAAAGTAACAGTGCTGCCACCTGACAGAAGATTTAAAGGATGAGAAAACAAAATGTATAAATTACCAGAAACCAGACAATAGACAGAAGAATCGTCTGAAACCTTTTCCTGCAATGCCTGTGCAAGGGCTTCTGAGGCATCACCTTTACTCTCAGCAATATTATTCAGCACATCCCTCTACATAATATGATGGATATAAATAGAAATGTACAAATTACAAGAAAAAAGACTACAGACATAAGAAACGTCTAAAACCTTTTCTTGCAATGCCTGTGCAAGGGCTTCTGCGGCATGACCTGTAGTCTCAGCAATATTTAAATTCAGCATATCCCCCTACAAATATGACAGATGTAAAAAGAAATTAGTACTTGAAACTACATGGTACAATGACAGTGAAATAATAACCACAGCCAGCATCCTTACATCCAGATGTGCCCTTAGTAAATACTATAAATATGAATGGTTTTTAGTCAGTCAAAATTTGACAAAGTTAAAATATGGGTTTTAACATAACAGGTTCATGTAACTTTCTTCAAAAAACTTCAGTGAGAAAAGTTTTTTTTTTTTTTTTTTCTGTCAGTCTGCAGTTGCTATTCCTGAAAAATTAGAACTTCCAAAACGAAATGCTTTAGCTTCAAAAGACAACAAAGTCAATACTCAAAATAGAACACTAAAAGAAAACATAAAATGAAAAAAGAATACTCAAACCAAAAATAAATGTCAAGCAATTTATATTTCTATAACTCATAGCTAGGACCGCAGGATTTAAGCAGCCCAGGATGTTTCTTTAAAAAAACTGCATCATTCAAAGCCCAGAGAAAAAGATAGCACTAGGTTTTGACATAAATGCAACAATGAGAGAGAGAACAAACAAGCAATTAATCTCTAAGTAACAAACCTTAGATACCAACTTGGCTTCAGCATCAGTACTTAGATGTACATCTACATGCTCATATTCTTCTGGTTTGAGGACACACTGCACATTTTGCCCTCTTGCATCAAATTGCCTAATTTTTTCTTCAACTAGCTCAACAAATCTTTTGATATGTGATTTTTCCATATCAAGTAAATTCATAATTTGAATTTTGTGCTCAGAATGATAATGGCGTAATTCTGTGACCCTGTTCAAAATCATTGTGTCTGAAGTGATCTGCATAAAATTCATAAGGTCAAGGATTTAACCATAGAAAAGAAATTAAAAGGGAGAACACCAAAGCTGTAATGACTCACTTTCTTTCTTTCCAATCCACGAACTTTTTTCTTCAAATGATTTTCAATCTCCAAACCCTATATATCAATAATCAATTTTTATCAATATGAAACATGTAAAGCAAGCCTTTGAACCTCAAACAAATTCATACCACTCGCAACTTGTTTCGAAGATCATCGACAGAGCTCCTTACTCTTTCCAGCTCTTCTTCCAATGAACTCTGTCTGAGGAAAAGTTATTCAAGTTGCAGGTTGAAATAAAATTCAATATAAAGAAAATTTAAATTTTTATAAGTTAAATCCGAAAATTTTCTAAAGCCTCTCACCATATTAGTCTTGGCAGCCAAGAACAAGTTTAATTAAAATTATATGGAAACATGATGTAGAACATGCGCATTGGATCTAGTATTCAATTGATCTATTTTAACAACATAAGCAGGAGAAAACAAAACAAAGCCAATATACTGGATTCTAACGTTTCATTTTTGAGTTCAAAAAATCATAGACATCTAGGCACCTTAGTCCATAGCATTAATAGTCCAAAGTAACAAGGAAATACTAGATATTAAATAATTGGGGGGTGGGGGGAGGTGACTAAGAAAAGACATTATATAATGTTAGTTTAAATTATTTACAATAAGGTCACTGCAAAACCTAATAGAGAAACATTTAGAATTTAATGGAACTCACAATGTATTTAGCGGTGGAAGAATCATTGAAACTCCACATTTCTCCAGGATCATGTAAAAGACAAGCACATTTATCATCCAAACTAGCATCCTCTACTTCCCCAGTAGTTCCTTGCCTGATTTCATAAAACTTGTTGATAACCTGTCCCAAATTTACAAAAGGTAAGAACATGCGTAAGCCCTTTTAAAGTAATAAAGATAAAGGGACAAAGAAAAACAGCAAATAAAGATAATGTAAAAGACAGTGCGACCCTGAAATAAAGCCATTCAGTTTCCGTTTGAAGAAAAAGGGTAAAAGGTAATTAGATTAACTAGTAAAGCAATAATAATGCTAGTGGTAGGAACTATCAAGGTAATATGTGAAGCAGGCTGTGATCCGTAACCAAAAATAACAAGGTGCATGTGGCACTATTCTGGGAGGCATTGCTTCTTATTAGGATTCTTCTTTTATTTTCTTGTCTCTTTCTCTCCCCCCCCCCCCCCTTGTTTAGGAGGGACCTTATTAGGAGAATACTTTTAAAAAGATAATTTTCAATCCATAAAGAGAATACAAACAATTATTGTAGTTCCAAGCAAAAGATCAATTCTCAAGAACCAAAATAGAGTAAATTGATCTGTAATCTAATCTATTTAACCTAAATAACATCTTCTGGACAGCACGGAGACAGGTTCAAAGTAGGTTATCAACCATATTTGGTGTAAAAACCAACAAAATCACTATGTAATGTATACAATAATATTAATTCAAGACGGCACAACTCTTAGTTAAGAAATCAGCTCAAGATAAGAACATAAAGAATTCTAACTTTTACCTTCGTTAAAGTTTCATTTTCCTCCGTCTGTTTTGCAAGATCAATTTGCAGTGCATCATTACATCTGCTCTGTTCAAGACAATTTGATGCAAGCTCTTCTATCCTGTATTACAAATGTTCAAAGATTATCCAAATGAAAGAATTCAATTGGATCAAATCTGAAATTTAAAATTTTAAATAAAATAATTTCTAGAGTTCATATATATGTTCTTAACACTCCAAATTTTTCCTTCCAAAAGCCCACCACCATACATGAAACAGAAAGCAACAATAGTGGCAGCAATCTCCCCAAACCCAAAAGTGAGTGATTCCTAGAAAGATATAAGAATACCTTGACTGAAACTCATTAAACTTCTGAGCCATAAGCTCCTCCTTTTCCTTAGCCTTCTCAGCCTGTTACCATCCATGTAGAATCTTGAAACTCAGGGAACATTTATAAAATAGTATACAATAACAAGAGGCCAATCACAAATGCACTAAGCCTAAACTAATTATGGGAAGAACCTCCAATATTGAACGATCCCGTTCAGCAAAAGCAGCCGCCACACAACCTTGGAAAAACTTAACCTGCTTCTCAGCTTCTACATTCTGGATAAAGAAACAGAAACAAATTAATAAGACAAATGAAAAACCCAAGCTTGAATTCCATTCATTCACTAAAACACACATGAAGCAACATAATAGCACAAAAACGAAAACTGCAAGCAATGAGAGAAAAAAGGGAAATACCTTAGCAGCCTCCTCTCGATGTAGGTCAGCCAGCTGAGTCTGTAAACAAGAAAGCAATCACATAAACTCGTACAAGTGGTTAATGCAAAATAGCATAACTGAGAACGACAAAGAAAAATATACTTTAATTCGAGAAGCTTCACAAAGCTCCTCTTGAAGATTTTGGTTATTCCGAACACAAGCAGCTAATTCCTTTCTCAAATTCTCAATCTCCTGCTCTAATCCAGCTGTCCTAATAGGGCATTAATTTCTCGATAAACAAACCCAGAAAAAAAAAAGTAAAAAGAAACAAAACAGTGAATCTATCAATCAAATGTCGAGATAAAAATAAAAATTAAACCTCTGAAAATGCATTCTAGTGGCCACACCAAGATAGCTTGGCCCAGCTTGTTGCATACACAATTGCTCTATATCTTTACGCAATTCGTCACGCTCTACAAACCACAAATTAAAAAAAAAATTAAAATGGGGAAAAACAACAACAATAGTATAAATTAAAAGAAAGTTGTACCATGTTCTAACTGTTTGATGCGAGCAAGTAATGATTCGTTGTCGTTTAAGCTCGTCCCCATCTTTCCTCAGGTATAAGGAAATCGAGGAGGAACGTTGAAAATTAGGGTTTTTTCTTAGGGATTGAATAGAAATCGAGTGATAACGTGATAAGAACGGGAAATTCAAGAATAAACTATATTTCGTAAGAAGCCATATCGTTTTCGAATCACTCTGTAGTTTTGTCTTCTGTTTTTTTTACGCTAAGGAATACCCGATTTGTAATTATTAGCAAATTGATCCCTACCTGACTGCTTTTTATGCAATATTTTAATAACTTAAACGTTTCAACTTTCGATCCAATAATAATTAAATAGATAATTAAAATTTTCATAAAATAATAAAAATTTATAAATTCGGTTCAATTGTCATTTTTCTCTCGATTCTCAAATTTTTATTAGTTTTGAGCGGTTCACTTCAATATTGATTCAACTCTTATTTCTAAATCAATTTATCGATCGATTCCTTATTCAATGGACTCGATTTGGTTCAAACAACATTATTTTCATGTGTTATCTTACTGATGCTTAGAATTATTTTCAGGGTCTAATTTTGCTCTCAATCCCTCTATTCTTCTGCTTTTAATTTTTAAAATGTCAAAATTTGAAATTAATCATTGTATTATGTATAAATTGTGGATTTAGTTTTGTATTCTAATTTGATATTTTTAATCTTTATACTTTTGGAATTGGTCAAATTTAGTCTTTCTTCTTTTCGGATTTTAAAATTTTCATCCTGATTCAAACCATATCAGTTGAATTTGCTAGGTCAAAATCTACTACTAGCCCCTAAAGTTGTGAATTTAGTCCATCTTCTTCAATTTCATCATTTTTAACCCCTATGCATTTCGAATTTTAAAATTTAAATTCTGACCCATTAAAAATACATTAACTAAAATAACATGGATTTTCTGTGACGGATGTGTAGAAATAATAAATTGATATAGTATTACTCATGTGATAATATGTTTACTGCATAATATTTTGAAAATAATATAACTCAACAATTTTAACAGCTATTGTTTAGTCATAATTGAAATTTTAAAATTTGAAAAAACTATTGAATCATAATTAAAATTTTAAAAATTTGAAAAAGTACTTATGCAAAATATATAGAGACTAATAACAAAATTTAATCTTTAAAAAATTCTCTTCTTGAAATCAATTACTACTATTATTATCAATTGAATTTTAATTTTTAAATCAAATATTTGATTTTTAAAATACCATTCTTAGATTTTAATCCTTAAATTAGATAAGTAGATAGATTAAATTACTGGGATTAAGGATTTGTTGTGTATAGTAAAAAATATGGAAAATTAAAGAAGTAGAAAAAATAAATATATAGATTTTTTTCCCTTTTTATTAATGTGTTTCTAAAGAAAAATAGAAAATTTGAAAAATTTTCTTTTCGTTCGCTATAGATCCCCAACGATGCTTAAGTTTCTTTTTTATCATCCCAGTGTAAAATGTTATAATTTTTTATCCAATTTCATTAAAAGTGGTTAATTTTGTAAAAGAGGCATGATGCGGCACTTCAAAACTTGATATAATTTTAAATTTAACTCTTAATATTTACACGTTATATTAATTTGATCATTATTCAAAAAAAATAACAATCAACATTTATGTATTATTTTAATTTGGTCCAGATTTTAAAAACCAAAAAAATATATATATAATAAATACATATATGTTTTCGAAATATTATAATAAGTTTAAAAAGATATAAAAATATTTTTTAAAAATTATTTTGTTCTCCACCTCCCACTTCGCCACTACCACCGTTACCTCTACTCTCACCTCATCCTCTTCAATTCCCACCACCGTTACGTCGAAAGCGGGCCGGATTGAGTTGAGAAAGTAATTACCCCACAATGACGTTTGAACATGAGTTATCTTCCAAGTAATGTAACATGAATTATCATTGCATTCAATACTTCTTGGTATTTCATTATTATTCTTCGAGTAAATTACATTCAAGATTATTAAATTCTTAGTAAGTTTATGTATTGGTCATTTAACTTCAAAAAATTATAAAACAGTCACTAAATAATTTAAAAGTTTTCATTTAAGTCATTGAGATGTTAAAATCATTATTGTTTGACATTTTCTCTTCGGATTGCATGCACCAATCAAAAGCTCTCCTTCCCATTCTCCTCTATAGTTCAATTTTTTTTTTCATGAAATAACTTTGAACGTCACGAATCTACTATTAAAATCCAAACAACTTTTTTCTTCGATCTCCGACACTAATTGTTAAATCAACTTAAATTTAAGATATGACCTACTCATCAATGGATACTGATCCACCGCACTGATTGTCAAATCTTCGTTTGTAGCTCGCTAGTTGGATTTTTAAAAAAAAACTTAACAACGTAGTGATTTAAATAAAAAATTTTGAATAGTTTAATGATCATTTTGTAACTTTTTAAAGTTGAATGATTTAAAGGTAAACTTACTAACAGTTTAAGGACTGTGAATGTCTTTTTGCAAGTTGAGGGAATATTGCAAATTTTCAAAGTCTCGAATGGTAAACATTTATTCACAGAGTTCGCCAATGCAGGCGCGACTGCAGCTACGATGAGGTTCACAAGAGGGGAAGGGCCAAAGTTATTGTTAGAGACGACGACGGCTTTGTGCTAGGCGCGACCACCGCTATTACAATTACCAAAACATCAAGTCCAAAAATGGCCGAGGCATAGGCTGCTGTTATCGCCATTGAAACATCGTTGACATCGAATACAAGAAGGGTGAAAGCTCAAATGCATGAACTTTCAGATTAAAGAGAGTAAATAAAATAGAAAATACTACTACGTTTTATTAAAAAAAAAAAGTTGGATTACAGGCAAAGGTTCAATTATTGATGCTTAACGAGGGTTTTTGTTTTTTGCTTTTTTTACAACATAACAACGAGGATTTGAAGTATTTGAGTTTATGCCATTTGATTCCACGTTACAATTCGACAAAGGATAAGCAAAGTTGGTTCCTCAAAAACAAGCATCCAGTAAGCAGCAACAACATAGAGCAGCCAAACTGCAATTGCAAATAATAATAATAAAAAGAAAGTCAGAATTCAAAGGGTTTAAATTATAATTATTCATGTTTGTTGATGATCAAATACGGGTTTAACGATTGATGACAGTTGGGTTGAAAGCCGAAAGCTGTAAGTGGACCTGTAAGAGGAGGAAACTCCCCCTTTCTCATGATTTTTTTATGTCGAGAGATTGAGGGAGTCCCCGATCATAAAGGGTGATTTGTACAGCTTTCAAGTTCCGTGGGACAACTGTGTAGCATATAAAGTCATGTATTGCTTATGTGTTCTTAGTCATGTAACATTTTGACAAGATTATCTCCAAAGTTGACAGATTGTACCGAGAGAATGAGGGAGTCACATATGATTTATGTGATCATAGTCATGCAACACTTTAATAAGGTTATCTTCAAGGTTGATAAAATTTCTATACGTGATGGTCGACTTAGCGAGGTTTTTCAAAGTGTGGAGAAAATATACAACAATGTTGATAGTAAAAAAAAATTTTTTTTATTGAAAAATATACGCGTAATTGAATTATTATGTATTCTAATATAATCGTACATATACTTGTATAGAATGAGGAGCTTACCACCCATGTAAGCAACCAAAATGCTTTTGCTTTTGAGGAGCATAGGGAGGAGGGTATCCCTGAGCAGGATATCCCTCAGGAGGGTATCCTTGAGGAGGATAACCTTGAGGAGAATATCCTGGCGGTGGATACGCTGGTGGTGGATAAGTTTGTTGCGGTGGATATCCCGGTGGTGGATAACCTATAATTCAATCCAAAAAAACTAAAAATAAATGACAAACAAATACATTTAATCACAATAATCAATAAAAAGAAAACGAACGCTAACATTGAGGAGGAACGCTAACGGGAGGTTTCTGATCGTAGTAACTCATTAATCTTTTTTATATTATTTGCTAATACTTTACGTAAAAAAAAATATATTTTTTTTCCTTTTCTTTCTTTTTCTTTTTCTTTTCCTTTCTTCGAATAGAATTTTTTTTTTCCTTTTTCCTAGGAAAATTTAGGAGAGAAAGTTGAAAAGAAAATGTTATGAGCAAAAAAGGAAGGAAAATAGGGTTTTAAAAAGGAAAAATGATTTACCAGATTATCGGTGATGTTGAGGGGTGTTAATTGCACCTAATAATAACCAACAGCACAAACTTACCTCTTATAATTGGAAATAATTTTAAAATTAGAAACCCACTTTTATTATTTTATTATTTTTGGGATTTAACGGTAACAAATTTTTGGAGTTAGTGAATACTTATCATTAATTATGGTTGTAAACTTGTTTTTGGTAGAAATAAAAGTAGCAGAAATCGACTACATCAATATAGCTTTAATGGGAGTTCATTTTGGTTATTAAATTATTAGTAATTTTATGTTTTTGTTATAAAATTTTAAAAAGTTACAATATGATCATTGAACTATTTAAAAATTATTATTTAAGTTACTAAACTATTCGAAAGTTTTTATTTAACTCATTGAGTTGTTATCTTTTTAATAAAAAAGTCTAGCTAATGAGTTCTAAGCAATTATTCGACGATCGGTACAGTGAATCAGTATCCATCAACAAGTAGAATGACAAACCTTAGATCCAAATCGATTTGACGGTCAGTATCAAAAATCGAAAAAGAAAGCTATTTGGATTTTGGTTTACAGATTCGTAATGTTTAAAGTTGTTTCATAAAAAAATAATTGTAGAAGAGAACCGGAAAGCCAACTTTCGACTCATGCAAGTGGTGCAAACAGAAAAGATCATACAACAATAATTTTAACAACCCGATGACTAAAATGAAAAATTTTGAATAGTTCAGTGATCATTTTACAACTTTTTGAAATTAAATGACCACAACATAAACTTACTAATAAATTCGTGACCTTAGGTGGAGTTTATCCTTATAATTATTGATAAATAATCATATTGTAAAGAACTCTAATAAAATTTTAGCTCAATAATAATGTTGAAGCATTTGGAGATACTAATAATAATTATAATCTTTTTATTTTATTACAATAATTAACATGTTTGAGTAAAAAAAATAAACTATGAAAGATTTAAACCAAAGCTCCCCATTTAAACCAAATACCACCACCAACATTGACATAGTCCCCCCTGTCCCACTCCATGGCCGTCGTAACCATCCCTCAAAATGTCCCTCTCTGTCTCTCCACCACCTTGTCTCGGGGCTAAGAAGCTGCTCTAGTCGTAACTTGGGAGCCCGTCTGTCATACATGGCTACCGATGATCGGCAGGTAATGTATAGATACAAGGAAATTTTAGCTTCACTAACATACAGTGACATTTACACCACTTCCCATGCTTTCTTTGTGTACACACCATGGCCAAAATTATAAATAAATACTATTACTTTCAAGTTAGCATTTTATTTATATTTAAATAATATACTTATTACGTAAAGTTAAATTACGTGCATGCATGTCGTCTTCATTTTTTTTTCTAAAATACTGTGTTTAATATATGTTTGGGTATCAACTATATATAGAAAACTGATTTCAATAT
The DNA here is from genome assembly GCA_039519145.1 of Kokia cookei. Classification (NCBI taxonomy): domain Eukaryota; kingdom Viridiplantae; phylum Streptophyta; class Magnoliopsida; order Malvales; family Malvaceae; genus Kokia; species Kokia cookei. The sequence continues at coordinate 8,135,571 of CM076910.1, forward strand.
ATAGGTATGAAAAAAAAAAAAAGTTTTTAAGATTTTTAACCAATTCCCAACATAGATTATTGCAAATCATCACTTGGAACAAGAAAATTAATATTATGAATAATAATTTTTAAAAAGAAAAGCTCTAAGAGAATAGCAAAAACAGGAGCAACTTTACCAAACAAGAAATTACCATCTGATAATTTAGAACTTGATATCAATAAACCAGCTATTTGATTATCATACTAATACAACATTGCCACTGTCAAAATCAAGAAACTGCTAAAAACATGCTACCTTCCATTGTTGAAAATTGAAATACATTAAAAATGATCATGAAAAAGGAGCTAGAAATTTGTAGGATGATAATACCTACTGACTTTCCCTTTCACCGAATTCTCCGTCTTCAAGCTCCTCGAGGTCAACGTTTCTACGCTGGAGCGTTCCGATGGTCTCGCTTGTGTCTCTTATGCCTGCTTTCGTTATCGGATTCAGGTGTCGATGCGTGCTGCGGCAGTAACAGTCATTAGTGAGGTGCTCCAAGATCACAGTTGCAGCCAATTCGAAGATATAAAATAGAAGTGAATATCAATACCTTTTTTGATTTTCTGCGATCACTGCTATGCCTGTGGGTTTTAGTCCGATCTTTTTCAGTTTCATTTGAATTGTCCACTGAAATTTGATGTCGTTTACGATGTTTCTTGCTGTCTTCCTTTCCTTACTGTTTATTTTCATTTTCATCATGAACTTCACTTGTACCACCATGTGCTTCTGAAAGGCCCTCCCTCTAGTGTTCCTCCTTTTCTCTTTCATATCCTCTCTCTTTGTCCCTTCCATGCTTCGCCTTCCTCCTCTCCCTCTCATCCCTCTAACTGACGAACACCTGTACCTTTGCCTGCAGGACAAAACATGAAAAATAAGAATAATCATCATCATTTCCTCATGTCTGCACGCTTCATAACAGCAAAATTGGAGACTGGATAGTCAAAAGTATCTGTGTCCAAAACCCATATCTAACATATGGTCGGACATGGGTAAGGAGATATTAAATGATTTATGCAGTTTAACATTCATTTTGTGTTAGCAAACATCAATAAGGAGGATCATGGGCTCATTTTTTGTACATATAGTTACTTTGGAGAGTATCACGACCCTTGAGCACACGGAGAATAGAATAATGACATATTTATGGATAAAAGAAAATCAAACCTATAGACTTCCCTTTGTTTCACAATAAGAAAACAAAAGCTCGTATTTTAAGTGGGGAAACGATATGTAATACAAATTGAACTAATACCTTGTCTTCTTTCCGTCTTTGTTTTGCTCTTTTGCATTCCTTCAACTGTTTGATGTATTCATCAAATATCCCCATGCAGATGTCTTCATCCCCGATGGAACTACATACAAGCATTCAACAAATAATCTTCGAATAAGCAATTATCTTATGGAACATAAAATGATTCAAGAAAATTTAGGAAGTTTGATACAAAACATCAGTGAAAGAAGCATAATTATTATTTCTTCAAGTTCATAAATTTTCACAGAAATGACATCATAACAACAAATAAAAGAAGCATGGAGGAACAATGAATAAAAGTTCCCAACTAGAAGGTCCATGTCAAGATCTGGGACACCATAGAGAACAACGTAAGCATTTCCAAAATTAATAAACCTTTGTGAACCTTAAGAAAAGGACTCTTCTTAAAATACTCAGAAAAGATTCCATGTAATGAACAGTTATTATTTAAAACTATCACAATCCAATTTAACCAGCAAGTACCTGAATTCCTGACTACTTTCAAGAAGATGTTTGCAATCCTCCCATGCTGAAGATGATGTAATCTCCTGCAAAAGGTTAAATAATCATATAGATTGAATAAAAATAAATTGAACCATTAGAACAAATTTTAAGGAAAGCCTGCCTTGCCTTCATAGAATGCAATAAATCAAAGAAGTCATCAGCAAGACGTTTACGCTTCTTAAGTTCTTTCTCCTCCTTCTCCTTGACCCTTTCAAGTAATTCCTCAAAAATCAGCTGCAATTGAAGATAGCCAATTCAATTAAATAGCCAGATGGTTTTCCCTCGCCTCAACATCAATTGAAGTCACATAATAATGCCATAGCTTGAACAATGAATCCGTGAAACCCTTGTCCTTTTTTCAGACCCTTTACCCCATGTGTCTAATTCCAATGGAAATGTAGACATTTTGATGCGTATCCACACCGATATGGTACGCAAGTATAAGCAACATAAATATTCATTAAGAAGGAAAAAAAATTCAGAGCAGCCTAAAATTCCAACAGCATGCCCTGGAAAACCACTTTGGTATATAAACAAATGTGAACTATCAAAACCATGCATATACCTTCAAGTTAACATCAGATATAGGTGGAGAGCTAATATCCTCCAAAATGGCAGCCTTCAAGTCTTCTAGAGTCCAAGTTGATGCCAAACAAATCTGAAAAAATACCAGAATGTTAGACAAAAAATTCATCAAGGCATTTTACCAAGACAAAATAACACAGTTGAATGCCACTGCCACACCTTTCTCAACTTCACTGCATCCTTTACTCGAACTTTATCATCATCATACTGTAAATTGAACATATGTAGGTAAGTTATAACAAGTATTACTTGTTTTCTCAATGAAAGTAACCATGATTACCAAGACAGTCACAAGAACAATTCCATAGGCACTAGTAAAGGCTCTTTCATGAAAACCCCACCAGCATATGTCTCACAGTAAAAGAAAGCCAATGATTCGGACAAAACTAGAGAAATAATACATCTCATAAAAGACAAGAACATTTGGACCGCTCTTCAGTCCAGAAAAGGCGAAAGAAAGACAATGGTTTACTAGATACTTTAGTAACTTCAGGGTAAAATACAGAAAACGAACCAGAGTACAAAGGGTTAAGAATCACCTGTTTCTGAAGCTCCTCAGCTACATCTTCAAACAAATCTTTTGGAGTTGGACCTGAGGTGTTGGATGCCACTGCTAGAAAGGGAGGCGAATCTTTAACCTGAAAACAAAAGACATGAAAGACACATCAGAAAGCAAGATAATAGCTACCTGTGCACTTTTCCCCCAAAACCGTATCAAACTAGCTTGCTAACCATCATGCAATAATCACGCCAATGGGTTTTGGCAGTAAGAGTTGCTGCAGCAACATGTCCTTCCATCAACTTGCGGAACTCGTCACGATTTTTACGCTCTGTCTTCCTCAGTTCTTCCTATTTTGATATAAGACACAAATCAGATCATAGTCCCCAAAATGCAAACACCATGTATGATTACTAAAGTATATAATGAAGGTCACCTTTTGTATCCTCCTTTGCTCCTCTTCTTCCTTCTCTAAGTCCCGTATATATTCCTGTAAAACCTTCCTTAAATTAGAATTGAGAAGTACACAGAAAATGCAAGTACAATTAGAAAATAAAAACTATTGACAGTCAAATGAAGTATATTACCTGAAATATTTCTAAGCGGTCAATTTTGTCAAGACGTGAACATCTTTCGTCAGTCTCTAAGCGGTCCTGAACTTTTCGCCACTGGCTATTTGCCTACAGTGTAATAGCAGCACCTCATACAGAGCCCAATGTAAACCGTAAATGCAAAACTTGAAACTAGCTTAAAGGTACCTTAATGAAGTCACAAGATTCCAAAAATCGTCTGTACTCCATAACATTCTGCTTACGCTGCTCCTGTGCCTTCACCCGTTCCTGGGCAATAAACAAATCCAAGAAAAAGAAATCATGACAAATTTTTAAACATAGTCCCAAAATTGGTAAAAGCCTAAAAGGTCTATTTTCCAACACACACAAAGAGGACATTTATCAAATAAGCAAATGATAATGCACTTGCAAAGGATGGCATAACCTTTGGCCTATTAGATCAATGGCAATAAACCTAAATAGTGAATTGTAATGAAGGAGAAGGATATAAATATAAGGTTTAATTCACGATATGACCCCTGAAGTATACCCATTTTCGCACTTTGGTACTTAAAATTTTTTTGTTCCAATTTGGTACCTAAAGTTCAATCACTTCCCAATTTGATACTAAAGTATGCCTCCGTTATATTTTTTAGTCCATTTTTTTACAGACGCAAAAAAAACTGATAGCCAATCACAAAACACCACGTGGTAGCTTTATGTAAAAAATAAATATTTTCTTTTATTAAATGTTTATACACATTAAAACATATGAAAAATGAAAATAAATATATAAAATCTAGAAAAATAAATAAATAAATTATAGAAAGGTTATAAAAATAAAATTTACAAAAAATACAACAATTGAAAAGAAATTAGTTGAAAATTAATAATATTATTACAAAAAATGTAAAAATTAAAAAAATTGTAGAAAATTATTAAAAAGTTTTAAAATAATTTTTTTATAAAATTCTAAAAAGGTATTTAAATTTCAAGATTTTTTTGTAATTACTTGAAATTTAAATACTTTTTTAATTTTTATAACAATTTTCAATTTTTATATATTATTTTGACTTTTTAAAATATATAATTTATAATTTTATAAAAAAATTAAAAAATTAATATTTTTTATATATTATAAATGTTTTTTTACATTTTAATCAATATAATATATAATATTAAAAAAAAAATACATGGCGTATTCTAATAGCACCATGTGGCAAGTCAATAGTTGGTCAACACCGTCTACGGTCGGTCAACGCCGGTCAACAGTCAGTCAACGCCAATCAACCGTATTTCAAAGTCAACAGTTTTTTTAATATTTAAATAAATAATATTATAATATTCTATTTTTAATTTTAATTTAATATTTTTATTTTAAATAAATCTAATTTCCATTTGGCACTTTTCCAATGGCCAAAAACAAGCCACGTGGCACTTTTCCATTGACCAAAATGGCCTAACAGTTTTTTTTAAATGGCCAAAATGGACCAAAATAAGGGAAATTGATACTTTAGGTACCAAGTTAGGACAAAAAAAAGTTAAAATACCAAAGTAGGAAAATGAGTATACTTTAGGGTCTAAATCGTGAATTAAGCCTAAATATAAACACACAATTTAGCTTATGTCGACTAAACTCATCCAAGATAAATGATTACATGATTACTAAGGTGTTTAGAAGTTCAAGTATTTTCAATTTTCCCAGGTTTTCTCCTTTAAAAAAGAGGGCCACCAGCATAAATTTATGGAATCACAGGGTAAAACAATGAGCAGGAATATAGGGCTTGAGTACAGACAATCTCAAACCGATGTTTGGCTTACAGTTAGAAGCAGACAAACAACGTGTGATGCATGCACATGCATCCATGTAAACACAAATAATCAAGCATACTGGTATGTACCAAAAGCACTAGTTTTGGCAGCTAAATGAGAGGGTAATATACATTTTAGAGACACACCAGCCGAAATAAATGAGAGTTAAAGGGCCAAAACAGACCTTTTGCCTGAGTTCATCAATGTAGTTCTCAAAAAAATCCTTCCTATCCTTCTCCCGTTCAACAGCTTTATACCTCTCATCATCTTCGAACATAGTAACTGCTTTGCTGAAATATGATAGTGTAACAACCCGATTAGCAAAGACCACTTGCCATGTAATACCCATGCTATACCAAAACCTTGGTATAAGACCCAAACCAGAACATTATCAATGCTGAAGTTGGGAATAAAAACAAACAAACCTCCATCTTGTGGATGACGTCAACTCCAAGCACTCCTGTACAACATCAATGATTATCACAAGAGTAAGAAAAAAATTTAAATCTAGTAAAAAGGGATTATACAATCTCTAGTGCGGCAAATAACTTACTTCTAACATTTTTTTATATTCTTCCCGGGCTTTTTTCTGTTTAAACCGCCTTTCCTCAGCCTCCTGCTTTTTTTTTTGACCCAAAAACTGAAAAATGGGAAAAGTTTATGATACTTATAAATAACACCTGATGAAAATATAATGAACATAAAATGTCACTTAATTTGAAACCAATCAAGCTACATGCACACTGAATAAGAGTGACTAAAACTGAAAACAGTGCAAGGATCTACCTCATTAAAAGCTTGCTTTCTCTCTCCAAGTGTTCTCAAAGCACCATATCTTTTGTCGTTTATTATTACTCTCATGGCCTATCATAATCAATTAGAATATCAGATGCTCGCAGAAATGCAAGAAATACATTTAACGGTATTGACATACTTCAAACTACCTATTGATTTACCTGATCCCATGTCCAGTCAGAACCAACATTTGTAGACTCCAAAAGAGTTTTGAATGCATCTTTAGCCTCCTAGAAGTGAAAATTACTTTGTAAGTAATAAGGGTCAAGAACTGTAAAAGGAACATTAGCTGAAGGGTATGGAAAATTCTGCTACATACTTGCTTGCTGGCATAAGTCAAAGACTCTTGATCAATTGCTTTCTCTTCCAATGCATTGTTAATTTTCTCACTCACTACCACATCTTTTAGAGTTTCCTGAAAAAACAGAAATCACTTCTGATCTTGCCAATTAAGCATATGCAGAAATTATTGCTATAAGAAAATATGAATAAATCCATCACATACATCTGCATTTTGTGTTGAAACTCCTTCAGAACTAACCATATTGAAAGAAGAAACTTTGCTGATATTATTCCTAAAATTTAAGGAACAGAAAATCATTCAAAGATGAAAAATGCAAAGTTAAAAGAAGATCACAAAAAACCAGTTAAGATAACAATACATCGGTGTCGTAGCAGCATCAGCCACTGAGAGAGAAACTTCAGAACTTTCTGAAACAGCAACAGATGGTGTGATAGTATCCTCAACTATCTGAACCACATCTACATTGGTCACTGTTGAAGAAGTTGAACCAGGTAAATCTGACACAGAAACCACCACAGATTCAATTTTACTACTAGAAGGAACTGGTGCCACTGGAACTGGACTTGAGGAAGCTCCTTGAATTATTGTAGACGATGTATCAGCACCAGATTGTGCTTTACTTGCAGGAGGTAAAGGAGCTGCAATATGAGAAGAAACTTCTGACTGTGGTCCTTTAGCAGATGCCATTTCTACTTGTTCACGAGCCAACTTGAATATTATAACACCAATGCAAAAAGAGAAGGTAAGGGGCCATGGCCATGATAAGAATCACAGGAATAATATGTTAAAAGGTTGTTGTAAGAGGAGACCTTCAGCTCTTCAGGAAGTGACCAAGTTGATAGATTTGTAACCTTGTTGTAGTAATACCTGCAATGTTAAAAAAAAAATCTGATAAAAAAATGCCAAAAATTTACAGAAGCCTAAAAAAATCATTCTAGTTACGCACTTTCTTCCATCAGGACTAGCATATTCTTTCCAGTTAGTTGATGCATCCGCCCTCTGTCATGAAGATAAGAGGTAAGTAGACACTCGACTTTGTTGAGGGAAAAACCACCAAAATCAATTGAAAGGAGGAAAAAGAAATAAGTTCAAAAAGGAAAGAAAAATCTCAGAGGGTTTCCACTCCAGGCCAAAATTCCATCAAATAGCAAACAAAATTATTTGACAATCATATAAGTTTAACTTCAACAGTAAAGACGATATTAGAAACTTTACAAAGGTCAAATAAGAAAAAGATTAGTGTATCACCACCCTTCACAACTTATGGATGCCCATTGACAGAATTTAGTAAACAAACAAATAAGAAAAGTTTCAACAATAACTAAAAGCTCACATCAAAATTTATAAGCACTATGAATCTACAGTGACAAAAAATGAAAGACACAATAAACCACAAAGAAGACCACTATTTTACATTCCCCTTCCCATTTCCTGGGCCACCTTTTCAATTCTTTAGGGATTTAGCAGCAAATTGTCTATAATGTATCTGAATACACTACAATTGCAGAAGGTAGCAACTAAAACACAGATGTCAAAAAGATGGGAAGAATACTTTAAAAGATAGGAGCATTAAATATCGTTAAAGACTCTAACCAGCCCAAATTACTAAATGAAGCAGCAAAAAAAAAAAATTGCATAAAACTAGCATTGCAAATTGCACCCAACTAAACCAGCTGACAATCTTTCCAAGCTCAATATCCTCATCTTAGCCAAACAGAGTGAAATAGGAAGTTGTCAGTTCAAAATTAAGCAAACCTACACTGCTTCCATTTAATCCAAATAACAAGAAAGAACAAGCAAAATGCTATATATAAACTTCTGAATGGAAAAAAGACCTTTCCTTTCAGCACCTATCTCATTCTTAGGTCAAGAAAAAGGAATAGCTACCAAAATAACCCACTATAACCATCACTTTCATAAATCCATCCATTTATGTCATTGGTTATTAAATTTCATGACCTTCAAGATTGAATGAATCTTCCAGGTGAAGCAAAGATGATTTACCATAACATATTCTTCAAAAGCCATCCCAACAAAAAGGAAATCTTCCATTAGAAGAAAGGTGAGAAACTAAAATGACATGCTTAAAGCCATTTCCTCTACCTTCCACTAAATTATTTTTCTTCAATGGGATTTTTAAAAAAACAAATGAAGTAGTAGCAAAAGACGGCCTTCACCTTCAAAAGTAAAATCATAGGCATGATAACTAATGGCCACATTTCTATTCTTTTAAATTTTAGTTTTTTTTGGGAATCAGATAAAAATGTTACTTTATCAGGCCATGCAAAGATGGCACCAAACTTAGCAGTGAAGTGCACTGCAGCTTTTACAGATGAAAAATGGTAAACAATACCTACCAAAAGATTAAGACGCAATCCTTCTATAGATTGAAAGAATCTAGAAAAGAATATGAATGACAGAATTACTAACATTCATGATAAAAAGTAGGTAGAGCAAGCAGCAAAGACCCACACCATATCCTACCTCTCAATAGAGTAGCACAGCATGTACCTGTAAGCACCTTTAAAGCTATGGAAGTCATACAAGAAATTTAAAGATATAACAATAGATGAGCTTTAAAGAATGTACCATTTGACAAATACAACTTAACATGCATGGATACCAGCAAAATATAAATAACAAAATACCTTTTTAAGTACTCACCCAGAAAAGAATGCCTTTGAAGTAGAAAGTTGCACAAAGAAAATTATACGAGAATATGCAAGCATCACGGTGAATTACTACCACATAATTCAAAACCATTCTCCAGGAAATCTCTAGCAAGTTAAGCAAATGCTAAAGTGCCTCATCAGGACGTATTGGTCAAAATTACTAGAGCATTGCCCATGAATTCTTATTTCTTGTGACCAAGGGCAGAATAACTAATTATTATGCATAATTAAAGAAAGAGAGGAAACAACGAGAAAGCTAATGACAAGCAAGAAAGTGAGCCTTTCAACAAATTACAAATTAAAAAAAAAAAAACTCAAGTTCTAAAGGCTCAGTCATAAAAATCAAGTAAAACTAGATGAAGGACAAAATGCTCTGTACAAGATTTATTTTCCTCCATCAAAGCTAGACATAGACAAAAGCTTCTCCAAATACCCAAACAACACAACATTTTGGCAGTCCATTCTACTAGTTCTGTAAAAACAGCAAGAACTAAGGACTGAGGAGCTAAAAATCAGAAGTACCCACTTGGAAATCTTGATTCCAATCTTTACAAGCAAGCTAACGAAATACATTTCCACATTGGACCTAGATTAATTTTCTCATCATGCAAAGTACTTGCCATGAAGGCTGGAACAGATAAAATACAAGGGGCAATGGATCTAACACAGTTTAATAGTATAAGCAAGAAACCAGAGACTGAAAAATATAGAAAAAGCAGTATCTTTAGCATTACTAACCTCAATCGGTGTCATCAATTCCAATGGCTTCTCCCAACTAGATTGCCGTGTTTTCTTATTGTAATAATACCTGCATATGGTAAAATGGCTCCATGGTTAAATAAATACAAGAATAAAGGGTGCAAGTGATGGATACGAAGTAGAAAAATGCATGGGTAAATTTCTATGCTAAACGCTGCAATGTCTTAACAAATACATCTAGTATTTTTTTATGTAGTATTAATTGACCCAAGATATAAGAAGCAGCCTATTTTGGATGGACATTGGACATTCTCTAAACACCATTACAAACAAGGGAAAATGAGTATTTCAGCAGTCATGTCAATTAAGGTGGTAGGGTACCTTATTCCCACCACATTCTCACAAAGCACTTATCTCTAAATATACAATTATAACTTTTTTATATTTCAATAATAAAAATCCCAGCTTTAAATTCTAAATCTATAAGCAGCTAAAACCTAGATTATTAAAATATTTAATCAGAATTCAGTAACAACAAAATTGGGTACCAATAACTACAAAACTAATTGGTCTCCTCCCAAAAATAAATAAATAAAAATAGATAAAATTAAAAGAGGGTTAGTTTAGGATTATTTTTTAGAAGTGCTTTTAAAAAGTGATTTCGAAAATTATTTTTGAAAAGTTTGGTTTAAAATTTAAGTGTTTAGTATAACTGTCAAAAAGTGCTTTTAACAAATAAAAAGTCTATTTTAGACATGTGTTATAAAATAATAAATAAATATTTAAATAATATTCAAATTAGTTAATATTATGTTATTTTAATAAGAATATAGAAAATAATTTATTATATTTTTTTATTAATATTTTAAAATATGAAATATAAATTTTAAATATTTTTTTAAGTAATTAATCAAAGAAGGGAAAATGTCATGTATTAGAGGAATGAAAACGTAATTGAACTGTCAAAAGTGCTTTTAAAATGAAAAAGCTAAAAATTTTAATTTTTTCGTCTGAGGAAAAGTGCTTTTGAAAAGTTAATTTTTTTTTTCAAAAGTTTTTAGTATTGCTTTTGATTCAAAAGTGCTTTTTATATCCAAAGTACTTTAAAAAGGACTATTAAATAAAGCCTTAAAATGTAAATACTGGATCTAATAAATAATGAAACATATTGTTTGAAACTAATTAATAATAACATATGAAATATGTATGATATTAAAATAAAAAATAAATTAAATTGTGAGTAAAGTCAAATCAAATTTAAATTAGTAAATACATCATATTAAGAATAATTAATGCACTACAATTATTTGTCATAATATTGTCATCAATCTTGAGTTGAGTTCGAGTTAATTTGTGACATCAACTCAATCAATAATATTATTAATTTATATACATACATTTGATAGAGGTAATAAAGTGTGAATAATAAAATTAAAATTATAAAAATATTGTAATAAATGTTTGATTGAGTGATAAATTTAAGTTTTTACTAATGCAATTGACATGACTTCAAATTTCACCACAAATAAAATTTATTTTGATCTTTTTAAAAAATAAAAAGACTAAAATACCCTCAAATAATATAATCTATTTTAATTACGAAAAAATGTTTTTTAATTTTTTAATGGAATTAGTGTTACGAGATGCTATAAATATTCTGAAACAAGCTATACTCACTAAAAAAAATTGCATTTTTAAAAAATTGATACGAATCCTCTAAATCATTTGAATTTTGATGTAAAAAATTTATAGATGGAGTTAATAATTTTGATAATTTTACTAAATGCATTCCTTCTTGATTAAAAGGAATTGCTATAGCTCCAACAAATAAAGTAAATAGAAGCAATATAAGCATAGGAAATAGCATAGTATTATCTGATTCATGAGGATAAAAAAAAGCTTTTTCGTAGTCAAAATTCGTAATAGTAATAAGAGCTTTTTTTTACGCCAATTGCATATGGCTGCTCGTTGTTATTCATTGTTAATGTTAATAAAAGAAATAAACAAAAATCTCTATTAATTATTTTTTCTTTTCTTTATCCCATAGTTTTATTGAATAGAAAGAATTATTTTTTTTGCCACTATATTTTTGAAAATGAACGTTTAAATGTCTTTTAAAAGTAAGTGAATAGATTCGAAACATATAAAATGCTATTAATCAGACAATAGACCAAGCTATTATTGTAAAGATCGAAGAATACAATCAACTGTCACTAAAAATTTCATCTTTGGACAAAAAACAAATAAGAGGTGAAATATCACAAAGAAAAAGTGTATCTACTAAAAAAACAATTTGTGTAATGGGCACGTGCTTTCTTAAACTGTTCATAAAAATCATATTTTGGCTTTTCTCTGAAAAATATCCAGCAATCGAACTTAAATAATAATATGTCTTGTAATAAATGAAATAAAAAAATTTGAAATAAACATGACAAATCATATGGAAAAGAAGCGTAAATGGCTACTGTTAGCATTTAGCAACAGCAGCATCATTAACGGCGGGAGAAGTAGCGTAAGCGATGGTCAATGGAAAGCGAAGGAAGCAATTGGTGGGGACGCCAGGGCTCTCCAAGGCTTGACAGAACTTATCGTTTTCCCTCTCCTATACTCCCGTGAAGCCCAGAAACTTGGTCTCAAAGTATCCAGCTTTTACCCCATTTTTTAAAACCTTCAGTTGTAGCTTTGGTTTTGAGTTGATTTTTGGGTTTTCTTCCGGTGACCATGTGGTTTGCTCCTATATGATCCTTTTATTTATCTGTTGAAGCAATTTGGTTTTCTTTGCAATGGTAGACAAGCTTCAATTAACTAGCTATGCTTCAATTGCAGATGTGGTTTTGAAAAATATATAATAGTTATGGTTAGTGTGTAAATGATAAATATATTAATGTGAGAAATTAAGCTAAATTAGAGTTAATTAAGGGGAAAAAAAGGAAAAAATTAAATCAAAGAAGGTACAATATTTAAGGTCATAAGTAGAATCCGGAAGGAAATCAGTGTTAATGTCGAAAAAAAAAAAAAAAAAAATGTAAAGCACGTCCTCCTACAAATTCAATCCATCCTTATTTGTAACTTTATATTACTATTATATATATGATTTCCGAATATTGATAGTACCAACTCACCTTCCCTACCAACTAATAAATTTATTTATACTGGTCTTGATTAAGAATTGCCAAATACTCTTTTGAAAGCATCTTGTATTTAATTTATTAAATTTAAAATATTAATTATTTATATATATATTTAAATAGTATCACAATAACCAGCATCTAATTGTAGTGGATAACAATTTTCTCAAAAAAAAAAAAAAATTTGTAGTGGCTAACAAACATAAAAATTATATTCCTTTCATTATTATTTAATTTTGGCTCACTACCTAACACATTTCTCTAAAATACTACTTGTGTTATTTTTTATTTAATGTGGTATTTATATTTGATACTTGTAACAATGTTACTTTTTTAATGTTTAATTCAGGTTTTAAAGTTAATTCGATGAAAGTTAATTTTTAATATTAGTTAATTATGATTTTTCATCAAATCAACTTTAAAACTTGAATTAAATAATTACATCCATTGGATTGTATTTAACAAATTAAACATAAAATTAAACAAATTCACAATTAATAATAAATTTATTTTATTGACAAAATCATGAAAAATTCAAACATGATAATATTAATCTTAAAATTTGAATTAAACGTTAAAAATTTAATATTGTTATATTTGAATACCAAAATATAAAACTTTTATCAAATATGGATCTCGAATTGAACGAAAAATTAACACAAGTACCACATTGAAAAAAATTAAAACTCAAGCACTGAATTATATATTTAACCTATAATTTTTCGTTCGAAATTCCTTTTATTTTATAATGAATTATATAAAACTGTTGGAATTTCACTAGCGTAAGACGCTTTATCATTGTTTGGTGATATTTATATTATTAAAAGGATAATCGTAAACATAATATATACAACAGCAATTTATATACTTACCTAACGTTTGTATATTTGGTATAATACTTTTCTTCATTATCTTGAATCTAGTCGCAGAACGTAATCTTAAACTGGTAAATTTTTAATTTAGAGATTTTTTAATTAATAATAATAAAATTACATTTTGATCATAAAAATGATAAAAATATAATTTAAACTTTTAAAAATTATAAAAATATAAATTATTAAAATAATAAAATTATAATTTTATTATCATAAAAATATACGATTAATTCCGTACAAATTTTTTTTTAAACTTCATCGGTGCTGGAATCAAAATTAAATTTAGAGAGGAGAGTCAAATTCTTAAACATAAAGCAAAACTATTCTAAAATTATTATTTTTAAATACACTTAAATTAAAAAAATGAATATTTATATTTAACTATTTACTTGTAGAAATAAAATATATGTTAAAATAAGGTGGATGTTAGAAAAATGCCAAAAAAACAACATTGAAAATAAAATGTTCCATCCATCCACCACTCAAGTTGAGACCAAAAAAAGGCGCAAAAAAATACTATCAGAAGGAAAGAGAACGGCACCGTTTTCATAATCAAATGCGGTTCCACGTGTAATGCCCAGATAAGGACCCCACACCTGATCCTTCGCTTCTAATCTAAGCTACGACTTCCACTCCCACCCTTTTTTGCCTCATTCCACTACAAACAATTTCATACTCTCCAACACTTTCCGTTTTTCAAGCCATCAAATTATCATTTTGGTCCTTCTATTTTATTTAAATTTAATATCTAGTCTTTGACAATCTTTTTAACAGCTTACAACTATAAATATTTATCATCAGAAGTAAATTAATGTAAAATAAAAATTAACATAATATTTTTATGAAATAAATTTGAAAAATTAATATAAAAATATAAAAAGGAAAAATTGCTAGCGTTAGATAATGGCATTATAAAATAGAAGATCAATTTATATTAAATTAAAATAACTGAATATAGTAAAGGGACTAAAACTGATATTTAACCTTCAAAAACCAGATTTGAAATTTTGAAATCGTGGAAAGTGTAAAACTTATAGTGAACTCATCACATTTCGTTTAAAATTTCAAAAAAAATATATAATAATTTTAATTTTCGAAAAAAGTAAATTTGAATAATTTTCTATATAAGAAACGCTCGCATTTCGTTTTCCTTTTTCAGTAGGCTCAGTAGGCAGCTGCTGTTACTCTGCTAACTCTTCAACTGTTGATTCCACTTCCTCTCTTCCAGATCTGAATCGCAAAAGGGAATTTTCAGGTAATTTCAAAACCCTAACCCTAGATCTTTATTCTTCTTTGCGTTTATAGGATTTTGTGTTGTATTCCCTGAGTTCGGCCGTCAATTTCTTGATTTTAACCCTTTTTTTTTTCACTATATCTGGTTTGATGTTTATTTTTTTCGCTTTGGCCGCTGTTCGTTTTTATGCTTAATTTGATTTGCTTAATTTTTGTCGTTTTGGATGTGAAGTAGGATGTCAAAAGGTTTTGAATTGTGACGTTTGTTTTCTTCTGATTCGTTGACTGTGTCGAAGTTGTAAGCTTATTATTCGATTGTTTTTAAGCTGGAAATGATTAGGTTTTCTTTTTTGCATTTATGTTTTATTTAATACTTATTATATTGTAAATTCTATGAAATTATGAGATATGTGCTTACCGGCTAGTGCTTTTGTTTTATCGAAATGATACCTGGAACGAGGATAGGTCTGATACAAGGAACAAAATCATGCAACGAAACAAGAAAGCAAGTCGATGTTTCTAAAAACCTAATTTGATAGGGGTAGTCTTTTCTGATTTGCTTTGTTGTAACGACAAATGATTTATTGGAACTGTTTTTTTGGAACCTATATATATAGTTCTTGTGTTAACAAAAACTTATAGTTCTAAATAAATGAATTTTGAAATTTGTGAATTGTTTGTTTTGCTCAATAAATTTATAATGAACCATATTCTAATAGGATTGTCAGTTTTACTGAATTGGATCGCTAGTCCTTCCAATTTGAGTATGTGCTTACCAATTAAAAGTCACTAGGGAGATAGCGATTTCTGGTAATAGAGTTTTTTTTCTAATTAAAGAGTATTTGTTTTATGATCACAGTAGATAAATCTTCATTTCTGTAGTTCAAAATGAAAAGGGGATTCCATGGCGAATGGAATAAAAAAGAGTGTTCTTTGATTTGATTGCGGTATTATATACTATAATTCTTTATTTTTATTGCACATTTGGAACACGCCTGACAAATGTTTAGGGTTTTAACTTTTGTATCGGGATTTGTTGAGCTACTTTTAAGTAGCTAGGACATATGATGTAGGTTGCACTATCATGTACTGGATCTTCTTGATTTGAGTGAGATGTGCTGAACTCGAAATTGAACTGTGAAAGAAAAGGTGAAAATTTTAAAACAACAAAGAATCAGTATGTTATGATGGAACAAATGTTTATGTGACCTCACAATGTGTTGTGCTATCCTTTATGGCTAAGCATTAGGGAAATTTGTTGAGTTTTACTTTGTTTTTCTTTTTCTTTTTTTTTTTTTTTTTGGGGGGGGGGTGGGAGGGTGGGTGTTTCACAGGATAGAATGAATCTTGTTTGGAAGTGTTATTAAAGCTTAGCAGGCTAGCATTGCATTCTAGAAAATTGATGAGGGTTCTCTCAATACGCTTGTTTTGCTTCCTGTCTTTTGCTTGCCATGAACAATGTAGTTTAAATATTCTCTAGTGGTATAATGTCAATTTATTTATACTCAACCATTTTCGTCTGCACCTGTTGCTTCTAGATTCTTACTTTGAGCTATTTGCTTCCTCCCTTTTCTTGGTAAGTTAAAAAAGATGGGCCGTGGAGTTAGCAGTGGTGGTGGGCAGAGCTCATTAGGTTATTTGTTTGGTAGTGGAGAAGCTCCTAAACCAGGGACAAACAACTCCCAAGCAGCTCCCGCTGAAGCACCAGCTGTCTCCAAACCTGCCCCCGCTCCTGAACCAGTAGATATTTCCAAGCAAATTCCTGCTGGTATTAACAGTATTTCCGCAAACAATTACATGCGTGCTGACGGTCAGAACACCGGGAATTTCCTTACGGTATACCCCCCTTAATGATTTTGCTTTAAGATTTTTAGTTTAAAGAATGGTTACTTGTCGCTGAAATCCTATACTAACGAACTAGTCGTGTTTCCATGAATGCAGGATCGACCTTCCACCAAGGTTCATTCTGCCCCTGGAGGTGGATCTTCTCTGGACTACCTATTTGGTGGACCTGGAGGTAGTAAATGAGATTGTGCCTTGATAATGGGAGAGCAATGTTTGTTGATTTGGGGGAAGCAGTAAAACTGTGGATGATGATATGCTGTTCTTATAATCTTTGAACATAGAAGCAATGAAAACATGGCTGTTTCTTGTGGTGTAATATTGCAGGTCTTGTGGTGATTGTTTTGTTGATTCAATCAAATGAGTTCTCCAGATTAGGTGCACCAACATCTAATTCTTCAGAGCTGGGTTAAATAGAACATTGTTATTTTTTTCATGTTATATGCTTAGGTATGTCGTTTTTCCTATTCTCTTTATTCTACTCTTTGATTCAATTTGGCTCACTCTTTTCTTTTAAGCGCTCTCAACCTTTCATTATTGAAGAAGTTAGTCTTACTGGACTGGATTAGGTTGAGATTCTATTCCAAAAACTTCTTTAAGTTCGGGCTTGAGCTTGACCTGCTTTAGCTATTTAAATATAAATATAAATATATTAGTATAAATTATTTTTATATTTATTATAGGTTTAATGATAGTTTTGGTTAGTAATGTTTGTATGTTTTGTCAAAATGATTTTAATTGTATTTTTGAACTTTTTCTGTCATCAATCTTTGTTTTTTTTTTTCAATTTGCTTTTTTAATAGATTTAATGAAAGTATTTTTATTTATAAAAAAATAAAAGTATTTTTGAAAAAGTAAATAGAGATGATGTGGAATATTTTTAAAGAGACCTAATTTATTATTTAAATAACCTAATAAAATAATTACATGTAAAAAAAAAAAAAATAAACAATACATTAGATTAAAAAAATAATTGCTAATTTAAATAAAATAAATGTAATTTTAAAAAAATTAATTTAGTAAAAATACTTTTCAGTAAAATTGAAATTTTTTAAAAGAAAAAAAAGATTGAAATTTTAATTTTATTCATTAACTTTATTAGAAAAAAAACAAATTGAAAAAAAAAAAGAATAAAGGTTGGTAAAAAAAGACTCAAAAATATAATAAAAGTCATTTTGAAAAAATACAAATCTTAATAGCCAAAACTATCATTAAACCTCTATTATATGAGTCGTAAAATGAGTTGGGTAGGGCTAATTCAATATTTAATAACCTAAGCCCATTCAGTCAAACCCGCTTTGGGCCATATATGCGAAAAATTCAAAAAAAGAAAAAGAAATCTTTAGCATGTAATCATTCGTATCATTTTTGGTCAAATTCTGCTATTAGATCACAATATTTTGTGTAAGTAGTAGATTTAGTACTTATATTTTAATTTGATCATTTTTAGTCTTTCTTACTTTTAGAATTTGAAAATTTCAGTCTTAACCAAATGATAACTATTAAATTCATTAAATTAAATTTTGTTATTTTTAAAATTTGATGTGTCAAACATAGACTTGATCATTGGGTTGGATCGAAGCAAAATTTTAGGCTCGTTTTCTAATCTCCAGCTTTACTTGACTCAAAAAATCAACCTAAAATTTTGCTTAGATTAAAAAAATGCTAAACCTAAATTCTACTCGGCTTGCTCGCATTAAATTTTTTTAGATTATTTCTTATATAAAAATAAATTTTAAAAAATGGAATGCATCAAATACATTAAAAATATTAAAATAATATTTTCCAATAAATTGATAATACATTAATTTTTTATATTTATATAACACTAAGATAATTGCAACTAGCAAGTAAATGTTTTTAAAACAATAGCAAGATTAACAATAAAACAATAGTTATATAATATCCAAATAATAACAACAAATTAGTAGTAATAAAATAGCGAAATGGTAACAAAACAAAAATATAACAGTAACAAAAAAGCAACGAAAAAAAGTTTAGGCTTTTTCTAGGATTGGCTCGAGTAAAAAAAATCTACTTGAGGCTCGATCCATTTAGAAAATGGGTTTTATTTTTTATCCAAGCCCATTTATTTTTGCCTAAACCCTCTCACTTTTTAGACGGACATTCGGGCTTGGGTGGGTTGTTGGACTCATGATAAACTCTAGTCGAATATATTATCACATGTGTAGTATTATATTTGTTTGTTATTCTCACATATTACTCACAAAAAATCAATTAATAGATCGTTTACATTAAGACTAAAATTTGGAAATTAAAAAAATATAACCACTAAGAATGATCAAATTAATGAACGTAGATTAAATTTATAACTTTACACATAATACAATAATAATAACATAATTTAATCAAATATATTTAACTGTTATAAAAATATAACCACTAAGAATGATCTATTAGTGAACGTAGATTAAATCTATAACTTTACACATAATACAATAATAATAACATAATTTAATCAAATATATTTAACTGTTATAATTGAGTCTGAATTAAAATATAAAAATTCCAATAGTATAAAAGCTAAAATTAATCAAATTAAAATAAAAGTGTTAAATTCATAATTCTAATAGCAGAGATATTATTCTTTTTTATTTCTTAAGGTATATACAGGAGCGAGTTCAGTAACAAATCCTTCACATTTTATAAACCTATTAAAGAAATGGATGCCAATCACGAATTTTAAAACTACTCCACATATTTTTTTTTTTGCATCATGTCATGTATAGATACCTCTTCTTTAGTCGTGTTTGTATCTCGTCTAAATTCAAACTATATTTTATATGATTTTCATACTATTTCATTTTCATTATAAATTCATTTTCTTAAAATTAAATAAATATTTTTCTTAAAAATTAGCGTAGTACACATATCTTATAAGTTACACGGATATAACTAATACAAATATTATGTTCACCAAATTTCTATAATAATAACATACGTAAAAAGAGAACGTGGTTCGTGTATCGAGTAGGATTGTAAATGAATCGAGTTCGAACAAACAAATCTTTGTTAATGTTCGTTTATTTATTTTTAAGTTTTTCCGTGTTCAATTTGTGTTTGTTAATAATTTCAAATTTTTGTTTATGTTCATTTATTTAAAATTATGTGTGTTCATATTCGTTTATTTAATGTTCACGAATATGTTCATTTAACTTAATCGAACATGTTCACAAACAATTTTAATGAATAATAAACAAAAAAAAAAAGATAAATAAATACATACACACATATATTATTTTAATATTTTTATAAGAAAATATCATTAATTAATAAGCGAGTCAATAAATGAGCTTATAAACGAGCTTGTTCGTGAACATAAACGAACTAAACATACCTCTGATCGTGTTCGTTCGATTTTTAAACGGACATAAAATTTTTCTTCATACTCGTTTATTTAGTTTAGTAAATGAACATAAACGAACTTTATACGAACAATTCATAACTAGTTCATTGAACGTTTTATTCATTTACATACCTATACAGGGGCACTGTAGAAATTCAGTGATGCATGTTTTTTTTCGATGGGTATATTATACAAGCATGGTTCAGTATGCTTTTGGGTTAGATTGATTATTTATTTGTGTTAAATTATAAAATTAAAATTTGAAAATTAAAGTATAGTCAACATTTTTGAAATTGAATTCGGTGATCGAATTGGCCGATCACTAGTTCGTACAGTTAGATTAAATGAATATTAAAAAATTATAAGAATAAAAAGAATATGTAAAAAATAAAAAAAATGATTTAATTGATTTTTTAACATGGTTCAGTTGGTTTATATAGGTTCGTGGATCAAATTGGTTTGATTTCTCTCTCTAAACTGATCTTGATAGATTCTCGATTCAAACCATGACTTTAAGTCTCTACACTTTGTATATTTGGAATTTAGTTCTCCTACATTTATTTTCAAGAATTTAATCCCTTTACGCTTTGAATTTATAAGTCCACTTTCAAATTATATATATCATGTAACATTTTAATTGAAAATTTAACGATATTAACTATTTACATTAATTAATAACATTATAAAAATATTGAATTAATTAATAGTTTTATAAAAATATAAAAACCAAATAATGTTAGAAATTAAAATATAAAGATTAATTTTAAAAAATTATGAGGAAGGCATACAACAATCTTGAGATCTAATCTTTCTTACATGAAAGTCCCCTATTTTAATCCTCTAGAAGGAGTTGCCTAACACCAAACATGGGGAAATCAATAATTTTCGGTTCGTATTTATTTCTAGAACAAGACTTATCAGCCACTTTATTTACTTTGGAAGACATGTTGGATTTCGACCGTCCAGTTGCACCTACAATATTCCTCCTCTATTCTTCGGACTAAAGTTGTCATTGATGACCCTACTAAAGCATCTGTTAGCATATCCATTGCACTTTTATTACCAGATTCAACAATCACCTTGGTGTACCCTTTCTGCCAAGCTATTTCAAAGCCATGGATGATCGCCCATAATTCAGCCGTTAGAGTAGAACCTCTCTCGATGAATCGAGGAAAGCCTTCTAACCAATTTTGATGCATTGATTTGTTTTCAATTTTTCTTATTCAACCCTAACTATAATTATATTACCTATAAACTATATATAAAAGAAATTCCAAAATTGACACATGACACTTTATGATGTTTTTTTTTACATTATAGATTAATAATTAAATTTCAATTTTGGTCTCTCTATTATGTTTAAATTTGTGATTTCAAATCTATACTTTAATTTAAAACATAATTTTATTCCTATATTTTTATAATGTTATTAATTAGTCCAAATAGTTAATATTGTTAACTTTGTTATTAATATATTATGTTATATATAATTTGAATGTCTTCAAAGTTTCAGAGATTGACGAGTGACTACTTATTTCTTTTGAGCTTGCCTTTGTTTTTTGTTTTTACATTATAAGGGTCAAAATTCAATTTTGGCTTCTATACTCTGTTTGTAACATCCTACATTCGAGCTGATTGACGGATTAGAATGTAAGATGTTACATTATGTTGTTGAAGCAACTTAGACTAACTCAATACATTTCCACAAATTTAACTTATAAATATCATACATATCAAATCTATCATCATTCATATCCATATACATGCATTATAAATTTCATATATCCCTAATTATCAAGTCTCGAGGTTACACGGTTTCAATTTCGGAGTTAGGTTATGAATCCAACTCAAAGTATCGAAATTCAACAATGCGTCTTAAGACAATGAGATCTTGTCTTGAGACCTACATCCTTTGCTTACTATTTTTGCTATGAAGTTGATAGGTCTCGAGACTAGGCCATTCATGTCTCGAGACATACTTCTCATATTTTTTTAATTTAGCTTCGATGTTTGAATGTTTCGAGATAAGGGGTTCTTGTCTCGAAACCTAGAACAAGACAAAACTAATCTAGGTTCGATGTTTATTAGTCTTGAGACATAGCATTATGTGTCTCAAGACACAACCAACATGTCTCAAGACCTAAATTGAAAATGAACGAAATGGTCATTTTTGTTCTTGTTGTCTCAAGACCTGATCATAATGTCTCGAGATCAGCATATCAAATTATCTAAAATGCAACATTTCAAGCATAAGATTTAAAGCCAAATGTTACCTAACTTTTTACATCATACCATATCAATTCACACATGATTAACTCATCAAACACATTCACACTTATTGAAAACATTTAAAGCATCACATTTTCACCTGAATAGGTAGATAATAAAGCAAGCAAAAACATGCATTTAGCTATCTAAGTAAGCATCAAAATTCATGTTTAGGGCAACTATAAGTCCAATATACACCAAAGCATATCAAAAGGACCCAAAATGACATTAAACCATTTGACTCAACCTAGGTACATGCCTTTAACCATTTGTAAGAAAAAGAACGAAACCTTGGTCTGAGCTAAGTTGTTGAGTCCTGGATACTTCATGGGTCTTTTAATCTATCAAAACATGTTATAACCCGTGCATGGAAATAAACAAAAAGAGTTGTCTCTCTTTTGTCTGTGCAACCTACTTCCTTTGGAGTCGAGTTTTTTTGGCTTCTTAGAGCCTTAGGACAAATTTGTTAGAGAGGGTCTCACATCTTTTTTAATATTATTAAGTTTGATTACTCTTTAAAAGTTACAAGTGAGAAAATATTAACTTCTTTTCTTTGCCTCTTAGAGTTGTTTAATTTTTATTACAAGTGCATAATGGTGAGGTTCAAAATTTCTTTGACCAAATTTTCTTGTTTGAGAATTTTTTATTTCGGCCTCTAATAATGGTAAGCACACATAGTATGGAAGAGGAGAATAATAAACCTTGGGCAAAGTATAGATGTTATATTTGTACAAAACTCACATGGACATGTTCTCAACGTCGTTTTACCTTATATGGTTAATGGGCTTGTCAAGAAAGACATTGGTACATAGCACACAACAAGTTCGCGAGCTTAAACAACTTGTGGTAGAGCAAAGAGAGCGAGCTAACAAGTGTATGTGGTGTGATGCGAAAAATGACTCTAAATGTCCAACATATTCAGTGTCCTATATATTTGATTCGATGATAGGAGCCATATGATCCTCGCAAATCGAGGAACGTAAGTATGACACAAAGCTTATTGAAGAATCTTCTTCTACTGTTATCATTGATTATGATAAAATGAATGAGCAAGAAACTTCAAGTGACACCATTGTTGAAGACATCAAGTGTAATTTTGCGCCTATTGTTGAGTCTAAATCTAGCATTGAACCTTCTTTCAAAGTTGATGTCAAAGACATTGATAATAATAGTGAGAACTATGATGATAGTGATAGTACAGTTTGTGAACCTGAAAAAAATTGATAGTGAGAATTATTTCCTAGAGTCTATGAATTTGGAAGAGTTAGATCTTTATTGTCCTTCTAAAGAGTTGTATTCTGATGAATTCAATGTTCAAAATTTTTACAAGGGGTTAAAGGGAAGTGAAGATGATTCATGTAAAAACACTAAGAGAAAATAGACATTGAGAAACAAAAGTCAATTTAATGGTCCAACTTTGGTGAATGAAAATTCTTATGAAGTAAAATTAGAGAGTTCAATCCATATTAAAAAAAAGAAAGAAAGAAAGAATCTATGCAACGAAGAGGAATTATTATGTTTTCACTAACCTTAATTTGAATTTATCTAGTGGACTTATTTTTTTCTTTCAGAAATTTGTTAATCCTTGAGAGGAGCTCAATTAACTCATTCCTCCTATGATAAAGATTCTTTCTTATTCAACAAAGGACAAGATTCGAGGATGAATCTTTTTGAGGCAAAGAGGAATGATACATGCACAAATGGGATGAAATTAATTAAATTTCATTCACTGAAGTTGCCAATTTTCAAGTTTGGAAAATCAATCGAATTGAGACAACTTTTTGGATGAGATCCAAACATTTCTATGTTGAGATATCTTTATAACGTTTAAAGATCTATCTCTTAGTTTTGAAACACACTTTGACTCACTTGATTTTGAGTTCGGGAACTCAAGTTATGATTGTTTTAGTGAAAACTATGTGAGCAGAATTTCTAGACGAGATTATTATGAAAATTACGAATTTTAGGCTTTTAATTTGAGTTTAAATCATATTGTGTTCAATTTGTAGGGTTAATTTTTATTATATATGAGCCCAATATTGTATTTATTATGTTTTATTATTTATTTATTCCTAATTTTGGATATATTTTTAAGTATTTTAAGTTATTTAGGAGTTTTATGTTTCATAGTCAACAAGAAAATTTAGTTTTAAACTACTTCTTGTTTCGATTAATTAAAGTTCAATATACTTAAGAGTTTTACTTGGATGTAATTAGCTAGCCTATATAAAAACCTCTTCATTGTTCATTAAAAACATAATTATTTTGCATTAGTAAAATTTAAACTCAAGGAGTTTGTTTCTTCTGTGCAGGATTGCTTCATTGTGATTTTTAGAAGCAATTTTCTTTACCGTTTTTTTCAAGGAGTCATGAGAATTAATTTTTCATCCTTCAATTTGCCAAGGATTATTTCTTGGAGGGTTGATTAGAATCATTAATTGAATTTATTGAGGGTTTATATCTCAAATAATTCAATTGGACACTTATCCATTTATCAATTATAACCACCAGTTTATTCGGTCCATCTTCCACTTTTTAATCTATGACTTATTTATTTATTATTTTGAATATTTATTATTTGTTCTTGAATTTTGTATTTTAGTTATTTTTGTTTCTCTAAATCTATTTGCTATCTTCTTTTCATGTCAGATTCAAATATTTATTTTTCGAATCGAACAACTTGAGTACAATCTTCTTCCGTTGATCCCTATGTTGCCGTTGTTGGAGCCCAATTGTTTTTTAATTTATTTTAAATTTAGATTTATTTTAAATTTAAATTAATCTTAAATTTAAATTTAATGTAAATTTAAATTTAATTTCAAAATTAAAAGTCCAAAACAAATGCAAAGTTCAAATTACAATCTTGGACCCGAATTCGGCCCAATTACGAATACAAGCCTAATATCCATTTCACAACCCAAACCAAACTAAACCCAAAATACAAGCCCAAACCCTTGACCCATCACATTCAACCCAAACTAGCCTAACCCTAATCTGCTAAGTGTTGCTGCAGCTGCGTCCTACTCAGCCAACCAGAGGTCGCCACATCATCGACAACTTGCCACCACCTCAACTTGCACTGCCACCAACTGCCTTAGCCACCACCGCCACTGCAAATTGAGACCTGCAAAGAAGAAAGAAGACTTGCATTTAATTGCAAGGAACAAATCATAATCATTGTAAAACCTGGTTATAAAAACCAGATTCAAGCATAAGATCGGGGGGCTGATTTTTTTTTCCTTCTCTCAAAAAACTTAGGAATCAGTAAAAGGATAGATTTCAAAGCATTTGCAAATCAAAGGTAGAAGCAGTTAATACTCAGAGAAGTCATAATATCAGGCGATTCAATATCTTCTTTGTAAGGTAATAAATACTTATCAGTGTATTTATTTATACATTTATTTCATTAATGCACCCACTGTTTCCTTCATTAATACCATTTATTGCTCATAAAAAAAAACTATTCGTAATAATAATAATAATAATAATAATAATAATAATAATGAATATGATAATATTAATAATAACAGTAATGAATTTATTAATAATAATAAATAATATAATAAATAAATAAAATGGAAAATGAAAGGGTTGATGACGCTCCCTGTCTAACCACCACCGGAGTCGAAGCCTACCATCGTCGCCGTCGCACATACCACGCCATCCCCGGATCTGCAAGGAAAACAATGGATAGATTAACAAGACTTCTTTTAAAACAAAAATGAAATAATGGAAAGAATAGATTCAAAGATTTTTAAACATCATTGCATGAGTTTCTAAATCAATCGAAAATCAAAACATTTTTTCAAAGAATCAAAACCGTTTGAGGAAATAAAGGAGTGAAACAGATCCAAGTTTAACGAGTTTTTTCGAAGTTTGAAGATCTGAAAAGAGAAAGGTTTTAAACTTCTAAAAAAGGAAGAGAAAAATGAAAGAAAAAGGAAAGAAAAGGGGAGGCTTTTACCTGATTGGCGGCGCGTGGCGTGCGTGGAGGTGATCGACGGCAGGCGCGTCGACGAGTGGTGGTTCACGGCAACTACACGCGATGGCCGGTGACGCGCGTGTGGCCAGGGACCCAACGAAGTGGTGGCCGGATGAAGGTTGGAGACGATCGGCCATGAAAGACCTTGAGAGAACAGAGAGACTTTGAATTTCTTTTTAGAAAGGAATGAAAAACTGAAATTTGAGAACAAATTTTGGGCTTAAAAACCCTTACCAAAACGTCAAAACGACAACGTTTTGGTAAGGATCTTTTAATAAAAAACGGTGTCGTTTTGCCCATGACCCGTCCGACCCGACCCGACCCGAACCACCTACGAGGATCCGCGTGTTTTCAATAAATGGGTTATTTATGCATTTAGTCCTTCTGCATCTTTTGGTTGTTTCAATTTAGTCCTTTTTGTACTTTTCATTAATTTTAAATTGGCCCAATAATTTTTAATGCTTTTCAATTTAGTCCCTTGACCTTTTGAAAGCATCAAGAATTGCCACGTGTCATTGTTCTGGTTCATTTAGGCACACAGTCCCTCTTATTTTAAATTTATTTTAATTTAATCCTCAAATCAAGTTCTGTTTAATTACAAAAATCGACCCAGAAATTTTTCAAGGTTTTTAAATTACTCTTTTGACTTCAGGATGCCTGGGAGGCTGCCACGTGTCACTTGTTTTTGGTTTTATTGCCCTAGAGGTCCCTAGACTGTCCGAAAATTACATTTTTACCCTCAAACTTTCAAAAATTCCATTTTTAACCCCCAAAACTTCCAAAAATCCCATTCTTATCCCTAAACTTTCAAAAATTCCATTTTTGCCACCAAACTTCCAAAAATTCCATTTTTGCCATCGAACTTCCAAAAAATCCCATTTTGACCCCGAACTTCCAAAAATTCCATTTTTAACCTCGAAACTTCTAAAAATTCTAGTTTTACCCCCAAAACTTCCAAAATTCCATTTTGACCTCTAAACTTTCAAAAATTACCATTTTTCCTCGGGAATCCAAAATTACCATTTTGCCCCCGGGTATCCAAAAAGTCTCATTTCCAACTCCGATTGCATCATTCTTCTTTCTCATCAATATTTGCATTTAATTTTAACCATTATGCACTTGTATTTTGCATTTTTGATTTTTTACCATTTTATCTTCTTATTTATCTTTCTTCGCGTTATTTAATACCCATTATTAATTGCTTATTCGTATTAAATTGCATGTTTGTGTTCAAAATTGTTTTCATAAAAACTTAAAAATCGAGGTAATATTCTCTTATCTCGAGTTTCGAAAATTTGCGCCTTAACTTACTAGGTGCAATTTTTCTTCAAATCGAAATAATTGAATACCCTTAATTGAGACAATGTTTCCTTATCTTCGATTCAAAAAATTTGCGCTTTAACTTACTAAGTGCAACCTTTCCTCAAATCGAGATAATCGAACATCATTTTCCCAAAATTTAAAAAATTTTACAAAGGAAAGCTCGTTATTTCTGGATTTTGTAATGTCATGTCCTAACTCACTGAACGTAACTTTCTTCCTCGATCACTTTGAAATAGCAGGATTCTCAAACAAACCCGATTTCTTTTAAACTTAACTCATGCATTCAAGGATCATATTTTAAACTTTATTCAAGCTTTTAAATGGTACAAATTAAGACCCGAAAATAATTAATATGGTACCAATTTTGGGCGTATGAGGGTGCTAATCCTTCCTCATGCGTAACCGACTCCCAAACCTATTTTTCTAGATTTCAAAGACCTACATGTTTTCAAAACGGTTATTTAAAACGTTTTAGGGGTGATCCAATCACACCGAATAAAAGATTGGTGGCGGCTCTCATTTCGATTTTAAAATGATTTTCGAAACCCGTAGTTGTTCAAAAAGGGATGGTTTCGACAGCTGGCGACTCCACTGGAGACGTTTAAAATAAACGAGAGTCAAGCCAAAATTGATTATTTTCGGGTCTTCTTTGAAAACTTTTAAGCTTCAATTTTGTTTAATATGCGATCCTCGACATCTCTTGTGACATTATACTATATGATATTGCTAGTGTAAATTTGAATACATCTGCATATGATATTACCTTTTTAAGTGGAAGCCGAAAATTACTCCTTCGTGAGGTCTTCACCTCCGTGCAGGATAGTGGGTAGCTTTCGGGATTACAAAGTACCCTTGTTTTCGTGAAGTTTTCACTTCCGTGCAAACATATGGGAAATACGTCCCCCTAAACCGAACTCGACCGTGTGAGCCTGTAATGGGTGAGGATCGAGGAATCTGTTGGTTTGGGTACCCCTACTTTAGAACCTAAAACCGCATATCGTAAGCCATTGGAAATTGCTTTAGAAGGAGTTGTACTAAACCATTTAGTAACCTTCCAAGGCAAACTCTTAGGGCCTGTGCTATACTTGTATATTGATATTGTTGTGTTTCGCTAACTCGTTTATTTTGTTTCTTTTTGCATTGCATTTCATCATCATATAAAGGAAAGGTATAGACTCAAAAGTTCAGTTACTGATAAGAGAATTAATCATGGAAAACAAGTACTTTGATAAAGTGGAGGACAATATGGTTGTACGCATGTGGTCGGAGGAGACTTAGTGGAAGGATATGAATCAGAGCTTTGGGATTATACCAGGATCAGCACAGCTCAAAACAATGTGTTAGAATTAAAAGAGATATGGGACAGTTGGGACAACAACATGAAACAGACCTTTTACCAAGAATACGAAGACTTGCCATACTTGTGCGAAGTTAAGGTAGACAAATCCCTCTTTAGAGCCTTAACACAGTATTGGAACCCAGCCTACAATTGCTTCACCTTCGGGAATATAGACATGACACCGACAATAGAAGAATACACCACTCTGCTCCGTTGTTCGAGGATTTCGGCAGATAAGGCCTATTCTAGAGCTCCAAATCTCCCGACCATTGTTAAAAGATTAATAAACATCATTGGCATGAACAAACAGTGGGTTGCAGCTCGAGTTAAGGTCAAAGGCGATAATAAGTGCATCACGTGAAAAAGTCTGCGAGATTTGATACAGGCTCATCCAGATACGAAGAAAAAGATCGACATCTTAGCTCTAAGCATGTACGGGTTGGTCGTTTTTCCAAAGGCTTTGGGGCATATAGATGATGCTGTAATAGATTTGTTTGATAGATTGAGTAAAAGAGCGACACCTGCCTCGACCATACTGGCTGAAACTTTCAGATCCTTAAATGCGTGTAGAAATGAGGGAGAAGGTCGATTTATTGCTTGTGCACCGCTCTTGATGGTATGGTTTCATAATCACTTCTGAAAAATAGAAAAAGTCTCCTATCAATACTTGTCTAAAGATTATTCCCCTTTGAAAGAGTTCGTGGCCAAGCAAAGACAAGAAAACTTCGCAGAAGAAAAATGAATGGCCATACTCCAAAGCCTCAAAGACAAGGACATAGAGTGGCCGATGAAATATTGATCGATGCGGAGATCTCGACTGGGTCCCATTGGCAGGAATATAAGGAGATACTGGATATGCATCTTTGCTGGTTTCAAGACAATATAGATCAAGACAGTTCTTACCCGCGACTCAGGGGTTAGCTCAGTGGAATTCGCGTACCGGGGAGAGAACAATAGGAAAAGGATTCGGGAAATCTCAAATGCATGGAATCAGGTTCGAAAAATGAAAGCATTCGGCACCAATCCCATGATAACTGCAGAATTGATTGGTAGAGAAACAAAAAGATCAACGACAATATTCTTGTACCAAACCCGGAGATTATCCGTCCAATTGAAGAGCACTTGCAAGTTGTCCAGACTGAATTAGAAATAATTAAACAAGATTTCGAAAAGAAAAATGCTGAGATGGAGAAAATGATAGAAAAGCTGGAAGAAGAGAAGGTGCTTTTAGGGTTGGACGTTGATGTTTAGAAGCTAGAAGCGAAAAAATTGAGAAAAGGGAAGAATAAGGCTGAAGAAGATCTTAGCAGCCTAAAAAAGGAGTATAAAAAGCTTCGATTGTTAATGAGAACCGTCGGTTTGGCTAAGACGTCAAAGCAATGGCAGTAGGAAATTCGCGAAGAGAAAAATAAAACAAGTCACTGGAAAAACAAATTTCAAGACGCCCAAGTTCAGGAAAATGCTATGAAAAGTAGCCTTCTGGAAAGCTAAGCCGAAGTAACCGAATTAAAAGCTCGAGTAGGAGAATTGGAGGAATCCTTGTACAGACATCGTAGTCGAAATTCAGTAATAGAGTTGAAGGCAAGCCGAGCTGAGATCGAGAGACTAAATAAGAGGGTGGAAAAATTAGAAGCCTTCTTGCAGAATAGTGAAATACGAACTGAGATTTTGGAAAAGACATTAGAGACAAATGATTGACACCTTTAGCAAACCCAAAAAGAAGTAAGAGAGAGGGATTATGTTATGGGTGGAGCCTTAAATCAAATCCGCGGAGTAGCTGATCATGTGCAAACACTGGCAGTTGAAGCAGAAGAGCTAAGCATACAGTACGAGACGAAGACGGAACGAGGTCAAAAGCTATCAAGCCTCCTTAAGAAAGTCAAGGTTCTGAGCATCAAAGCAAAACCGTTTATGTAATTTGCTTTATGTTAAGGAACTTGTTATCCAAATGAAGTTTTCTAAATGAAAAATGAATTATAAGTCAATACCTTTCTCTTGCATACATGCGCCCTATTTGCATCACACTTTTGCATATTTCTGCATAACGATCCTAACCTATTAAAAACTTACCATCCAGCAACATCAGTAATCATTGAAAACTCACATCGCTATAATACTCGAAAGAAAACTAAGACTATGGAGCAAAGACTTGAACAAATCCAAAAAGAATTACAAGACCAAATGTAAGAGCACATCCAATAGCAAATGACCATGATGTGCAGAGAAATGAAAAATCAATTCACGGAGGTGCAAAAGAGCTTAATGAATGAATTAGCGTAAGTAAAACAAAGCATGACTGATAAAGGAAAACGCTCTGCTATTGAGGAATAAGAGGACCCAATGGTCCCCCCAGGCTTTACACCTCGCCATAACCCGGCTTCACATGAAATGATGGTACGGGAGCCCACCATTACTATAAAGGCACAACAACAGGCTACAGGCACGTCGAGACCCGCCAATTATCTAATTGGATCCGGGTCAAACCCAGAGGATAATGCTGCGAATCTGGGTGTCCCAGACTTTGACGAGATGATAAGAAAGGATCTCCCTAGACAAATAGAGGAAAAATACAAGCGATTAGAGGAGAAAATCGACGCGATGCAACGAATTGAAATTTCCTATGAGGTAGATGCCAAAGAATTAAGTCTGGTTCCGGAACTGGTCCTCCCTCCCAAATTCAAAGTTTCAGAATTTGAAAAATATAATGGGACGAGTTGCCCTGAAGCCCACCTGACCATGTTCTGCAGGAGGATGGCGTGGCACGTGCATAATGACCAATTGTTAATTCATTGCTTTCAAGACAGCCTGACCGGGTTGGCAATCAGATGATACAATCAATTGAGCCGATCAAAGATCCATTCATGGAAAGATTTAGCACAGGCTTTCTTAAAGCAATACGGTCATGTGATAGAAATAACTCCTGATCGGCTTACATTGCAGAAAATGGAAAAGAAGTCGAATGAGAGCTTTAGAACATATACGCAAAGATGGCGCGTGGTGGCAACCCAAGTACAGTCACCACTGACAGAAAAATAGACAACAATATTGTTTGTCAATATCCTCAAAGCTCCTTACCTGAATCACCTGTTAGGAAACGCCACCAAGAGTTTCTCTGATATGGTCATATCGGAAGAGATGATCGAAAGTGCGATCAAAGCCGGCAAGATTAAAATGGGAGAAAGCTCTAAAAGGCCCACCCCAGAAGAAGGGATAATGAGGTCAATAATGCAAGCATATACAGACCTAGCTACATTAAACCCTTCGTGACAGGGCAGCCCAAAGCTCCAATGGGTAATTACCAAAATGCCCCGCTGCAGGAATCGGGCATTAGGCCAAATAGAGGAAGAGTTCAATACACTCCCCTTCCGATGTCATACGGAGAACTCTACAAGAAACTGCATGACGTGCATGAGGTAGCTCCTCACATGTAAGATCGTATAAACCCCCATTCCCAGCTTGGTACGATGCAAATGCTCGCTGTGAATACCATGTAGGGGCAGAATGACACTCGATTGAAAACTGCCCTGCTTTTAAATGACGAGTCGAAGGACTCATAGAGCATGGAGTCGTAAAGTTAAAAGAGCCAACCAATCCTAATATAGCTTGGAATCCTCTGCCTAATCACCCAGAGCAAAGGGTGAATGCCTTGCTGGAAGAAGGAGCTTGAAAAATTGAGGGAAGTGTTGAAGAAATTAAGTCTCCACTTCGGTGGGTATGGTATGATAATCTGGGATGATGAGCATTGTGAGTTTCATGCCGTTAAGGGGCATGAAATTCAAAGCTGCGTCGAGTTCAAAGCAGTGGTCCAGATGTTGATGGACAATCGAGAGTTGGAATTTTTTGAAGAAAGAGGGGAAGCTAATGATGTTGTGCTTCCGAGGACGGAACGGTTAAGGCTTATGAAAACAATCGCCCCAAGGTGATTATTTGTGGCATGGCAAGAGAACAGACAACCCCTCGCATCATCATACAAAAGCCTGTAACGTTTTCTTACAAGGATAACAAAAAGGTCCTATGGAGTTACAATTGCAATTTTGACCATACCAAGAGAGGGGGAACCGAGGAAAGACGTGAATCTTGTTACCCGTAGCGGTAAAAATTATGACCTTGTAAATAAAGAAAAAGAGGTCAGTAAAGGGAAGGCAAGAATGTGTGAGCCTGAGAAAGAAATAACTAGCAAGCCCGAAGTACCCACGAATGAGCCCATATCCGAGAATGAGGCAATCCTGTCATTGCTCTTAAGATCGAAAGCCCATCGAAGCGCACTAATAAAGGTGCTGAACGAAACATATGTAGCAAATGACATATCCGTCAGCAAGCTAGATCGATTGGTCAATAACGTGTGTGCTGATAACTTCATTTTCTTCAGCGATGATGAAATATCGACGGGAAGAATAAGGTCCACCTAGGCCTTACACATCACTACTCATTGTAAAAGGTCTACGCTACCTGGAGTACTCATAAACAATGGTTCAGCCCTGAATGTGCTACCGCTAACTACACTGCAAAGATTGCCAATTGATAGCTCTCACATGAAAGGATGTAATAACATAGTGAGAGCATTTGACGGGACAGAAAGGAAGGTGATGGGAAAGATTGAAATACCTCTTTAAATTGGGCCGAATACATACGATGTGGATTTTTTTGTGATGGATATCAGGCTCACTTATAACTGTCTGCTAGGATGACCGTGGATCCACTCAGCTGGGGCAGTACCTTCCTCTTTGCACCAGAAAGTAAAGCTAATAAATGAAGGGCTGCTAATCACGATTAATGCTGAGGAGGAAATAATCGCGTTCATAACGAGTGATTCACCCTACATGGGATTAGACGAGGAGGCTGTGGAATGCTCGTTCCGCTCACTAGAGTTTGTCAATGCAACCTTCATTTCAGAAGGGAAGGAGATACCTGTGCCTACAATATCATCGACCACCAAGATGGACTTACAATTAATAGTCGGAAAAGGAGCTATACCTGGGAAATGACTAAGAAAATACCTCCAATGAAGAGTTAACGTGCCGATACTGATAGAAAAGTAGGATCGTTATGGCCTGGGGTACAAGCCAAACGCGAGACAAAAAAGGAAGGGCTAGACTGTCTGGAAGGGACATCTCGTGGGAACCCATGGTCTTCCCGCACATCTATGAGACTTTCGTCTCACGAGGGGAGATCAACCAGCAAGAAAAGGAGCGAGTGACAATTAGAACCAAATAGGGCATCATAAAAGATCTAGGCATTAATGCTTTATCAGATGAAGGAAAGGAAGGGAATCCATCAAGAATTGGTCCGTGTGCACCTAGAAGCACCTTGAATAATTGGACCGTGGAGGAACTCCCTATAATTTTTATGATTTCCTCAAAGTAATGCTCGAAAACACCTATTGCTTTAGGCTCGAAAGCAATATGAATCTTTTTGTAAAAGGGCCCATGGTCATTATTCAGTTATTTTGAATGAAGTGCAATTTCCATCTTATATTCTTCTCTATAATTATTCTTTCATTTCTTAATAAACCATTCGTACATATCCAATAAACAAGATTAATTATTCTTTAATACATACATACTCATGCATACTCATACATACCACATAATCATTCTTTCATAAATTTATTTTGCTCTTTGGTCCTTCCTTTCATCTCTTGACAGATCCTCAAATATCAATAATATGAGCAACCCTGATGCTAACTTAGAACCTCACTTCGAGCAAGATACGTGTTTGGAAGAGCTTCAAGACATTGAAGATAATCAAGATTGTAATCTGCCTCCGGATCTGTTAAGAATGATGGAACATGAAGAAAAACATATCCTTTCTCATTCGGACACGAAGATGAGAAAAAAAAAGGTGAAAATTGGGACAAGCATCTTCGTAAAAACCAGAAAGAATCTTATCAAGTTGCTTTAAGAATTCCAAGATATCTTCGCATGGTCTTACCAAGATATGCCCGGCTTGAGCACTGATATTGTGGTGCACAAACTCCCTATAAAGGAAGAAAGCAAACCCGTGTAGCAAAAACTCCGAAGGATGAGACCGGATGTGTTGTTAAAAATAAAAGAAGAATTCAAGAAACAATTTGACGCTGGTTTCCTCCAGGTGGTTAAATACTCCGAATGGGTAACTAATATAGTCCCCGTTCCTAAAAAAGACGGAAAGATGCGTATGTGTGTGGATTATCGAGATTTAAATAAAGCTAGCCCAAAGGATAATTTCCCCTTACCCCACATCGACACTCTAGTCGATAACACGACAAGACATTCTCTGTTTTCCTTTATGGATGATTTCTCTGGGTATAATCAGATAAGGATGGACCCTGAGGATATGAACAAAACCATATTTGTCACACTATGGGGAACATTTTGCTACAATGTGATGCCTTTCGGACTCAAGAATGTAGGGGCAACTTATCCAAGGGCTATGGTAACCCTGTTCCATGACATGATGCATAGGGAGATTAAAGTTTACGTCGATGACATGATCGCGAAATCCCAAACGGAGGAAGAACATGTAAGAATCCTGAGAAGGTTATTTGGAAGGCTAAGAAAATATCAATTAAATCTAAACCCAGCAAAATGAACTTTCAGGGCCACATCAAGAAAATTGTTAGGCTTTGTAGTTAGCAAAAAAGGAATTGAAATTGACCCGAATAAAGTCAAAGCCATACAGGAGCTGCCACCACCCAGTACGTAAAAAGAAGTCCGGGGGTTCTTAGGAAGACTAAATTACATTGCTCGGTTCATTTCACAGTTGACTGAGAAATGTGATCCTATCTTCCGCCTGCTTAGAAAGCGCAACCCGGGTATGTGGGATGATGAATGTCAGGAAACCTTTAACAAGGTAAAAGATTATTTATCCAAAGCTCTCATCTTGGTACCTCCAATTCTTAATAAGTCATTGATCCTGTACTTGACAGTCTTTGAAAATTCAATGGATGCGTACTAGGCCAACACGATGAATCCGAAAAGAAGGAAAGGCCGATATATTATCTCAGCAAGAAATTCACTGATTGCGAGACGCGATATTCGCCAATTGAAAAATTATGTTGTTCGCTAGTCTGGACTACACACAGATTAAGACAATACATATTATACCATACCACTTGGTTAATCTCGAAATTAAATCCTCTGAAGTACCCGATGGAGTCAGTTACATTGAATGGAAGATTGGCTCGATGGTAAATCTTGCTCTCGGAATTCAAAGTAGTCTACGTCAATCAGAAAGCTGTAAAAGGGAGTGCGATAGTAGACTTCCTGGCAAGTAAGGCTTTAGAGGATTATGAGTCGATAAACTTCGATTTCCCAAATGAAGATTTAATGTATATTGTGACCACTGAAAGAGCAATCACGGTAGAACGACCTTGGAAATTGAATTTTGATGGAGCCTCAAATGCCACAGGTAATGGGGTTGGGGCAATCTTTGTATCACCGGAAGGAGATCACTACCTTTTCACCAGCAAACTTGATTTTGACTGCACAAACAACATGGCTGAATACGAAGCAAGTATATTGGGAATCCGTGCTGTCATAGAGCAGGGAATCAAAATTTTGAAGATTTATGGAGACTACGCACTGGTAATCTATCAACTAAAAGGAGAATACGAAACATGGGATTCTAAGTTAGTGGATTACCGCAGATTGGTCCTCGAGTTGATCACAGAATTCTATGACGTCACGTTCCATTATCTCCCACGAGAAGAAAACTAGATGGCCAATGCTCTTATCACTTTAGCTTCGATGAATAAGGTGAGTAGGAAAGAAGATGTAAAGCCTATTCAGATGAGTATCTATGAAGCTCCTACTCATTGTTGTGATATTGAGGCAAAGGAAAAAGAAGAAAAGGATGATCGCCCATGATACCAGAATACTTTTCAATTTGTGAGAGATCGAAAGTACCCTGAGCAAGCCTCAGGAAATGAAAAAAGGACATTAAGAAGACTGGCCACTGAATATGTCCTAGATGGGGAAATCTTGTACAAGAGGAGAAAAGATCAAGTGTTCCTGACATGTGTCGACGCAATTGAAGCTAAGAAGATCTTAGAAGAAGTTCACGAAGGCATTTGTGAGACACACGCCAACGGTTACACGATGGCACGAAAAATAATGAGGTTTGGGTATTACTGGTCTAGTATGGAGGGCGATTGCATCAATTATGCCAAGAAGTGCCATAAATGCCAGATCTATGGAGACAAGATTCATATACCTCCATCACACCTTCATGTCATGACTTCTCATTGGCCTTTTTCTATGTGGGGCATGGATGTCATCGAACCAATTTCTCCAAAGACATCCAATAGCCATAGATTCATCTTTGTGGTGATTGACTACTCCACTAAATGGGTAGAGACAACCTCATATGCAAATGTTACTAAGTCTGCGATTAGCAAGTTCCTGAAAAAAGAAATTATTTACCGATACGGGATGCCTGAAAGGATTATATCCGACAATGCCTTGAATTTGAATAATAGCATGATAGCAGAAGTTTGCGAACAGTTCAAAATCAAGCATCATAATTCTTCTCCCTATCGCCCAAAAATGAATGGAGCTGTGGAGGTAGCTAATAAGAACATTAAGAAGATCGTGGAAAAAATGACTGAGACTTACAAATACTGGTACGAAAAATTACCATTTACCCTCTTTGCCTACAGAACTTCAGTCAATACTTCTACTGGGGCAACACCATTCTCATTGGCATACGTATGGAAGTAGTCTTGCCTATTGAGGTTGAAATACCTTTCCTTCGAGTCTTAACCGAACTTCAACTAGACGAGGCTGAGTGGATCCAAGCTCGATATGACAAGTTGAATTTAATCAAGGAAAAGAGATTAAAAGCCATTCGCTATGACGAGATGTACCAGAAAAGAATGATGCGAGCTTACGATAAAAAAGTTCGTCCCAGGGAATTCTATGAGGGAGATCTAGTTTTGAAAAAGATACTTCCCATACACAAAGATTTCCGTGGAAAATGGATGCCCATTTGGGAAGGACCTTATGTGGTAAAGAAAGCTTTCTTAGGAGGAGCTCTCATCCTAACAGAAATGAACGGTAAGGATCTGTACAACCCCGCCAATTCAGACTCGGTGAAAAAATACTTTGCCTAAAAACAAAAGGGGAATTGAGATGAAAACCCGCAAAGGGCGTCTCGAAAAAAAAAAAGAGGTTCAGGATGAAAACCCGTAAAAGGCGTCTTAGAACCAAGGAAATTTTGAGTTGAAAACCCGCAAAGGGCGGCTCAGATCCAAGAACGGGTCGACGAGATAGAGAAAGGTTACAACTTGAAACATCAACAAAGCACTCTAGATCTTCTAGACATACATCTGAGCTAGGAATGATTCTCAAGCAAGTTGGCGCAGAGTAGCTCATTTTGCGATATATGAGGCAACTAATTATTCTTTATTGTATACTTGGCAATTTTTTACTAATGATTGATTCCTTTAATCCTCTTTTTAATAGAATTTTCGAAATACGACTTTGTTTCTGCACAATTTTGTCCAAGCATTTTGCATCTAAATAATGGGTAATGAACTAATAAATCATACAAAAAGTTATGAGCATTATTCTGGAGTTTTCAGAAATTACAAGAAGTCCGAAAACAAGACCACCAAAGGGAAGACAAACTTAAAAATAAGCAGTTCCAGAACAACCTAAAAAAGATGGGGCAACACATCAAAGACAGAATTTGGATGGGCAACAGACCATATCGACCTGAATAATAATAAATAAATCTGACCCATCACATTCATACAAGTTAGGAGCATTTAATTCATTCTAATCATGACTTTCTAATTTAGGCTTATATAGAGGCCCATAGAAGCATATTTCACAGGTTACATCCCCGCCACATGACGAGATAAATCATTAAGATCACCAAGAAAAAGTTGAAAAGGTGCAGGACTTCAATACCTACCCCGATCATGGGGCAGATTGCGATTATCCACAAACGACGCGATCATCTTCCTGATGAGATACTGAGAAGAAGATCAAATCAAACCCACGCTCGATGTGAGCAAATCTTCGAACCCTAGCTTCTTGATGAGACACTGAGAAGTAGGACGAAGCAATAAGAGGTTAGCTTCTTGATGAGATATTGAGAAGAAGACCAAATCAAACCCACGCTCGATGTGAGCAAATCTTCGAACCCTAGCTTCTTGATGAGACACTGAGAAGCAGGTCGAAGTAATAAGAGGTTAGCTTCCTGATGAGATATTGAGAAGTGGACCAAATTCGTCTTCCTGATGAGATACAGAGAAGCGAATTAAAACAAACGACGCAATCATCTTCCTGATGAGATACTGAGAAGAAGACCAAATCAAACCCACGCTCGATGTGAGCAAATCTTCGAACCCTAGCTTCTTGATGAAACACTGAGCAGCAGGTCGAAGCAATAAGAAGTTAGCTTCCTGATGAGATACTGGGAAGTGGACCAAATTCGTCTTCCTGATGAGGTACAGAGAAGCGGATTAAAACAAACGACGCGGTCATCTTCCTAATGAGACAAAAAAGAGAAGAGCAAATCAAACCCACGCTCGATATGAGAAAATCTTCGAACCCCAACTTCCTGATGCGATACTAAGAAGCAGGTCGAAGTATTAAAACTGTTAGCTTCCTGATGAAATACGGGGAAGTGGACCAAATTCGTCTTCCTGATGAGGTACAGAGAAGCGGATTAAAACAAACGACGCGATCATCTTCCTAATGAGACAAAAAAGAGAAGAGCAAATCAAACCCACGCTCGATATGAGAAAATCTTCGAACCCCAACTTCCTGATGCGATACTAAGAAGCAGGTCGAAGTATTAAAACTGTTAGCTTCCTGATGAGATACTGGGAAGTGGACCAAATTCGTCTTCCTGATGAGGTACAGAGAAGCGGATTAAAACAAACGACGCGGTCATCTTCCTAATGAGACAAAAAAGAGAAGAGCAAATCAAACCCACGCTCGATATGAGAAAATCTTCGAACCCCAACTTCCTGATGCGATACTAAGAAGCAGGTCGAAGTATTAAAACTGTTAGCTTCCTGATGAAATACGGGGAAGTGGACCAAATTCGTCTTCCTGATGAGGTACAGAGAAGCGGATTAAAACAAACGACGCGATCATCTTCCTAATGAGACAAAAAAGAGAAGAGCAAATCAAACCCACGCTCGATATGAGAAAATCTTCGAACCCCAACTTCCTGATGCGATACTAAGAAGCAGGTCGAAGTATTAAAACTGTTAGCTTCCTGATGAAATACGGGGAAGTGGACCAAATTCGTCTTCCTGATGAGGTACAGAGAAGCGGATTAAAACAAACGACGCGATCATCTTCCTAATGAGACAAAAAAGAGAAGAGCAAATCAAACCCACGCTCGATATGAGAAAATCTTCGAACCCCAACTTCCTGATGCGATACTAAGAAGCAGGTCGAAGTATTAAAACTGTTAGCTTCCTGATGAAATACGGGGAAGTGAACCAAAACCATTTTCCTGATGAAACATAGAGAAGTAGATCAAAACAAGTGATGTAGTCGTCTTCCTGATGAGATACTGAGAAGAAGGCCAAATCAATGAAACCAGACTCAAAGATTACAGTGATGAATTCCAATCCCCTTGAAAGGAATGGAGTGAAATTACAAGTAGCAAATTTTGTCTTTTTTGAAGATTACCTTAGGGCAAGATGGAGTCATGATGAATAAGATGCAGAGGTAGATGCGGCAGAATCAAACGGTTAAACAAAGCGAAAAGTGGACCAATTGAAGAGAGATCGCCGAGGAAGTGAGACGGGACCAAATTGGGCCTTCTTTCAGTCCTTTCTCCATTCTTGTTACACAGCAACGAGCAAGGAGGGGCAGCTGTTGGAGCCCAATTTTGACTGGGGTTTTTTTAATTTATTTTAAATTTAATGTAAATTTAAATTTAATTTCAAAATTAAAAGTCCAAAACAAATGCAAAGTCCAAATTACAATCTTGGACCCGAATTCGGCCCAATTACGAATACAAGCCCAATATCCATTTCACAACCCAAACCAAACCAAACCAAACCCAAAATACAAGCCCAAGCCGTTGACCCATCACATTCAACCCAAACTAGCCTAACCCTAATCTACTAAGTGTTGCTGCTGTTGGCTCCACCTCAACCAACCAGAGGCTACTACGTCATCGACAACTTGCCACCACCTTAACTTGCACTGCCACCAACTGCCTTAGCCACCACCCCCACTGCAAATTGAGACCTGCAAAGAAGAAAGAAGACTTGCATTTAATTGCAAGAAACAAATCATAATCATTGTAAAACCTGGTTATAAAAACTAGATTCAAGCATAAGATCGGGGGCTGATTTTTTTTTTCCCTCTCTCAAAAAACTTAGGAATCAGTAAAAAGATAGATTTCAAAGCATTAGCAAATCAAAGGTAGAAGCAATCTCAGAGAAGTCATAATATCAGGTAATTCAATATCTTCTTTGTAAGGTAATAAATACTTATCAGTGTATTTATTTATACATTTATTTCATTAATGCACCCACTGTTTCCTTCATTACTACCATTTATTATTCATAAAAAAAAAGATTCGTAATAATAATAATAATAATAATAATAATAATAATAATGATGATGAATATGATAATATTAATAATAACAGTAATGAATTTATTAATAATAATAAATAATATAATAAATAAATAAAAATGGAAAATGAAAGGGTCGGAGACGCTCCCTGTCTAACCACCGCCGGAGCCGGAGCCTACCACCATCGCCGTCGCACATACCACGCCATCCCCAGATCTGCAAGGAAAACAATGGATAGATTAACAAGACTTCTTTTAAAACAAAAATGAAATAATGAAAAGAATAGATTCAAAGATTTTTAAAGATCATTGCATGGGTTTCTAAATCAATCGAAAATCAAAACATTTTTGCAAAGAATCAAAACCGTTTGAGGAAATAAAGGAGTAAAACAGATCCAAGTTTAACGAGTTTTTTCAAAGTTTGAAGATCTGAAAAGAGAAAGGTTTTAAACTTCTAAAAAAGGAAGAGAAAAATGAAAGAAAAAGGAAAGAAAATGGGAGGCTTTTACCTGATTGGCGGCGCGTGGCGTGTGTGGAGGTGACTGACGGCAGGCGCGTCTACGAGTGGTGATTCGCGGCAACCACGCGCAATGGCCGACGACGCGCGTGTGGCGAGGGACCCAACGGAGTGGCGACCGGATGAAGGTTGGGGACGGTCGGCCATGGAAGACCTTGAGAGAACAGAGAGACTTTGAAACTTTTTTTAGAAAGGAATGAAAAAATGAAATTTGAGAACAAATTTTGGGCTTAAAAACCCTAACCAAAACGATAACGTTTTGGTAATGATCTTTTAATAAAAAACGACGTCGTTTTGCCCATGACCCGTCCAACCCTACCCGAACCGCCCAAGAGGATCCGCGTGTTTTCAATAAATAGGTTATTTATGCGTTTAGTCCTTCCGCATCTTATGATTGTTTCAATTTAGTCCTTTTTGTAGTTTTCATTAATTTTAAATTGGCCCAATAATTTTCAATGCTTTTCAATTTAGTCCCTTGACCTTTTGAAAGCATCAGGAGCTGCCACGTGTCATTGTTCTGGTTCATGTAGACACACAGTCCCTCTTATTTTCAATATGTTTTAATTTAATCCTCAAATCAAGTTCTGTTTAATTATAAAATTGACCCAAAAATATTTTAGGGTGTTCAAATTAGTCCTGACTTCAGGATGCCTGGGGGGCTGCCATGTGTCACTTATTTTTGGTTTTATTGCCCTAGAGCTCCTTAGATTGTTCGAAAATTATATTTTTACCCCCGAACTTCCAAAAAATCCCATTTTTAACCTCGAAACTTCCAAAAATTCCATTTTTACCCCCGAACTTCCAAAAATCCCATTTTTGACCTCGAAACTTCCAAAAATTCCATTTTTGCCACCGAACTTCCAAAAATTCCATTTTACCCCCGAAACGTCCAAAATTCCATTTTTTTGACCTTGAAACTTTCAAAAATTACCATTTTTCCCTGGGAATCCAAAATTACTATTTTACCCCCGGGTATCCAAAAAGTCTCATTTTCAACTCCGATTGCATCATTCTTCTTTCTCATCAATATTTGGATTTAATTTTAACCATTATGCACTCATATTTTACATTTTTAATTTTTTACCATTTTATCTTCTTATTTATCTTACTTCGCGTTATTTAATACTCATTATTAACTGCTTATTCATATTAAACTTGCATGTTTGTTTTCAAAATTGTTTTCATAA
This sequence comes from Kokia cookei, assembly GCA_039519145.1. Taxonomy (NCBI): domain Eukaryota; kingdom Viridiplantae; phylum Streptophyta; class Magnoliopsida; order Malvales; family Malvaceae; genus Kokia; species Kokia cookei. The sequence goes on from CM076910.1 coordinate 8,178,864, forward strand.
AAACTTTAAAATCGAGGCAATATTCTCTTATCTCGTGTTTCGAAAATTTGTGCCTTAACTTACTAGGTGCAATTTTTCTTCAAATTGAAATAATTGAATACCCTTAATCGAGGCAATGTTTCCTTATCTTCGATTCAAAAAATTTGCGTTTTAACTTACTAGGTGCAACCTTTCCTCAAATCGAGATAATCGAACATCCTTTTCCCAAAATTTAAAAAGTTTTACGAAGGAGAGCTCGTTATTTTTGGATTTTGAAATGTCATGTCCTAACTCACTGGACGTAACTTTCTTCCTCGATCACTTTGAAATAGCGAGATTTCCAAACAAACCCGATTTCTTTTAAACTTAACTCATGCATTCAAGGATCGTATTTTAAACTTTATTCAAGCTTTTAAATGCTACAAATTAAGACCCGAAAATAATTAATATGGTACCAATTTTTGGCGTATGAGGGTGCTAATCCTTTCTCATGCGTAACTGACTCCCAAACCTATTTTTCTGGATTTAGAAGACCTACATGTTTTCAAAACGGTTTTTTAAAATGTTTTGGGGTGATCCAATCACACCGAATAAAGGATTGGTGGCGACTCCCATTTCGATTTTAAAATGATTTTCGAAACCCGTCGTTTTCCAAAAAGGGATGGTTTCGACAGCCGTATCAAGTTAACTTGACACCGACTCAAAATTGATGACATTACTATGATAAACAATTTAATATATATATTTTTAATAATGTACATATTTCATGTGTTATTATTGATTAGTTTCAAATAATATTTTTAATTATTTATCGTATGTTATTTTAAAATAAACATTTGTGTTTTAATTCTATGGTTTCCATATGCATACACATGTGATAGAATTTTTAGTATAAAAAATTTATATACAAAATTATTTGAATTTATATATACAAAATTCGAATATAAAAATTTCTAATTCAATTTTTCAATTTCAACGTTTTAAATTTAAATATATATAAAAATTATTAGTAAAAATTAAATATATAAAATAATTAATTAATATTTTCAATTTTTAAAATTTTATAGACATTTTAAATAATTATTAATATTTTTTTTTATAATTTCTAAATCTTCTTATAGTTGTGAAGTCATCTAGAATGAATTTGAACACATTGTTGTCTATATTATATGAACCTAGGCAACCATATGTCTAGGTTAATTTTAAATGCAATTTTTATTAATTATTTAAAATTTTTTTAAAAAATTGTTAATGTAGTATGCCACGCCAGTATCCTTCCATGTGACATGTCACATGACATTTCTTAATAACTGCTATTAATCATGCCAGTACTTTTAACAATCAAATCGATCACCTACTTATTTAGATTAACTTTTTTAACCCTTAATGGTTAATATAATTTTGAAAAACATATCAATTATCTATTTACAAATAATACAATCCATAAAGGCATGATTTTTTACAACCTATTATGATTGAAAAATTGGTTAATTTATGAGTGGTTTTTAAATTTTTTTTGGGTAATAAATAATAGTTTTTTATATTATTTTTATGTTATATACTAATTCATATTATGTTTTGTTTAATATGATTTAATTTATAGAAAGTTTCATGTTTTCATTTTAACTTTTAATTTTTTTTAATATATTGTTATAATTATATGATAGTATCTGTTCATGTTTTCTTAAGTTTTTAAGAACACACATACACTTGGCACACACAGGTGCTCGAACTCGGGACTCTTAGGATGAATAAAATCCTCTTTTCCACTGAAGTCACTTGTTGAATTCGTTTAATGTATAATTTTTTATACATGAATAATTAATTTCTATGTATTCATGCCAAATTCATTTTATCTTTCATTTCGTATCACACCTTACTTCATCTCATGTTTTATTAAAAAAATTATAACTAATTACAATGAGTGGGCAATTGTTTCTTCTAACTTCAAGCGTTTTTCTTATCTTAATCAATAGTCGAAGATTTAATCTTTATTTTATATATTAAATAATTATTAATCATTAGATTTACTCTTATGAATATATGCGAAAATAAAAAAAATAAATTCAAACATAAACTATTTTAATTTAACAATAAAATGTCAACATTTTCAAACCCTCCAACCTTAACAAAAAAACATGAATTATAAATGATTTAAACTCAAAAAAAAAAAAAAATAGAGAAACTCAGCAAGTATGAATTTAACTAAAATTAAAAAAAAGAGGATGTGGCAAATAAAGAGCAGCCTTCAGATGGATGCCAAATGGCTAGATCGACCATCTTTATCTCAATGGCAGAATCAAAGACAGAGACATGGGCATGAAAGCAAAAGCAGTGACGTGTTATATGCGACAGCCAGAGACAGCTGCTTCGCAAAAAGGAAAGGAAAAAAAATAGAACAAATACTATAATTGATGGTGTCGCAGATGCAGATGCAGATGATAATACTTAGACAAGTGAGAGAGAAAGCAGCATAGGGGCGGCGCCTGTAAATTATTTGTACGACGGATTACGACTGTTGTGGTTTTTGGAGATTCAGATTTTGTCTGCCTGCAAATGGGGGGCCGGCTGGCTAAACCCCATTGCTCCACCTCCCAACACTGCCATGCCCTGTGCTCTATGTTTTCAATGGTGGAGTCTTCACGTAAAAGATTTTCTTTTACCTACTGCTGTGTCTGTTGTTATTCACGTGATCACTATAACTTTTTCGTATAAATCTTTCCAAAAGGGCAAATTCCCTTTAAACTATAATCACCACGCATGGTGTTTTTAATGGGGGAGATAAAATGATTCTAAAGCTGAAGAAACTTTAACAGGATACGAATTCAAGGCCGAATTTGATAAAGGTGTCAATTTTTTTTTTTTTAAATAGTTGAGATTTTGGGTGGATTTTTTTTTTTTTGGAATATTTAGAAAATAATTTGATTTTACTTTTGGTAAGATTTTGACGATTTTATTCATGATAAAATTTAGAAAAAATATATTTAATATGTCACACATCAACATGCTCATTATGATCAAATGATATATTTTTATTTTTCGAGCTTCAAAATAGAAAAAAAAAAACATAAACTCATCCTTCCATAATTCTTTAAATAATCCCATGTAGGATTGCAAATTTTTATTTTTATTTTTGAAAAACTATAATAATTTTAAAATGATTTCATTCTCCATTTCGGAGAAAATTATAATCATTCTTGAATATTTCTTATTTCTCTTTTTCTATTCATTTTATTCATTTTTATTTAAACACGCAATTCGTTTTGGGTTTCAACTAACTATTGATGGGATCGATTAGACATATGCAATTGAGACTCAAATTATTTATAATTAAGTTTTAACTTTTTCCCTATTAATTATAAACTCATTTAGTCACGAAGTCATTCCACTATAGTATCGTGATTGAGCTCTCCCGAACGACATACAATTACGAAAGCAACTACTTAGTGCTCGTCTAATGACCTTGTCATAAGTGTGTTACCTTCATAGGATATCCTTGATCTCTTTAGGATAATATTCGCTCTCCCAAAATGATCATATTTTATCTAATAGTAATCATTACATTTTTCTTTATGAAAAATCAATCATTATAAATAGTGATCAAGTCATCCATCACAAAGATGGATGACTCGTGACCACGTTTACTTTTCATCAATCATGTAATGCTAATGGGAGAATATCATTTACCTATGTTTCTGGCTATGAATTTCACTACTGTTGTGAATTACGCTACATTTTATAGAAGTCGTACACCTAACACATTAGCTTTTTGTTCCTTATCTAATTGAACTCAGACTTTTACTTACATCAAAGTGTATGAGTCACGTATACATAGTTCAAGAAAATAAGACAAACGAGATAAGTTTCAAATATGTATAGTGTTAGAACTAGACTAAGTATAAGAACCCTTAGAGCGCTCATGTGACGCCTTAATGTTGGTGAACACTAGGTTTGCATATAAGAGATCAAGAAGTGTGTCTGGTAAGGAAGGATTCACCTAAAAACTTTATTGGCACATAGGGTGGATGAAGTCCATTATGGATAAGGGAAACAATCTTTATGATGCGAGGTTGTGCCAACAGTGTAGAGTATCCTGTAAGTTTGGCCTTGAGCCAGTTAGGTTGGAAGGGATGATAGTCAAGAACCAACAAAACTTGAACTAAGATAGTTAAGGACCAAAGTTAAATACTCGATTAGTTTTCTTGGGAATTGTAGATTTGGATAAGGCCACTCAATGACAGATGTAACAGTTAACAAGTTCCAATGAGGACTTAGGTTGAGTTTAGTGTTTAAGATAGATTAAAAATAAAATATCTTCTCTCTTTCTTTTAAGAGATTTATAAGGCTAGAAGAAAGATGAGGTACTCCTCTAAGCTGAATTTGAGGCCACAATGTTTAAACAAGATTCCCTTAAAGGTAAGGTAATGCTCGGTATTTAGGCGAGCTCTAAAATTAATAAGTAAACTAAGTGTTACTTCAAATGGTGAAGTGTTATCCGCCCCACTATGGCTCATGGCTCATGGCGTGTTAAGTGGGAATGTAATCAATATTGGACTATGGCAAGAAACTGTCTTACAAAATAATGAATCATTAGGAAAACATGTCTAGTAAGGTATTAAGGAAACTCGAATAATAAGGTCGTCGCCAAAAAGGCATGACACGCCAAGTGTGATTAGTTAAGATACCAACTATACTCTAACATCATGACTAAGGGCTAAGGATGAGTTAAGGCCTAAGGATATGCTATGTAAATATATGTTTTCTCGTATATGTCTTTTTACAATTGTCAAGCATTTATCTGGTAGATTGTAAAGATTGAAACAAATGTCAAATATCCACAAGGACAAAGGAAAAATATCTAGATAACCAAGGTATGTAATGAAGAACTATTCTCTTACTTCTTCAAAAAGTAGTCTTTGTTTATATAAGGAAGAACCGAGAGAAATTCCTATCATCCTTGAAGCTAAGTTTAGGATATGAATCTAAGCTCTGAGATGCCCCTTGTTAACGTAAGATCTTTAACTTTACAACTAAACCGCTAAAAGAGTATATCCGTAAGGAGACGCCTTTGTGGCGCAACATATGGAAAGCCTTTGTGGCTAATCTTTGTTACAAACAACTTTTATGGCTAACTCTATTAAATGAATGACTTTGTCTAAGTTTGTAAACAAATCAGGTAAGAATTTTTATTTAGTAACTCGGGTTAATTATGACACTGGGTATTTGAACTAGGTGAACGAATTGGGTAAAGGGTGTTACATTGGATACTTGTGGCGAATTCTGAATGAATAGTGTTAATGTTTCTCTGAAGGAATGGTAAGCCTAATGCTCTGAAGAGATGATAAGCATGACTAACACTGAAGGTATGGTAAGAAAAAATCATATGTGAAACGGATTATGAAGGAATGGCCAGTATGTATATGCGGCAAACTCTGAGGGTACGATAAGGGTAATGAACACTACAAGAACAATGTATATGATGAACTCTGAAGTAATGAAGATCTTGGCGAACACTATGCTAGGTAATTGGCATAATCAACCACGCCCTAAGAGTAAATGGTAAAGTTAGTGAATGTGAAATGTAATGGTGAACCTATTAATAAGGCAAGCAAGAAGACTAAGGTTTGTATAAAGACAAAGATTAAAAAGGCGTGAAAGGTAACAAGGTTATGATATATTTGTAAGAAGAAATTAATTGTATGAGAATGGATTGCACGTTGGAAAAATGACAAGGCAATGGAAAATGAAAATGAAAGTAAGGTAAATTCTTAAAGATATTAAGAGAATTGAAATGGTCTTGAGTAAGGAAAGATGATCTCAATATGAAGATGGTAATCTTAGTGATGTACCCGTCAAAGGTGAAAGGAAAGGCCAAAAAAAATAAAGGAAATGCAAAGCAATGTAATGTATGAATCATGTATATAAGGATTTTCTCACTAAGTTCTTATGAAATTACGAAAGTTATTCATGTTTCAAGTTTTAAATAAATTTCGTCAAGGGACGACACCAAGGTTGCGCAAAATAAGTGGCGAGATTGGGTTGTTATGCATACAAAGGAAGTTAAGTGGCGTGTTCAAGTTAGAGCATAAGTTGATTAATTAGCATTCCAATTTGTTTACAATATACTGAGAGATAAAATTGAGAATACTGAAATTTTATTATCATTAATTGTATCTGTAACCATACATTGTACACTAATAAGGAAACTCTATCATAGTCATACATAGAATTTTACACAGGCAAATAAAAGAAAATTTTTAAGTTACATCTGTAATAAGGTGTAACACTTGAGATTTGGATCTGGCAAATTAGATCGGGTTGAGGGCGTTACAAAGCGACTTATACACGACTGTTCAGGAAACTTCCAAGAAATAACTACTCCACCCAAAGTAAAGACATACCCACTTGTAAGCTAACTTTATCAGTTACCTAGTTTGCATCACAAGATCTCTTTAAGACTGCAGGGTATTAGTCAAATTCCAACTTTCAAGTTATTATACTTTAATTTCACTTAAGACCATTTGAGGAAAGCTCAAACTTGATAACTAACATAGTAAATTATGGATTATGACATTCTTTCTATGTTGATACCCTCATCGACAAGAAGCCACACTTTTAGTAACCTTATTGCATCAAGTTGACATTTTAGTCTCAAGTTCATATTGGACCTTCAGTGCCTATGGTTATGATTCATTCAACATGCATTGGACATAGACTTAAACTTGGTCTCATCTCAATTGTTGGTGTAGTTTTGTTTATGCCCATTTCTCCACCGAACACTCGGACTCAATACCATAACACATTATTATCAAGTTACAACCTGGAGGAACCCTTAATGGTATGACCCTTTGTCGACTGAATATTACCATGTCTTTGATACTAAAAAAAGCATCCATCTAGATTTGGCACCATCCACACTCTTGCGGCATCCCAGTGGATGCGTCTATCTGGACATGATTTATGTCAACCGTCTCTTACAGCACCAACACAAAAATTCTCAACATGGGAAATTCAGACACATTGGTCATCCCCAACTTAAGACCTCATGGCCCCTCCATGGTCACCCAATTTGGTGTGATCATCTTGGCCAACCGCAACACATACGACACCACCGAACTAGGTCGATCTCAATCTCAATTTCAGAGTTTAATTCTCATTCATTCAAACTTTGGCATGCTTTTCATTTCTCCGCACAATCTCATATGTTTCCTGAACAATACATCCCTCACTAGTTCTTTTGTTCAAGCTTTCAAACTTGATAATCCTCTTGTTTACTTTGGTTAAAAACTTGATGACACTTAGATTAGCTCTACAAATCTCGTGTATTAATATATTATCATGGATAAGCGCATATTAAGCCTTATCCCAAACACAAAGATCTAGCAATTTGCTTATGGTCCTCCGACCAACTCTAACTCAAGAGACCTCTGACCCATCTTGACTCAATCTCTCTAGGCCTTCTAAGCCCATCTTGATCATAATGGCTCACTGGCCAACACAGATGAAGCTTACAACCATTCTAACGTTACTTATGCACACTCTTAACTACACAGGTGCCTTCAAACCAATTGCATCAATAAGACACTTCACTTGCTACAACGATCCTCAAGTGTACACTATAGCTCATTGCTTGTAGGAGCCTTCATTGCCTCAATAGGACACTTCACTCGCTCCAACAATCCTCAAGTGTACACTCTAGCTCGTTGCCTGTAGCAACCTTCATTGGTTCCAGCAGTGGGAAACAGAAACGATTCTCATGTTTAAACAATAGTAAATTTGCTTCTAAATTGTTGAAAAAGACAACTGCAAAATAAAATTGTTAGCATTGACTAGAAAATAAACCAAGCATAAATAAAAGAAAGAATCATTGTGTTGTGAAAAAACCACTACCTAAGAAGAAAATTCTCCCTGATTGGTGTACTCATGTAGTAGACGTTTCCCCCCAAGGTTAACAATATTTATACACCCGAATAAGAAAGGTGGAACGCAATTGGTATTGCTTTTATCTGAGGAATCGAAAAATAATAAAAAATAAAGTTTTAAAGTTGGTCAAAAAAACTTGACCAGAAAAATCACACTAAATTCAATTCTCATAAAGGGTTGGAAGGGGTCATAACAGTCCCACTTAAAATAAAATCTCCTAGATAGTATTTTCTCTAATGTAATTTTAGTAAGATGCCAAAGTTTTAGAGAAAAGAAAAATGAGAGAATCGAGAAGAATGAGAGAAGTTTGGTTTTTTTTCTCGCCAAAAAAAAAGGGAGAAATGACCTCCTATTTATAAGATTCTCAAAGAGGCAAAGTAGTTCAAAAAATACAATGATCATATTACAACGGTCAAATTCCAACGACCATATTGTAACGATTAGATTTCTGCATTACTAACACTTTAAAACCTCCACACAATTTATTTTAGTGGTATTTTATAAAAAAAAATAATAAAGGTTTTTATATTTATAAGTGTATATTTAAAAAAATAGTAATGCGAAATTAAATTTATATGAGAATATTGAGATGCTATTGATTTGTCATTATCCATGATTTAGTATAATAGTATTTGTATGATATCATCTTCTATATACGTTTCAAGGATTTTTTTTTTATTAAATTAGGGTTGTTTTTGTTTTTATAAAGTAAATAAAATCATAATAGAGCATAGTTAATATTAGAATAATAAAATATAATTTTAAAATGTATAAATTATAATATTTTTTAAAAATATTATGATTTTTGAAAGAATAAGAATTCACAAGAACTCTTATGCATTATATAATATTCACATTACTTAGAATGAAGGGTGATTTAGATGAATGGTAAGATTAGATATTATAACGATACTGTGATATGATACAAAAAGTAAATTAAACACACTGTATCACACTCGAACGACCATCCAAATCCACCCGAAATCTACAATCATAATTTAATATAAAAAAATAAAACGAATGAAAAAGGGACGTAATGGAAGGAGGAGCGACGGTCGACCCGCTGAAGAGGCAAGAGTTAAAAAGCAGCGTAAGAGAGGAGGTGGGTAGGGTTTAGTTGTTGAAATAGCCTAACTCTCTTCTTGCCATACACTTCATCTTGGAATAAAAAGCAATTGATGTATGAAGAACATTCAATCTTATCACCATGAGATGGCATTGTAAGAAGATGATGTGAGATTCATTTACCAACTCATCAAAATAAACAGTTTCCTGAGGCATCCATGGCAGTCAATGAATTCTTATTCCATCAGAAAGTAAAGAATTGGATCCAATACATAAAGTAAACATGACATCAAATTCTTGTGTATCCCTTTTTTGGAGATAAAGGATTCTTTGAATATTGCTGCTTATTTTTTTGATCCTATATTCACAACCACTGGTTGTTTGTTTTATGATTTTATGCACTTCCGTACTACAATCATTTTATTCGATATTTGAATTTAATAATTAAATTCACTTTAATATTTAAATTTTGATTTCATAAAACGTGACGACGTGACATAATAAAATTATGCTATCTCATCATACTAACATTGATTTTGTGTGTGATGAAATGATGTTTAAGAAAAAATTCAGTCAATATTTTAATCAAAGTAGTTAATCATGTTTACTATTTAAGTTAACTAATATCGTGATAGGTCGAATTTATATCAGACTAATGTATATAGATAAAATTTCAAAATTGAAATAGTTAAGGTATCAAAACTATATTTAAGTTTATGAAAGAAAACCCATTCTCTTGACTATGAAAATTAGATTAAAATATCTAATAGATAAATTAAATTAATCATTCTATTATTAAATGGATCATTTTAATCGTTATATTATTTAATTCATTTATAGTTTAACTCAGATAACAAAAATTTATTTACAAAAGCATAAAAGTTTAAAAATATTAATTTTATTAAACAATAAATAATTTCTTTTTATAAATAAATGGAAAGAATAAATTAATAAGAAAAGGAAATGGAGTAAAATTCAGAAATGTTGATGGGTAAGATGATGAGATATGGCATTTCTTATCACTAAGAATTTTCACCAGTAATTAGCCATTCATAAATCTGATTTATATACCCACTAAGCACACCCACTTGATCCCAATCAAAATTCTTTAGCCCTAATGCTTGTTTTTAAAGAATTTTTAAAACTGATTCCAACTGTAATTTTCAATTTAGTGTGAATTTGAATGGTAATAGATGCATTTAGCTTAATTTTTGTTTTATGTTATAGTATCGTTACAGTATTTAATATGATAATCATTATTATTTTACACTAATCGTTGATAAACACATCGTTTATGCAAATCCACCCTTGGTTAAGTTTCACTTCAATTCATAAGTTAATTATTAGAACACATTGCATAATGCTTCGGGTGTTCAATCGATTAACCGATCCGAACAACCATTAACCGAATTAACCAAACCTTTTAAATCTTTAACCATTAATAGGTCCAATTGTTTTTCAAAAACATTAACCGAATCAATTTTTTCAATTAATTCGGTCAGTTAACAGAATTAACTAAAATTTATATATATTTTTCATTATTGATTAAAATAAGTATAAAACATATAAAAATTAACTGAATTAACCGATCGATTAATACTTATATATTATAATATTATTTATTAAGTTCGATTAATTCGATTAACCGACCGATTTTGAACCAATTTAATTAACCGTTAACCGAACTTTTAAAAAATTATTAACCGATCTCGACCGAATTAATTCAATTAACTGATAATTTAACCAAATTCAATCAATTAACTAAATTAATTCGATTTTATCTTAAATTTATACACACCTAATAAAGCCATCAATTTGAAGTAAACCATTATCACTGGAACTCTTTAATTTCCGGTACATACCCATCATCATCATCATTTATGGACAAGATCAAACGGCTGAGATTCATCCCATCATGTTTGATCACTGTCAAAATTTTACGTAGTGAAGCACACGTCGCTTCACATTTTTTTTTTTCCCAGAATACATAGAGAAAGAGAGGGAGCGTGGCCTCGAATCATAGTGACTGATAGCAAAATGGGATTTTCATTTTGTAAGTAAGGGTCAGCATTCGATCGAATCGAATCAAATTGAATCGAATGAAAATTTTTTATGTTAATCAAGTTTTCGAATATTATTTTATTATCTTAATTCGATTTAAAATTTTTACGAATCGAGTCGAGTCAGATAAAATTCGAATCGAATCGAATCGAATATATTTGTTCGAGTTAAATTAAAAAAAATTAATTTGGTATTGTTTAATTTTATGTAATTTTTAAAAAAATATATTTTTATTTAAAGTTTTTAAATATGACTATACAACGAAAAGTTGAAATAAATAAGTAAAAAAATCCAAGTAAACAATGACAACACAACAAGATTATAATAATTAAAATAAGCAAAAATTCAAGTAAATAACATAAGTTCAAGTAACAACAATAACACAACAAGATTATAAAAAAAACATAAGCAAAAGTCCAAAATACAATAGAAACCTACATGACAACACCATTCCAAACAACAAAATCAAAAATAAAAACAACACAACAAAAATCAAATAAACAAACAGTAATAACACAAAACCATTTATAATAGCTTAAGCTTCTTCTTTTGTGGGATTTAATTTATAGGTTTTTTTTAGGAAAAAAATAGATTTTGGTGTTGAAGCCTAATTTTGATCGAGCCCAACATTTAAACCAAATTGAACCGAATTTTAAATTTTGAATTTTAATTTATTTAAAGTTTAAATATATTTTAAATTTAAACTTATTTTGAGTTTAAATTTATTTTGAATTTTAATTTAAAATTTAATTAAAAATCCAAAATTACAAGTCCAAAATCACAAACCCAAACTTATTGTTACAACCCTTGAGCCAATTACAAACAAGCTCAAATAGTCCAAAATCTAAACCTAAGTCAAAGCATTGTAGCAAGTTGCTATCAGCCACCTCCATCCCAGCCACTTATGTGCTGCCACGTCAGCACCAAGTTGCATCACCGCCCATCTGCCACAACCACCATTATCGCCGCTGTACCTGCAATAAGCAAGGAGAAAAGACAGACATTAAATTGAAAAAACAGATTACAATAATTGTAAAGCAATGTTATAAAACCAAATCAAAACAAATTGTAAGGAGAGGTTTTTTTCTCCACATTTGAAATCAATACAAAACAGATACACAATTCACAGAGCATTCAAGACGAAGCATTTAATATAAAGATACAAGTAAAGTCATCAAGCATCCATCTTTCCTTTCAAAAAAATAACTACGCATTAAAATATTCATTCATCCTAGCATTACTGTCTATTCATTATTTCTCAGAAATCCAAAACGTTTTAACATTAGTAATATATTTATTATATTCTTATTATCATTTATTATTTTATTTATTTTTAAACACGCATTTAATAAATAATAACAAATAATAACAAAAAGAGGAAGTCAAGAGTTGTACCTGGACACGAGCGGTCGCCGACATAGTCTTCGTATGTAGTCTCTCCGAGCCACTCCACGTTCGAAAGGAGTTCCTTCGATCGTATGTTCATAAGAGAGAAGCATGCATAAAAAGAGTAATACAAAACAAATCTCAAAACAAATACATAGAAATCTTAAAACCCTTTTAGATTTGAAAAAACTCGAACTAGATTTGAATTTCTCTAAAAGGCATAACAAGAAAATGAAAAGGAAAAACAAGTAGATTTAAAAAAAAACGAATAAAGAAAGAAAAGATTTAGATCTAGGTTTTAAAATGAAATAAAAAAAGAAAAAAGAGCAATTTTTTTTACCTCAGCACCGTCGTGCACGACGACTGACGGCGTCGGAGGGCCGCAATTGACGATGCCGACGACAGAGGCTTCGGCAGAGAGGAGATCTACTATGGAGAGAGGGGAGAGGAAAAAGAGAGGATTTGAGAAGTGTTTTTTTTTTTTGAAGAAAAGAAATGAAAAATGAAAAAAAAAAACTAAAATAAGGTTTGTAAAGGCCACCAAAATGGCGCCGTTTTGGGTGTGACCAAGACACCCAAAAAGACATCGTTTTAGATGACCTGCTCTGACCCGACTCGCTCCAAGCTCAAGATTCGCGTGTTTTCAAAAATTGAGTTATTTACCCATTCGGTCCTTCTGTTTTTTTTCACTTTTATATTTAGTCCTTTTTATATTTTAAATTTACCCAAAAATTTTGATCACTTTACAATTTAGTCCTCTGACTCTCGATAAGCCTAAGAAACTGCCACGTGTCACATTTTTGGTTTATTTATGCATTTGGTCCTTTCTACTTTTGATTTGTTTTAATTTCATCCTTAAATCAATTTTTATTTAATTATAAATTTGCCCAGTAATTTTAAATGATTTTCAAATTGATCCTTTGACTTCAGAATGCATAAGAGGCTGCCAAGTGTCCCAAATTCTGGGTTTATTATGCATAAGGTCCTTATTTTGTCTAAAAATTACCATTTTGACCTCGAACCTTTCCAAAATTATCATTTTACCCTCGAACTTCGTAAAAATTATGTTTTGGCCCCGAACTTTCTAAAATTACCATTTTTCCCTGAACATCCAAAAATTATCATTTTGACTCTTAAGTTTTTTGAAATTGCATTTTTTCCCTCAAACATCCAAAAATTACCATTTTGCCCCCGAAATTTTCCAAAATTACCATTTTGCCCCCGAACATTCAAAAATTATCATGTTGCCCCCGAATTTCCAAAAATCACATTTTCGATTTCAAATTTTCCAAAAGTTTAATTTTATTTCCAAATTTTCCAAAAAATTCAATTTTGATATTGAATTCCTCAAAAATTACATTTTCATCCCAAATTCTCCGAAACTCCATTTTTTAACCCTCTTTGTTTTGTTTTTCTTTTTTCTTCAATGTTCATACATGGAATTTAATTATTATTCTTTCGTATTTTGCATTCTATTAATTTTATGTTTAATTTTTGTGCATTTATTTATCTATTCAATTATTTTGTTTAGTGTTATTTAATTTTTGCTATAAACTGTCCATTCGTATTTTCACATTCGTTTACAAAATTATTTTTACATACAAATAAACCTTTAAAACCGATGCAATATCCTTTTTGCACGGAAATTTCGAAAAATCATGCCCTAATGTGCTGGGTGTGATTTTTCGTATAATCTGCACGAGTCAATATTCTTTTCCAAACTTTTCAAATGCTCTTTAATTTCGAGATTCCGAGAACGTCGTGCCCTAACGTGTTGGATACGACTTCAATTCTTCGAGAAAATCGAAACATACGGGCATTTTTCTTCAAAGCTATTTTTTTTAAAATCACGTGAAATAAGTCATGTGTTCGAGGATTGTATTTTAAACTTATTTCGAAATTTCAAGTTCTTAAAAAATATACAAACAATTTTAAACAAAAGTGAGACAATATTCCTTTTGTGTGAAAATCTCGAAAAATCGTGTCCTAAAGTGCTGGGTATGATTTTTTTTTGTACAATTCGCGCGATCGAATATCCTCTTTAAATCTTTTCAAAATGTCCTTCAATTTCAAAATTCCGAGAATATCGTACCCTAACGTGTTGGACACGACCTCAATGAAATTCGAAACACATGGGCATTTTGTTCTTCGTATTTTAAACTTCGCTTGAGATTTTAAAGTTTTAACAAACAAAGACCCTAAAGTAATTAACATGGTACCAATTTTAGGCGTGTACGGGTGCTAATCCTTCCTCATATGTAACCGACTCCTAAACCAAATTTCTAGATTTAGAATACGAAAATATTTTTCAAAACGGATCTTAAACGTTTTTTGGTGATCCAATCACACCATATAAAAAGATTGGTGGCGACTCCATATTTCGATTTTTTAAAATATTGTTCGAGACCGGTTTGTTTTCCCAAAAATAAACGTTTCGATATTTGGGTTTACAAAGTTAATATCTTCAATTTCTTTTCCAAATAAAAACTAAATAAGTACACCTAACAATAATAATAATAAACAAAAAGGAATAATAAATTTAGACACGAAAAGGAGTTGTTTATGAGTGTTATTTAGGAATAAAATTATATTTGGGTTTAAAAAATATTTTGGTTTAGTTTATGAGTGTTTTTTAAGAATGAAATTATATTTGGCTTTAAAAATATTTGGGTTTAGTTTGTTAATGGGTTCTAAATATTACGGAAAAAAATTGGGTAAGATAAATGGTTTGGGTTTTGAGGGAAAATGGGTATAGTAAATTGGGCCTGGGTTTTGGGTTTCGGTAATATCAATTTAAAATTAAAAATAATATAGTTTTATTCGGTTTATTCGAATTATTCGAATAATTCAAATTCGAAAATTAAACTCGATTAGAACTCGAAATTCAAAAAAAAATTCAACTTGATTCATTTAACTCGAATAACTCGATTCGAATAATTCAAAATTCGAATCGAGTTTTGTTCACCCCTAATTGTAAGCATCAGAATTTAAGTTCGATTTCGAATAATCTCATTTTCATCCTCCAATTATAAAAAAAAAAAGTTGCTGGGAAGTTGTTTTTTTAGCTAAGGTAAAAGTATCAAAAAAGTCTTTGTGTTTATGAATGGTTTATATTTCGATCTTTTTATTCAAAAAATAAATAAATTAATTCTTATACATTTTGAAATATATAAATTAGTTTATCCGTTAAATTTTATTTGATAAATGATAATGTGAAAGTTAAATCTATGCTAAAAATTATTTTTATGGGTAATCTATAAAAACAAGCACCCAACTATTATTTATTTTTATTTAGTTACTAAACTTTTCAAAATTAAATATTTTATTATGATGTAGATTTCTTTTATTGATCCTTTAATATTTATGCATTCTATCAATTTGATCTTAAGTATAAAAAGTTTAACTCTCAATGTTTATAAAATTTATCATTTTAGTTATGATTTTAAAAATTTTAATAATTTTTTTGTGAAAAAAATTAATAATTTTAATCCTCAACATTTATAAAATCCATAAATTTAATCCTAACTTTAAAATTTTAAAAAATATTAAAAAAATCAATGTTAACCCATTATAATCGTAGGGCTAACCATATCAATGGCATATTTAGTTCACTAAAATAGAATAAGATTGTAATGAAATATAGTTGTACCGGAAAAGAACTATAATCAATAATTTAATTATTTAGTTGAATGGAATGGAATAAAATTATAATAACATAAGAAAAAAAAGTTGAAATGACCATAATACTCTTAGCTGAATTTTTTTAGTATATGATTATTGCTATTATTAGTAAATTTTAATATAATTATTATTAAATATATTTTAATAAGATTAATAATATATCAATTAATAACATTCTTAATATAATTATTTTTAGGGTAAATTATACCAATAATCACTCAATTTGATATGGGGAAACAAACAGTCACTTGGTTTACATTTCAGTCACTCAACTTTGAAAATGTGATAGAACGGTCTTTTTTTCACGTTTTCCGTCATAGACGTCACGGAACAGTGACATGGCAATTGATGGCATCGATAGAGTGTGGAAAACGTCCAGCTGATCGGTTACATTGAACACAATAATCACTCAACTTTGAAAATGTGACAAACAGTCACTAACGTTATCGAAAAGTGATAAAACATTCACTAATTAAGCTTCATCTGCTGCTGAAATTTAACACAATTATTCTCTAGCACTAGCAACAAGCAAAAGTGGAAGCAAACTACTTAAAATCATAATGGCTATTTGTAAAAACAAAAGTCTGATTATATAATCAGTGTGCACCTTCAAGTTCAAGTTTGATCTTGTTATCAATGCTGTCATATCCCATTGAGCTGCTGGTTGCACCTTTTGCCATAAGAGCTTGGCAAGTCACTAAACAAGTGCTCAACTTCTTCTCCTTGTAACTTACTTTCACTCCAAGGATGTTTAGACATTGCTTGCAGTCCTACTAATTCATGGGCAACTTCCTTCATTGTTGGCCTTTTCTCTCCCTTCACTCTCACACATCTCCTATCTAAAGCTGCTACTTCCTTAAGTTGCTCAACAATTTCATCGTTAAGCACTTGAGGATCGAGAATGTCAAGCATGCGATCTTCTTTCATCAAAGAAACGAAGTACATAGCCAAAACTCGATTTTCTTCCGATCTTTTGAAACAAACCACTTTTTGTCCTGTTAACAATTCCATAAGCATAACCCCGAAGCTGTAGACATTGCTCTTTTCAATAAGAAGGCTTGTAAGAATGTATTCAGGATCCAAGTAACCAAACGTTCCTTGCACAATTGTAGTTATTTGTGCTTGGTTAGATGGGATCAATCTTGAAGCCCCGAAATCAAAAACTTTTGCGGTGTAATTGTCATCTAATAGTATGTTGGCCAACTCGTTGTCTCGATGAATGATTGGAATAAAAGCTGCAGAGTGTAAATAAGCAAGGGCTTCTGCTGTTTCAGTGGCTATTCTTAAATGGGTCTCCCACGAAAGATAAGAGATAGCATCACCGTTATGCAAATGGTGAAAAAAGGTTTTGTTGGTGATATATTCATAAACTAACAGTGGAAATTGTGTCTCCAAACAACATCCTAGGAGTTTGACAACATTCCTGTGGTTGATTTGGTAGAGCACCATTATTTCAGTGACTGTTTTGTCACTTTTCGATAATGTTAGTGAATGTTCTGTCACATTTTCAAAATTGAGTGACTGTTGTGTTAAATGTAATCAGCCAGTTAGATGTTTTCCACACTTTACCGACTCCGTCAACTGCCATGTCACTATTCCGTGACGTCTGTGATGAAAAATGTGAAAAATGACTATTTTGTCACATTTTCAAAGTTGAGTGACTGAAATGTAAACCATGTGTCTGTTTGTTTCCTCATATCAAAATTGAGTAATTGTTGGTGTAATTTACCCTTATTTTTATATTAAATCATATTAAAATATTTCAAATATTTTATTTTTATATTTTTTAAGTTCAAATTTTAAAAAATTAATCTAAAAATTAATTTTATTTTGTTATTCAAATTTACATTAAATAATTATTTTTTATGATTATAAAAAACAAAGAATAGAAAAAGCAATACCATTCTATTGAATGAATATTATATTGAACCAAATAAAATAATGATTTATCATTAAATGAATAAATATACCATTCTCAAAACCAATGGCGTAAGTTTTCTATTTGGTTAACTGTCCTCCTCCTCTATTTATATCGCTTCTCTTCAACTCGGCTCTTGCACTACCCAAGCAACTCTTTATTTCCTCTACGACAGAGCTCTCAAAACACTGATTCTCCACTTGTCAATATCAGTTTTTTCTTTTTATACCCATCTTAGAGGAAGTGCCAAAAATGTCACTTGAGCATGGTTTGCTGTTGTTTCAATCACCTTTATTGAGCTTTGAAGCCTTTCTGTGGACTATTCTATTGGTTGGAATAGTTTCCCTGTGGCTTTCACCAGGGGGTCATGCGTGGGCTCGTTATAGGTCCAAGGCAAGTGTTGCCATCCCTGGTCCACCTGGTTCCCCACTTCTTGGGTTGCTCACTGTGTTCACCGGTGCCACCCCTCACCGAGCCCTGGCTAAACTTGCTGAAACCGTTAAAGCAGTGAAGTTGATGGCTTTTTCCGTGGGGTTCACTCGGTTTATCGTGTCCAGTGACCCTGAAACCGCGAGGGATATCCTCAACAACTCAGCTTTTGCTGATAGGCCAGTGAAGGAGTCTGCCTATGAGCTTTTGTTTCATAGGGCAATGGGGTTTGCTCCTTACGGTGAGTATTGGAGGAACTTGAGGCGTATCTCAGCCACGCATTTGTTCAGTCCCAAGAGAATCGCTGGCTTTGAAGGGTTCAGACGTGAGACCGGTGCCAAAATGGTGGAAGAGGTGAAGTGTTTAATGGAAGCAAAAGGTGAAGTTTTTATAAGAAGGCTGCTTCATTTTGGGTCCTTGAACAATGTGATGACCACTGTGTTCGGTAAAAAGTACGACTTTGAGAAGCCTGGGGAAGGGTTGGAGCTAGAGGAGCTTGTTAGTGAAGGCTACGAATTGTTGGGCATATTCAACTGGAGTGACCATTTCCCTCTTCTTCGCTGGCTTGATTTGCAAGGAGTAAGGAAAAGAAGTAGGAATTTGGTCTCAAAAGTTAATGTGTTTGTCGGGAAGATCATAGAAGAACATAGGGTGAAAAAGGTTGACGGAGGTTTCAATGATGGTGACGCCAAAGTTGGGGACTTTGTTGATGTGTTGCTTGATTTGGAGAAACATGAGAAACTTGGTGACTCCGATATGATTGCTGTCTTGTGGGTATGCTACACTTTATTCTTTCTTTTAGGTACAAACTGTTAATTTTTTAATGTTTTCTTATTGTTATATGCCTTATTTTTTGGTTCAGGAAATGATATTTAGGGGAACTGATACTGTAGCAATCTTGTTGGAATGGATCCTAGCAAGAATGGTTTTACACCCTGAAATCCAAGCAAAGGCTCAAGCTGAGATTGATGGTGTTGTTGGGAGCTCAAAGCTGGTATCAGATTCTGACATTCAAAACCTGCCTTATGTTCAAGCCATTGTGAAGGAGACCCTTAGGGTGCATCCACCAGGGCCACTTCTCTCATGGGCTCGCCTAGCCATCCATGATGTTCACATAGGTGACAACTTCATCCCAGCAGGTACAACAGCAATGGTGAACATGTGGGCAATCACTCACAGTGAGAAGGTATGGGCTGAGCCAGAAAAGTTCAAGCCAGAGCGGTTCATGGAAGAAGATGTGAGCATTATGGGACCTGATCTTAGATTGGCTCCTTTTGGTTCTGGTAGGAGGGTTTGCCCAGGTAAAGCCATGGGTTTGGCCACTGTTCATCTCTGGTTGGCTCTGTTACTCCAAGCTTTCAAATGGGTCCCTTGTGAGGACAAAGATGTGGACCTGCTTGAGCATTTGAAACTCTCCATGGAAATGAAGAAGCCTCTGGTTTGCAAGGCAATGCCTAGGTCTGCTTGAAAACTCCCTTGGGGGTGCATCTATGAATTTACTGTTCTGTTTGTCTGTTTTTAAGCTTTTGCTATGATAATTAAGTTTTATGAAGTAGGGCTTGAAAATAGTGGTGTGAGATAAGGAGCATGTTTATCTTTTGTGAATCCTGGTTGGGGTTTGCTTTTCTTTATGTACTGAAAACTATGATCAAAATGATGGAACAATCTTTATATATATGGCATTTTACGAAGTCCTTCAGCTAATATTTCTTCTTATCTGCAGCATATTTGTACTTTTTAGCGTTTCATATTTGCTTCAATTAAACGTTTACAAATGGTATCCATGGAAAGCAGAAAGCTACATGCAGCTCATCATGTTATACTCATACATACACATATATTAGTTGCTTGAATTATGGTAATTACTCATTGCTTCGATGCTGGAATGTGTTTCAAGCCATGCAAAAATAAGTTGCAAATAGCTGCTGCTTTTTTTTTTTTTGAATTATAATAACATGGTAAAACTTGAATAATAAAATACGATTAACGCGACTCAAATCTAAATCATATCTAAAATGTCGAACACCCTCAACCATCAAGTTCTGATTATTGTAGTTTTGGTTATTTTATGTATATATATATATATGTACTATGTATTAAACTTTGCATAGGATTAACAATAAATTGTTGGGTGAAGGTCAGAATGGAACTGTAACTTGTTGAGGGCCAAAACCACTAATTCCATCATTTTATTAGCTATAATTTTACAAATTTTAAGGGCCTAAAATAAATTTTACCAACCAAGGAGGAGCCAAGGCGAGCTTTTATAACTTCAGTTTCTAAGATTTTGATATCTTTAATAATTTACACTTTTTTTTCATTTTTTTAAAGTTATTTTTCACCCACTTCAAACCCTAACGTTATCAAAGGTTTTCTGTCTACATTGATGTCACAACGATATCATCTGGAAAAATATAAAAAAAATCTTTTAATAATATAAAAGACTATATCTATATATATATATATATATATATATATATATATATATATATTTAAAAATTTAAGAAATGTTAGAATTTTAAAAAATAAAAATTTTAAAAAGAAATTATTAGAAATTGTAAAAGATGGTATAAAAATATTAAAAATTTTAGAAAAAAAATAGTAAATTTTGTTAAATCTTGGAATAATTTAGGGGAATAACTTATATAAGAATTATCCTAAAAATTAAGATTTTTAGGCATCAATAAAATTGTCACATTATCAAAATCTAAAGACATGAAATTATTATTATATACTCATCCATAGAGAAATTATTTTATTGACCCTTGCGACCACTTTATTCAATGTCCCTTTCCAATTATTTACTGGTATTTCAACAATTTTTTTCATGTTATTGACATATTATTTTGATAATTTTTTTTTACCCTATACCCCAAACTCTAAACTATAAATCTAAAATCCTGAACCTTAAACCCAAAATATAAAACCCCAAATCCAAACACTCAACTCGTAACCCCAATTCTTTGAATCTTGAATCGAACCCTGAACTTGTAATACGTAACTCCGAACCCTTGAACCTTGAACCTAAATCTTAAACCTTTAAAGCCCAAACTCTTGAACCCTAACTTAAATCCAAATCCAAACCCTAAATCTTAAATCTCGAACCCAAAATTACGTGTCAAAGATATGGAAAAAATTACATAAAAATTACTATTTATTAAAAAATAATTAATACAAAACTACATATATATTCCAAACTTTGCAATGTGTTAGCTTTAAAATAAAATTGAGAGAGCTTTATCTTAGTCTCATTTTAAGTTAATATTTCTTTTTGGGTCATTTCCTTCTTTTTCTTAAATCTCATTTTAATTTAATATTTCTTTTTGGGTCAATAAATCTAGAAATTCATGGGCTACCATGGAAATCTTTTTTATACCATTGTGCCCCTTCCCCCTTTATTCCTTCTTTTGTAAGTGTGTTTTATTTTTGTCATATGTATATATTATTCTCAAAGCATGGTTAAAAGATCCATTTGAATGAAACACAGACCATTCAACAATTATTTCATTAATAAAAATATCCTCTTCTCTTCTAAGCCAAGTGGTTAATGCAAATCTTTTAGGGATTAATAAGAGATTTAAAGCCTCAATTCGCTTTCAAAAATAATATTAAATTAAATTATTCGGATTCTTCATATTAATGCTCAACAATCGTATTTGACGGAGACTTAAAACATACACAGGAAGATATGATATTTCAAAAACTCTCCAAACTCGATCGATATGATTTTTCTCCCTTAATTTATAA
Organism: Kokia cookei; assembly: GCA_039519145.1. Classification (NCBI taxonomy): domain Eukaryota; kingdom Viridiplantae; phylum Streptophyta; class Magnoliopsida; order Malvales; family Malvaceae; genus Kokia; species Kokia cookei. The sequence goes on from CM076910.1 coordinate 8,201,053, forward strand.
CTTTGACTTTTGTACCCAAAAAAAATTGAAAATTTACAATTTTTGGAAGAATTACACTAATATATCATTATTTTAGGTCCACGATCTTTGCCTGTTCATATTAATATTTCTGTTTGTTCTCATATTCAACATTCACATTCGAATGATATATAATATATAAAAAGAAAAAAGAAAAGAGAATCCTTAGAAGTGGGTATAATTTGCATTGGCCAATATTTGCTACTAAAATGGAACCATACTATAAGTAGCTCGTCATTACATTATTGGTTGTTTTGTTGGGTATAAATGGCTACTTTACAGTACAAACTTTATTCAAATGATTGAAGAATAAGAGCTGAAAGCTCCCTTAACAGTTGAGAAGGGGCATATTTTCATATACATTAAAGAAAAGAATATAAATCTTTCAAGAGGGGAGGGGTGATATTATTGATATGCTTGCAAAAAGCTCTCTACCTTTTATTATTATTATTATTTTTTTTTTTGGGGGGTTATTCCTCTTTGTAAAAGAGATGCAATTGGTATTTGGATTGGATATCCAAATTAACTAATAATTTTCTACATTTTGCCAAACAAGTACTACAACAACTAGCTTTGTTTCCCCTACAGGAAGAAAAAACCCTCATAAATACAGTTAAACTGTTATATTTTTATATGTGTGAGTTTAAAATTTGGTAACTTAACGTGAATGATGTGTAATTATTTTGATTGAGGAAAGTGATTGAAAGAAAGTTGTTAAGAATGGAGTGGGGTGTATGATACAGGAAACTGTGCGAAAGAAAACAAAAATGAGTAGTAATTTTTTATTTTTTATATTTGGTATTTTTTTTTATGTTCGTTTTGTAGTTCATGATTGAAATTTGTGGTATTCTTTTCAATTTTTAATAATTCATATAATTTTCTATTAATTTATGGTTTTCAATAATTTTTATATTTATAATAACATTTTAATAAATTATAATTTTCCATAATTTTTATAATTTTCTAATAACTTTATATTAAATTTTATATTATTATGATTTTCTATAAGTTTTCAATATTGTAAATACTTTTTTTATAAATTTTTTTTTCTATATTTTTAACATTTTTCAATTTTTTAATGTTTTTATGTCTCTCTACAAATTTTAATATTTTTTTATATTTTAAATCATTTTTATAGATTTTCAATGATTTTTTTTTTTTATATAAAATTTTAGAATTTACTGAGGTGACAATATGCTACATGATGCTACTAATGGTAAGCCATATGTTATTTCATATTTTATCGTTTGTCACATCAACAAAAAATAATGGCCAACGTTAATGGAGAGGTTTAGTTGATTAGTTTGTTGTCGATGGGTGAATATTTTTTTAGGAAAGTTTAATTGATTCCTTTTAATTTTTGAACGAGAATGTTTTTGACGTTTTAGTTTTTTTTTTTATTATTAATCCACGATATTTAGTAACTACATTAAGTCTTGATTAAATCCGAAGTCTAGTCAAGTTAGAGCCTTAAACGAGAGCAAAGCTTTCTTAATATTGTTTTCTCCACCCATAAGACTCATCGAGATTATAACTTTTCTTGAAAAAATATCAAACTCTCAAACTCTTTATTACTTGACCCAATCATAGTTGGCAAGATGCTTTCTTTTTCCTATAATTGATAGATTCTCTCATCAACCTCATCATCATCTCTACAAAAATATTCCCATGGCCAAACCCTCCTCTCCAATATTCACCATTGTCTTTGTGACGCCCCAAAAATTTAAGTTTTTCTAATTGAGTTGTAACACCGATGAGCCTAGTGGTTCAATGCTCTGGTATATATTTATTTGCTTAGAGATGGTCAGGTGTTCGAATCCTTATGAGCGAGTAATTAAGTATATTTTGGGTACTCTTGTGAGTTGGTACTTTTTATTTTATTTCTATTTATTAAATTATCCCATTTTAGAAACCAACTAAAAACTATCATCTTCCTCAAAAGAAAAACAGAACATTTTACAAACAGTTCGGATTTTGCCTTTTTGCTTCCAATTGTCATTTTGTTGTTCATTGGTTTTCTTTTACTCGAGATTGTTAACGCTGTGTTATTGATCGCAAGAACAGTGAATTGTTGTTATTGTTAATGTATAACTGAGATCGTTTTCATGATTGAACTTTGTTGGATATTTGGAAAACGACTAGAATTCGTATCATAACTTATTGCGTTTGTTTTAGGTGAGTGCCTTGCTGTGCACGATTCTTCCAGCGTGTAGAAGGAGTGAATCGTTGGAGAAGGTATCGGGATGTGTTTTGATTGTGTTAATGTTTTCTCCAAAAGGCAAGATTTACTTGTGAACCATGCATTGTTGAGGAATTAATTACGTATATGGTGGTTTTGTGTTACTTTAGGCTACGGAAGCACTCGGGTAGCGGAACTTCGTCATTCAAAGGTAGGGTATATGTTTCCCTTGAGATGTGCCACTCATTTTCTATAAAAATGTATCAGGTTTGTTATTGTTTAACGACACACAAGCCGTGTGCCTTATAAAAGAGAAATAATGAGTTACATAGTCTGGACACATGGGTGTAGGTCAGACCGTGTATGTGCTTGTTTCACGAAATCAAAAACAGTGAGTTACACGGTCTAGGCACACGGGCGTGGGTCCAGACCATGGGAACACTTTTACCGAGAAATTGAAAATAGTGAGTTACACAGTCTTGACCCACGGGTGTGTGCCAGATCGTGTAAACAGGATAAACTTTGAACTCGAAAATAGTTAGTTACACGGTCTAGACAAACTAACGTAGGCCAAATCGTGTGCCAACCATAAACTAGTACACGGTTGTGTAGTAGGTTGTGTGCAGTGTATCTTCACGTGTTTGGTTGTGAACTTCCAAAAGTTATTAAACTATTGAACTGGCAGTGACATTGTAACCACTGCAATGAGGTAGTGAACTGCCGGTAACACTGAAAATATCGTAATGCAATACTAAACTGATGGTAACACTGTAAATACCGTAATGCAATACTGAACTGACGGTGATACTATAAACACTGTAATACCAGATCGAGCAGGTGGTGACACTGTAAAAACTACTAAGTCGATATTGATTATTATATAACTGTTCTTAATGTGGCATGTGAGAAGTCTAGTGACTACGTAAAATGTATAATGCTAGTATTATTATCTTTCCTTATATTACAAAATTGTGACTTGTACTAATTATTATTCCGATGTTTAGGCCCTTCTCGAACCTGGCGGATGAGGAGCTCGGTCATCTCCAGGACTTATAGGATTTAGGATTAATAACTTGAAATTAAACCATAAATTAAATAAAAAACTTATGTAACAATTTCATATTCGTAATGATACTTTTTAGGGTGGTGTTGAACATGTTAGACTATTTAAATATATAAACGTATGTTGCTTCTCTTGTTGGTTTATTGATGTGATGACGTTCTTTTTTAGCTGTATCTTCTAGGCTAGGTATTGAGTGAGACATTTAGTGGTATCAGAGCCAAGTTAAATAACACTCGAATTGTGTAATGAGTTTACTCGTGAGGCTAGATTGAGGTAGAGTTATTATAGAGACTGAATGGTTAACTTAAAAAGATCGAGCTTCCGACATCGTGCCAATAAGTGTTTGTAAACATTAATTTATATACTATGCTATGTTAATCGATTTGTGATTCAACTGTTATCAACTGAATCTTTACTAAACTAATATTAGTAGTTATGCGATGGAACTGTTAACTAACGTAACATGAGAAAAGTTAAATTGGCTCAGATCTGAATTGAGTACTTATGACATTGTAAATTTTGACAGATGAGTTCATGTGGGAATCGTGGGCGTGGAACACGAAAGAGCCGTAGGTGTCAAGGAAGGCCTCATGTCGAGTCGTCATTCATAGGGAGAATTCTCATACTAGAGATGAGTGAAATTGTTGGCACTCTTATTGCTGAGACACGGCCTCAGGTTGAGCCGATTGGGGACGACCCTATGTCTCAGATCATGTTGAGGGTGTTGAAGAGAGTCGTTAAAACTTGTACTGGGCTCACACCTCGGGTTTCTATTATTGAGCGATTCCGATATAATGGGGCTGAGTTATTCAGAGGCATTATTGAAACGTCCCTTACAATGACAGAATACTGGTTGAAAGCCACTGAGCGTATTATAGACGACATAGAGTGTACACATGTGTAGAAGCTTAGGGGTACTGTATCTTTGTTGAGGGACGAGACATGTCAATGGTAGTTGATTGTGAAATAGGGCACTCAGCCCAAGTTAGTAACCTGAGAGTATTTCAAGACAGCTTTCCAGAACAAGTATGTAGGGGCCAATTATATTGAGGCTCATCGGAGAGAGTTTATGAGTTTGAAGTAAGGAGACCAGTCTATGGATGAATATGAGGCTGACTTCTTGCAGTTGAGTAGGTATGCTCGAGCAGTGGTTGCGATTGAATATGATAAGTGTGTGAGATTTGAGGAAGGGTTAAGATATGAATTGAGAGTGTTGGTAGCTTCCTAGAGGGAGCGTATATTTGCTGTGTTGATAGATAAAATGAAAACGATCGAAGAGGTCAAGCGCATTGTACACGAAAAGGACTAGGAGAAGGTACAGTGTAAGGTGAAGAGAGAGATTGAGAATACTAGTAATGTTTTTCGTCTCAAGAAACGGGGTAGGTTCAATGAATCTCTAATAGTGGAAGCATCAGTTGGTTCTAGCTTGATGGTATGATCTGATTTTTGTGGGAGACGCTATTAGGGTGAATGTTGAAAGAAGACAGCAACATGTCTTCGTTGTGGGTAATTAGAGTACAGCGTACGGGATTGTCCGCACCGATCTGATTAGGCGTTAATATTCACACTAGTGACTGTTTCAAACACTGTTCAGCCTGTGAGAGCGACATCGCCACCATTTAGGGGGCAAGATATCGATAGGGGTAGTACTGGGTTTGACAAAGGTCATGGGGCATCGGACCGAGGTGAAACCTAGACTGAGGCTCGTCAGCTAGCACTTGTTTACGCGGCCAGATGCCGCGAGGATACGGATAATGCTGATGTCATTGCGGGTACGTTTTTTATATATTCATTACCATATTTTGCATTAATTGATATTGGTTCTACCTATTCATACATAGCTAGCACCATTTCTGTGAAATTAAATATAACTGTTAAATGTACTGCTAGTGCAATCTCTGTGATTAGTTCATTGGGTCAGTCTATACTAGTTGATCGAGTGTATACAAAAGTGTCATTAGAGATTCAGAGAGTTGTTTTCTAGCTGATTTAATGTAACTATTATTCAGAGAGTTCGACTTGACATTGGGTATAGAGTTGCTGGTGGAACATTGGGTTAACCTTAATTTTGTGTCTAAAAGGGTTGTTCTGAGAACGGAAGAAGATAGTGAGATAGTGATGATTGGAGAGTGCCAAAATTATTTTTCCGATAACGTCTCTGCATTAACAGCTGAAAAACTGGTAAAGAAAGGATGCGAAGCATACCTTGCTTTTGTTACGAAAACTGTAACTGTTAAATTAACAGTCAATGACATCCGTATTGTTAAGGACTTTCTAGATGTTTTTCGGATGAATTATCGGGTGTGGCATCAACCCGAGAGGTGTAGCTTGGTATCAATTTGTTGCCTGAGACTACATTGGTGTCCATAGCTCACTATCGCATGGCACTAAATGAGCTTACGGAATTGAAGGCTCAATTACAAGAACTCATTGATTGAGGGTTCATCTGACCAAGTGCGTCTTCGTGGGGGCATCGATGTTATTTGTTAAGAAGAAAGATGATACGATAAGGATGTGCATCGATTATCGACAGATGAATAAGTTAACCACGAAAAAAGTATCTTTTACCACGAATTGATGATATGTTTGATCAGTTCCGTGGGGCTTCAGTATTCTCTAAGATAGATCTTAGGTTCAAATACCATCAACTTGAAGTTAAAGACGAGGATGTGTACAAAACGGCTTTCAGGACTCGTTATGGTTATTACGAATTCTTGGTGTTGCCTTTTGGCCTAACGAATACTCCAACAGTGTGTGTGAATCTAATGAACCAATTATTTCAACCGTACTTAGATCGATTTATTGTAGTATTTATTGACGATATTTTGATTTACTCTAAAACTGAGATTAAGCATGACGATCATCTGCGTATCATATTACAAACACTCCGCGAAAAGTAACTTTATGCGAAGTTTAGTAAGTGTGAATTTTGGTTGTCTGAAGTTGCTTTTCTAGGGCATGTAGTGACTGCTGAAGGGATCTGGGTTGATCTTACGAAAATTGAAGCTGTGATTGAGTGGAAACAGCAAAAAATATCATTGAACTACGGAGTTTCCTTGGTTTGGCGGGTTACTATCGTAGGTTATTGAGGGTTTCTCTTTGATAGCATCACTTCTGACAAAATTACTACGTAAAATTATCTCGTTTAAGTGGTCTAATGAGCATTAGATGAGTTTCGAGAAGCTCAAGAGTGTGTTCACTCAAGCTCCTATTCTAGTTTAGCTTGAGTCGGGTAAGGAGTTTGTAGTTTACAGCGATGCATCACACATCAGATTGGGTTGTGTTTTGATGCGGAAGGGTAAAGTGGTAGCGTATGCGTCATATCAGCTTAAGGCTCATGAGGGTAACTATCCGACCCATGATCTTGAGTTAGTAGTAATCGTGTTCGCGTTGAAGATATAGAGGCATTATTTGTACATGGAAAGGTGCACAATCTATACGGATCATAAAAGTCTTAAATATTTGTTAACTTAGAAATAATTGAACCTCAGGCAGCGTAGATGGGTGGAGTTACTCAAATATTACGACTGTACCATAGAGTATCACCCTGGTAAGGCTAATGTTGTGGCTGACGCCCTTAGTCGCCAAACGATGATTGAGCTGCGAGCACTGTTAGCTCAATTAAACTTAAGAGATGATGATATTCTGATAGTTGAACTTCAGTTGAAATCGAGTTGGATCGAACAAATTCGAGTGAAGCAGATGTAAGAAGATTATTTAGTTCAACGTCTACGTATGGTTGAGATGGGTGTCAAGACTAAATTTAGTTTTGAACCGGGATAGGGTGTTATGTTTTTAAAATCATGTTTGTGTGCCTCAAGATTCAGAACTGAGATTGTTTCTCCTGCGTGAAGCACATAGTAGTCCGTATGCCATGCATCCTGATGGTAACAAAATGTATAGGGATTTGCAAAAATTATACTGGTGGCCTGGGTTGAAACGAGAGATAATCACCTTTGTCTCGCAGTGCCTAACTTGTCAAAAAGTGAAGGCCAAGCATCAACTGTCATCGGGGTTATTACAACCCGTTAAGATACCCTAGTGGAAATGGGAGCAAGTGACGATGGATTTCGTTTGTGGGTTACCCTTAACGCCTACTAAGAATGATTTCGTGTGGGTTATCGCTGATCGATTGACCAAGTTTGCTCACTTTTTACCGATTTAGATTGATTATACGCTACAAAAGCTAGTCAAGCTTTATGTAACGGAGATTGTCAGATTGCATGAGGTTTCAATTTCTATCATCTCAGATCAGGATCCGTGTTTTACCTCACGATTTTGGAAGAAATTACATGAAGCGTTGCGTACGCGACTGGACTTCAATACTGCGTATCATCCCCAAACAGACGGGCAGTCTGAATGAGTCATACAGATTTTGGAAGATATGCTTTGGGGCTTGATAATCAATTTTAAGGGTAGTTAGGAGGATCATTTACCGTTAGTTGAGTTTGCATATAATAACAGCTTTCAGTCTAGTATATGAATAACACCTTATGAGGCCTTGTACGGGCATAGGTGCCGAACTCTTTTGTGTTGGACAAAGTTGGGAGAAAGGCGAGTAATAGGCCTTGAGTTAGTGTCTAAAATTGAGAATACAGTTAGGTTGATTCGGGACCGCTTGAAGGCTGCCTTTGACTGACAGAAGTCCTATGCGGATATAAAAAAGAAGGACATAGAATACTCAATCGGGGATTAGGTGTTCCTGAAAGTATTACGACGGAAGAAGGTTCTTCGTTTTGGATTAAAAGGTAAATTGAGTCCGAGGTTCATCAGACCGTATCGAGTTGTGAGACGGGTTGGACCTAGAGCATACCAACTAGAGTTACCACCAAAACTTTATTGAATCCAAGACGTGTTTCATGTCTCTATGCTGAGATGGTACTGTTCTGATCCCTCTCACATTGTTCCAGTAGATGAGGTTGAGGTACGACCGAATTTAACGTTTGAGAAAGAATCGGTGCAAATTCTTGAGCGGGACATTAAGGTCTTTCAAAGAATGACCGTACTGCTAGTAAAGGTATTGTGGTGGAATCGTAACATTGGGGAAGCCACTTAGGAACCCAAAAATTTTATTCGCCAACAGTATTCGCACTTGTTTGACTCAAGTAAATTTTGAGGACAAAATTTTCTTTAGGGGGAGAGAGTTGTGACGCATAAAAAATTTAAGTTTTTCTAATTGAGTTGTGACAACGATGAGCCTAATGGTTCAATGGTTTGGTATTTATTTATCTGCTGGAGGTCGGGTGTTCAAATCTCTATGAGCGCGTAATTGAGTATATTTTAGGTACCTCTTGTGAGTTGGTACTTTTTATTTTATTTCTATTTATTAAATTATCCCATTTTAGAAACAAACCAAAAACTATCGTCTTCCTAAAAAGAAAAATAGAACATTTTACGCACAGTTGGGATTTTGCCTTTTTGCTTTCAGTTGTCATTTTATTGTTCGTTGGTTTTCTTTTTACTCGAGATTGTTAACGCTGTGTTATCGGTGGTAAGAACAGTGAATTGTTGTTAATGTTAATGTATAATTGTGATCGTTTTCATGATTGAACTTTGATGGATTTTTGGAAAACGACTAGAATTTGTATCATAATTGATTGCGTTTGTTTTAGGTGAGCGCCTTGCTATGCACGATTCTTCCAGCTTGTGGAAGGAGTGAGTCATTGGAGAAGGTATTAGGATGTGTTTTGACTGTGTTAATGTTTTCTCCAAAAGGAGAGATTTACTTGTGAATTATGCATTGTTGAGGAATTAATTGTGTATATAATGGTTTTGTGTTGCTTTAGGCTATGGAAGCACTCGGGTAGCGGAACTTCATCATTCAAAGGTAGGGTATATGTTTCCCTTGAGTTGTGCCATTCATTTTCTGCAAAAATGTACCAAGTTTACTGTTGTTCGACGGCACACGGGCATGTGTCTAGGCTATGTGCCTTATAAAAGAGAAATAGTGAGTTACACGATCTGGACACATGGGCGTGGGCCAAACTGTGTGTGTGCCTTATAAAAGAGAAACAGTGAGTTACACGATCTGGACACACGAACGTAGGCCAAACTGTGTGTGTGCTTGTTTCACGAAATCATAAACAGTGAGTTACATGGTCTGGGCACACGAACGTGGGTCCAGACCGTGGGAACACTTTTACCAGTAAATTGAAAATAGTGAGTTACACGGTCTTGACCCACAGGTGTGTGCCAGACCGTGTAAATAGGATAAACTTTGAACTCGGAAACAGTGAGTTACACGGTCTGGACACATGGGTGTGGGCTAAATCGTGTGCCAACCACGGGCCAGTACACGGTCGTGTGGTAGGTTGTGTGGGGTGCATTTTCGCGTGTTTTGTTGTGAGCTTTCGAAAGTTATCGAACTACTGAACTAGTAGTGACACTGTAACCATTGCAATGAGATACTGAACTGACGGTAACACTGAAAATACCGTAATGCAATACTGATTTGACGGTAACATTGTAAATACCGTAACGTAATGCTGAACTGACGGTGACACTATAAACACTAAAATACCAGACCAAGCGAGTGGTGACACTGTAAACACTATCAGGTCGATATTGAGTACTGTATAACTGTTTCTTAATGTGGCATGTGAGAAGTCCCAGTGACTACTTAAAATGTATAATGCAAGTATTGTTATCTTTCCTTACATTACAACATTGTGAGTTGTACTAACTATTATTCTGATGTTCAGGCCCTTCTTGAACCTGACGGCTGGCGGATGAGGAGCTCGGTCATCTCTAGGACTTACAGGATTTAGGACTAATAACTTGAGACTAAACCAGGAACTTATGTAAACAATTTCATATTCGTAATGATACTTTCAAGGGTGGTGTTGAACATGTTAGACTATTTCAATATATAAACATATGTTACTTCTCCTGTTGGTTTATTGATGTGATGACGTTATTTTCTTAGTTGTATCTTCTAGATTGGTATTGGGTGTTATAGTCTTGATTTCCAACTTGCTTTACAAATGATTACCATACTTATGATTAAAGCAACATATATGACATATGATTAACTACGTAATCAGAACAGTAGTGATGCATGATCTGATGATATGAACAACTGCAGCTTCACTTAATTACCATAATCATCAAACCCTCAGTTAACTTTAAATATATACATGCGTTGGAGTTCGTACACTATATATATAGGGAAGCATATCCTTTTGTTTCAAAAGTGGATCCAATTTATCTTTTGCCGAAAGTTTCATTCAGCCTTAAGCTACTGCTACATCATTTCATGGTTCTCTTTCTAAGCCATGCCAGAGAAAGAATGGGCTGGAATATATGTATATAACCACTAGCTAGCATGATTAAAATATAAGTAGTATTCGGCTGGTATATATGCAGCTCTGCATGCATGCTAGGGATCATTTGGAAACTTTAACAACCTAAGCTTATGGCAAATCAGTGTATAATATATGATATGATATGATATGATATGATATGATACGTGGTTGATTCCAAAATATAGGTAGAGAGAATGTTGGGATTTCTTTTTAGTGGCATATAATCATCCTTAATAAAAGATGTTTAACTTTAGACATTGCTTGATGAGGAAGATGATGAGCAAAAAGTAGATAAAGTAATGAAAAAGGAGAAAGAAATAATTTATTTTTTCTTTTAATTGCTTTGTATAAATGATGGAATATTGGTTCATGTTTAATTGCTTAATATGATTAAAAAAATATTCGGAAAATTTTTTTTTTAAAAATAAAATTAATTAAAACAACATCACTTTATTTTAAATATTCAAAAAAAGATATTCATCATGTTTGACAATTAGCTGATTTGATCAATTAATTCTATTAGCTGATTTGATTTACTGAATTTATTAATTGTTCATTTAAAAGCGTTTGATAAAATTTAACTAATAGTTAAAAATTGATATGTGTAAAATGACAAATAGAACAAACACATTTTATTGTTAAGTATTTATTTGTTTATAATACTTTAGTCTTTATTTAACTTAATTAATATAAGTAATTATTTTTAAAGATAATTAAAATATATAATATTTAGGAACATCAAATTCAAATAATAATTTAAGTAATTTACATTTTTTAAATATATATATATGTAGAATGTTATACAACAAATAATGAACAAATAACTTATTCAACTTTTGCATAAAAAATACTTTTTTTTTATAATGAACATGACAAATATTTAAAAATAAAACATATTTACGGAATACAAATATTAGAGATATCAAGTGATAATTATTAATTTAAATTAATAAATGTTATTGTTTAATTATAATTCTATTTATTGTCCATTCACTTATTCTCTAAAGATTTTTTTAATTATGATATAAGAGTTATTGTTTAATTATTATGATTTTATTTAAAATATTATTTTTCAATTATTAAAAAATCAATATATTATTATGGTTTTATTTAAAATTTATTATTTAACTGTTAATTTAATAATAATTGAGAGTAAAAGATGATTTTGCTAGATCAATTCATCTGTACTCGTGTTTTTGTATATTAATTAATTTTTAATGTTATATGTATTGTATATAATTTTACACGTTTAATTTTTAATTAATTATTAAATAATATATTCTTAATTATTGTTAGTATCATTGATAAAATAATTTCTCTTAATTTTAAAATAATATATAAATTTCGAACTATATAAGAAAGTAAATTAAATGTTAATTTGAAAAAATAAAAAAAAATAAAAAAGTAAAACAACATGCATCAATTTTAATAGTTCCTGATAAATAGGAAAAACAATATATATTAAATTAAAAAAAAATTAATAATAATAATATTGAAATTTTATATTTTTCAAAACAAACTCACAAAATATTTCACGTACAAAAATAATAATACATAGATAAAAAAAAATAGTTTTAAGAGTGTTAACTTCTTCGAAGAACCATTCATTTAATGTTTCATTCTTTTTTATATATTTCTAACTTATTAATGCTAATAATTTACGTTTTTAACCGGTAATTTTTCTTAAATGTTATTTAATTGAATATGTATAACTATTGAATGTTATTTATAAATTTAAATTTAAATTTTAATTGGTATATAGTTTTAATATTAATTAAGTGATAATTAAGATACTTACACCATGTTTGTTTTGGGGAATGGAATAGCATTCTCCCTTACTCAGTGAAGAGTAAACCATTCTTTTGTTTGGTTGAACGTAATGCTCATCCAATGGAATGATCATTACTTCTAGGGATGTAAATGAATCGAGCTTGAACAAACAAATCACTGTTCGTGTTCGTTTGTTTATTTTTGAAATTGTTCATGTTCGATTCATGTTCATTAAGAATGTCAAATTTTTGTTCATTATCGTTAATTTAAAATGATTGTGTTCATGTTCGTTTGTTTAATGTTCACGAATATATTCATTTAACTTAATTGAACATGTTCACGAACATTAAACGGACATGTTCATGAACATATAATTAAACATGTTCACAAACAATGTTAATGAATAATAAACAAACAAACAAACAATAAATACATACATACATACATACACATAGATATTATTTTAATATTTTATAAGATATCATTAATAAATAAACGAGCTTTTAAACGAGCTTGTTCGTCAACATAAACGAACTGAACACACCTCTTTTCATGTTCGTTCGTTTATTAAACAAACATACAAATTTTGTTCATACTCGTTTATTTATCTTAATAAACGAACGTTATACGAACGGTTCACGAACAATTTATCGAACGTTCTGTTCATTTGCACCCCTAATTACTTCCCTATTACTTGTCTTCTCGTAATAACTATTCTTTGGTAAACAAAATTAATTTTCAGATTAGTCCTTTAAAATTTGGACTCATAAAAAATAAAAATAAAATATTTGCAATATTTTAATATAAAAATAATTATATTAAAAATGTTATTAAATTATATATTTTTATTTTTATTAAATTATATTTAATAATAATTATATTGAAATATGATTAAATTATTTATTATTATTTTTATTAAATTATATTTAATAATAATCTTATTAAAATTTAATAACAATAACAATAATCATTTACCCAACAAAATTTTTCAGTTTTTTTCTTTATGCTATTACAATATTTATTCCATTTAACTAAACACAAGAATACTATTACAATTCTATTCGATTCCATTCAACCAAACAATTGAATTACTAATTACAACTCTATTACATTACATTCCTATTCAATTATAGTGAATCAAACGTACCATTATAATTCTATTCAAGTAATAACTTTATTTTACATCAATAAAATTAATACAATTTTAAAAAATAAAATTAGCACAACTTTTTTACTTTAAATTTTTAACTAATTATAATTATCACAATTTTTTAACTAATAATTCTAAATTAAATTATGATATTATATAACTAATTTAATAATATGATAAAAATAAAAAATATTCTCATTAATTCAAAAGTTCTCATTATAAATTTCATCTCTCTAATATACAATTTATCATTTTATGACGATAAAAAGTTTGTTTAGTTATTAGTAAACACTTTAACTTGAATTATTGATTTTTACTATTTTATTACACATAAAATTTTTAAATTGTTGATATTTATTAATTTCATGTATATAAAAAACAAAATTAAAAAAATAGATACACTAACTTTTCAATTTTGGTAGTGCAATTTCATAATTAGATCAGAAAATAATATTGCAAAATTATACACGTTTTAGGGCCAATCTTATCCAGTTAATAGTGGACTGATTGCTGTGTCTACTAGAAAAGCAAATTGGGCTTCAACCTCAATAGGCTCAAAAATAACAGTTCAATATATGAAGTTTAGTCTTATAAGTAGAAGGGTAAATGGGCTTAGGCCCAAATCTAAAATATTTTCAGGCCCTAGCTTGACCATCTAGGCCTGATCAAATGGCCCATTTTACTGCTTGAAAAATGACAAATAAGTAATTAAATTTAATTATAAATATTAATATAAATTTACTTTTATACTTTTATTATTTATAAATTGTAAAATGAGTCAATTCAAAATTGAAAAATACAAACTCAAACCTTACCTAAAATGAATTTAGCTGACCAAACCGATCAAATCAATCAACCCAAAAACACCTCCACACTTGAACCATAATACTCATAATGGGCAGTACAACAAGAGATTGATCTATTAGTTTTGTCCATTAATATTCAATATATTTATCACTGAAATTCAAATGTGTAAGACTCATGTATAAAAGTTATTATTATTTATTTTTTACAATTGAGGGTGGCTACAACTCAAATACTCTTATCATTAGGTTATAAGATTATTCGCATATAAAATTTGATTTAATTTTTTTTTTTTTTTTGTGAAAAAACTAATTAAACTATCTACTTAAACTTAATGTTCAATTACTCATTTGTTCTCATATCTTCTTAAAATATCCTCAGTCTTTATAGGACTTCTTTTGGATGTCTCCAAACTATGCGCTATACTGTAATATTTTGTCTAATTTATTGAGATCTTAATAGTATCTATAAAATTTCAAGATAAGTTTTGAAACACAAAAAAATTCATGTTCTTCCATATGCGCCATGCTAACAAACCAAATAACGTGGACCAAGAGACCCCATTCCTCTCCATCCACCTAGAATTTACCAAGTTTATCCTAACCCATTGCAAGAGATTGCTTGAAAAAACTTATGCCTAGCAGTTCCTTAACATGAAGTACTTCCAAACATCTTTAATAGTCGAATAATCTCTAAGGACATGTAAAATATTTTCTGTCTCATGATGATATACTGAACATGACATACTCTGTCCAATATCTCTTCGAACACGCTTCTGGTTGGTATGTAATATTTGTTTGCAGACTACCATAAGAAAAACTGAACGCGGTGTGATCCTTGATATTTCCAAACAACCCTCCATCTAGAATCTTTCTCATTCCATATAGTCGCTTTTAACATAGGGTATGCACTTAACCAAAAAACCTCCAGTTATCGTATGTGTCCAAAAGATTTTATGAATGAGATAATAAAATAATAATAATGAAGGGACCCCAAATCTATATTAATGAAATTTTAATCATAACCTCTGAACTCTTAAATAAGATAATGCACTTCAATAAATTTGAAGATACATACTCCTATATTAATAATAATCCTTATACTAATTGAGTTAAGACATACACCGCTTCACGATGTTTTAATGATAGAAAGAAATGTTAAGGCTTGAAGATTATGTAAGAGGGATTATGTTGGCATTGTCTTTAGAGAATAACAGTTAAAAGTGCTGTTATTAAGTGAAAAGGCAGCTGAAGAGGGAGACGGTAAAACAGAAGAATGAGCAGTGGTAGAATTATGTTTCGGTCTTTGTTACGAAGCTCTCGGAGGCCTTCATTGGGCTTCGCCGCTTCATCCTTGTCTTCTGCAAGGTTCTCTCCTTTACCTCTCCCCACCGCCCTTAACCCTCCTCCTTTTGAACTAAAATCCATTTCCTCTTTCACTTCTTCCTTCACTCGCCGTCTATTCCACAGCACAGCCTCCGTTCACAACAAAAACGAGAACCACCAACAGGAAGAAGAAGACCCGCATTTCTGTTAGTCTTTTTTTCCTTTCTTCTGCTGTGCATACCAACTGTTTGATCAAAGTTCTGTGTCAGTAACCGATTATTTTGAACTTCTTGGTTTCAGCAGATGGAACTGCTGAAGATGATGGTGAAACCACAGATGAGTGGGAAGAAGAGGATGAAACCGTCGAGCCCAAGGTCTGCGTCGTTTCTATCTTATTGGACTTCTTTCCTTGCTATTGATGACGGGTCGTTTTTATTTTTACTTTTATGAATGTAGGTTGGTGATGGAGGGGATGGTGGTGGAGTTGTATTGCAAGGTGTTCCTTGGGGTGAATCTGCTCTCTCTATAGCCCATGATGCATTAAAACTGTTTAGCGATGATATTAAACTTTATGCTTTCAAGACTACACCTCGTGGATACATTTATGTCAGACTTGACAAATTGTCAGATGAGTAAGTATTCTTCCTTATGGATAGCTAACAAGCTGGAGAAACTGAAGCTTCTTTCAAGAACCTAGCTAATAGCTGTCATTTGATTGCTGCTTTTACCTCTTATATTTTGTTCTGGAAATGAAAGGCAAACAGGCTCTCTGGTAGTAAATAATTTGAAGAATATATATCTTTGTGAGAATGAAATACATGACTTCACGTTTACAAACTTTGGGAGGGGATGGGTTGCACAAGGCTTGAACCCTGACCTATGGTGCCAATGTACAACAACCTTGCCACTACAACTGTGGCTACATCTGCGGTGTTCCATTTTAATAATTAGTTCGATTTCAGTAATTAAGATTTCCTTTAATTCATTGCTTTTTACCATTTGTTTTTGGAAGCAGAATGCAAGTAGCAAATAAAGTAACCTAGTAGTTTAATTTATTGTGCTTGACCCAACTCATTTGGTATCTGATAAAGAAAGAAGGAAAAATGGGAACACACTTAAAAAAAGGTTGAATTGTACCCCCCTTTTTTTTTTCTCTTGAAAAGTAAAAAACTTCTGGAGGAATTATGCAGTCATCTTGTGATGGATAATCTTTCAATGTGTGTGTGAGATTAATGTATGTAGCTTGGCACTTGAAAGTTGAATCTCTGGGGTTTATAATATTAAAAGACCAACGCTCCTTTCATCAGATATGGTTGTCCCAGCATGGAGGAACTGCAGAGTTATAGTCAAGAATATAAGAAAAGATTAGTTGAAGCTGGAGAACGAAGAGAAATACCAGATGATTTGGCTCTTCAGGTAATAAGTAGCTAGTTCTTTCGTGCTGAGTCTCAGATATGTCTGTATTCCATATCCTAAAACCATGTTTTGTTTTGAAGGTATCATCTCCTGGTGCAGAGAGAATATTAAAGGTACCAGATGATTTAGATCGGTTCAAAGATATGGTTATGAGAGTTTGTTATATTGAAGACGACGGGTCTAATTATACCGAAAAGAGTGGAGTCTTCTTACTAGATTTGGTCGAGGAAGAGAACTGTGTATGGAAGTTGGCAGAGGTGAGGGAGAACAGGGACCCCAACAACAAGGGTAGACCATTTAGTCGTAAACAAAAGGATTGGAGATTAAAACTGCCTTTTGACAAGCATAAGATGATAATGCTGTACCTTGAATACTAAACAAACAGACGACAACTTTGAAGGTATGAAGACTTCCTTTGCAGTCTTCTTAGTAAGGTTTCAATATGTAAAACAAAAGTTTTGGTATTGTTGGTATCTTCCACATAGAACCTTTGCAAGCTTATATCGTATCTTACTGATAACTAACAGCAATAACATTGGATCACTTTCTTTCCCAATTTTAAAGTAGTCTCTTGGAGTAGCTGATAGGCTTGTTTTCTTTTGAAGATTATCATGAACCTTAAATGTTCTAAGCCTCATTACATATGTAAGATTTACGTGTTACTTGGTTAATCACTTCTTCAAGCAGAGAAAAGAAACCTGTTGCAGTCTTATAGAGGAGGTTAAAACCTGCCAAGATCGATAAACGTACTCCGGGTATGCACTATATTGTTCTGATATTCCTTTTTCTTCGAGTATCTATGCCTGTGACCATGTTTGATGTATATTTAGACATGGATATAGAGATACACAGGGGTATGATTCTTTAAAGATCTCTCAGTACATGAAAAACTTGGAAAAAAAACTGTATACTTCTGCCGAACATAGATTTTGTATTCGATGTCGGTATTCGAGTCCGAGTAGCACAGAGTGGATATGATGAATAATGAAAAGATTACATACATCTAACTAAAGAAGCATGTTAGTTGAGAGGGGAATACATCAATGTTTTGGGAATCTCGTAAGCTGCCATGAAGATAGATAAGTGGACCACACACTTTGCGAGTGGATTGTTCTTTCTTTTTTTTCTCCCCTCATACTATCATCATCTGATTCAGACATTTTATGCATTAATTGACAAATGCAAAGATTAGGTTTATTTGAATGCAAATAACTTTGATTACATCATCATAAAGTTCATTAGAAATATCAACCCAAGATTTATATCGCATAAAAATATATTTTGGTATTAAAAAATATATGTGTTCATCTTTTTAGTATTCAAGTAGATTTAGGGTTGTTTTGATAATTAGGTTTGAATTTTCATAATTGATGAAAATGTTTTTCTTTTTTGGGATTTTAAAGTCAATGTGATAAAAATTAATTATTAATATTATTATGAATTTTATATAAATTAATTTTAAAATTCAAATTAAATAATAAAAAGTTAAATTGATATGAAGCCAACGAGGTTCTGGGGTATTACATTTTTAATTCAACAAATAATAATCATAAGAAATTATTAAATTTAAAAACCATAAATGTAATGACACTAACTTGAAGAGAAGATAATATTTTATAAGACTGCATTAATTAAAACTTTGCTTGTTTGCAGACATCATTCTTCCCCACTGTTCTTTTCAGCCTATATGATTGAGTTTCATAAAACAAGATTTGTTCATGGAAACTTTTTATTTATAATTATTATTTAATTTCGGGTATGTTTGTTTTGATTTTATAATTTTTTTTTTATTTTTTATTTAATTAAATTGATGTTTATTAATTATTTTTAATAACTTCAACGACATATAGACATACATTTGATGTATAGACAGGAAACAAATTTTTCTAAGAATATAGATATGCATTTGATATAATAATTTCAACATGCATTAGTGAAGAATAATTTATGAATTTTTTACTTAAATATTACAAGTTGTGAATTCTAAAATTCCCAGTTGAATTACGTATACAAGTATCCAAAATTCAAGTTATTCGTTGGATTAATTTGAAATTAAATATAAAAAAAAAAGAGTAAAAGGAAGAATTTGTCCAAATTAGAACCCTGCACGCTATCAAGTCTTTCCCTAATTTCTTTTTTCTTTTTTTATTTTCCAGCTGTAATTTTTGGTTTGTTGGTTTTTAATTCAATTCTTTTGAGAATTATTTTATATTTCATTATTTATTTTAATTGTACTTTTAACGTCATACATAAAAAATAATACAAATTTGAACAAGAGACAAAGTTTTTGAATGATAGGACCCGCGCAATAATCAACCGAACACAAGAAAAAGACATGAAACGATACAATTTAATAATTTTCTTTTAAAATATATATATATTTTTAGAACAAAGTTTTAACAACAACACGATTAACGTGACTCGAATTTAAGTCACATTTAGAGCAATAAATATACGAAATTTTAAAAATATATATTTTAAGACACATTTTGAAGAAGAATTTTGGTGTATATATTTGCATCTGCAAAGCAAAGTATAATTATTGGGTTGGAAGAAAATGAAGCAGAAGGGATGTTGATATGGTTGAAAAGGATATTGCACCAAATTAGCTTGCCATTGTATCCTTAATTAAGGTGAAAGAATATAATATTTGAATTGTATTAAATGTTTTTGCTTTAGCAAACATCCATAATTAAGTGTTCTTAAAATTGGAACCAATAATTTAGAAATAAAAGAAAGAGAGAAGGGGGAATGTAGCATAATTTAATGACCAATGTTTGGGTGTTGGGAAGCATTAAAATCTTCATCCAAATTTCACTATATTTAGGCTTCACTTTATATTCAGGTTGAATTTAGAAAACTAGAAAGTATTTGAAGGGAGTCGAAATTAAATTATATATTTTTCTAATAATAAAAATGTAATTTTATCATTTTAATGATTTATATTTTTATAATTTTTAAAAAATTAAATCAAATTTTTATTATTTTTTAAGGGGGTCAAAGTACAATTTTATCATTACGAACTTAAAAATTTTAAAAACTTAAATGAAAATTTTATATTTTAAAGGGCGGAGCCCTTACCAACCTGGGTTCGCCACTGTTTATATTATTTATTTATATAATTCATTGTTTTTTGGTACGAAAATCTAGGTGGAATAATCAGTTAAATTTGACATTTTCATGGGATGAAATGTTTGCTAAAAATAATTGTTAGAAAAATTATGGTTGATTTTAATTAAACAGTTTAGTATTTTATTGAAAATTCTGGGTTGAATATAAATATATTAATTGATAAAATGTAAATATTAAATATTGAAAAATTATTATTATGAGTTTATTTAAATTATTATGGGTATTTAGCGATAATTTAATGTTCACTGAACAAGTGTTTCACTTGTTGTAATTGTATTTGAGTGTAATATTTTTAATTTCAACTTTTGATTAGACAATAGATTTTTTCTACTTTTTCTGTGAAAACCCTCATTCTAAGGACATTGCCATGGAAGAGTTCATTCTCAAAAAAGTTCACTTCAGGGATGTGGACGATCCAATCAAGGAGATCCACAGCCAAAATCGTCTATCGAGCCGAAAGTCTCATGGAAAGACAAATTGATGCGTTCCACAGGATCAACATCTAAAGAATCAGAAGAGATTGAGGATTTTAAGTGGTTGGATATGGACATTCAAAAATCTTCTATCAATGGCAATCCATCGATTGTCTTTTCAGACAGAATTTTCCAAATCCTTGCCAAGGATATGGCCAACACTGTCATGATTAAACTACTTGGTCGAAACATTGGCTTTTTGGTTCTCCAAAACAAAATATACAATCTATGGAAACCTTCTGCCTCCTTCCAACTAATAGATATTGAAAACGATTATTTCCTCGTCAATTTTCATAACAAGTTCGACTGTGAAAAAGTTCTGTCTGAAGGCCCTTGGATCATCTTCGGTCAATATTTGACTGTCCGACCTTGGTTTTTATCCTTCGATCCCTCTCAAACCTTCTCAAGCATAATCATGTCTTGGATCAGACTCTCGTGTTTGCCTTGCTTTTTTTTTTTTTTATAGAAAGAAGGTCTTAAAAGAAATTGGTAGTCTTGTTGACAAGGTTGCTAAGTTAGATCTTAACACTGATAATAGAGCTAGAGGTCGCTTTGCCCATATGCCGGTTTATGTCAATTTGGATGAACCTCTAGTTTCTCAAGTGGTTATTAATGAGAAAATTCAAAGGATCGAATATGAATTCCTTCCCACAGTTTGTTTCCACTATTAAAGGTATGGTCATGTCAAAGAATGATGCTCTCTAAAGAAGATTAAATCTGTCCATATGGATAACCATCCTCTATTGGAAACCTTATCATAGACAATGACCAATACAACGGTGGTTAGAAAAGAGCCCAACGACAACTATAGACCTTATATGTAAGTGGAGAGACGCAATCGGCACAAACTTAGGGATTTCCCCAATCCAAAAGCGAAATCCTCGACTATTACTAAGGATGGCTCAAGATTTAAACACTCTATTAGAAGGTGTTAGCTCGATGAATCAACTCGATAATGACGGTAAAGGAGGTTGAATCGACCTTTTAAAAGTTGTGGTGGAAGCAATTTAATTTTACAACAAAGAACACAATGAATTATAGTGGTTCGGCCCCAAATGTCTACTCCACTACCTTAGCTTTCCACAACTAAGGATTGTCCCAAATCTACTAGACTTGTATAACCTTTGAGGACAAGGTTTAACCTTACAATCACTTAAGACTTATACCCCTAAGTCATAAGAGATAACTCCTTAAGGTTTCTACCTAAACCTTAAGTATAAACTCTCTCTCAAAAGATAAACAAATAAACAAACAAAGAAATAATCCTTACAAGATCAGGATGTTTGCCAATTAAGCATAAATACAAAGAAGAACACTTGAACTAAATGAATACTATGAAAGCTCACAAGTGTTTATAAGAAAATGTAAGAAAGAATTAAGCTTTAGGTTGTTTTGATTGATCTTTAGGCTTTGCACGTTGCTCTTCTTGATGCTAGACCTTTGGAAGATGATATTTATACCTTCTAAGTGAATTCCAACAATTGTGGTTGTTGGGAAAGTAATGTAGTCGTTGCAGCCATAAAAACCAACATTAAATGCAGTCTGCAGCTTAGTTCTTCCGGTAAAAGCATACTTGTATCGGTAGAAGTGGAGTTCTACTGGTAGAAGTCTTATTGGAGTTTTTTCCACTTAGTTTTTATTCAAAAACACTTTAATTTGTTATATCAAAACATATTATCCAATAATGCTTAGTTTAACAATCTCCCCCTTTTTGATATAACAAAACATTTTGTAAATTTGTTTTTGAATAGATTTCTCCCCCTTAATAAAAGTCATTTTGAAATTAAGCTCCCTCTATATAAAAATCATTTTTAATTTAAAGCATAAATATTTGGAGCATAAATTTTCAATAAGCTCAAATTTGACATTCATTTTTCTTTACAAAAATTGGTCACTAATCTAAGCAATCAATCAACCATAAAATTTACCTTTCTTTTTTCCCCATTTTATTATATCAAAAATAAACAAATAAAACTTAAGAGGAAAAGAAAGTGGTTAGTTCAAATATAAATATTAAATATAAATATTAAATATAAAGAATTAATGAACTACCATACCAATCAATATTAAGGTGCAATCACATAAAATTTACATTTGTTTACCTTGAAGCAATGCACTTTACCTACAAACATAGAGTTAAGTTTTTGGTACCCAATGTCTTTTGGGTCCATAATCATTTGTTTTCAAAATCTTAGTCCCTTTAGGTAACCATTTTGAAAGAGTTTTCTTATCTTGAGTAGTACTAAGTCTTTTAAGGACCCATACACTCTTAACAAGTTTTCCCTTGTAAAATCTTGAGGGACCTCTATGTTTATAGAAATTAAAGCTATTTTTAACAAAGTTTTGTTTTGAATTTTCTCCTTTTTCAAAAACTTTATTAGAGTGAGCTTTTTCACTCTTAAGCAACTCAAATTACTTTAAATGATCCTCGTGAATTTTTGAAAGTAAATTATGCAATTCTAAATTTTTCTTTTCGAAATCATTAATGATTTCTTGCATTTTGTTTACTTTCTCTTCAAGTTCATGATTGATTTTGGAAAGTAAGTCATTTTCATTTTTCAATTTAGAAACACTTTTCTTGTGTTTTGACATCATGTCTTTTTATTCCAAAATCAATTCATCATAGGCTTGTTGCAACTCATCAAAAGAATAATCAGTTAAAGTAGATGTGTTAAAAGTTACCTTAAGATCATCGATGGCCATAAGGACTAATTTGGCTTCTTTATCGGATGAGTCTTCATTACTCCAATCAACATAAACCTTTTGTTTGTTAGACCCCTTCTTTTTAAATTTAAGACAATCATACTTGATGTGTCTCGGTTTCTTACACTCATAGCAAATAATGGGATCTTTCTCCTTGGTTTATTCAAGTTTGAGTCCTTCATTCTTTTGAAATTCTCCTTCTTTGTTTGACTTCATGAATCTCTTGAATCTTGTAGCGAGGCTTTTCATCTCTTCATCTTCATCCACCTCTTCACTTGATTCACTTTCTTCAATGATGGTGAATTTAATAGCTCTACCAACATTCTTCTTCATAAGTCTTTGCTCTTCACTCCCTTTGTTAAGCTTCATCTCATCTATAAGCAAAAAACTAATGAGCTCATCAAGGGAGAGTGAGTTGAGATCCTTTGATTCTTCTATGGCCGTCATCTTTGGTTCCCAAGATGTTGGGAGGCTATTCAACATCTTTTTCACCATTTCCTTGTTGGGATAAACCTTTCTAAGGGCTTTGAAACCATTAAAGATGTTGGTGAATCGATCAAAAATCTCTTTGATTCCTTCCTCCAGTTTTGATTTAAATAATTTATAGTCAAGGATGAGAATACTTAGCTTTGATTCCTTGACTTTATTCGTTCCTTCATGGGTGATCTCAAGTTTGTCCCATATTTCTTTGGCATCGTTGCACGAGGAGACTCTATTGTACTTATTTTCACCAAGAGCACAAAATAGAGTGTGCATAACTTTTCCATTAAGTTGCACCTTCTTGATGTCATTTTCATCCTATTTATTCTCCTATTTTGGAACACTAACACCTTCAACCACTTTCATTGGAATGAATGACCCGTTTGTGATTATCCTCCACACTCCATAATCATTGGTTTGGATAAATAACTTCATTCTTATCCTCCAATAAGAATAGTCGGTGCCATTAAATAGAGGAGGTCTTACGGTGGAAAATCCTTCTCCCACAAATATTGACCCGGAAGTTGACTTCATTGATGTTGGAAGACATATTAATCGTTTAAGCTTTTTCGAGGATCTTCTATTGATTGTTAAACCGTCTCTAGAGTTCTAGATCTGATGTCAATTGTTAGCTCGATGGATCAACTTGATAATGACGATAACGGAGGTTAAATCGACCTTTTAAAAGTTGTGGTGGAAGCAATTTAATTTTACAACAAAGAACACAATGATTTATAACGGTTCGGCCCCAAATACCTACTCCACTACCTTAGTTTTCCACAAATAAGTATTTTTCCAAATCTACTAGATTTGTATAACCTTTGAGGACAAGGTTTAACCTTACAATCACTTAAGACTTATACCTCAAAATCATAAGAGATAACTCCTTAAGGTTTCTACCTAAACCTTAAGTATAAACCCTCTCTCAAAAGAGAAACAAATAAGCAAATAAAGAAAAAACACTTACAAGATCAGGATGTTTGCCAATTAAGCACAAATACAAAGAAGAACACTTGAACTAAATGAATACTATAAAAGTTTACAAGTGTTTACAAGAAAAAGTAAGAAAGAATTAAGCTCTAGGTTGTTTTGATTGATCTTTAGGCTTTGCACATTGCTCTTCTTGATGCTAGACCTTTGGAAAATGATATTTATACCCTCTAAGAGAATTTCAATCGTTGTGGTTGTTGGAAAAATAATGAAGCCATTGCAGTAATAAAAACCATCATTAAATGCAGTCTGCAGCTTAATTGTTCCGGTAGAAGCATACTTGTATCGGTAAAAGTGGAGTTCTACCGATAGAAGTCTCGCTGGAATCTTTTCCACTTATATTTCATTCAAAAACACTTTAATTTGTTATATCAAAATATATTATCCAATAAGGTTTAATTTAACAGAAGGAGAAGAATTGATAGAAATAAATCATGCTAATTTGGGAAATGACCAAGACATTCGACAAAAGAAAGGGAAGGATATAATGCTTTCAAATCATTCTGAGATAATTTCCAATGGTAATGTCCCCATCAGAGTCTAGAATTCCCTCAATGGCCAGCTGGAAAACCAACTTTTAAATCAAAAAATAGTAACAAGCCTCACCTTGATAATTCTCCTATTGGATCTTTTTTGCCCACTTTTGGGCCCGTGAATCTCCCTTTTGGAGACAAGTTGGCAATTGGCCCAATGATGTCAAAATAGTCCATGAATGGTGCTCCCTTCCACGCTCATGGGTCAAAATTTGGGTCTGATTGGACTTCTGACTCCCCTTTCACCAGACAGATTCTAGGTCATTCGAATGTCAATCCACCTCGCCTTGGTCTTCTTGACTTTGATTCACCTCCCAACAAAGATGATTTCACTTTCGTCGCTTATACTCTGGCTATGGTCTGCGACGATGACCCTTCCCCCGTCACCCACCCTCTTAACCTCAATCCCTCGATTCTGGTTGACGTCATAATCTCTTCTTCTTTAGTTGGCCTTAACCCAACCAAGCACTCAACCGTTCTTTTCAAGCTTGATCAGGGTATTTTTGAAGAGGGGGTTTTGGCTAATAATTCAAGCATAAGGTCAAAAAAAGTAAAGGGATCAAACTATCTAAGGGTGTCGCAAGCTCCAATGGTGGCTTTGAGGTCCTCAAAAACTTTAAAATTGCCCAAGGATCTGGTAGTAAATTTAAAGTTGGGAATAATAATCGACTCCTATTAAAATACTCTATGCCATAGCTAGCTAAAGCCATTTCTTCTTCGACAGCCACCACAACGAGAGTAAATCTTGTTCTCTTCGGATATGGACAAAAAGAATATCAAGATATCCTTGATCAGTAACTTTTTAGTTTTTTCATTTTATAACTGCCTTTGATATTTTGTTTTCTTTAAGAATTTTATTTTTAATTTTTATGACTTCGAATCTAACAATTTTCTCTTGGAGTTGTCAAGGTTGTGCAAGCGGTAAATTTACCCAAGTATTTCACGAATATAATTTGGAATACAAACCGGATATTGTTTGCCTTTTAGAGCCGAGAATTAGCGGTAAAAATATGAATTTAGCTATAGAAAAATTGTGTTTTAATTTTCCTCAACGTGTAGAAGCTACTGATTTTTCAAGAGGTATCTAGGTAGGTTGGAAGGATTCAAATTTCATTACAATTATTCTTAACCATTCTCAATTTATTCTTCTCCGCGTTTCTAGTAAGATCTTTCTGACACCTTTTTACATTTATTTCATCTATGGAAGCCTCGACAGGAAAAAAAGAAATGATTTGTGGAATGCATTAAAATTTTCTCTACCTCCTAATCATTTTCCTTGAGTTCTTATAGGAGATTTTATCGTGATTTTATCTCCTAATGATAAAAAAAAGCCCTTTTTCTACTAGTAAACAATGTACCCACTTTGGTAACTTTGTGGATTCTCGTAATTTGCATGATATAAATTATATTGAACCCTTTTTCACTTGGCAAGAAGGAAGCACAATAGAGAGGTTGGATCGAGCCTTGGCCAATGATGCTTGGCTCACATATTTCCCTCAAAGCCTCTTATCTCACTTATCGAGAATTAAATCAGACCATCGACCTATACTCTTAAAGACTCATCCAATTTGCCCTACAACTATCGAAAGACCCTTTAGATTCCTTGTTGGGTGGACAAAGCACGCTCAATTCCCTTCCTTTATCAAAGAAAAGTGGAACTTTTCAGGTGATATGGCCCAATCACTCTCTAATCTCACTATGCATATTAAAAATTGAAATAAATCTGTCTGTCGCATTATAGGTACCTGCAAGAAGAGTAAAAAAGCATTGGATCATTTGTATTCTAGTTGATTGGCCCAATTGAAATCTGCTGTTAGGGATGAGTTGGAAAATCTCATCGATCACGAAAAGC
The DNA here is from genome assembly GCA_039519145.1 of Kokia cookei. Taxonomy (NCBI): domain Eukaryota; kingdom Viridiplantae; phylum Streptophyta; class Magnoliopsida; order Malvales; family Malvaceae; genus Kokia; species Kokia cookei. The sequence continues at coordinate 8,228,245 of CM076910.1, forward strand.
TCCTTTGGAAGCAAAAAGTCAGGTGCTACTGGCTTCACTTTGGTGATCGTAACACAATTTTTCCACAGCCATACTGTGCAATGCAGGAAATAGAACCAGATAAAGGCTTTGTGTATCGATGATGACGATTGGTGTTCTGACTAAGATGTTCTTCAAGTTGAGGGTGTTAAATTTTTTAAGAAGCTTTATGGACATAAGGTAACATCTATCAAGGGTCTTCTATCTAACCTCTGTCATCGGTTTATTGAATAGGAAATCAACTTTTTGGAACGACCAGTTACTGATAAAGAGATTAAAAAATCCCTATTTTACATGGCCCCTTTGAAAGCTTCAGGCAGTGACGGGTATCACGCACATTTTTTCCAAAGCCAATGGGACTTAGTTGGCAAGGCCATCTGTGACTAGGTTTGAGGAGTCTTTGCTGGAAATTCCATTGACTCGGAACTAAATAACACTTTGATTGTCCTCATTCCAAAGTTTGAACATCATGAAAATTTCAGCCAATTTTATCCTATCAGCCTTTGTACGGTAATGTATAAACTGGTAATGAAAATAATTGCAAACAGATTTAAAATTGTGTTTTCCTAACATTATCTCGTAGGAGCAAGTAGGTTTTATTGTAGGTTGTAATATTTCAAATAATATTATTATAGCACAAGAAGTTATTCACTCTATGCGAAGCAAGAAGCAAAGCAAAAATTGGATGGCCCTAAAACTTGACTTAGAAAAGGTATATGATTGTGTCAGTTGGGATTTCATTAAGGCTTCTCTTTAGGCTGCAGACATCTCGATATTTCTTAGTTCAGTTATTATGAATGCTATTTCTTCTTCAACTTTGCAGGTTCTCTGGAATAATGTTCCCACACATAAATTCATACCAATAAGGGGAATTAGACAGGGGTGCCCTTTATCTTCTTACCTCTTCGTTTTATGTATGGAGTGGTTAAGTCAAATCATCCAAGCAAAAATTGAAGATGGTAGTTAGAATCCTATTCGACTCTCTCGCAATGGCTTTGCCCTATTACAACTTTTTTTTGCCAACGACTTAGTGATTTTTTGTCAAGCAAAATTAGATCAAGTCCAACTCCTATCAGGTATGTTAAATCATTTATGTGATTTCTCTGGTTACAGGATAAGCAAAAGGAAGAGCAACATCTAATTTTTCAAAGGTACACAAGATGTTTTACGTACACAAATTAGTCAAAATCTTTGGTTTCCAGATTGTGCAAAACCTAGGAATTTATCTCAATGTCCCTCTTATTCATGAAAAAATCATTAAAAGTTCTTTGAGTTTTGTGGTTGATAAAGTCAGGCGTAAGCTTCAAAATTGGGAGGCTAAGAAGCTTTCAATTGTGGGAAGAATCACCCTTGCTCAATCGATTCTTCTTACCATCCCTAACTATTTCATACAGTCAATGTCCATCCCTAAGGGTATTTATGATGAAGTCGAACAAATCTCAAGACAATTCATTTGAGGTTCTACAAGTTGTCAATTGAAACTCGCTTTAGTTGGTTGGAACTCTATTTGTCAACCAAGAGATAGAAGTGGCCTTGGGTTTTGGCGATTCCACGATCAAAACAATTCATTTATTATGAAGATTGGTTTTAATATGCTCATCAAAAGTGAGACTCTGTGGGTTCGTACCCTCTGCTTTAAATACAATGTGAAAGATCACATTCCCACCTCCATTTCTAAAAGCACGTGTTCACATCTTTTGAGGTCACTTTCAAAGATTTGGCCCCTCCTTTTTTAGAACCTGGCATGGTCTGTAGGTAATGGTAGTAGCATCAAATGTTAAAAGGATCCATGGATTCCAAAAGTTAGGTCTTTAATTTCTCTCATCCTTGCTCACTCTTCTCTTGATATGGATTGTAAACTCATTGATATGGTTATGGATGACGGTACCTAGAATCTTAAACTTTTTAGTATTTGGATTCCCGAACAGATCATACATTCTATTATCAGTATTCCTCCTCCACATCCCAATGCAGGAGTGAATAGACTTATTTGGCGCACCTCTACTTTTTGAAGCTTTTTTATTCAAAGTGCTTATACGACTCTCCAACATAATTCTTAGGAACCCAAGGATTCGAGTTAGAAATCCTTATGGAAATTTCAAGGACCCCAAAGAGTTCCTTTTTTATTGTGGTTAGCTTTCAAGCAATATTTGCTTACTAATTCAGAACACACTCGACGAGGCTTTTTATCTTTTTATCTTCCAAAATATATGTTCCCCTTTTTGTTTACATTCATGGATTTTGTCTAATATATGTTCCCCTTTTTGTTTACAAGATCGTGGAGTTTTTTGGCGAACCTTTTTGGGATATTAAGTTGGAAAATTTGGAAGAACATAAATCTTTTTATCTTCCAAAATCTCACACTGACGCCTATGGATACTATTAAAACCTCAAAAAGTTGGGCTTGCCAATTTGAGACTAATTGTGAGCCTCATATTTCACTCCCTTCGATCCCACATCTTATCAAACATACAAGCGATAAAGTGGTTCATTTGTTTACTGATGGAGCGGTTGAGCGTAAAATTGGACATGCGACAGCAACTGGTGTCATTTGCAATTCTAATGGAGATTGGTTATTAGGGTTCAACCATTTTCTTGGTTTTTGCACTCCTTTCGAAGCTGAATTATGGGGCATCATGGATGCCATTCTAATTTTGTTAAAGAATGGTTACGAACGAGCTACAATCCATTCTGATAGCTTGGAAGTAATCAACACCTTGAACGACAAAAAAATGGGCGATCTCGGTATTACCATCCTTAGAAGAACACAAAGTTTATTGCGGTTCGAAGGCCAGTGGCATCTCAAATACGTTTCAAGAACATAGTGGTTGACAAGTTAGCCAAGTTGGGTTTGTCTTGGAGAACTTGCCTACAAACATTCGACAACCCCTCAATTGCAGCGATGGGAATTCTCCAAACTGATATGCAAAACGATTTTGTTGGGCTAATTATTTAATGTAATGCTATTTTTATCACCAAAAAAATATTTTTAATTTCACATGTATGGTATGTTTGGATAATTTTTATAACTAGTGGATTTCAATAAATTGAGTATTTTGCTCAATTCTTACGGGAAGTAGGGTAATTACATAGATAATTAGTCATAATAACTTTCAAACTTCTAAAAAAAACCTTTTCAAATGTGTAATTGTACTTTATTAAATAAACAATTAGATGATAAAAAGGATGATATCCCTAATGATCCAAATACCAAGAAGGTTTGCTTCAAGGACTCGAAGCCTAATTTGAATGTTAAGATGGTTGTTGACTTAATATTAACACCAATCTTGTCTTGGAAAGACATGGTTTTGAGGAAAGGCTCTACTGATTCTAAACGAGTGAGTGATTTGAACTTTGTTGACGAGGTTTTCTCCTTTGTTAAAGGTGATGTCAAGAAGTCGATGGTCAATGGTATTCCCCATTATTGATTTTTTGGATAGAGTTCAAAAACTCTTAGTAAAGGACATGTCCACCTTCGTGATTCTTAAGCTGTTGGGAAGGAATATTGGTTTTGTGGCTTTGCAAAATAAGGTTTATGAACTTTGAAGACCATCTCAACCTTTTCAGCTGATAGTTATTGAAAATTGCTATTTTTAGCAAAATTCCAAAACTTTGAGAATTATGAGAAAGTTCTATCATAGGGACCCATGTATTATCTTCGGGCAGTATTTAACGGTGAAACTCTGGACAATCAATTTTAATCATATGAATCACTATCTTAATACTATTCTTGCTTATATTAGACTGCCCAACTATCTTTTACAAAAAGGAGGTTTTATGGGAAATTCGAGGAATGATTGGAAAGGTGACCAAATTAAAATTTAATATGATAATAGAACGAGAGGATGATACGCGCGTATGACAGTTTATATCAATTTAGAGAAACCACTAACTTTACAAGTTCTTATAAATAGGAATCTCCAACGAATCGAGTATGAAAGCTTATTGATAGTATGTTTTTCGTGTGGACAATATGGTCATCTTAAGGAAGTTTGTCCACAAGACCTAAAAGTAAAAAATACTTCAGGAAAGAAAGATCTTGTGACCAGATTTTTCGAAGTGATTTTTGGTTCGGTGGCTGAAACCGACGAGTTCGAGCCTTGGATGATGATGAAGAGGAAAACTAAGCATAATCCATGTGAGCAAAGCAACTACGAAAAGTTTGGCAAAGCATGATAAAGAAATAATAAAGACTGATCCTAGAAAGGTCTTATTAGGGGAAAAAAAATCAAACGTTAGGCCTCGTAAAAGGTAAGTGGGCATTTTGTTTAGTAAAAATAATAAAACCCAATTTGAACAGTCCAGATCCATTTTACCTAATAAAGGCCTAAGTGGCCTAGATGTGCAAAGCATTGGGCAGAGCTCAGGGATAAGATGTGCACTGAGGTCGGATGGGGTTTTCGATGATCCATTAAAAGGTGAGAGTACTTGTGCCTCATTGGGTTTTAGTGGGAAGGCCAAAAAAAAACTACTATGCGAAAGGAGTTTGCTTTTATTGTTTTTTTAAAGGTCTCAATCGAAGAGCTCATGAAACAGGAGACATGGTGTTCTCTGTCCATGTAAGTTTTACTAATAAAAATTCCCTTCATTTTAACCTAAACGTTTTAAGATTTGTCAGCAATGGTCGTGACCATGAATAAAGAAGTTTTTAACCTAATAAAGGCCCAAGTGGCCTAGATGTGGAAAGCATTGGGCAGAGCTCAAGGACGAGTTGTGCATCGGGGTCGAATGAGGTTTTCGACGATCCATTAAAAGGTGGGAGTACTTATGCCCCCTTAGGTTCTAGTGGGAAGGCCCAAAAAACTACTAGGTGAAAGGAGTATGCTTTTGTTGTTTTTTTTAAGGTTTTGATCGAAAAGCTAGTGAAACAGGAGACATGGGCAATACCAATTTTGGGTTCATTCTCACCTAGATGACTTTTCAAGGTTGTCAGGCCTAGTTTTTGTTCGATGTTCTTCCTTTCCCAAACAATTGTTTCGAAAGGTAAAATCCTTGTAAGACAACAATTAGTTATTCATACGTCTACTCCCTAATTCCCCAAAATGGAATTAGTTCCTCATGGTTTCTTTGATCATCATTAAAACAATATATGAAAACAAATAATTGAAGAAGAGAATGAAAAAGAAACTAGAATTGTATTAAAAATTTATCGGGAAAAATTCCTCGAACGTTTATGCGAGTTTTTACAATCTCGTTTCAAATGAAATACAAAATAAAACTAAAAACTAAGATCTAGTGAATGGTGTGTAAACCCTACTGCTAAAGGCCCTATTTATAGCTTTTAGCTGGTCGTTTTCATCAATACTAGGTCACTAACCGTCTTTTGTGCTTAAGTTGCATTGTGAAGATGAAAGCGCCCCTTGCTTGATGCAGAGTTGAAATCTGGGGTCGATGTTGTGACATACTAGTACCTATGTCACGACAAAGTAGGTAGTCCCTTGATTCTTCGATTCTGATCCTTTTGTTGTGACACAGAACTCTCTATGTCGTGACGAAGTGGTTAATATCGTTATGGCTCCATTGCTATTGGTCTTCTGTGCACTCACGAAGTGGGTTAGCTAATCTTTAGGCCTCATTTGACCTTGAAAGCAATAAATTAACCGTTTTAGCACAATTTATTCAAAAGACAAAACTAACTAAAAATCCATAAAATATAAGGAAAATTACTTGATTTCAAGCTCATCAAATGTGAAAATAAGTTCAATCTGCTAAGTATGAAATCGACAGATCACTCAACAAAGAAGGTGTTTAAAAAATACGAGTCAATATGAAGATTTGTGGAATGTGTCTCGCATTTCGGATGAAACAGAACCGACATCGTGACAAGGAAGAGCTGATGTCATGGCAAGGAAGAGTTGACGTCACGATGACATGACAACGACGTCCCGACGAGAAAAACTACTATGTCCTGACAACACGAAGGACACCCTGACAAGGCAATATTCCACTTCACGACTTGGCGATGTGTTCCTTGCTAAACCGAGTTTCTTCTCTTAGTTAAACTCTATTATCATTTTCCAGTCTAAATATGATTATTCTAAGGATGTTTTAGTCATATTTTCACATGAATTTCAACCTATAAATAGGGTTTTTAGCAACCCTAGAGAGATTTATTCGACAACATAATTAAGAGAGAGCTTTGTGGGAATTTTGGGAGAACTTTGTATTTTTTTTTTGGGTTTGAGTTTGGTTGTTTCTCCATTTTGTACTCTCTTTTTTTTTTCAATTTTTATTGTTTTAGTGAAGTTTTCTTTGTTCATGGTTTTTTATCATCTTTATTGAGGAGTTTTTCCATGTAAATATTTGTGTGTCCAATTTTTTCTCTTTTTTGTTCTTGTTCATTGCTTATACGGGTTGATCCCTAACAAAAATATACCTTTGACATCTTTGTCTCTACTAATCCTTAGCAAAGATGAAAAATTGTGGACAGATTCTGCAATTTCGAATGATTTGGAATATTTTGTTTATAATTTTTTAAATATTGTTTTTAATACTATAAAAATATTAGAGGAGCTTACTTCTATATTTGGGAGGGCTATAGTACATATATAACGGGAAAATTGAAAAATCTTAGACCTCGGGGGACCATGGCCCCTCTGAGTCTCTTAGTCGCTACTGCTTGCTTAAAGGAGTTGTAAGCTTTAGATGATAGGAAAAGAAGTGTACTTTTGAAGTGTTTGATGATAGAATAAAGATTTATCTTGAGTGAGGCTTCGCGGACGTAAAACTGTTGTGTCTGAATCACGTAAACAAAGATCGATTATATCACCTTTTTTTTTTGTATTCTTACTTTTCTTATGATGTCTGTTATCATTTTAACTATCATTACAACAAACATTAAACAAAAAATAATTATTTTTCAATACTTAAATAATAACATTTCAAGAATAAATTTAAAATTTAAACAATTGAGAAAATAATATTGTGCCGATGGTTGAATCTTTGTCTTTAAAATGAAATTACTCATCATTTTATGCATATAGTTTAAATGCAATTACCTCATAAACTTTCCAAGTTTTCAGCAACACCATTTTAAAGAGTTTGCACAACTTTTTAAAGTACATGAACTTTTAGAATTATACTCAAACTTATGTCTACAATAAAATCCTAAGCTCTACGGCAATTGAGAATAATAGAACAAGTGTCTTATGAAATTGAATAAGTTCAACTATTTGAATTATTTAATTTGTAAAAGTCTTATGAAATATCTTTTTGCATTCCTTAAAGCACCTAATTATAAAACTTAGAGGCTTTAACATTAATCATCCAACATAATATTCTTTTCTTTTTAATATATTGGTGTGATTATATAATAGTATTTGTTCATACTTTCTTAATATTTTGACAACGCACACACAGGTACTCGAACCCGAGACCGTTAAAATGAATAACATACTCTTTTTTACTGGAACCACTTATTAGATTCATCCAACATAATATTCGAAATACTTTAATTCTATTAATGCATTAATGTGCTACACTAATGAATGTGCATGATAATATCCATGCATATTCATAATTTTTATGAATTTTCAAATTCATGAATGACCAAAGAGCATAATGTAAATAATTAATGACACCCACGAATATATATAGTACAATTCATGTATTTTATTTACAAATCACACTAAAGATATTTTATTTAATCGAAAATGAGATTATTAGTTTATAATTCACATAACAAGGTAAAATATGATTATTATTATAAATGAAAACATATCAAAATATAATAAAAAATTAATTCTACAACAAACTTAATTATTATAATGAACTGTATGTTATAAAAAATTTTGTCGATTCGAATGATCGATTATCGCATCATTTATAAATTTAAAGCCCTTATAAATTATTATTTATACATTATTATATTTTCAGTTTTTGCATAATTTAATATTGAAAAAGTAGCCCAAAAATCATTATAAGTATAATCATTGATTATATACATAAATGTAAAATGAAATAATGACATGGGAAATCACAACTTTAAACACAAATTTCATTTTACCCCACATGTTGTAGTGGTAAAGCTAAGAAGTAAAGTAAGTTAGGTTTCATTGGTAAAGATATTAACCTTAAAACAAACCTACACTATATTATTAAAAAAATTAAATAATAATGAACCCATGTGATGATCGAATAATCAAAAGTATTTATCGCTTTAAGTATAACTTGAATTCGAATTGTGCTTGTTGTATGAACTTTATTCTGTTATTGTAATTCACCAAATAAAATTTAAATAATAATGAATTGTTGTAAGCTTAAATTGATGATATGAAGAATAAAACAAATATTTTTTCCTTTCAAATAACAATATAAAGCAAAATCAACCCCTCTTCTAAGATAATAATTAATAATAAAATTAGAACATCATTTTATTAAATTTGATTATAAAAACATATAAATTTTATTATTTTTAAATTGATAAAAAAATAAGGATCCAATTTTAACTTAAATAATTTTTTTAAGTTATGCGCCGATAAAATCAATTATTATAAAAGCTAAAATGAATAATTAACTTAGCTTTAATTAATTAATTAATTATAATTAATTAATCAAAATAAATTTAATGTAAAATCCACATATGTTTCAAAATCTCAACATATGTTACGATTAAATAATATAGAATTAAAACCTTATGTATTGATTTGATCATCAGAATATTCATCATCTTAAGAGTGATCTAAGTTCAAGTCACACTAATCGCATTGTTATTAAAATTTTACCATCTTTTTATAATTCACCAATAAAAATAATAAAAAATTAAAAGCCTACTATATAATTTTTTTTATAAATAAAAAAAATAATGTTGAGTTTGCTCTCTATTAAAGGATTCACTCAAACCAATATATATAAAAATGTAAAGAAGCTGGTTTTGGGGAGACAACTAAAAAGGAATTTTCTAACAAACTTAAAGAAAAGTAGAGTAAGAAAATGCAAAGAAAAATAAAAATAAAATAAAAGCAAAGGTGGCAGATTTTTAATTTTCTAACAAATATTTTAAATTAAGAAAGAAACAGAAAGAAGAAATCAAAGAAAAAATTAAAAATAGAAAAAATCATTGTTTTATTCTTACAAGACAAAAAGATCCATTGGTCCAGTTGTCAGCAATTTAATGCGACAAGTGTTTGGTTTAGTCTTATGGAACTCTGCTTGTTTTCCTCGATTCTCCCTTGTTTTTTTTTCCTCTTCATTTTCTTTCCAAAAACGGCACCTCCATTTAATTATTAAATAAATTTTTAATTTAGTTTGGCAACATTAACTAAGGGAGATGTAATAGCAGAGTATTTAGGAAACAAAGATTTTCTCTGCTTCATCTCTCTCTTATAAAACCAAAAAAGGGGTGAAGCAAAGAGATTTAGATAAAGAAAACAAATTTTAATTTGGGTTTTGTTTAATTTTTTAATAAATTACAATTTTAATCAATAGAAAAGAGAGAAAGAAACATTTATTTTCGTTTTTGTGTGTGTTTTTGTTAAATATCATTGGTTGCACGTGGAAACCCAGAAGGTAAATTCTCCTCAGCTTCTTTTCTGTAACAGCTCTTCTCTTTCTAATTTTTTTTTTGGTGTTGTAATTATTATATAATTATTATTTCATTAGTTGTTGATTACCCCATCTACCATCTCCATTTTTGCTTCTCTGCAACTACCCTTCTTTCTTTTCTTTCTTGTTCTTCTTTGTAAGCATTTTCCCTTTCTTAAATTTTAGATTTTTTTTATTTGATCAGACCTTTTTTTTCCTTTTCCTTTTTCTTTTTTATGTTCTGAGTTTTAACTGATTTTAATGTGAAAATCATCTACTTGAGACATATCAATTAGCTTAAAGTTTTGGTTTTTGCTTGATCTCTGATTGTGATGATCAATACCCTTATGTTGGATTGTCCTGTTTTCCTTCAATTTAAAGTTTCAAACTCTATGCATAAAGTGATGGGCTTTTGTCAATTTATCACATGGTTATTTCTGGTTCTGTTTATTGAATCTTAAACTGTGTTATTGGGTTTTTTTTTTTTTGTAACTTTTGAACCATAGATTCTGTTGACTGTTTATCATGATCCAAAGTTTTGGTTTCTCATTAATTTCAACTTAATGACTTTGAGCTGCTAGGATTAATGGCTACATTTTGTTTTCATTGTTCATCTTGGATTTTTTGGTGGATAAATTGCTTTGAAAGGAGATTTGTGTGTTATTATAGGCTCTATAATATTCTTAATTATGGTCTCTTTTTTATGTTTAGAGTTGGTAAAATTGTCAAAAAGCATGGCTCTTTCTGGGGTTAAAAATGATAGAGGGGAATTGAGGATTCTTGAGAATTTGGATGACCTAAGGACTGATTTAGCTGACTATATTGCTGAGTTATCAGAAGCTGCAGTGAAGGAGAGGGGTGTGTTTGCCATAGCATTGTCTGGTGGTTCTCTCATTGGCTTAATGGGGTATCAATCCACTCCTTTTTCCATGCTTTTTGTTTTGTGATTTTGGTGTTCTTCCATTAAAGCTTTTTGTTGGCAAACAGGAAACTGTGTGAAGCACCTTATAACAAGACTGTAGACTGGGCTAAATGGTACATATTTTGGGCGGATGAACGCGTTGTTGCGAAAAACCACTCAGACAGCAATTATAAGCTTGCAAAGGATGGCATTCTCTCCAAGGTTCGTATACGAATTTGTACTTTATTTGATGTTTTTTGGTTTCCATTTGCTTTCCGAGAACCAATTGGAAGGAACTTTTGGTAAGTAGAAGATGCTTGTTAGTAGGATGTGTTCCTTCACTATTCAGTGATTAGACCGGTCCACACTTCGGATCTTGAAATTTTAGCCCTTGCTTGAAGGTATTTATGCATTCCTTATCTATTATTTTCTGTTCTGAGTTTGGGACAGACTTATGTTAACTGGTATATTAGTTGGTGCTGCACTAGCTGATCATTCGGTAATGGATTCAGGGTTCCTTATTTTTGAAGATTCCCATGTTTGCTTGTTGAATTCATTTTCTGTGTGTTGTGGTTATCTTCGGATATTAAATCGAGTATATGATTTAGAAAGTATGAAGCATTAGGTCTGAAATTGAACTAGATGTTTGGTTTTACTAAAAAACCTTCTTATCTCCGGGGAAAAAAATTTCACCTTCATGTTTTATTTGCATGGTGCTACTCTAAGTTCTTTTTTCGCTTGTTCACAGTGCCATCTTTGACTCGCCGATACATTAAAAAAAAAAAAAAAAAAATGCATAATGCAAGTGTGCTTTTTCCTTTTTGCGAAGGCAAAATGGAAGTGTAAATTGTTCACATGATTTGAAGAACTTGTACTGGTGGTCCTATCCTTCTCGGAACTTTTTAATTTCTTCCAGTTGCTAACTCCATTGCCTTGCTGAAGATAGCTTGAGGCATGCATATCCCTAATATCGGAAATTATTGAAATAATCAAGATGATTGATGGTTCTGAAAAGCATAAGGCCTTACAGTGAAACTGTCATTTTGCAGTTTTTGTGGATTCATTTGTTCAAAGATGGAAGAGATTTTATGTTTGGATCCTCTTAAGTAAATTCTCTTGATATTTAGGATCAGACAAGTTTGAGATTCTTAGGACTTACTGATCTTTTTACTGTTTCTTTGTCTATCCCTTGTCCCCTCTCTTTTTCTGAACTTTTCTTGTATCTTACACTATTAATTAAAAACTTTGATGTATCCTTTTTTTCATGGTGTGTTACCTCGAACATTAAATTAAAAAAAAACTAGCTTGTTACTTGTTAGGCATGGTTTGCATCCATTTGCATATCTTGTCTGGCAAATGATTTGATTGGCTTCGAACTAAATTTGATATGGTAAAAGTTCGACTACATTTTTTGTTTCTTTCACCAAAATTTTTGGATTGTGATGGAAAAACAAATGTATTGAACCGCAGCATAAACATTTGTGTCAAAAGGGATTCCGTTTGCGTTTGCTGTCATGCATCACCGATATTTTCATTGGTAGATAGTTTGATTGAAAAGTTATGCTTCAGCTTGTTTTGGTCGAGTTTCTGCCATATAACATACATGCTCGTATGGCTTATTCCTGGTATTTGCTGCAGGTGCCGATTGTTCCCAGCCATGTTCATTCTATCAATGATTCAGTTTCAGCAGAGGAGGCTGCTGATGAATACATGTTCGTTATTCGGCAGCTAGTTAAAACAAGGATGGTCAGTGTTTCCGACATAAGTGACTGCCCCAAGTTTGACCTTATCCTCCTCGGCATGGGCCCTGATGGTCACATTGCCTCGCTATTCCCTAATCATGCAGTGCTTGAGGAGACAGATGAATGGGTAACTTTCATCACCGATTCCCCTAAACCTCCACCTGAGAGGATAACATTCACTTTGCCTGTCATCAATTCAGCATCCAACGTTGCGATAGTCGTAGCAGGAGAGAGCAAAGCAGAGGCTGTGCATTTGGCAATTGACAACATCGAACCCGACTGCCCGTCACTGCCTGCACGGTTAGTCCAACCAACAAAAGGGAAGTTGGTATGGTTTTTGGACAAACCGTCTGCATCGAAACTGGACAATCTTCAATTTTCAGAGTAGGGTTGAACTTATTTCTTTTGCCAAAGTGTATGTTTGTATGTAGTGGAGGTTTTTCAAACCCTGTCGACCCTCGTCCTCGATTAGTCCCTACTTCTTTTATCCCTTTTTATTTTCTTGTAACTTCACCATTTTATTTTGTTTTTTTCTTCCTCTCTTTCTCTTTTTGAGATGGCAAAGTTGAATCCTTTTTCTGTAAGGAGAGGAAAATAAAAGTTGGGGTCTTAATGCAAAAAGCTTTTCCTGGTTCAGGTTCCATTTACATGTGAATATGAAGATTGAATGCAGTCTAATTGCTTGCATGCCCTACTTTGGTTGACAAATTAGAGGGACCTTGATAAGAATCAAGTACAGATTTCCATGTGATCCGTCTAACTGTTCAAAAGATAGAAAATAAACTTATTCACTGGTTATCTGATATAGCATTTTGAATGAAACATATAATAGACTTCCCACCTACACATATTTTCATTGTTTAAGGCACCATCTCCTTATAAAGTCTTTAAGTGTTGGTACCATTCCAACATTTGATTCAATGATAAATACATATCTCCTTTATTCAGAAAACGATTTTCTAAATACCCTTTTCAGTTTTTTTTTTAAAGAATAATGACTGAAAGTAGGTTATGAAAGTTTCATGATTTACAATGATCTAAGATGAGATTAAAAAAAATATACCCTTTGATCAGTTGCATAGCTTCAAGCCTTCCACTAATAATTGCATGGATGATGATTGGAAATAAAATACTTAAATACTTAATCTGGCTCTTGACAACAGTTGAAATGAAGAGATTAGCTTCTTTACCTACTCTTAATAATCAATAATAAAATAATAGAAAGTAAATAAATTTGTCTAATCTTTATCTCTTTCAAGAAAGAGACTGTAGATGATGCTGGCAGCATATTTTACATTAGATTTTATCACACTAACCCCACAACAATGCTATAAAAATTTAAGCTAAAAATTACATGTAACTTGAGAAAACAAGAACTCTCCAGTAAATTCTATCTGTTCAATAGATAATGAATTTATTTAACCAGCTGTGTACTCAAGTTCTCATGAGCTTTCTCATAAATGTTTCTTTTTCTTTTTTTTATTATTTATTCCTGTAAGCATATATATATGATTAATGATCAAACACTGCGTTCAGATTAAAAAAAACTTTGGTAACTGTTCTTAATCATTATCAATTAATTATTCAAAAATTGGGGTAACAATTTCCTTTCAGCAGCTGATAGGGGGAAACATCATACTGGTTTACTTCTTATGCAGGTATAAGAAACCAACCACCACAGAGATGCCAACAATTGCCACAGGGATGGTCCAATATTGCTTTGTCAAGTCCATGAGCTTCTCAGAGTACTTAATGGCTTCCTTCTTTGAGGAAATTTCAAGTTCTGGGATGATAAGGGAGGATGTGTCAAGTTCACCAATGCAAAAGCTCTGCAGGAGCTCCTTTGCGCTGTTGCTGTGTCCAGCATCTTCAAAATCATCAGTTGCATCTTTCCCTTCAAGGAGATCATTGGCAGCAGGCCATTTAGGGGATTCGTTATATTATATTCCGAACACTCTCAGCTCCTATGTATGATAAAAAAAAGTAAAGAAGCACAAGGATATTACCTGTCGATTCGAGCACTACATCATCACCTCCTGGATGCTCATCCAAATAAGAAGAAACATCATATACCTGTAAAGGATGAAGACACTTCGTTTTGTATCAAGAGATAAATGAAGGGAATGGAGATCATTTCACTTGCATAAGACCATTTGGTATAGGATTTTCGGGTGCTTTGAAGGAAATACAAGGTGTTAGGCGTAATCAGTCATGTGCAAATTGTAATTTAGTATGGATACAACCAAACTGATCCGAACTATTGGATTCACTACAAACATCCATAGCAATGAATGCATAATTCAGCACAGGATGTTAAGTTGCATCCTGCATTTCCTAGCCATTAAAACTAGTACATAAAAACCCTTGAAGCTAGTTGAACAGTGATCGATTAAGAGTCCAATTTCATCAGGTGGAGCTACCTTCTTCGGGTGCCATAAGCAGGAAACCAAGTAAAACAGGAACATAGGTACTAATGGGTGACACAAGACATGGTTTCATTACATAAAACTTCTCTATCAAACTTGACATCCTGATGAGCATATTGAAAACAAAATCTTGAAATGGTTCAAATACCAAGTAAAACAAGCTAGTAGCATCACAAATGAGCATATTGCAAATATAATGTTCTCTGTTGCTCTTCTGGAAAATGGATATAACGCCATGTCCTCAACATGAGAATCATACAAGGCAACGCATGATTATGTAAGCTGTTCAGTTTCTAAAACAAATAACACCTAAAATAGAGGAAATTATAAAAAAAAATTTATGCCATTTTCAACATCCCCAAAGCAAGAACAGGTTGTCATTTCTTGTAAAAAAAAAAAAAAAAAAAAAAAACCAATCCAACAAGCATAACACCATCATCTTCAAGCAAAACCCCCGAAATCTTGGGTTTTGCAAATTTTATCTAAAAAAAGCCTAAACTTTGCACAAAATGGCACCCTAACCAGTATATTGCATTTGAGATGAGCCATAAAGAAGTGGCTGCTGTACTAGAAACTATGAGCAAAACAGATCTAATTGTAAATACATAAAGACCCAACAGAAAGAGGGAAGTGAAAGAGAACCTTGCCGTCTATAACGATCCAGCAATCATCTTTGGTATTGTGCTGAGAGGCTTCTTGCATGGTATAAAGCTTTGTAAGGGTCGGCATGGCTTTGACCCTTTTTGCCTCCGTCGTTTCTTCTTTCAGATTCCTTTGGCGCCTGTCTTCCGACTTATGATGCCTAGTTTTAGATAAATCGGAGCGCTGCGGGCACTCCTTGAAGGTTTAATTTTCCTTCAGTCCGTGCACTTTTAGGACTTTTGAAAGTTAGTCCTTGGCAATGTTGAAACTATTTACTTGTTCAGTTCAGTAATAATTAAATTTTATTTGATTTATAATAGCACTATAGAAGAAAAGTAGATGTATTGAGCTTTGAACTTAGGTGAGGAGGATCTCACATTTGAGCAGGTTAGGCAAAAATTGATGTTTATTAAAGGGAACCCTTTCAATATATGCATACCTCGTGACACTAAGGAAGCTTTTTTTAGCATCCCTATTTCCTTATTTGGTGAGGGAAGTGACTCTTTGTTTGAGGTAACTCATTTGGACAAGGGCATAGAACCGAATTTTGAGCGAATTGTTAAACTAAGTTTTATTTGATAAAATATTGTGATATAACAAATTAAAATGTTTTTGAATTTAAGTTAAAATTGACAAAATTATTTATCAATTCTAAAATCTAAGAGGTAAGATTTAAACTCCTATCTTAAACTCTTAAAAAAGTTTGAAACAAATTTTAAAATCAAGTTAAAATGATTTTAAACATGTCAAAAATTACTTCCATTAAGTCCAAATCATTTTAACACTTAAAAATATTTTTCAAACAAGTTAAAATAGCTCCAGGCCAAAAAGTATCGATATTTTTTTTGCTAAGGATCAATAATTCTTAAATTATCGAAACCCCTTGTAAAATCTAGACCAAACTTGCATTTTATTTTGACAACACTAAAAAAAATATCGATATCAAATTATAGGTATCGATAATTTCTGAAAAGCATCAATAACCTTGCTAAAAAACGATACCAAAAGAGCATTTTGTTTTTCACAAACCCTAAGAGGTATCGATCCGATATCGATACATTTTGGAGAAGGTATTGATAATTTGTTTAAGGTATCAATTTTTAAAGGTACTAAAGATCACTGACTTTGCATTAAATGCAAAACATATTGATACCCTTTTGTACGGTATCGACACTCGAAATTGCAGGTCACATAAATGCTTCGATTTTTCAACCCCATCAATTATATTTATGACATCAACAACCACAACGGTTAAAAATCAATTTAGGGGCTTAAATACCATATTCCAAGGACCTACAATAACTAACAAAGCAATTACAAGCAAATATCTTCAATCAAACATCCCAAGAATTTAAATTTTCATATATTTCTTTCATACACTCGTGAATCTTACTTTCATTTCTTTACTCAAGTATATTTTCATTGTATTGTGAGTTTAATCTGCAAACAATTTGATCTTGTTAGGATCGTCTCTTGTTTGCTAATTTGTATTTCTTTGAGAGAATTTGAGACTTAAGATTTGTATAAAAATCTTAAGTGATTGTAAAGTTAAATCTTATCGTCGAAGGTTCTACAAATTTAGTGAATTTGGGAAAATCCTTAATGGTAAAAAGCTAAAGTAGTGAAGTTGATATTTGAATCTGAACCACTTTAAATTATTGTGTCAAATTATTTTAATTTTTTCTACCCTTTTCTAACAATTTTAAGAGGTCAATTCACCCCCTCTTGATAATTTCGATTCAATCCATTAAATTAGCACCAACCATTAGTGAATAAAAAATGGGTTGAAACAATAAAAAAAAATCTATCAAATTCAGGTTCAGTTATATTTATTGGGTTATTGATTAAATTCTATCTTAAATAACAAAGTTTTATTGGGAAAATAAAATTATGATAAAAAAAAAAACCTAAATGGCTAAATTTATTAGGAATGGAAAGTGGAAAACTCAAAAAGTGTTTTCAATTTAATTTATTCTTTTTATTGGGAAGACATTCGACTTTGATTTATGATTGGACTTTATAATGGTTAATTAGTGTTTTTTATTATAATTGTTTATTTGTGTTTATAATTTTTTTTAACTTTCAAACGTTTCAACTGAAGATGCAATAATTAAGTTTCCTTTATTTGATTGAAAATAGTTTTTAAATTTTTTTTTTGAAAAATAATTTATTTTTTGATGTTTGGATGAATATGTGTAAAAAAATATTTTCTGTTGTTTGGAAGATTATTTAAAAATATTTCATAAATGTTTTTTTAATGAAATAAACATACATTTGAGATTTTATTATCTTTTCATTATTTAGTTGAGTTTATTTCATAAAACTTTTTTATAATTTAATTAATCATGTTTTAGTTTTAATTAATCTTAATTTACTTAACTAAGTTTAATTGTTAATTTCGTACATTAGGAAATATAAATTTATAGATATAAATAATGTTTAATTAAGTTAAAAGTGATAAATATTTATTTTGAATATTATTTGGATGAGTAAGTTGAAAAATGATTTAATTTGATAAAAATTGAAGTACGGATCAAATTGTAAATTTTGTAAATTTTTGAATTCTAAGAGTTTGAGTAGTGAAATATGAAATATTGATGTGGTAACTAAATTATATGATTATGAAATATGAAAATTTGAGCATAAAATAGTAAACTTTGAAACTATAGGGGTTAAATTGTAAAGATCTCAAAACTTGAGTTTTAGGACTAATTTACACTATTTGAGAATTAACAATTTTGAAAAACAGAATATGAAATTTAACTGTTCAAAAACCAAGGATTATTTTTTGAAAATTTTAGTTGTAAGGATTAAATTATAAAATTTGGAAATTTAAAAAAAGGGATTGCTTTTGTAAAGCTGTATAAAACGAGGTTTAAGACTGAATTGTAAAATAAGAAAATCTATTTTTGAGGAATTAAATTGTAGGCTATTAAAAATTTTGATTTTAGGAACAAATTTGTAAAAAAAATATAAAATTAGAATATAACGGATTGTTTTCTTCAAAAGTGAAGAGGGCTTCCCCTTGTTGCTCTTAAAGTTTTCCTTTTTTGTTCCTTTGACAGTGAAATAATATACAGAGCCTTATCAGTTTGGAAAGTGTATTAGGGAAAAAAAATTGCTATACATTTTAAACAAGCATTAATTTTACTCTTTTTTTTTTAGAATAATTTCTTTTAGTAATTCATTTTCCACCAAACAAACAGCGTAAAATAATGAAAATATTATACTAAAAAATATTTTACATACAAATAAAGGAACCCTTAAACTTATTAAGTGAGAATTGATAATCTAACCGATTTGATAAGAGTTGAATTTTTAAAACAAGAGTACTAACCAAACTACTAATAAAGCTTACATGCAGTGAAGTTAGTAGGGTTGATACATGGTATGGGACGGCAGGGAACCAGTGGGCTAACTTTGTCTCAGTTTGACATTTATATGGTGCATATCACCGACAGATCTCTTGCACTTACACAAAGCTGTAGTGCCATTGTTCATTTTTCGTGTCATAATAGTAGTATTTTTCCAATTTTATGTATTTGTGTAATTTGATAACTCGTTTTTGTATAAGTTTCGAAATGGTCCCCTGGTTTAGACAATTGTTGAGGACCGGTTTGGCAGTCAATCTCATGCGTATTTACAGTTAGCTAAAGCCATAGACTCCTAGAATAGCATTATCTTTTTTGATTCAAGGGCTCGAGAATTTGAACCAAATTCAATTCTGAGTTTTAATATTTCGAGTTTTGACTAATGGGATATGCAGGGTTTTCAATGCTGTGCCAGACATTCCATAAGCAAAAAAACAGAATAATTGAAGGACTCTCAAAAATTCAACTAAAACTCTGAGCTGCTATGACTCTATCTTTCACATGCTACCAATCTCAAGGGATATAAATAAAGCAATCCTGTATGGCTTACCTTGTGATAGTTGGACTGGAGTATGCAGTTGCTTTTTCATGAATTTAATGAAGGTTTGAAAGGGTTTCAAGGGTTGTTAATGACATCTTAGTTCCCCAGTTCGTTGAGGGAACTAGTTTGGTTTGATGGTTTTTAGTTGATCAAAGGGGATATAGTCCAAAAGGTCAAAAAGTAAGTGCAATTTGCAAAAAGAGATAGTTTCCAACCAAATTTCTTGGCACCCATTTCTATGAACTCTCCCTTTTTGCCAGTTCATGATATTCCTTTTAGCACATTTTCAAAATGACCCCCGAAGGACACATAGCATTTCAGACTTTGCAGAAAACCAGAGTTGAAAAATGGCTACCAGAACTCTCTTTCACTCTCTCACAATTCCAAGGACCCGTTTCCACTGTTATGTTTGTAATGCACAGTAGCAGTCAACATGCATTCAACACTGCCTAAACTCCCAATTTGGTAGTTTGGCAGAAGGTCATTTAAATGGCAACTATGCTTAAGGGTGAATTTGAATAATAGTGAGATGAAATTAAATGTTATAACGATATTGTAATATAAAATAAAAAAATAAACTGAACAAACAACAAATCCTGCAATTAAGGCTGCAGTAACTCTCTGTTTAAATGTCTTTATTGTCACATTTTTTACTACACTAAGGTAATGGTAATAGTAGGGGCTTATTAGGTAAGTGCATGGTTGGTTGGCTTATTTAGAATTGCCTATTTGTCTCTTTTTGGCCCAGCTTTGTTGTAGTTGTCAAAGGCACACATACTATTCGGAGCACTCCTCTCTTTATGCTTTCTATAAAAGCCTGAACAAGCCATTCCTCTTGAGGGGATTTTTTTCTTTTATTTCTTGGGAGCATCAATGGCAGTCTTGGTGGTGGTAATAGTGGCTTGCTTGGGGTTTTGCATCTGCTTGGCCCTGTTGAAATGGAATGAGATAAGATATAGTAGAAGAAAAGGGTTGCCACCAGGGACCATGGGTTGGCCTGTTTTGGGTGAGACCACTGAGTTTCTCAAACATGGACCGAGTTTCATGAAAAAGCAGAGAGCAAAGTAAGTTTTTTCCACTCATTTTCAATTATTATTTCTCCTTTTGATCCTTTCACCTTAACGGGGAAATTAATAAGAAGAAGAATGGTATGCATGGTTAAAGGATCTTTCCATTTTGATGCATGCAGTATATCTGCATGGAAACAATCATAGCAGAGAAAGTGACCAATGTGCCATGAATGGTTTTTGGATTAACTGCTAAAATTTATTCCCTAACAAAAGTGTCATGAAACACATTACATGATTTTGTTTTGAAACAGGTATGGGAGTTTATTCAAGACACACATACTGGGGTGTCCCACTGTTGTTTCCATGGACCCTGAGCTCAACAGGTACATCCTCATGAATGAAGGTAAAGGGCTGGTTCCTGGCTACCCTCAATCCATGCTTGATATACTAGGGAAATGCAACATTGCAGCCGTGCATGGTGCCGCTCACAAGCGTATCAGAGGCTCATTGCTGTCTCTTATTGGCCCTCATGTGATCAAAGATGAACTGCTGCCAAAGATTGGCAACTTCATGGCATCTTTCCTTGAAAACTGGAATGGAAAAACCATTGACATCCAAGAAACAACCAACGAGGTCGGGTCTGCTATATGCTTAAGGTTAACTTTTTTTAAGACAAAAAAGAAGGGTAAATTCACTTTTTCCCCCCTTTGGAATTACTTTTATCAGATGGCATTGTTGATACCATTCAAGCTAATTGTTGAAAAGGCACCAACTTCACTATATGAGATTTTGAAACCAGAGTTTGATAAATTATTAGTAGGGACAATTTCACTGCCTATATACATACCAGGGACAAGTTACCATCATGGTTTCCAGGTATAATGTTGAACACCCTGTGAACATTTCCATATTGATACCCATACAAACTGCCTAATGTTTTCCAGTTTTGATTCTATCAGGGAAGGAAAAGAATTGTGAAGATGTTGAAACAGATTATGGAACAAAGAAGAGCTTCTTCAATAGCCTGTGATGACATGCTGTACCGCCTCCTCCATAGCAAGGACTCAAAGTACAATCTCAGTGATGAGGAGATAATTGATCAGATTATTACTATACTGTACTCAGGTTATGAAACCGTGTCGACGACTTCGATGATGGCTATCAAGTACCTCCATGATCATCCTAAAGCACTTCAAGAACTAAGAGTGAGCCACGATTTCGACCGCTCAGTTTCTTAATTTATGGAATTTATTTGATGATTTGATCTTAGTATATATGCTGTTGCTTGCCTAGGAAGAACATTTGGAAATCCGAAAAAAGAAGAAATCAGGAGAGGCAGTTCATTGGGATGATTACAAGTCTATGAGCTTCACTCGTGCTGTAAGCAATTTGTGAGATATGCCACCAGCTTCCCCTTGCAATTAAACAACTAATCTAATCCCTTATTATGCACAGGTAATATTTGAAACCTCAAGGTTAGCCACAGTTGTTAATGGGTTACTGAGGAAGACAACAGAAGATATGGTATTGAATGGTATGTTGAGTGGATGCCTGACCCTGAGCTTAAAAAACTGCCTACATTTTCATATTTTCATGGGTCTATTGCCTTGTCAGGGTTCACCATTCCCAAAGGGTGGAAAATATATGTTTATACAAGGGAAATTAACTATGATCCATTCCTTTATCAAGAGCCATTAACCTTCAACCCATGGAGATGGCTAGTGAGTAACCATAAACTGTGATACATTCCTTTATCCAGAGCCATTGCTCATTTTATTACAAGCTTATAAAGCCTCAATAACTGAACTTGCAGGATAAGAACATGGAGTCTCACAATTACTGCTTCATATTTGGAGGAGGCAGCAGGCTTTGCCCCGGAAAGGAATTGGGGTTGCTCCAAGTTTCTATATTCCTTCACTACTTTGTTACCAGTTACAGGTTGGTGCTACATTAGCCCAGAACTGGGTTTTCATTTTTCATACTGACCATATTGTTAAATTAGCTTATTAAATGGGCTTTGAAACCATGCAGGTGGGAGGAAGTTGGTAGAAATGAAATCCATGAATTCCCAAGAGTTGAAGCACCAAAGGGACTGCATATTAGGATATCAAGCTACCATGTATGAAACTCATTTAATAAAGCATTATCTTTTAAGAAAGTACCGTATAACTCCATCAGCTGAAAAGCAAAGCAATGAAGCAGCATGTGAAGCAAATACGTTTTAAGACCGGAGGGCTCAGCATCTCATAATGTATATGTATATATCATTATATCTGTTTCACAGAGAGTTGGAACGTGGAAAATGCATGGATCCATGACCTTCATTTGGCTATCAAATCCAAAACAATCCTTTTCCATTTTAACTATTTCTTTCTCACATTTTCCTCTCTCACAAATCCAACTACCCAAAACAGAAAGTATAAAATATGCGACATGTTGGGAGCCTTATTCATCAATTTGTTCAGATTATGCTTATAATTATTTATAATTTTTTTCCAATTCTTAAATAGGAAGATAAAATGTATTTGAGCGTGTTCGAACTCACATTCTCTTACACGGTCAATAATGTTGATCTTAACCGAGCTAAAATTTAATAAAAAAACAACTTATTTATAGTTTCACTATGTTGAAATTTGAGAATCTCTTTAATTTTACATAATTTAAATAGGTTAAACAATTAATTATTCCAGTTAAAATACTAAATTTTTTAATTTAAAAAGACTAGCTTAATTTTTTTTTTATAAAAATAGGTTTCGAAAAAATTTAATTTAGCATTATGAGTTGAAAAGAATGTTTTTAAGAAAAATGTTTAACACAACATAATTTTTTTTTTTTAATATATTGGTGTGTTTACTTTCTTAACCCTTTGATAAGGCACACACACAAGTGCTCGAACCCATGACCTTTAGGATCAACAACGTTTGTTTTTTCATTGGAGCCACTTGTTGCGTTCACATAATTGTTTTCAGTTGCACAAGCATAGTTAAAAAAATTATCTATCTCGAACCCCATGTGTTGACCTAATGGTTAGGGTGTTCATTGCTTCAAGTATGGTCTAGATTCGAGTCATGCCAGTCTAGTTGTTGTTAGAGTTGTGTCCTCCTCTTGTAATTCACCAAAAAAAATTATCTATCTCACTTCTTTTGTATCATAATTATTTTAGGTTCTACACACAGATTGAGGATATGATACGAATCCCATATATTTAAAAAAATAGTTGTCATATTTTCAAATTTTTTTTTGTGAATTACAAGAGGAGCACAAAGCTCTAACAACAACGCGATTAGCTAAGCTCAAACTCAAGCCACACTTGAGATAATGAATACCTTTAACTATCAAACCAATATATAGATTCATATTTTCAATTTTTTGATTCAGTTTGTATATCAAATAATTACCTTAAAAAATTATAAAATATCTACCAATTAATACATTTAATATAACAACTAAATTATGACACATCCAAATTGTGATTATGAAATAATGTTTATAAAAAATAATATAAATAACAAATGAAGCTGGTTGAATGGTAAAGTACAAAAGTTGGAAACTATAAATTTTTGAATTTAAATACTATTATGTATATTTATATTTCTATATAAAAGATATAAAATAACAAAAACACTTTTAAAATAATATAATTTACTTATAAAATAAGGATAACCCAATTGATGTAGGGTTAATTTATGACACCTAGTTAAATAAATTGATTAAGTTTTAGTTCACTTGACACAACTAAAATAATAAGGATTGGAGGGGAAAATCCTGGAAAGAAGAAGGAAAGATCCCAATTCAGAATAATCAAAACCTTGAGGATCCATGTAATATTTTCCCATCATTTTATGCTTTATATATAGAGAGAATAATCACCTCTTGAGGCATTGAAAACTTGAAACTCCTTCAAAGTCTCTGTTTCCTCTGTGTCTGGCTTTCTTCTTCCATGGCAACCGCTCCTTCAGCCAAACTCACACCGCTCTTGAAAGATGAGCTCGACATAGTGATCCCCACCATTCGAAACCTCGATTTATTGGAGATGTGGAGACCCTTTTTCGAGCAATACCATTTGATCATCGTTCAAGATGGTGATCCTTCCAAGAAAATCAGGGTTCCCCATGGCTTTGATTACGAACTTTATAACAGGAACGACGTTAACAGTATCTTGGGTCCCAAGGCTTCTTGCATTTCCTTCAGGGACTCTGCTTGTAGATGCTTTGGTTACCTTGTTTCCAAGAAAAAATACATCTTCACCATTGATGATGATTGCTTTGTATGTCCCTTCTCATGTTTTTCTCTGCCTATGAAATTATAACAGTTTCAGTCTTTGATTCTTTTTTTTTTTTTTTGGTTTTTTTATGCTTAGGTTGCCAAAGACCCATCTGGGAAGGAAATCAATGCGCTTGAGCAGCACATTAAAAACCTGTTAACACCATCGACACCCCATTTCTTTAACACACTCTATGATCCATACAGGGAAGGTGCGGACTTTGTTCGTGGTTACCCTTTCGGTCTCCGAGAAGGTGCCCCCACTGCTGTTTCCCATGGCCTGTGGCTCAACATCCCTGACTATGATGCCCCAACCCAGCTTGTCAAGCCTCTTGAGAGAAACACGAGGTACATATGCGTCATGTTGGTTTGGACTTGTATTGTATGTTAAAGATTTATATTCATTAGTGGTTTCCTTTTGTTAAAGGTATGTTGATGCAGTGATGACAGTTCCAAAGGGAACTCTTTTCCCTATGTGTGGTATGAATCTGGCGTTCGATCGGGAACTCATCGGACCGGCAATGTATTTCGGACTCATGGGTGACGGACAACCGATTGGTCGATATGACGATATGTGGGCTGGCTGGTGCATGAAGGTACTCTCTTCCGAAGCAAATCTTTGTTCCCCTTAATCACATATAATGCGAACTTGCTGTTGTATTGTAGGTTATATGTGACCATTTGGGATTGGGGGTGAAGACTGGGCTACCCTACATATGGCACAGCAAAGCAAGCAACCCATTTGTGAACCTGAAAAAGGAGTACAAAGGCATATTCTGGCAAGAAAAAGCAATCCCATTCTTCCAATCAGTCTCACTTCCAAAGGAGTGTAGCAGTGTTGAAAAATGTTACCTTGCACTCGCGGCTGAGGTGAAGTCTAAGCTTGGTGAAGTGGATCCTTACTTCATAAAGCTAGCTGATGCCATGGTTACTTGGACTGAAGCTTGGGATATGGTCAATTCTCCTGGAGAAAAACCTGCAATGACTTGTAAAAAGTAAAACAGCATTTTCGATTGAGCAGTCCCTTTGTTATCATTACCATCATTTATTTGTTTTTTCTTTGGCCTTTTGAGACATTTCCCCGTATATTTCATGCTTTGTATTGGTTGAATTCTATTTTTAATTTAAAAAGAAAAAATGACTTTAAATCTAAATTTTTACTTATATAATATTTATAATAAAAAAAGTCAAAAACCATCTTACAAAACTCAACTTTTTAAACAAACATGAGATAACCTTTTTACTACTTTTTTATATTTTTAATTTAAAAAATAATAAATTCATTTAATTTCTTTAATTTTTTAATTCATTATTATAGTTTTTTATTCTTACATTTTATCAAATTTATTCCTGGAGTTAGAAAAATGAGGTACAACTTTAGTAAAAATAAAAAGAACATGTGGCATTACCTGATGAAGGGGGCACGGTTGGGGGCAGACTATGTGCGCTCCAATTTAAAAGCTTTACAATTTAATTTTAAGCTAAATGCTGAAGTTGGACTCAACTTTCAAGTTGCTGGCTTAAGTACCAAACATTTTAAAATGGTAGAATGAATATATAACCTTTATAAAAGTATTTAAATATTCAGATAAAAATTAAACATTTTAAAATATTCATATAAAAGTTAACAATTTCAAAAGTATTTAAATAAAAGTTTTTTAAATGTTATATATTAGATTTTAGATTATGTTCCGATTATTTTTTTAAGTAATATTTTATTTAGGTGTTATGTTTTTAATTTTAAATAAGTCAACATTTATCTTCTTTTTTTTTTTTTTTAAAAAGAGCTGAAGTACGTGAAGAGCCCTTATTTAAGCGTTTCTGTAAAAGTTAGGCATTTATTTGATCATTTTGAAAGGTTTAGCTTTTATGTAAAAGATTGAGTCTTAATTTAAACATTCACCATAAATTTTTTCCATACAAATTAAGTATATTTGGTTTTTTTTTTTTGGTAGAAAGAAAACAACATTAAGCGAATACAAAGGAAAATCTAAGGCATAATAGATCTATCATCACAATTATCTCGTTGAATAATTGGAGAAATTGTGACTGGAGGATCGACAAAGAAATGAAGCATTGGATCCCCATTAACCACAAGTTTTGCCATAGCATCAGCGACTTCGTTAGCATTCCTCGATATGTGTCGAAGACGAGTCTCCCAATTCCTCTGTAGAATCTGATGTATGAGTCTCACCTCTGTTATACTTCTACTATTTCCACCCCCAGAGTGGAGAAGCTCAATTAATAACGCATTATCACTTTCTACTTCAATTTTCCGAAATCCTTCATCCCAAGCAATCAGTAAGCCTTCCAACATTGCTCGCGCTTCTACCTTGAGAATTGATTCCTTTCCAAAGTTCATTTTGTATCCCAACAGTCAATTAGCAGAAGAGTCTCGAAGTACACCTCTAATCGCAGCATATTGACCATCCATTGCTACAGTACTGTCAGAGTTTAGCTTTATCCATCTTGAATTTGGAGCCTTCCATCTAGAGAACATATTGTTAGAAACCATAAGTCTCAATTTTTCATCCAAGTCGTGGAAGCTTCTTGCCTAGCTATATCCCGTATTCACTATTGATTATGAATTTCGATGATTATCTAAGAAAATCGACTCATTTGTGGCCATCCAAATGAGTCAACACAATATGACAAATAAAGTTTGCCATTCCAAGTCCGTCCTAGTCAAGTTTCCTTTGTCTTGCACATTCCACGTTAGCCAATCATGCATAAAAAGAGTAAAGAAAGTATTACAAACCTGGCTAGGAAGTATAGTGCTTAAAATGTTCCTTGCAAAAGAGCAATCAGGTAGGGCATGTAGAGAAGTCTTGATGTCCACTACACATAAAGGGCAAGAGTCATCATCCACCATGTGACATCGTTTCCTTTCGGCATTTGTCATGATTCTACCATGCCATAACAGCCACAAGAACACTCGTACCCTTTGTAGGCCTTTGATTCTCCAAATACTTTTCCAAGCAACCGAATCCCTATTCACTAGACTGAACAAATGCTTGTAAAATGCAACAAAAGAAAACCCTCCACCATCACTCCACTTCCAAGCCAATCGGTCATGACTAGCTGCAGGGTTTGGAGGCATGATAGCTGCAATGTGGTTTATGATATTACGAGGGACAAGATTACTTATGCGATCCCAATCCTAAGAACCATCTGACGTGACAAAGTCGCAAACCCACAAGTACATAGTATGAGGATCAATTCTAACGCCTAACTTACTCAAAGGACCCACCTAAAGAAGCCAGACATTGTCCCAGAAATTAATTAATCTACCATCCCCAACCAACCAATAGACGTTATTAAGTACCTCTTGCCAAATTCTCGTCAACAACCACCAAATGTAGGAACCATTACTTCGATTATTCAAGTTAGAAAGAGATTCCTGAATGTTATACTTCTTCCTAAACACTTGCACCCATAACGCATCTGTGTTTGAAAGAAACCAAAAACCAAGTTTCAAGAGGAAAATCTTGTTTTGGTCACAAAGTTTCCATATTCCCAATCTCCCATTATCTAAAGGCTTACAGCAGTTATCTCAAAAGAGTAATGAAGTCTTTCTTTCATCACAAGAGGATCCCCAAATAAAGTTCCGAGTAACTTTTTCAATTTCCCTGCAAACTGTCAAAGGAATACGAACCGTATACATGAAGTAATTAGGGATAGATAAGAGTACTCATCGAGCTAAGGTGATACGACCGGTCAATGAGTGTTTCCATGCATCCCATCCTGATAGCTTTTGACGGACCTTGCTAACAATGAAATCAAATGTGCTTATACTCACTATATCATGGAGAAGAGGTAAGCCAAGGTAGAGACCAAGGTTTTCTTTTTTGTTGAAGCTAAGACGAGAAACAATCTGATCACCCAAGGCAGGATGTGTAGATGGGGAGAAGCAGACTTGTGATTTTGAAATATTCACTTTTTGCCTAGAAAAATAGAAAAAATTTTCCAAGATAGTGCTCACAACCTCTGCTTGTTCCATATTCGCTTCACAGAATAGCATTAAGTCATCTGCAAAGAAAATATGTGAAAGAGCAGGTCTTATTCTTGATAAAAAAAAAAGGTTTCCACTTACCACCGTCAATAGCATCCTCAATTAAATACCCCAACCTCTCTAGACAAAGCACAAAAAGATATGGGGACAAAGGATCACCCTGTTTGACTCCTTTAGATGCTTGGAAGCCCTCCGTTAACTTATCATTCCACAAAACTTGATAGGAAGTCGACGAAACACATCTCATAATGACAGAAGTTAATTTCTCTTAGAAACTAGCCAACAATAAGGTATGTCGAAGAAAATCCCAACTAATCCTATCATACGCCTTTTCAAGATCAATTTTCAAAATCATACCCTTCTTAGTTCCCTTGAAATTCTTTAAAGAATGGACTACTTCCTGAGCCACAATGATGTTATCGGCAATATCTCCTTCAAGAATGAAGTTGGATTGAGTATGACTTATCAACTTGATCATAAAAGGCCTTAATCTATTCACAATCGTGTTTATGAGAATCTTCTAAATCATAGAGCATAAACTTATGGGCCTAAATTGTGTAATCCTCTCCGGGCTTTTCACTTTCGGGATAAGGACTAACAAGGTTTTGTTGAGGTTTAGGTTTAACGGCATCTCATTTAAGTTGCTACGCACAAACTCACAAACAGATTGACCAACAATATCCCAATAAGTTTGAAAGAAGCTTACCTGAAAACCATCCAATCCAAGAGCCTTAAGAGGTGCCATACTGAAAACTGCTTTCTGAATCTCCTCATTTGACGTCTCAACAAGAAGGCTGCTAAACTCAGAGGTACATAAAGATGGGAAAGAACGCTTACAACAAAAAGAACCTATAAACCTGATGATCCATAGAATACAAATACATGAAGAACTCCCGCACATGACCCTGCAGATCCTCATCCTCAAAGTTCCATTCATTATCAATCATGAGTCATTTAATCTTATTATGCTTTCTTCCAATAATCGCCTTAATATGAAAATACGCAGTATTCTTATCACCATATCTTCTGAAACCAAAGTAGCCCTTCATGAGATAAAACCTCCTCTAGTTCCTTCCGTAATTCAATTTCTCTACTATGAAGATTCTGAGAAAACCTAAGATTGAGGATTCTTTGGACCCATTTAAGCTCCCCAATCAATTGCCTTTTGCACTCAAAGATGTTACCATAGACTCTTTTGTTCCAATCTTTAGCCTTTTCCTGCAAGAGATCCAATTTGTCCACAATGGACAAGTCATTACCCCAACTATTATGAATAATATTCCGAAAATCATCATGACAGAACCAATTGGCCAGACAACGGAACGGTCTATCCCATTTATTACTCTTTATCTGCAGCTTAATAAGAACAGGTCTATGATTCGACTTCAATCAATGGAGATTACGAACAAAATAATCAAGAGCAAAGGTGAGTCATTCCAAATTACAAAGTGCCCTATCCAATCGCTGAGAAAGTCCTCTCTTGTACCAAGTAAATTTAGTGCCACTAGCTCTCAAATCCTATAAAGCATTGTCAAATAAAAAATCTCAAAACCATTTACAGCCCAAATGAGCCAAGGAAGCACCCTCAGACCTCTCAATACTGTCAAGAATACAACTAAAGTCACCCACCATAATCCGAGGGCCCGTCATTGTCCCCGAATAGTTATTAAGAACCCTCTAGAGTTCTCTTCTCTTCGTGGCATGAGGACTAGCATAAACGATTGAACACAAAAAATTCTACAAGAGATTCGTAACCCTAATACGAACATGAATAATTTGAGGATGGATACTAATAATATCAACACGTATCTCATCATTCCAACACAACCAAATTCCCCCAGCAAATTCATTCTCCTCGACTCGAAAAGAATTTGAAAAATCCATCCTAGCAATGATGTCATACGCCCTACTACCACTAACTCGAGGCTCAAGCAAACACAGTAAGTTCGGAAAAAATTCTTTTCTATATTCTTTAACAATATTGTAAAAGCGAGGATGTCATTCTCCTTGACAATTCCAGCACATAATATTAATATCCATAAAAAAATACACAAAGAGGAAGACATACTTGAACCAACGAATTTTAAGGCGAAGCTTCGTCACTCCTATCAACAATCATAACCTCCTCCCCGCTTTGTGAAAGTATTGTTGAGTTTGAGCCATTCGAATTTACCTTCAAGTTGTTGACTAAATTCTTCATGGCTATCCCAAGCTCTATTGAAACTTGATTGCTATTACTCACCTTTTTGTCAAGTGGTTTTGCGTGTATCTTAGTCTGCATGAGGTTAGATTTTATAAAAAAATATATAGCATTTTCATTATTTCCCATACATGTAGGAATCTCCTTATTGAAGAATTTTACAACTGCATGTGAGCTTATCCTTAATTTACCAGAGACGGACACTTGTTCAAAACTCTCAGATTCCCTATTGTTATAATTTTCTTTAAACTTCATCTTAAGAGCTTGAAAATTTGGGCCTTTCTCCCTAGTCTGTTTACTACCCACTTTGCCCATTTTGGGCTTTAATATTTTTGATGCCCCATTAAGATTATTAATATCCAAAATTTTCTTTGTATTTGCCCGAACATTATTTTGCTTCCCTCGAGTTTCCTTTCCTTTGTTTTTGAGACTTAAAATCCTTCTATTTTTATTACTTTCCAAAGTAAGTTCCACCATATCAGATTCTGTCGTTTCCAACACTGAATTTATGCTGCTAATCTCTCTTTTTTCCACTTCTAACATCGAGAATCTGAAACCCCCAACGCTCTTGTCGAAGCCATCACCATTCTCGTTCTTTAAATTTCTTCCTCGTCTTTTTCTCCGATCAACCACCATCCAGACACTAAAATCCTCTTCCGTCACCATTTTGTCTAGACCCGACGTCGATTTAGGATCCTTCTCTCTGTTAGACACTTTCATTTTTGAACTCGTTTCCTCCGAAAGGCCCTTACCTAAGCACCCTTCCATGGAGTGACTGATTCTTCCACATCGAAAATAGATGGTTGGCAAACCTTTATATTCGACCCTCTGGAGTTTGCCATTAATCCAAAGTTTGGACACCAAGGGTTTCTTCAAATTCACACACACTGTCAGTTGTGCAAACCGCCCCTTTAGCCACTATCCGTGTGGACATCAATTTTAATCACCGGACTAACTGCTTGTCTGATGGCACGTAGAAGACACTCCGAGTAATACTCCTCTAGCAATCCCAACAATCTAATCCAAACCACTTGGGAGTCTATTTCTATTTGTGCTGTCGAGAACTCCGGTGACCACGAACGGACTGAAAGGTATCGTCCGAATATTACCTACGGACCATCAGTAAGTACCCGATTGTAATCTTCTTCCTCTTGGAACCGAATTAGATAAAATTAATTTTCCAGATCCATTAACTGGAAATTCCCTTGAGGATTCCAGATCATAGTGATCTTATTCAAGAAGGCGTTAAATCCAATTTGACCGCCCAACAACTTGACAACGATCATTCTGGCCATTCTCTTTTTTATATACTCATAAACTCTATTCGAGAATGTAAGGTATGCTACACCCTTGAATAGTTCTATGATAGCATCGCCCTTCAAAAGGGAGAAAATTTCCTCCTCCAAACCCATCTGTTTTTGCATTGATTTCGCCCTCATAAAGGTCGATTTGTATGATGGTTTGGGAATTTCAGAAGTAATTTTTTATTCGTTGCTGTCCACAGTTGGGTCATCAAAGTTAAGAGTTAAATTTGTGTGGGTTTGAACCTTCTTCGTAGCCCTTCCAATCTCAAGATTGGTGTGACCCCTTTTACTCGGTCCAAAGTATTCGATCGGATCCAGAAGGTTATTTAAGTAATTTTACCCACACACAACTCAATAGTCCAAAATCATTCACAAATATAATTATATAATTTTAGTTCTTTAACTAAATGTAATAAAAAAACATAATAAATCTTCAAAAAAATATAAATTTCAAAATCCCTCAAATAAAATGTATTTACAACACACAAATAGTAAGAAAATAATCAAGTTTAATAAAAACCAAAATCAAAAAAAATAATAAGATAGAATAAACAAAGTTTATGAAATAAGCCTCCGGGTACCAATTCACCTAAAACCTGAATACCTGTAAGGAACTGTAGGGATATGAGCTATAAAGCCCAGTATGTCTTTAAAGTACATACAACATAAAATATTTGTATATATATGTTCACAAACAATTTATAACATAAAAAAGGTAACCACAAATCATATTTCAATCACAAGCACAATGCAATGCGCCCATACTCCAACACACCAACACAGTGAAAAGGTTCCCCAGAACCTTTTCCCAACCAATCGTCACCAATCGCAGTGTTGTTTTAGTATTAACCTTAAAAGGAATGATAACCACTTCTTCCACCTTACAATCCCACCCTATGAGCACACAATGGTATGATCATAAGATTTTTCACATTTAGTCTCAATCTCAATCTTATTGTACTTCTCATACATCACAATCACAGTAGAATAATCACAATAATTATCCGTCATATGCTCAATGTATATAGATATATATATGCATGACATTATCAACATACATTACTCAGCTCAGTTTTAATCATACCATCTTTTCATCACAAAACAATAATCTCAATATCAACGTACCTCAACACAGCATGAAATCACATAAACACAACAACATCTCAAACATTAAGGTTTGTTATAGTTAGAAACACACCTCTAGCAAACAGAACTCTAACGTTAAGGAGGTCATCCACCACGTATTGATCGAGTACTCAGTCTCACAGGATTAGATCCTACAAACACAACTTAAATTAATACTATCCTAGCCACCACTTAAACACAAAATTAACTACAACAACTTACGTGCAACTCTCGAAACCGATGCAGGAGTAGGTTGCATAGGTGAAGGAGGAGGTAGATCGTCCGCCTCGGAATCGTGATCACCTAAACACGAATATCTCATATTAACAATCCCAAAATAAAACTCTAAATAACTTAAAGTAAAAAATTTAAAATAAAACTGTCAAAAGGAGACTTTCAATTTAGAATTTGGCAAAACGGACAGCGGAATCAAACTCAGGACATCGAAAAATGATAGGGTAGGGTTTTTCGAAAATAGTTAACGGGTCAAAGTCAAAGTTAATGGTCAACGATCAATGGTCAACAGTCAGTCAATGGTCTGACTTGGTTTGGATTTGGACTTGGCTCAATTGGGTTTAGTTCCCTTTGGGTTTGGGTTATTGGGTCAAAGACTTTGGGTTTGGTTTTTAATAGGTTTGAGCTTAAAGGTTTTTAAAGGGTTTATAAGGTTTGGGTTTTAAATGGGTAATAAGGGTTTTGGGTTTAAAGTTTGGGTTAGGTATAAAAGGTTTAGGTTAGGTTGGTTTGTGGTTTGAGCTTAGGCAAAAATTAGCTCACATCACATATCATCACATGGTAACCTTAAGGTTTTAACACCCTCACCGACGACACCCACTTTCACCACCACGAACGGTGCACAACCATCAAGATCAAATGCACCAAACAACTCCAAACAAGGCCACAAGCACGATTCTCATACTCACCAAGATTTGAAATGGCGATAGAGCACAAAAGGAATCAAAAACTAAAAGCTTCCCTTTGTCAATACTCACGAACGACAGTAACAAAAGTGATGTGGAATGACGGGTTTGATCGTACACACCTAAGGTAGAGATTAATGGTGTTTGTAAAATGCACGAACGACGGCAAGGGTGGTTAAAGGGTGATCGGTTTTGAAGATTAAAGGAGAAAAAGGAGTCTTAGAGAAGAGAAATCGGCAGTAACAAAAACAAGAAGAGAGAAAAAGAGGCAGATGGGTGAAAAGGTGAGTTTTATACCAAAATAAATTGAAGTATTTACACGAAGGTCCCTAAACAAATCTAAGGTTTCTAGTTTGACCCAAAACCCTTACATTGAATCCCAAAATACCAAATTGTCCTCAAAATAAAATTTAATGCCCAATTAAACCCTTATAACTTTTAAAATTACGATAAAACCTCTAATTTTTTCAAAAATTCCCAATTAAACCCATTAGTAAAAATTAGGGTGTTACAACTCTCCCCTCTCAAAAGAAAATTTCAACCTCGAAATTTACCTGGACCAAAAAGATGTGGATACTGGGCTTTAATGACGGCTTTGGGCTCCTAAGTAGCCTTTTCATAACGATGGTTGCCCCACCAGACCTTAACCATCTTAATGGTCTTCCTCCTAAGAACTTTCTCATCCTGAGCAATTATCTCAATTGGTTCCTCCTTAAAACTCAAATCAGGACAAACATTAATCTCCTCAATAGGCACACTGTGATATGGGTCCGATCGATAACGCCTCAACATGAAGATATGGAAAACATCATGAATCTGCTCAAGCGTAGACGGTAACTCAAACTGATAAGCAGTCGGTCCTACACGACGAAGTACCTGGTAAAGGCTGATGAAACGAGGACTCAACTTGCCCTTCCGCTTAAACCTAAGCACCTTCTTTCACGGAAACTTTCAAGAAGACCTCATCACCCACACTGAACTTAATATCTTGACACTTTAGAACAACATAAGACTTCTGCCTGTCAAAAGTAGCCTTAAGTCTATAACGAACCAACCTAACAGTCTCCTCATACTCGTGAACAAGATCTGATCCCAACAATCGATGCTCAGTCAACTCAGTCTAACCAACAGGGGTGCGACACTTACGCCCTTACAAAGCCTCGTAAGGAGTCATATTAATATTGGCTTGATAGCTGCTATTGTAAGCAAACTCAGCTAGAGGTAAGAAATTCTCCCAACTACCTTGATACTCAATTATACAACCTCTCAATATGTCTTCCAGAACTCGAATCACACGCTCGGATTGACCATCAATCTGTGGATGGAAAGCAATACTGAAGTTCAATCAAATACCCAAATCACGGTGTAATGATTCCCAAAATCGCGAAGTAAACCTAGGATCTCGATCAGAAATGATAGATAAGGGCACCCCATGAAGATGAACAATCTCAAAAATGTAGAGTCGAGCTAACTTGCTCAAAGGATAGTCAACTCTAATTGGAATGAAGTGAACGGACTTAGTGAGTCGATCCAAAATCACCCAAACTGAATCTTTCTTGGATGAAGTTAAGGGAAAACCAGTCACAAAATCCATAGTCACCCTTTCCTATTTTCACTAGGGAATCTCAATCGGTCGTAGTAACCCAGAAGGACACTAGTGTCCGGCCTTAACTTTCTGGCAAGTTAAATACTTCGACACAAAATCTATAACATCCCTATTCAAACCCTTCCACCAATACCTGTCACGAAGATTCTTATACATCTTATTTCCGCCAG
This sequence comes from Kokia cookei, assembly GCA_039519145.1. Classification (NCBI taxonomy): domain Eukaryota; kingdom Viridiplantae; phylum Streptophyta; class Magnoliopsida; order Malvales; family Malvaceae; genus Kokia; species Kokia cookei. The sequence continues at coordinate 8,264,018 of CM076910.1, forward strand.
GATGTATGGAATAAGAGCTATCATATGCCTCACAGAGAATAATCTACTTAACCTTAGAATCCCTCGGAACACAGTATCGACCACGGAAGCATAGTATACCATTCTAATCCATAGAGAAGTCCACATATGTACCTTTCTCTACCTCCCTCGTACGGTGCTCAAGATAAGGATCATCAGCTTGCTCAGCCTTAATCTCCGAGCGTAAAGTGGGAATAACTCAAAGTTCAGCCAAAAGACTACCATCCTCAAACAAGCTCATTCTGGCAAACAACGTCCTCAGCTCAGTCACAGCACTACGACTCAAAGCGTCCAGCAATCACATTAGCCTTACCAGGGTGATACCCAATCTCACAGTCGTAATCCTTAAGGAGCTCTAACCATTGTCTTTGCCTCAAGTTAAGCTCTTTCTGAGTAAGTAAATACTTCAAGATCTTATGATCAATCAATATATAACAGAGATAGTGTCTCCAAATTTTAAGAGCGAAGATTACTGCAGCAAACTCAAGATCATGATTAGGGTAATTAATCTCATGCGATTTCAACTGTCCAGAGGCATAAGCCACAACCTTTCCCTCTTACATTAGCAGACATCCCAATCCAGTATGAGAAGCATCACTATGGATAATATAAGTTTTCTCAGGCTTAGGTTGGATCAGAACTGGTGCTTGAGTCAACACAGACTTCAATTTCTCGAAACTAACCTCCCGAGCCTTGGTCCAAACAAATGGAACACTCTTCCTCAGAAGCTTAATCAGAAGTGTTGCAATAATCGAAAAACCTACAACAAACCTCCGATAATAACTAACTAAACCCAAAAAGTTACGAATCTCAAAAACATTCTTAGGTTGCTTCCAACCTATAATAGCCTTAATATTCTTCGGATCCACACGAATACCCTCAGCAAAAACTATATAACTCAAAAACATCACCTCAGATAGCCAAAATTCGCACTTGCTAAACTTAACATAAAGCTGCTTTTCTCTCAAAGTTTGCAGAACAACTCTTAGATGCTCCTCATGCTCAGCCTCAAACTTAGAGTATACCAAGATGTTATCTATAAACACCACCATAAATTTATCCAAGTAGGGTTGAAACACCCTATTCATAATGTCCATAAAAGCAGCAAAAGCATTAGTTAACCTAAAGGGCATTACCAAGAACTCATAGTGCCCATAACGAGTTTGTAAAGTTGTCTTGAACACATCAAAATCTTTCACCTTAAGCTGATAGTACCCCGATCTCAAGTCAATTTTGGAGAATATAGTAGCTCCTCGAAACTGATCGAATAAGTCATCAATTCGAGGCAAGGGGTACTTATTCTTAATCGTTAGCTTATTTAGCTTTTGGTAGTCAATACACAATCGAAGTGTTCCATCCTTCTTCTTTACAAACAGAACTTGCGCTCCCCAAGGTGAAACACTTGGTCGAATAAAACCCCTATCCAACAGCTCTTGCAACTTTATTTTTAACTCCTTGAGTTTCTTAGGTGCCATTCGATAAAGTGTCATAGACATAGGAGTCGTACCAAAATAGACCTCAATGCTAAACTCAACCTCATCACGCTTAGGTGGCACACCAGGCAATTCTTTCGGGAACACATCAAGGAAGTCCTTCACCACTCGAATCTTATCAATCCAGAATCAGATTACCTTGGATCAAGAATGTAAGCCAAATAAGTCATGGGCCCTTTTCTAATCAACTTTTCGGCTTTAAGGGCTGAGATCATATTAGACAGAAACCCTTTACGCTCCTTAACTAGGGTTATCTGTCGGTCATCAAAAGTTCTCAAAGTTGCCCTCTTCTTCTCACAATCCAGATTAACTCGATGCTCAGAAAGCCAATCCATATAAAGAATAAGGTCAAATTAACTGAATGCCAACTCTAGTAAATCGGCAGGAAAGATTTCCCCTTGAATCTCTAAGAGAGTTACGGCATATTCTATTAATCTCCACAGAGTTACCCACCGAACTTTGAACAGTTACCGCAGACTCAACATTTTCAGCAGTAATCTTAAGACCCCAAGACACAAAACTAACCACATAAGAATGTGTTGAATCATTATCGAGCAAAGCAAAATAATGAATAGAATGAACAAAGAAAGTATCTGCTATGGCGACAGGCTCATCACAGTCCTCATGCCTCCTAGTAGCATATACTAACCTAGGCTATCTCGCCTCAAATCTAGAAGCTCCACCACTCTGAACCGGCCTACCTCTAGTGGCTGAATTCAAAGCAACAAGTCTAACCTGTCCTCTACTCCCGGTAAGAGCTTGAACTGAAGCCTAAGATTGACTCTGTACAAATGATCCGGTAGGAGAATGTGTACAATCTCCAAAAAAAGTGCTCCTGTGAACCACATCTAAAACAAGCCCAGATCTTTCTCCAACACTTACCCCCATGCCTTTTATTACAGTAAGAACAGAGATGCATGGGACGAGGTCCAGTAGACCTACCAACACTAGCCATCGGAGCTGCCGAAACTACAGGCCTCACTCTCAAATAACTAGGCTGAACTCCCTCCTCTCTAGGCCTCTTAACAGAAAGACCACCCGAAATAGGCTGAACTGATGGGACTGCTAGCTTCTTACTGTGCTCCCTATCCTGAACTCTCTGAGCCTTAGTGCGAGCCTCCAAACTCTCAGTAGATCTGGCTCGACTAACCAAGTCATTGAATACTCTATCGTGATACATATTGACCCCAACCTGAAATAAGAGTCAAAGTCCCTTCCTAAACCAGTCTCATTTCTCTTTTTCATTTGTTACCATCTTAGATGCATAGTGAACCAACCTCAAAAACTCAATCTCATAATGATCCTGGAAAGACTCCTCGAAATAATCCTATGTAATCTGTCCAGTAGGAGTAGACTCTTTCAGTGTCCCATCAATTTAGGCCTCACCCTTCAATAAAGAAACAGCAGCTCTAACCTTCTGATCAGAAGGATAATTTTATCTTTAGAAACAATCTCTGTAAATCTTTCAGCTAATACTCAACAACTGAAGGATCTATACTAGTCCTACCCTTAAACACCTTTATCCTTGCAACTATAAAATCAGCGAAAATAAGCCTCTTTGGACCCTCAAACTGACTCCCAGTGGATCCACGAAGTAATCTCAGTAACTCTCGATTAACCGAGGCACTGTTCAACTCCACGGTCTCACTATCCCCAGTATCGGGCACATCCTCAACAGGATCTTCCTCAGCAAGCTAGTCTCCTCCAACAGTTGTCTGACCCTCAGCACTTACGGGCAGCTCACCCTCATCAACATGAGGCATCTCCTCCACATTTACCTTAAACTCAAACACAAGAGTAGGGTCACTTACGACCCTAGCAGCACGACCTCGACCTCGACTAGTTGTAAGAATAACACTTCTACGTGGTGGCATACTATCTATCTACATCAGTGAAGAGTACTAAAGTAAGAATCGATACCGAAGGTTTAGAATAAATCGCATATATATATATATATATATATATATATATATATATATGTAACATAAATTATTATAACTCATCAATTTATTTAAAATCTTCATTTAACCCCAAAAATTTTCAAAATCAAGTCTGGAGAGCCTCAAAGTCTGTGGGTTAAACTCAACTCTGATACCATTAAATGTGACCCCCTTTACCCGGTCCAAAGTATTCGACCGGATCCAAAAGGTTATTTAAGTAATTTCACCCACACACAACTCAATAGTCCAAAATCATTCACAAATATAATTATATAATTTTAGGTCTTTAACTAGATAAAACAAAATAACATAATAAATCTTCAAAAAAATATAAATTTCAAAATCCCTCAAATAAAATGTATTTACAACCCACAAATAGTAACAAATAACCAAGATTAATAAAAACCCAAAATCAAAAAAAATAATAAGATAGAATAAACAAAATTTATAAAATAAGCCTCCGAGTACCAATTAACCTAAATCCTGAATACCTGTAAGTAACTGTAGGGATATGAGCTATAAAGCCCAGTGTGTCTCTAAAGTACATACAACTTAAAATATATGTATATATATGTTCAAAAACAATTTATAACACAAAAAGGGAAACCACAAATCATATTTCAATCAGAAGCACAATTCAATGCACCCATACTCTAACACACCAACACAGTGAAATGGTTTTGAGGAACCTTTTCCCAACTAATCATCACCAATCGTAGTGTGGTTTTAGTATTAACCTTAAAAGGAATGATAACCACTTCTTCCACCTTATAATCCCACCCTATGAACACACAATGGTATGATCACAAGATTTTCACATTTAGTCTCAATCTCAATCTCATTATACTTCTCATACATCACAATCATAGTAGAATAATCACAATAATTATCGTCATATGCTCAATGTATATATATAACATGACATTATCAACATACATTACTCAGCTCAGTTTTAATCATACCATCTTTTCATCACAAAACAATCATCTCAATAACAACGTACCTCAACACAGCATGAAATCACATAAACACAACAAAATCACATACATTAAGGTATGTTACAGTTAGAAACACACCTCTAGCAAACAAAACTCTAACGTCGAAGAGGTCGTCCACCACGTACTGATCGAGTACTCGATCTCACAGGATTAGAACCTACAAACACAACTAATATTAATACTATCCTAGCCACCACTTAAACACAAAATTAACTATAACAACTTACGTGCAACTCTTGGAATCGATGCAGGAGTAGGTTGCACAGGTGAAAGAGGAGGTAGATCGCCCGCCTCGAAATCGTGATCACCTAAACACGAATATCTCATATTAGCAATCCCAAATTAAAACTCTAAATAACTTAAAAGTACAAAATTTAAGATAAAATTGTCAAAACGAGACTTTCAGGTTAGAATTTAGCAAAACGGACAGCGGAATCGGACTAAGGACGTCGAAAAATGGCATGGTAAGGTTTTTCGAAAAGGTCAACGGGTCAAAGTCAAAGTCAACAATCAATGGTCAACAATTAACGGTCAACTGTCAACGGTCAACTGTCAAAGGTCAACTATCAACGGTCAATGATCAACGGTCAACAGTCGATCAACGGTCTGACTTGGTTTGGGTTTGAACTTGGTTCAATTGGATTTGGTTCACTTTGGGTTTGGGTTATTAGGTCAAAGACTTTAGGTTTGGGCTTAAAGGTTTTTAAAGGGTTTATAAGGTTTGGGTTTTAAATGAGTAATAAGGGTTTTGGGTTTAAAGTTTGAGTTAGATATAAAGGGTTTGGGTTAGGTTGGTTTGTGGTTTGGGCTTAGGTAAAAATTAGCCCACATCACATATCATCACATGGTGCCCTTAGGGTTTTAACACCCCCACCAACGACACCCACTTACACCACCACGAACAATGCATAACCACCAAGATCAAATGCACCAAATAACTTCAAACAAGGCCACAAGCACGATTCCCACACTCACCAAGATTTGAAACGACAGCGGAGAACAAAAGGAACCAAAAGCTGAAAGCTTTCCTTTGTCAATACTCACGAACAACGACAACAATGGTGACGTGGAATGAGGGGTTTGATCACACACACCTAAGGTAGAGATTAATGGTGTTTGTAAAATACACGAACGGCGGCAAGGGTGGTCAAAGGGTGATCGATTTTGAAGATTAAAGGAAAAGGAGGAGTCTTGGAGAAGAGAAATCGGTAGTAACAAAAACAAGAAGAGAGAAAAAGAGGCAGATGGGTGAAAAGGTGAGTTTTATACCCAAATAAATTGCAGTATTTACACGAAGGTCCCTAGACAACTATAGGGTTTCTAGTTTGACCCAAAACCTTTACACACCCTACAATTGAATCCCAAAATGCCAAATTGTCCACAAAATAAAATTTAATGCCCAATTAAACCCTTATAGCTTCTAAAATTACGACAAAGCCTCTAATTTTTTTAAAAATTCCCAATTAAACCCTTTAATAAAAATTAGGGTGTTACAATTGGAACCTGAGCTATTAGCTCCAGCCACAAAGCTGACTGTCGGCAAAGACAAAGTTTCAGACATCAAAGAGTATTTGTTTAATAATTTATTTGGTATATTTTTTAATATCAATAGTGTACAAAATGAAAATTATCTTATTATAGAAAAAAATAAAATAAAGGTAATTGTTCTATATGTTATACATTGTTAGTAAAGTTTCTAAATACAAGTGGCAATTAGACCTGTTCATGGGTCAGGCTATCCGACCATGCCCCAAAGCCCGTTTGAAATTTGAGAGGCTTTGAGCAAAAATATTAGGCCCCGAAAATGGGTTTGGGCAAAAAAAATTAGGCTCATTTAAAATATGATTCGAGCTCGAACTTGAACATTCAAGGCCTGAACCTGGCTCAGTCCAACCCGTTTTAAGTTTATAATACTTTATATTATGTTATTTTTATATATTAATGTAATTTAAAACACATTAAAAAAATAAACATATACTAAATATATAATACTACTCTAATGTAAACATTAAAAAAATTAAGATAAATATATAAAAATTTTCAATAAATAAAAAATTTATAAAATTATTAATTATTAAAATAAAACTATATAATTTTTTTAAAAAAGAATTTAAAACTAATATGGGTGGGCCTAAAATGGGTTTGAGTTAATCTTTTGCAAATATGGACGGATTTACGCAAAATTTTAGGCCTAGATTTCGAGCCGAGCTGAGCTTGAGCAAGTATAAAGTATGTTAATATTATGCTTAGGCCTGGCTCGAACCCGTTCCATTAACACCTCTAGTGGCAATGTATATTACTTGTAAGGTTAAAATATGTTAGAATCAAAAAATAAATTGCATGCAGAATAAATGAACAAAAATGGATAGAAATGATAAAGTTAAAAAAAATGAATGACATTATTAAATGAATGTGTTTTTTCACTAAGTATAAAGATATCTTGAAATTTAATTTAAGTTTTTAAAATTATTATTTAATTAAATAATTAAAGTTCGAAAACGAAATGAAATTATTAATCATTGTGAATCCATTAAATATGGAAATTAAATATATTTTCTAATAAAAATTTTTATGGTAAGGTTGCCATGACTTTAACAGTATTCGAATTGGTTTAAGAAAATTATTTAATTGAAAAATAAATTTATCTGATTAAATTAATTTATAAATAATATTTATTTTGATAAATAGACAAACATGTATTGAATTGAATTAAATTATAAAATGCGAGGTTAAAATTTCAAGAAGCAAATATAATTGAATCCAATACAGGAAAAACTCAAACCCTCCGCATATTACATATAATATAAGGGGTGGCATTTGTATTTAATGATGGAGTGTCGCTCCCTTCTTCTAGTTAAACTAGATGACTAGTTTTTCTATTAAATAAGTTATAATGACCCGATTTTAAATAGTGTTGAAAAATACGGTTTCGAAATCCCATTTGATCACTAAAATTTAACTTGTTACAAAATGATCACTAATTTTAGTAATTTATAACATTTTAATCACTAAATCGTTAGTTAATGTTAATGGTGTAACAGTGAGCGACCATGTTAAAATATCAATTCGAACAAAAAAATTAACAATTTGCACATCTAATCTCTAAACTTTTTTTTTTCTTTTGAGGAATTTAATAGATAAAAAAAATATTCAAAATTCAAAATATATAAATTAAAAATTTACCACCTTTAACCTCTTAGACAGCCACCATCAACTTCAACAATCGCCGGTCATCACCATTTCTCCTCTCTTTCAACCAATTACCAACATCAACACCTAAGCTAATTAAATAATACGTTTCAATCTCATAAATGAATAAATTTAAGATGTCAATAGTTGTTACAGTTTTTATAATAAACACCCACAATTTTTTAGCATTCAACTGGAGAATGGAAATTAATTATAATTTTAATTGTTATATCATCTGAATCTCACCAAAAAAATATGTTAAGTTTTCTGGCAATTTCCAGGAAACCAAACATCATCTTTTTTTTTTCAGGTTTGTGAGTTTGCTGCAAATTACAAAGGCTTCATCAATTTTAACACGTTTTAAGCTTTCCCACCTTAGTGAACTTTGTTATCAATATTAACCCTTCAATCTCTTACCTACCGAACCATACCTGGTTCCTCCTTACGAAAGAAACGAGGCAAAAACTCATTTCAGAAGCTGGAGTTTTTTTAAGTTCTTTTTTTGGAAAAGCAAGCAAAAGATTGGATTTGAAAATAGAATTGCTCAAGATTTTTTTATTTATATAATATTAACTCTTTCGTATATATTTTAGTTTTTTTTTAATTTATATCATTTTTATTTTAAATTTTTTAGGTAACATAGTAAAAAAAGAAAAAAAAATATAGGGATTAGTTGTGCAATTCAACCTCAATTCTTTTGTGTGATATGATTACTTATGTGTCACGTGAGTTTTATATTATTTTATTAATGATAATTAATAATTTAGTGATCAAAATGTTACAAATTGATGCTGCTAGTGATCATTTCGTAATAAATTAAAGTTTAATGATTAAAACGTAATTTAACCAATGTATAAATGATTACATATATTATTTGAAATATTTATTTTTATATTAATAGGAATAATAGTGTTAAATATTTTTCATTGTAAAAAACGTTAAATATTTTTTTAAAAATAATTATGTTAATTGAAATATCCAAATGGGTTGCTTGTTTCTTTCCACTCATTTTTGAAGAAAATTAAAGTTAAAAGGACAAAGTTATTACATTCGCCGTTGCCGGGGATCGAACCCGGGTCACCCGCGTGACAGGCGGGAATACTCACCACTATACTACAACGACTCTGTTGGATTTTAAATATTATTTCAATGTAATAAAAGATAAATATGACATATCAACGTATTCTTTTTTTCTTTTTGATCAGAAAATGAAATTTTAAATGGGATTAACGTATTCTGATGATTGGCAAAACGGAAATCGAAATTGTTGTACCTTTATGGCTCTTAATTGCCACTGCTATAACTTAATGCAAGGCATGGTATAAACTAAGTTCGAAAAATAGATTTAAATAAATTAAGTTCTTTTAAATATGGATTAAACTTGAATTTTAATATTTAAAGTTTGGGCTTAATTCGATCCAATATGCTTTCAAGTTTTTTTTTTATGCTATTCCTGTTCGTTTTACGGTTTATGTTCGGGATGCGTGGTTATCCTTTCTAACAATGTTGTCTCCAAAGTTCGAACTTAGGTCCTTTCGACCCAATATGCTTTCAAGTTTTTTTTTTTTTTATGCTATTCCTGTTCGTTTTACGGTCCATGTTCAGGATGCGTGGTTGTCCATCCTAACAATGTTATCTCCAAAGTTCGAACTTAGATCCTTTCCTTAGGAGTGCAATATGTCTTATCATTGCACCTAATCACTTGTTAGTATGCTCTTAAGTTTATGATATTGTATATATATAATACCATATGAAAAATTAAATATATTATAATATAATGTAAATAAAAAAAATATGTTATGTTTGTATATTTAGATTTAACAAAATTTTAAAAAATATATATATGCAATGGTAACAAAAAATAGTGTGGTTAAATTGTTCATAGCCAAGTTTAGTCGAGCCCAAACAATAAGTATTTAAATAATTTCTATCTAATCCAGAATTGAAATATAAGTTTAATATTGTGTTCCACTTTTTGATCCTAAATAAAATAGGATAATTCAAGTCTAACCCTACCATCCTATTATTTTTTTTCCCATTAAAATGCAATTAAATTTAAACAATTTTTTTTTTTATAATTTGATAAGCCACCGTCTTAAGAAAGATATAATTTAGTTTTCATTCAATATATTGCCACAATTGAAGTAGGCAATTAAAGTCAAAATATGATGAGAACAAAAGAAATTGGAAGAAATAGAAATGGTGGAAGTGAACTCATGTGATGGTCTGATGGTTAAATGTGTTTATTATTTTAAGTGTGATTCAGATTCGAGTTGCATTAATCACATTTGTTATTTAAACTTTATTCTATTTTTGTAATTCATAAAAAAATCATGAAAGGAATTGTTTGGCAACAACAAAGGAAAGGGTAGAATAGTTTTTGTAGAAATTAGGTATTAGAGTTAGTTTGGGTTTAGGCTTTATTTATTAAGGATTGGGTTAGATTATATAAAAATTTTGTAAATATAAATATTATGTTTAAATATAATATATATTTGGGTCGGGTTTGGGTTTAAAATTTTTTAGTTGAAGTTCGATTTGAATAAAAAAATGGGCTTAAACTTTTGTCAAGCTTATTTTTTGAGTTTTGTATCCTTTTCATATTTTAGATGAGTTTTTGGGTTTGGGTGAGTAATCCGATCCTTAAATAGCTTTAGAGGGGAACGATTCACTTATATCGGTGTGAAATTAAAATGGTTTTACATACTCAGATAACTTTTTTTATAATTAATATTTCAACAATTCAAATATTGAATTTATCAATATAATTGTATTTTTATGCATGTAAAATTTTGAATTGATCAAATATCTTTATCATATCAATTTAAAATATTGTTTATATTACTATATATTTAATGGTTGAAAGTTCTTTTACATTAAACAAATAGTTAAAAAAAATATTCCAAATTTTGATTTATATAAGTGAAAAATATATGATGGTTGAATTATTAAAATATTAATTGTGAAAAAATATAAAACTATGTTATAGTCTATACTTATAACTCAACTATCATTCATGTAGGTCTAAACTATAACATACTTTTATACATTTTCATATTTTTAAATAATTTAAATTAATTTTATCGATTGAGTTTAAATTAAATTGATTTGTGATGTAAAATTTTAAAATTTTTGATATTGTACATGACATTATTCTAAGAAACGACGGTGAGATTCAGAAGGAATATAAAAACAAGACCAACAAAGGGAATTTTTAGAGGAATTATAATGATCTATGATTGGAAATTAATGACCTAATTTTTTTTATATAGAACCTGGATAATGAACTACATTGAAAAAATTAGAAAATATGAGGATTAAAGTATAAAGTAAATAAATTTGGAGAAACGTGGATTGGTAAGGATTTATTTATGTTCAGATAACATGGGAAAGAAAGCGATTTAGTAAAAAAAAATTTATGAGAAAGATATTTTATGAAACATTTAATTGTGATCTTAAAGTTTAAAAAATTATGAAAATGATCTAATTTCAAGAGTAATTATGAAAATGATTTGATTTTTATAGTAAAGTTGGATGTCATTATTTTTTCAAACGGTACCACTCTAAAAATATATAATAATAATAAAATTGGTGCCGCCTAACAAATTGGCGGCACTGAACTGGAGAATGCAGGGACAAAACATTCAGGGACCTGATAAAGTAATTATCCTTTTTAAATTGACTAGAAAAAAGGGTGCCTCGTGAGAGTAAGGGGTACCTAATTAAACTTTTGATCTATTTGCATGTTAAGTTTATCTCTATTTAAAATTAAATTTAAATAATCTTTAGAAGACATAAGAATAATAAAAATAAGCCTTTAACATAAGAATAATAAAAATAAGCCTTTCTCTTTTTTTTTTATATTTTTAAAAAACAATAAAATTTAAAAAATTATTATTTAAATTACCTAATATATCCATCAAAAAATTTCCTCAAGTTATATCGAAATTCAAATATATTAGGGAATGAATTGAAAGTATTTAAATTTAGATAAAGTTGAGGAAATTTTTTGATGGATATATTGAGTAATTTAAATAATAATTTTATATATTTTTAAGTTTATTTTTAAAAATGTTGAATTATGACTTCTATTTCAAGTTAAATTTGAGAAATAATCTTTTAGTTAAACTCTATTTATTTGTTTCAATTAAACTCTGTTTATTTGTTCCAATTGAACTATGTCTGAGTCAAACTCTTATTAGTCTAGTTTATTTTATTACTATTTGACATAGAAATTTAGCCTATAAATAGGCTCTTTTACAACTTTAGAAATATACCCATTAGAGTTTAGAATTCCTAACACTTTTAGAGAATTTAGTGTTTATGTTTTGAGGGCGGTTTTTTGGGATTTAGTTTTTATCTCCATCTTTTTGTACTCTTCGGATGAGTTTTTTTAGAGAATTTGACATAATAAAATTATCTTTGCCCGTGATTTTTTTATCCTCTTCGGATGAGTTTTTCCATGTTAAATTTGTGTATTCAATTTCTCAATTTCTTCTGCTATTTTTAATTTGTTCGTTGCTTAATCGGATCGATCCCCAACAAAAAAAATAAAAATTAAAAAGGTTTATTTTTATTATTCTTATCTCTTTTAAGGACTATTTATATTTAATTTAAAAAGAGGACGGATTTAACATGCAAGTAGACCAAACCGTACTCTGTGCAATACATTTTTTTTAGCTAAACTAAAAAGGGTAATTATTTCATCAGGTTCCTGAACGTTTGACCCTTGCATGCTTCAATCTGGTGTCACTAATTTGTTAGACGACATCAAAAAAATATTTTTTTTTTTAGATTTTGAGGGTGATGCCACCTGGTAAAGTAGCAACATCCAACTCTACTCTAAAAATCAAACCATTCTCATAATTTATCTGAATTACTTTCATAATTTTTTTAAGTTATAGGGTTAAATGCCTTAAAAAAGCTTGCAATTGTTGTACTTTTATGGCTCTTTATTGCCACTCCTAAAACTTAAAACTTAATGCAAGGCATGGTACAAGCTAATTTAGATTAGATTTGTTGAAAGGTTCGACAATTAGTGCAAGCTTCATGGTTTGTAAGGATTTTATTTTCTAAAAAAATTAAATTCATAAAATGGATTTAATAAAAAATTTAGATCAATTCAAAATATAAGTCAAGTTCCAGCTTTAATATTCAAAATTCGAGCTTGAGTTGTCACAACTTAATTTTAAATTTATGAGACGCTATTTTTTAGAGTAGATTATAAAAAATGATCAAATATTGTCTGCATTCTATTTTAGTCATCGAGCTTTTAAATTTTTCTATTTTAATCATTAAATTAATGGAAATCAAATTTTTTAGTCACCGAACATTAACAATTATTTGAAATTTGACAAAAGTCCTAACATGGTTTTTTTTTGTCTAATAATAAATTTAACCGTTTAATGTTTATACGTTCTATCAATTTGATCTTAAATAATAAAAATTTAACAAATTCAATCCTCAATGTTTACAAAATGACAAATTTTGATTTTTAAAAATTTATAATTTTTGTAAATTTTACAAAATGAAAAATTTGATAGAATGCTTTTAATAGAAAAAAGTCAATTGAAATGAAATAAAAAAAATGTAAAAAAAAAAAAAAGACAAAAAGGGAACTAATTATATGAAAGTCCTCGATCCTAGCACCGGCATCAAACACAAATGATTTATCATGTCAATTTTCCATATTTTTCATATATCGATATGGATTTGGAGGTTTTTATCTAATGAGATAAAAAAAAGATTGTATAAAATTGTGATTCTACGAGAGATATGACAAATTATATTTTTTCTCTTGATTTTCAGCTTTTTCCTTAAAAAAAAAATATAATTCAACTAAAAAAAGTTAAAAATCAAGAGAAAAAATTTAATTTATCATTTCTCTATTAAAAAGAGATAAAAATAACGTGAAATCATAGTTTCGTATAATCCTTTTTCAATGATGTATTAGGTAGAACTTGGGATAGAAAGCATGCTTTTCGAATGAAATCTATCTCATTATCTCAAATTAAAGGAGAAAAATATTGCATAAAGATGAATAAAATAAAGCATTTAAGAACTCCGTGTGTTGATCTGATAGTTAAGGTGTTCACCGTCTTAAGTGTGACCTCGAGTCACGCTAATTATGTTGATATTAAAACTTTATCATTCTTTTGTAATTCACCCAAAAAAAATAAAGCGTTAAACAAAATATTGTAAACTTTTGGTGGCCCATTTATTTGAAATCAAATTTTAAGCCCGTTTTGTCCAAATGAGTTTGTTGGTCCATTTCGTACTAATTTTAGGCTTGTCAATTTAGTTGTTCATTGAGTCAGCACTTAATTATTTATAATTATAATTTATATAATAATATATTTATATGAAAATGTTATATTGGTACGAAAATAACTTACAACTATCATTTATGATGAAAAAATACTTTTAGATTTTCTGAAAAAGTTAATTTTACTCTAACATTGATTAAAGGATATTCTCATGAACCAAACAAGTGATTTCAGTGGAAAAAAAAGATGTTGTTCATCTTAGAGGTCTCGAGTTCGAGCACATGTGTGTGCAAGATGTATGTGCGTTGTCAAATGATTAAGAAAGTATAAACAAATACTACCATGTAATCACACCATTATATTCAAAAAAAAAATATATACTTTCATATCTCAATAAGTGACATTTTTTCACTAAAGAACACTCTCATATCTCACATTTACTTTATAAATAAATAACATAATTTTCACTAAAAAAATTAATTTTAATCTCATATTGATTAGAGAATACTTTCATAGCTAATTTCTTCACTATTTTAATTAAAATAATTAATTTTAATCCCACATTGATTTGAGAATACTCATGATTGCTCATTTTTTCACTATTTTCATTAAAAAATAATTTTAATTAACTAGAGAATACTCTGATTACTCACCCTTACCCTATAACTAAGTGTCAATTCCTTAGTATCCTATTCCTATTATAAAATTTAATTTAATCTCAGATTGATTAGAAAACACTCTCATATCTCACATTTAGCTTACAAATAAGTGTCAATTTGTTCAATATTTTCATTAAAAAAGTTAATTTCTTCATTATTTTATTTAAATATTAATTTTAATCCCACGTTAATTAGAGAACACTTTCATAGCTCACATTTATCTTATAAATAAGTACGTTGACTAAAAATACTGTCATAGCTCACTTCTTCACTATTTTCATTGCAAAGTTAATTTTAACCCCACATTGATTAGAAAACATTCTCATACCTCACATTTACCTTATAAATAAGTGACAATTTCTTCACAATTTTCATTAAAATGTTAATTTTAATTACACATTGACTAGAAAATACTCTCAAAGCTCACTTCTTGGGATTAAATATGTGTATTATATAAAAATATGAATGAATTAAATGTATCTTTTAATTTAAATATTACAAACTCATACATCTATATGTAAGTACTAATTTAAATTATTATTAATTAAAAGTGAATTGGTTGTTTTATACTTATAACCAATAATACCATTCGTACATATTAAATTATTTAAATTTACTTATTAAATAACTTATTATTAGATTCAAATTTCTAGAGATTTCATTAGTTCTTAAGTTTATAACTGATTTATACCCTAAATATTTGGGTAAGAAAACTAGTTATATACATGCTAAAAGAATGCCACGATGTGTGCAAGCCTTGATGTCAAAAAATATAATTTAATTAAATTTGCATTGAAGTATATAATATTAACTTAACAATTATCATATAATATACCTACTTAATTTAAAATTAAAAATAGAGAGAATTAAACTGAGTGAGTTTTAGGAAAAAAAAATGGTTACCAAATTTTATAATTTCAAGCTAAATGTTTTACAAGGTATCAAGTTAAAAAGAAATTCAGAAATCAAACATCGACATACCTCAAATAATTTTAGGTACTCCAAAGAAAATTTCTAAAATATATATATAAATATACCCTCTTTTAATTTATAAAATACTTGAATAAATTTAAAGCGTTATATTTAGGGGTGAGCATTCGATCGAATCGAGTTCACGAATCCTATTTTATCATCTTAACTCAATTTGAAATTTTTTTCAAATCGAGTAAAGATATTGTTACAATATAACTAGTTTCATGTTAGAATACATAAATTTGAAACCATATATATTTAAAAAAAATTAAAGTAAAATAATAATAAAAAAAATAATATATTTAAGTATGATAAATTTGAATAATTAATTAAATCCTAAAATTATTATTTTAGAAAATTTTTAAAATTTTAAATTTTTTATATATTTTTATAATTTATAATTTTTTTTAAAATTAAATATAATTTTTTATAAATATTTTAATTTTAATTTTTTTTTTTTTTGTAATTTTCGTTAGGAAAAACTAACCTACTTATTTTTAAAATTTACAAGGATCAAAAAGATATTTAAACAAATTTATTGTTTGAATTATGATATTCAACTCAACTCGAAACCCGAATCAAGTTATTCGAATAACTCAAAATTCAAAATTACTTTTAATTTTTTTTCTAATCAAAACTAGTTTTATTTACTCTTAACCATAACCCTGAAAGTCAAATTTAAAGTGAACCTTATAAATCCATGAACATCTCTACCTTGCCTTCATTATTACCATCATCATTATAACATCCATAATCTATCGTTGGTTGCCTTCAAATAAAAGGTCTTCCCAGTCGGATATTTAAGTGTGCAAACCTTGAGCTGACATTATAGATGTAAATAGAAAGCCGAGTTGCAACTCTTTCCTATGGGATTCTAATGGCTGCATTTCATTCTTGGATCTTTTTAAAAACCTACACTTACCGATAAATTTCTTCTTTCGTACTGAAGTAACATCCAGTCAAAACTCCGAGACTTTTGGTATAACTTTATATTATATATATAAAGAAAAAGAATGGTCGCTGTACAGAAATGCAGAAAAGTTATCATGATCCAGAGTAAACTAATATCAACCAGCTATAAAGTAGCAAAAAATATTTTAACAAAGATATGCATACAGCCACTGACTAGCATATCTTCTTCCAATTAACATCAACCACTTGAAAGTTTTAAGCATATTATATACATATATTATAATATAATATAATATAATATAAGCTGTCAGTGCAAAATGATTCAAATTCTGAACTTCTTTTTACAGGGTGATCTTTATTCCAACTTGACTCTTAGTTTGTCCCTTTGAACATTGCCCCTTCAGTGCAACCAAAGTGATGGAGGATCAAATACCAAGCTAAAAGTGTTTCCTACAATGTCTCAAAGATTATAGCATCATATATTAACATAATCATTAAACCACCTTAACTACATAATATCAGAAGAGAACAAGAGTTCTAGAAAAGGAACAAATCTTACTGAAATTGCAACAATGTACAGTTCCAGAATTCGCTTTCTTATATACTGACCGGAAAATGAGATGTACTACCAATGGTATCGGAGTCTCCTAACAGCGTATTGTGAAAATGCATCAATGAGGTTGTAAAAAAAAAAGAATTTAATGCAGCACTTTTGCAACTCTCCCTGTAAGCCTGCAAGAATAATAGAACATTATTATTAACCTCTCTTTTAATCCTTCAAAGAACAATACTCAGATGGAGAGCATTTGACAGCAAAGAATGCACATTGAACCAAATCATTGAAAACAAAATAATATGACAAAGATGTTAGTGCATATACCTTTCTCCCTCTTGTACCAATCAAGTAGAAAGGAAATAAAACAGATCCTCATTTTCCTGCTTTACTTGCATGGAGTTCCTCTGTTGCTCCACTCTTTGGAGGTGTGTTGAAAGTTGAAGCAAATCAACAGTGGTCCCATTTTCAGGAGAAAGACAATACCTTGCACTCAAAAGATCCATGTCTTGGACTTTACCTTCGAAATTAGCAGTATGACCAGAGACCACGACTGACCCTTCTTGGCTTACTCCTGTAGGGTTCATCCCACATGAATAGAAACTGCTGCCCTTTTCCAAGTAACTCATCACTGCAGATTTCTCAGTGCTACGATGGGCATGGCCAGCTTGATTGATCAAGGGCCTAGTCATTTGAATACCTGTCACATGACTTGACAAATCCAAGGATTGAGCTGACAGAAGAGAGAGAGCACAGTCTGAGCGTGAAACCCCAGATAACTCCTTAACTGTTGGTGCAGCACTAGGAGCATCGAAGGCTTCAGTTGCCGATGATAATGTTCCAGAAAAATGTTGCTTCCCACTGCCATGCATATGAAAGAAAGACGACTGCTCGTTTGTTATTGGCATTGCTGATTGAGAACTATACATTGGTCTCTCTTCAGATTTAACCTGCTGATATTGATTACTGTATGCATGTCTTTCTGGATGAAGAAAGTCAACTTGAAATATGTTAGGGATAGAAAAAGGCGTTTGTTTCTGTATGGAGGTTCCCAGAAACTTGGTACCTGACAATCCACATAGGTGACCAACATGTTAAAATTTAGCAAAATAAAATTCTACAGCAAACTAAGGAAGCAAAGCAAGCTAAGACTACAACTCTGTCTGATTATCCGGTATTGAGAAGCATATCTGAACTCATTAAAACTTTAAGTAAGATACAATGCTTCGGTTACACAATTTTCTAGTAGTTTTTAGTATTTTACATTCCCAACATAAAATCTTGTAAAACTGCTTCCACATGGATAATTTCAATTGCGTGTTTCTGAAGACAATAAGCATTTTTCCGTTTGAAGATTGCTGATCAGGTATTGCATTAGCTTTTCTAGTTCTCGTAGTTTCAAAATGAGTACGTGGTAGAAAATAACATTAGAATGCATTTCTTTAGAAAATTATTTCCCTCTTATATGTACGCGCACATACTAGTTACTACCTGTACCAATGCAAGATTGAGTAGAAGTCAGGGAAACTGCGACTAAACGTTCTTAGTGGCTTAATTTACATGTCCATTTCTGCCTTGGGACAGGTTTAAGTTTATATCCTAGTTTCAAATGTATTCAGAAGATTTAAAGGTAAGAGATTGTTCATACCTTGATATGAATGAAGCAACTTATGTGGTTTTCCAGAAAAGGTATTGAAATGAAGCTTCCTTCTGCGCTCATTATGCCCTGCTAGGCGTTTACGACAACTGCGCTTACCCTCATCAAATTCAGCCAGTAAATGAAACCTGATGAAGCAATAAGAAATACAATTAATAACAACAAAAATGTGTCAAAATAAGGGCCATGAAAGTGCAGAAAAATGAACTAAAATAATTAAGATTAGTGAGCTTGAATAGAATAAGCTGGACTAAGATTAAAATTTAAGCACAAATTCCCATGAATTACGGGTTCAAATTGTATACAATCATTTCCTAACATGAGGCACAATTTTTTTCCTGATGGACCCGTTATGTCCCCAATATAGGTTGCCAAGTTATAGCTAGGAAAGGACAGAGAAGGAAGGATTTGGGGACCTTCCTCCAAAAAAGAAGTTGTTCTGCAAGAAACCTAGAAGGGTAACCCTGTACTTCTTCATTTGCATTTACATGAACTTCTCTAAATTGGTTTCATTGACTCCTTTGTAACTCCTTCTCGTGAACATGAACAAGCCCCTTTCATTTGTTAAAATACATCCTTTATATCTTATCAATTATCACCAATAACTTCCTCAAGAATCCTAAGAACAAGCAGGCTAGTTCATCAGATCATTCCAAATATAATAACCACTAAATTCCACATAGACAGATGAACATTTAAAGGCAAAAAAGTAATAAAAAAGAAAACCAACCTGCTGCACTGCTGACAAAACCGCTGTTCAATTCCATTGACAATTACTTTGGCTGTCTTAGAGTGAGCTTCACAAACTTTGTGCCTCTTGTGGTAATCTTTTGAAGAGCTAAGGTCCTTGTTGCAACCATAAACTTGACAGCAAGGAATTTGGGAAATTGAGCTTGTGGTTCGAGCTTTCTTCGGGGCAAAAACCGGTCGAACAGGGGACACAATAGAGGTTTCCTTCAAGAATTTGCCATGGTTTTCATCTTTATAGTCAGTCAATCTCCCAAGCTTCAAATCAATGAGTGAAGATTCCTGACTGTTAGAGTCCATCAAAGAACTGCAATGCTTGGAACCAGATTCTTCTTCACCAAAATATGAAGTAGAGGAAATCATACAAGTAGGAGAAACTAGACTTTTAGTAGAATCATTACCAAACTCAGCTCCAAAAATCCCCATACTGGTGTTACCATAAAAGGGTTTTTTGTTCATATCAGCAGCAACACCAAAATCCATGATTTCCATGCTCTCGACACCTTCAAGATCAGTGGAAGGCTTGAGGTCCCAACTTAGCATTGCTTTCTTACTTCTAGCAAAAGCATCCAAATCCATTTCATCGGTAAAAAGAAGACCTTTCCCTTCAGACCCATAGCTCCAAGACTCCATCACTATGAATAATGTAAATGCCTATACATAATAGGTAAACAAGTTAATCATAAGAATCATTAACACTTCAAAGGAACAAATAAATTGGAAACTTTAAGCATACAACAGTCAATAGCCGCTTATCAGTAGACAAAAATATTGTGCTAACAAATAACAAGTGTAAAAAAGATTCAGACCACCGGTTTCATCAGTGTGTTATTTCAATTTTAACATTACATTGCAAAAATAAATAAAAAAAGGGAAGTTTAAGAAGAGAACGAATCAGAGCTATGTTCGGTTGCAGAGAAAGTGAAGGAGAAAATCAAAATGAAAATTTAAACACAATGAACTTCATAATAAGTAAACTGAGTAAAGATGATGATTTGAGTTGCCCAGGAAAAGAAGCTGATAATTATTTTCTTTGCTAAAAAAAGAAATGAACAAATTCCTATTCTTTTGATAATCCAATCCCATGGAACCAATTATTGAAAAACATAATAAGTTTAGCTGAAGCAGAAGAAAACCCAAAGTTTATAGAATAAAAAAAACACCAAATTCTTTCACATTTCAAATCCCAAGAAAACAGAGTTGCTAAGAAAAAGCTTACTCTCTCTTTGTTTTCCAAAATCTTAATCAACCAAAAAAAAGTGGGAAAAAAGAAAGAAAGATGAAAACAACCCATTATCGGAGATTAACAGACAAAAAGAGTTCACATGGGTACGTTTAGTCCCTGTTAAAAACTGTAGTAGAACAATTTAGGATGTCGCAAGATTCCCAACTTTCTCTCCTTTTCCTACAGTTTTCTAGGAAACCAAACAAAACCCCCCTCAAACAACAACAAAAAAAAACCCTCGAAAAAACAATAAAAAACCCCGAAATTTAGAAAAGGGTTGTCAAGATTCTTATTAAGCTTACCACAGAGAAAAGAAGAAGAAAGCAAATGATGAAAACCAGAGAAAGACAGAGAGTAAAGATAGTGGAACAAAGGAAGTTGTATTATTATTATAATCTTTTATTGGGTTATTTTTTTTCTTTTCTCAGGTATGTGGTGAGGTCGAAGCAAATAGACTCTGAATCAACATGATTTCCTCCTACTATTCTATATTCTGTGTCTCAAAAGCATGCCCAGGTCTTTTGTATGCTTTTGAGGGGATGAATTTTTTTTTTCTTTTCATGTAAATTCCATTCTTGACCTTTCTTCCATTGACAAAAACAGTCTTTACAGAGAGAAAATGGATTATTAGATTTTTTTTATAATTATAAAACAAAAAAACTTTCTTTTGATTAAACCCATAATTGATGTTTTAGTCTTACAGGTCTTTGTTTTGCGTTGTTTAATCTTTGATGTTGAATGTGGGTTTCGTTTTGTATTTTTTTTGTGTGGTTTAAACCCATAATTGACCAAGAGTTATATGTTGCCTTTAGAAAAATAAAATACTAATTTTGAGGACTTTCGTTAGGTTCATCTCACAATTTTTTTTGAATTATAATAACAGGGTAAAGCATGATCAATAAATATGATTAACGCGATTCGAATTCAAATTATATCTGTGACGGTGAATACCATTGTTCATCAGATCATCACTGTGGTTTTGTTCATCTCATATTTTATGTTAATATTAGCTGTAAAACTATAATAAAGGTTTTTATATTAATTAAAAGTTGTCTGTGTACCTTAATATAAGATACACATGGTACATTACATGTCGTTATTTGATTATTACATCTTATAAATCAATTTTTAACTGTATAAATTGATGCAATTTTAAATAAAAAAGACCAATTTGCTACTAGATCTAACTTAAAGGGATTAATTTAACTATTTTCTTAAGCTAAGACTGCAAAATACAATTCAACTCTTAAGGGCCTTCATGATATTTTTACTTGTTTTGAGCTTTTGCTTGGTCTCGAATTTATTTAATACATTAAATAACAATTCATCTTTGAACGCATGTAATTTCAACCCCTTTGTCATTATTTCTGGCTTTGCTCTTAAGAAATACAATTTTCATTCCAAAACAAAAAAGTGGCAACAACTGATTAACAAGAACTAAGAGAGGAACTTAACCCAATTAATTGGACGAGTTGCCAATTTCATGGTTTTTTGCCACTCAGTTGGGCAACAACATCACAATGAAAAAAGGATAGGTTCATCCATATGTTGTGGATAATGGAATCAATCTTCCACGAGCTTCCTTTCTTGCCTTTTAATACGTTAACAAGCCAAAGATTGTTAAATTCAATGATGATCCTCGACTAGTCATTCATTTTGACAAGTGAATTCTAGCTTCCTTTCTTGCCTTTCAGAATGTTAACAAGCCAAAGATTGTTAAATTCAATGATAATCCTCGACTAGTCATTCCTTTAGACAAGTGAACTTCAACTTCCTTTCTTGCCTTTTAGTACGTTAACAAGTCAAAGGTTGTTAAATTCAATGATGATCCTGGACTAGTCATTCCTTTTGACAAGTGAACACCTTAAATGAATTACCTATACCTTTATAGCTAACACATTAAAAGCATCGATATTTGTGTTAATACTATCGACAATTTTCCTCTCATGTTTCCAAACCACAACAATAATTGCTACTTTTTGGAAAACTATTAAAAGTTATGTTACATTTAGTCTTCAAATAAAACGAGGGTAAATGAGACTAAGATTTAACGATCTTGATTCTATTATGAGTTAGTTAAGGGGGAGGGCATGAATAGTTTAATTCTTTGAGCCTTTCTAATACTTTATTACACACTTGAAATGGATTAGTTTTATTGCTGTAATAAGTCTCATCATTCCGAGATTTCTAGTTTTCATTACAATTAGGACAAAATTATCGACTTAGTTGCTATCATTGAACATATGAATGACATGGATCCATAGTCAAAACAAGAGCCAAAATCGATGAGGGATAGATTGCATCCAAACTTTGAACATCTTCACGCCACTTTAGCAAACGGATTGAGGAAGAGAATGAGTTTTCCAAATTCAATCATGGTTTCTGTTGGGATTGACTTGATTAAGCAACGAACAAGTAAAATAACGGAAGAAATTGAGAAATTGAACACACTAATTGAACGTGGAAAAACCCCTTCAAAGAGGATAAAAAACCATGGGAAAATATAATTTTACTATAATGGCTATGGAATGAAGAGTACAAAAGATAGAGATAAAAACAAAACCTCGAAACTCGAAAATAAAGAACCCTCAAAACGTAAAAACAAAATTCTTCATTCTCTTATGACTGTATTTTCTAAGGTTGTAAAAGAGCCTATTTATAGGCTAAATTTCTAGGTCAAATAATAATAAAATAATCTAGACTAATTAGAGTTTGATTGAAATAAATAAACAGAGTTTATCTGAAAGATTATTTATCAAATTTGACTGAAATATGAGTCATACTCAATAGTTTCACATCTATGGCATGTCATGGTATGATCAGTGGCGTCTCAAAAGCTTTTCTTTCGAAGCAATGGCATCGTTACAACTTTTGCATGTGACCATATTGGCTTTTGGCGAGCAAATAAGCTTCCCTAAAATTCTCCACACCCCTTGATTGTTTTGAGTAATTCTAGAGGGACTTGGGTTTCCAAATTGGGAGTCTTTATCTTTTGTGAAGTGCTAAATCAAATTATCGTTTTTTTTTTCTTGAAGGAATTTACAATGCAAAACCACAAGTATAAGTGCATCAAAAATAATACATGTATAATCAACTAGAATCAACTCAGTAAAAATCACAACGAACTAAAAATAAAAATATATTCGAACAAGGTCAACACACAGTAGAATTAAACTTGTAATAACTTGAAAGAGAAACCATACTTGACATTTATGCATGCTAAGGCTTGAACTTGGGAACTTAAGATCCCAATGTAGCAACCTTTGCCAACACTCCCAAGGCTTCATTGGAAAATAATTTTCTTTTGAGGTTGACAATAAGAATGATTTTAATCTTGTCAGCACCCTATTAACCAAGCATTTGGACCATCAAGTCCATTTTCCAACATCTGTGGGTCTAGTCAATAAGCTCATGCACAACGAAAACCTCCTAGCAACATTCTGGTATTCGGTTAACTCTAAATTTTAGAGTATCAAGAATCCATTTATCCTCACTAATAAAAATGTTTTTTTTTTCATATTGCCCACATCCCATCCCATCCCTTTCTTAAGACATTGAATGCCTTTATATAAGCTCTTCCAAGCAAGGATAAAGCTTTAAGGTAGCATTTGGTGTGATGAAATGTAATCAGTTTCTTGAGAATTAATCAGTTGGAAATTGATTACAATGTTTGGTATATCAAATTTTATTTACTTTTATTAGAATCTAACTTTCTCTTAGAAGTTACTTTCCCATAAACATGGCAAAGTGATTCCTATAATAACTGGTGGGAAATTACTTTCCCATATAGATTGGAAAATTAAAAAATATTCAGACAAAATTAACTCTATTTTATATTAGTTTAGGATATTAGTCTATTAAAAAATGTAAAAAAAAAAAAGCCATCGCATTCTTCTTTTGTCCTACTACTTGATTTTCTCTATTACTTCAACGGATTCTTTGCTAGTATTATATATACATATTTTTTAATTTATTCCCGAACAAATTTTATATATACATGATTTTGTATGTATATTATTATATGGGATCCTAGCACATGGAATCAGGATTCATTAGGTAATGTCATGCCTATTTTACAAGTAAGGCAATATTGAACTTATTGAAGTCTCTAAACCATATTTTTTTGTACTTCTTCAAGTTTGTTAGTGTTGGTGTGTAAAGATTAATAAACTTATGAGAAATTAACTGAAGGCTTGAAAGCATATAACCATACCACTTTCTTTAGAGTTTTATTCGTCTCCACCTATATTTTGATGTGCAAAAAAGTTACTAGCAAATGAACTTCAATGATACAATGAAGTCTAATGATTGTCTATATATTGCACTAACGAAAATAGTCCACTAAGCATTAAGCATAACATTGTGAGAGTTTCAAATTCTATAAAAAAAACCTACAACTATTCTTTATAGAACAATATTTGAATATTAAAAGATGGAAGAGAAAAGAGAAATTTTTTCCAAAGTTTTTAGTTTTTTTGTGTGTCTTGTGCAAATGAAATTTCTCCCTTATTTATAAGAGTTATCATGTCTCTTCATATATATATAACTATCTTATAGGTACCCTTTTTTTGGATAGACATGTCTCCTAAATAAACATATCTATTCAATCAAGTGGCATAACTTTTGGTATTCAAGAGATATAACCCATCACCATGAAAAGTGACAACTCTTTACCAAAATTTATAATTTTTGGTTACAATTTTTAACTTGCAACTATTGGAACACTTTATATATTTTGAAAATGTTCCAAAAATTAGTTTGTTATTTGTGTCACCACCATTTCCCAGCTAGAACCTGCTAATAATTTCATTTAATTTGTCCTGGAATGTGGTTGATATTTTGAAGCAATTCACGACACATGCAGGAATAACAGTTGCTAGTACTTTAACCAAAACCTCCATTCCAACCATAAAAAGCATTTTGCCATTCCAACCCTGCATCTTCACACTAATTTTATCAATTATGAAATGGGATGTTGATTTCCTCCTCTTTACCTAAACAATAAGGAAAAATTCATGTAACATGTCTCAGTAATATCAATAAAGATTCCAAACTTTCCTTTAATCCTTATTTTATCTTTTTTTTTTAAAATGTTGGAAGAAAACATGATAATTGACTTAGTAAAATTAATTGATTATCCTATAATATTTTGGAATATCTTGTGAATTTCCAATTTTTTACCACTATTTTATCATTTCATTATGCAAAAATAATGCATTTATCAACAAATAGTAAGTGAAAATTGTCTAGCAATGCCTGTTAATTTTGAGAGAAATAAGAAAACCTTACTTTTCAACTTTCTTAAAAACCTTTGAAAGTGTGTTAGTCGCAAAAACAAAAAAAAACAAAAAAAGAGAGAGGAAAAGTTCCCCTTGACATATTCCTTTTATTTATTTGAAGACTTGTCCATTTTCTCTATTTAAAGTGATCGAAAATCTCATTATGGTGATGTATTCCATAATCTTGTCCACTCACCTATTACTAAACCCCATTTTTAATCTAGTCCTTCACATAGCTTCTAATTTGGTTGATTTTATTTTTTTTTCTTTATGATTGGTAGGGGTAGTGTAAAAGAATTTGATGTTTTTTTTGTCTCCTTAATGTAACCATTTGATTTTTAACTATCGATACTAATGCATCTTTTCAATTTCAATTAGTTTATTAAGTTCGATAGTAACTTCCTTGGTTTTTTAAATGACAAAAGTAGTTTGTTCTTTCTTTTAGAAATATTTTTCCTTAGCCCCAATATCTCTTTACTTAGATTTTCAAAAAAAAAATGAAAACTTTGCTCTACACTTCTAACATCATTATTGTAGTATTAAGTTTCTCAGTAAACAGTACTTTTATGCTACCCCCATTCGTCTTCCTCTATGCCTCAATTGTGATATTAGTGTTATCCTCTTTTGATAGCCATTTTGCTTAATATTTGAAGTCCCTCCTTTGTTTTAGGTTGTTGAAGAGTAATATTATGATTCGATTATGATTCAATTTAATGCTAAGTTCCACAACCCTTGACTTCTAGGAAAATAATAACTCTAGTGGAGTTAATGAAAACTCTATCCAACTATTCTTTAATGTTGTGATCTTTTGCAAACAAATTTGACCAAGTGAAATCTCTTCCCATAATTTCAAAATCAAATGGATTACTGTTTATTTTTCATTCATTGAAACTTGTGACCTATTGTACATCAACATATTGACCTCTTACTTACTGTCTATTATGGAAGGGCTTTCATAGACAAAGGTACATTGTCATTTATCTGCATGACCTAAGATGATTGATGATTCAATATTTTTTGATGACTTGATGATGTCAAACATGACATTATCAGGCCCATGCCCTTAGATTGGTCACTTGATTTTACACAATAACCCTAGAGAAGTTTAACTTATTTTACAACAATGTCATTTTCCTCTTCTTCCTTTTTGTTTCCATTAAGAATAGAATTTTTGGGTGATGGAGTCTTTTAAGCTCCTTAAAAGCCTTAATGGCCTTAGGTCAACATAACCATGGAAATTCCATGCTAAAGTTCTCATACTAGGAAAATAAATAAAAAAGTGAACCTAATTAAAAGAAGCATCGTAAAGTGAAAGAAACCCACTCCATCTTATCCTACATGATTAAAAGGAAAAAAATTAGATCACATGGGTTCATATAGGTTCTATGAACTGTTAATTCAACCATAATGATGATTTTGGCCCCAAAGAGCATAACAGAATACAAAGAGATTGAATTTAAAGCAATGTAGTACATGTATGACTAATAATATTAGTAAAATATAACAATGTAAGAAATTTGATTTATTTTGGACACATTGCAATTTTAAGTCATTTATATTTCAAATAGTGCTGGAAGATAATAGAAACTAATAAAAGAATGTGAACTTTATCGTTTTTGTTGAGGTAAGTTGTGAAGTAATGTTTTGAGTGGCACTCGAAAGTGCCCACTACAATTCATCATTGAGACAGTGAAGCAAAACTTTCCATATTTGAATTGTCAATTTAATGAAGCAAAATCTTTGTCCATAAGTTGATACTCTGGAGATATAAAAGCGTATATATGGAAACCAATCCGTTGCTTATGAAGATTGGATTGTATTAGACTAAATCGAGACAACCTTTGAATTGTGGAGATTTATGTGGACCGAGTTATTATTTTACTAGAAGATTGTATCTCCATCAAATTGTGTTTTATTGGACTTTATTAGTATATTACCTTTGTTATTATGTAGCTCTGAAATTCAAAGAGTTGCTTTGTATTTAATCACTAGTATGTTAGCAAGCCAAAACTTAATATAGATTTTCGAGGCTTGTATAAATTATGTATGAGAGCATATTGAGAGCTCTTTGTTTTTTTTTCATTGAGGAACTTTTTATAAGTGCAATTGAATTGTAAATCTTAGGTGTTTACAGCCTAAATTCTCAGTGGGAGGATTTAGAAGTGAGTGTTCTAGTCTTTAGATACAAGTGTGGGATCTCTATACTTGAAGAGTGATATAGTGTGATTCCCTTATTATATTGTGGATTAAAGATAATGGAGTTTCTCACTGAGCCATGCTCCATAAATGTAAGGAAACTAAATCATGTAAACAAACTTTTGTAGTACACGGATCTGAAACGTCAAGATATTGATTTTTTTGTGGGTGATAATGTAACAGCTCGATTTTCAATGATATTGAAAATAGTGGTTTCAGAACCACAACTCTGACGAGTTGATTCATAAATATTAGTTATTTAAAAATTATGATGTCATTAGTATCGTATTAAATTTTGGTTTAGAAATTTTATCGTTTAAATAGTTAATTGAGTAAAAGGATTGAATCGTAAAAGGTGCAAAAGTTGAATGTTATTAAGTTAAAATTATTAATTGATAATTAAAAGTATGTTAGGGCACCTAAATGGTAAATAGACCATTTAGGGAGGACGGTTATGGCTAAAATAAATATAAATTTATGTGATTTTATAAAGGGTAAAGGAGTAAATTATATAAACCTAAGCAATTAAACTAAAAGAAAGGTTAGAAAATCATTATTTTCTTCTTCATCTTCAAACTTTAGTTGAAAAATCCTAGGAGAAAACCAGGCAAAATTTGGCTAGATTTGAGCTTTAATTTGATTACGATCATGCCACGGATCGAGGAAAAGAGAAATTAGCAGAATAGTCTTTGGAGCCTATCCGTAATTGCAATTTAGTCCGGTAAGTTCGTAAGTTAAATTTGTATTTAAATAGTACATTATTTGTATTCTTTATAATTTTAACAAAACAAACTATGGTACTTGAAATTGAGAAAGATGAAAAGAAATGAATGAAAGAGATATCAGACTTTAAGCTGGTGAATTGATCCGACGCGATGGCTGAGGTCCTGCATATGTTGCGCATTCTCAACAGCTTGTATGAGCAATATAGTCAGTCGGGAAATGTTGAAAAGAATCCTGGATTGGATTACATGGCCCTACGATTGTTGAGATTTATGAATGAATTGCATATTCTCAACAACTTGTGTGAGTAGCATCTTTAGGGAATATATATATATAGATATTGTATTGATGGTTGGGGTACCGCATTCATTGCGAGTCCTTATCAGCTTGTGTGAGCAGCATCGTATACTGGTGAAAGGTTGAATCTGATAAGAGAGAATGAAACTCTGGTTATGGCTAGTTGAAACAAAGTCCTATTCCGGTTCAATTGAGTCATAGACGGTTCAATACATGTTTAATTGGTAACTTGTTAAACTCTACGAACTTACTAAGCTATGAAAGCTTACCTATGAAATTGATGTTGTTTTGTAGATTCTATTTTATTGTCTGAAGATCGGATCATCTCGAAGAAATCATACTATCTTGGGAGCTCTTTCGGTAGTATTTACATCACTTGGTTTTATGTCATGTATTAGGATGATGTTATCTTCTATAATACTTGATTTTGGGTTGATTAGTACATTGTTAATAACTTAGATGAATGATGAACTTAAGTTTTGTATGCTGCTTAATGTTATAAGTAGGCAAATATGCATTGAAATGTAATGACATATGAATTCATGAATACTTGAGTTATTTGTTTATCTCTTCATATGAAATGGTATGTTTGAGATGTGATTCAATAGAATTTTAAAGGTAGTTGATATTGGTACTTGTTGGGTGAATGGCATGATTTTTGCTTGTTTAAATTGAATTTTCGTAGGTACACACGGCTTGACACACAAGCCAGTACACGAGCATATGTCTTGGCAAAAATAGGTGCAGGGTATAAACGGGCTATACATGGGCTGGGACAAGACCGTGTGGCCTTATTTCGAGTTGACACACGGGCATGTGGGGTAATTTCGTATGTTCACACGGCTTGTCACACGGTCTGTGACATGACCGTGTATGGGTGTTTCGTGTATACACACGGTTTGGCACACGACTTGGGGCACGATTATATAACCCTATTTTGATGACTTTCCATGTTTTTGTGAAATGTTTTGGTTGAATTCGATTAAGTCTTTGTTTACTGATTTGATAAACAGAGTAAGAATTAAAAATAGAGTCCAATGTACTTATTTTATTCAGTATGATGTTGAAATGTATGTGAATCAGAAGTTGTTTCGAGATGTAAACGTTAATAGCCTCATAACCTTAACCGACGACGGTGACAATTTTTAGGTGTTACAGATAAAGTGTTTCTAAAAGTTTCTTTATGGAAGAAAGTCTTGTAATTCAATTGAAAAGA
Source organism: Kokia cookei (assembly GCA_039519145.1). NCBI lineage: Eukaryota > Viridiplantae > Streptophyta > Magnoliopsida > Malvales > Malvaceae > Kokia > Kokia cookei. The sequence continues at coordinate 8,294,358 of CM076910.1, forward strand.
AAAGTTGAGTCCTCGATTTATCGAACCGTATGAAGTCACCGAAAGGGTTGGACCAGTTGCGTATTAGTTAGCATTACCAGTTGAATTATATAAGATACAAAATGTATTTCCATGTGTCGTTTCTTAGGAGATATTGATCAGATCCGCATCATGTTATTTTGACGGAAGAAATTGAAATCAACCCGACTTGTCTTATGAGAAAGAACTGATTGAAATTCTAGCTCGCAAGGTGAAAGAGTTAAGAAATAAATGCATTCCACTTCTGAAAGTCTTTTGGTGTAGCCACAATGTCAAAGAAGTGGCCTCGAAACCAAAAGAGACAATGAGGTCTCAGTATCCCCACCTCTTTTCAGGTAAATTTTAGAGACGAAATTTTTTTAGAGGAAAAGAATTGTAACGACTTAAAAGTTTGTGATGTTGGAAAGTGTGGTTTTGGAATCCCATTTCCATAAACTAATACCATAAATATTTAATAAAAATATTTACGAAGTTAAGATATAGGTGAATTTTATCGAAATAATTTTTAATTAAGGTAAAGAGATTAAATTATTAAGGTTTCAAAAGTTCAATTGTTAGAGGATTTATAATTGAAGGCAAGGAGTTAGGATTGAAATAACAATTATATCATTTCAATATGTATAGTGGACGGTTATGAACTAAATTACTTGTGTATGTTATAAAATTAGAATAAAAAATAAAATATATATATGTTATAAAAACATAAATGAATAAAGTAAAAAAAAAAAACTTAAGTAGCGGAGAACCAAATCATACATTTTCTTATTCATTTCATGCAAACCGAAAAAAAGAAGGAGAAAGAAGGGAGAATCGATCTTAGGATTCAAAAATTTGAAGCTTCGAATTGGTTAGTGTAATTTAGTTATTTTCTAGTAATTTCTATGTTTTTTGAAATTTCAAGAGCTTAAGCTAGTTGACTTATATAGTATTTTTCGACACTTTTAAATATTTAGGAAGTTTCCATTAATGAATAGTTAAAGTTTTAGGTGCTAATTTGATAGATTTTAAGTTTAGAATAAAAAAAAAACTAAATTGTGAAGTCAAATGATGGTTTTGTTCATAAGGACTAACATGCAAAAATTTGAAATTTGTGGTAGAAATGAGAAATAAGAAGTCCAATAAAGACTATAATCAAAACGACATGAAGAATTGAGGTTAATTTGGAAGTTAAGTTAGTCCCAATTTTAGGGATTAAATTGAATAAAATGAAAAAGTAGCTTAAATTAGAAATTGAATATGAAATTTTTTGTATATTGATAATTTTGTATGTTTGTGTTAATCCGTAGCTAATGTTGACTCGGATTCCTCAAAAAAGAAAGGAATAGACAAAGTTATTGACAAATAGTTAGGAGTTTACGATTTGTGTTTCTATAATCCGAACTAATTAATTTTGTTACATTATGAATTATTTGCATGGTTGGATACGGCCACAACTTGTTACATGGCCCAACGACACGACTGTGTGACAATTTTTGAATAATTATACTTTTAAACCACACAGCCTCAATGAGTTACATGATTTGTTCACACAACTATATGACTCCCAACCCACACGGGGTCAATCTGTTACATGGTCTGACTACATGGTCGTGTGTCCCATCCTCACACGACCTCAGCCTTTCACACGGTCAAGGGACATGGTCGTGTGGCCCCTATTTGAAAAAAATTCTCATCTTTTTGTAATTGTTTCAAATCGATGCCTAATTGATACTTAGTTAATGTTTAGAGCTTTTGTAAATTTGATTTAAACTCGAAATTGATTTTATTGCATGATATACTTATTAGATGCTTCTCAACCCTCTCCTAACCACCAAAATAAAGTTAATAGTTTGATATTCGCACTTTCCAAGTTCATGCATCCAACCTTCCAAATCCCATACGAACAAGAAAGTATCAAAAGATCTTATAGTTTCGACCCGAAATCGTACCGAAGTACAACAATTGATTCCATGACAACAGGTAACGCAATCGACCGCAAGAACGGACTTTAATTAAGCAAAGATAAAGCTCTCGAAGGATGCAATAAGAAAACAAAAGAGAACAAGGATGGAGTTCTTTTCTTTCTGGAAGTTTTTATGTTTAACCAGTTTAAATTTTAAATAAAAAAACAAAATTAATTTCACAATGATAACCAAAAACTTACCCACATGCATATGCAAAGAATCAAACCCTTGACCAATAAGTAGTTAAACAACTACAAGACCATTGAACCACTAGGCTCATCATTGACATACTAGTATCTCCAAGTTAATTTGTGTAACAACAACCAGATCCATAATTCAAGCAAAGAAAGGCCATATTTAAAAAAAAATTTACGACTCGAACCTCAAAACTCAGATAAACAATTAAATCATTTAGCCACAATTGCAGTGACAATTTCGATGACACCACTCATATAGAGAAAACTAAATTTTTAGGGCATTACATCTTTTCAAGTAAATTTTGGGGATGAAATTTCTTTAGAGGAAAAGAATTGTAACAACTCGAAAGTTAGTGGTGTTGGAAAGTTTGGTTTCAGAATCTTATTTCCATAAATTGAGGCCATAAATATTTAATAAAAATATTTACGAAATTAATATATAGGTGAATTGAATTTTGGTTAGGTAATTTTATCAAAATAATGTTTAACTAAGGTAAAGGGACTAAATCGTTAAGGTTTCAAAAGTTCAATTGTTAGAGGATTTATAATTAAAGGTAAGGAGTTAGGGTTGAAATGGCAATTATATTATTTCATTATGTATAATGGACGGTTTTTGAAGTAAATTACTTATGTATGTTATAAAATTAGAATAATATATAGTATGCTATAAAAACATAAATGAATGAAGTAAAAAAAAACCTAAGTAGCGGAGAATCAAATCATACATTTTCTTATTCATTTCATGCAAACCGAAAACAAGAAGTAGAAAGAAGGGAGAATCGACCTTAGGGTTCAAAAATTTGAAGCTTCAAATTGGTTAGTGTAATTTAGTTATTTTCTTGTAATTTTTATGTTTTTGGAATTTTAGGAGCTTAAGCTAATTGACTTATGTAGTATTTTTCGACACTTTTAAAGATTTAGGATGTTTCCATTAATGAATAGTTAAAGTTTTAGGTGCTAATTTGATAGATTTTAAGTTTAGAATTGAAAAAAAAAGATTAAATTGTAAAGTCAATTGATGGTTTTGTTCACAAGGACTAAAATGCACAAATTTGATTTGTGATAGAAATGAGAAATAGGAAGTCCAATAAGGACTATAATGAAAACGACATGAAGAATTGAGGTTAGATTTGGAAGTTAAGTTAGTCCCAATTTTAGGGATTAAATTGAATAAAATGAAAAAGTAGCTTAAATTAGAAATTGAATGTGAATTTTTTTGTATATTGATAATTTTGTATGTATGTGTTAATTTTGTTGCATTGTGAATTGTTTGCATGGTTGGACACGGCCACAACTTGCTACACGGCCTGACGACAAGATTGTGTGACAATTTCAATTTTTTAATAATTATACTTTTGACCCAAATAGCCTCAGTGAGTTACACGATTTGTTTGCACGGTTGTGTGTCCCATCCTCACACGGGGTTAGTCTTTTACATGGTCTGAGTACACGGTCGTGTGGCCTTTGTTTGTAAAATTTTCTCATCTTTTTGTAATTGTTTCAAATTGATCCCTAATTGATACTTGTTAATTTTTAGAGTTATTGTAAATTCGATTTAAACCCGAAATTGATTTTATTGCATGATATACTTGGTATATGTGATTAATTAATATTAAATTGAAATTTTGAACTAATGAATTGTATGTAAATGTTCTGTATTTGTGAGTAGCATCCTATTACTCGGGTTCGACAATTAGATCGAGTAAAGTTTGTTACGTTGTCACATCACCACTATTAGACATGAGGACTTCTCTTATAAATACTCTCCAAATAGAAGGAAAAATGATCTTCTCCCCCATTACCAAAGCTTGAGCTCTTACTCTTAGCATACAATCCTCCTAAACCTTACAATAGCCTTCCTTCTTCTCTTGTCTATCTCCGACTCTTCACCTATTTAGGTGAACATGCTTCCTTTGTACCACCACCTTCTCCTCCCTAACTCCTCCCCTGTTAAGACTTGTATCAATAAAAATCATATGGTCGAGTTTCATCATATTTCAATCATATGTTAATTCTTTCTAAATTTATTTTGATTTAAGTTTCATCATATAGAAGTTTTGTCGAGATTTATTCTAAGCTTAAAATATATTTTCACAATCCATGTGAACTTATTTTATAATAATTGATTATAATTATAGTTACATAAAAGCAATGGACTATTGTAAACGTTTTTGGGATGTGAAGATTCCTTGACAACATCATCATGGTGTTTGATTGTCGTGGAATTTGACAGTGAAATTCATAAGAAGACAAATTTGTTAATGTCACTTCTTTCTGATCCCATCCAACCTAACTTTGATCCAATTATTTCACATAAAAATGGAAAATTAAAATTACTTGTTCTCTTAAAACACTCAACCTAACTTCTTCAACGGTCGGCAAAATTAAATTGGAATGGAATATGAAAAAATAATTAATTTTGTTTAACCCTGCTTGAAAATGGGAAAGGACAACATGGGTATCTCATATTAACTAAATTTGAACTGAAAATAAAAAAGGGAAAAAATCATTCATGACAGCTGTTTTTAGATAAGGAGAGAGTGAAAATGGAGGGTTGTTATTGAAAGCTTTTTAGCTGGAAAATGGGGGGCGGATGTCAGTGACAAATGAAATTAATTCCAGTATACATTGAAATTTTCTTGCTTGTTTGTAGGGGTAAAAGATGAGATATGACAAGACCCTGCTTGCCACATGTACATGGTGGTGAGTTCACACGTGGCCCTATAAAAGAAATAGACAGAAAGTGGGCATTCCAGACACTGAACCTGACAACCAACTTCACATTTCTTTGAATAGTTTGAAAATTTGAAATGGCAGCCGCAGGCAGAAGGGAGAGGCCGTTCACTGTGCAACAACTTGTCCATTCTGCTCTTAATCATTCACTGTGCACACCCCCTTTCCCAATGCCCATTTGGATAACCACTGCAACGAACCCCCCTTTCTCTCTCTTTGCTTAGCCATCATAATCAACGTTTTATTTGAAATGAGATTCAATACCCATGCATAAAAGAATATGAATTCGATTCTGAATTTACAAATAATTTAGAAATTTACATCATATTTTAGTCTTACTCACACAAATCATGTATTAATCGTTTATGATTGAATTTCAACTTACGTTTACTGAAATATAAATATTTATGAGTGTGAATGTTACCACAAGCAGTACTACAATCTGTCGCTAGTGACTCGTATACTACAAGTCAAGAGTTCGAATATTACTTCATCGTGATTTTACTCTTCCAAGAATTAGAAGACACTCATATTTTATGAACTTGTTGACTGTTTAAGCACCAAAGCTCTCAATAAAGCCACTTATTGGAGTTTGAATATGTTTAATGATACTCCTTAAAAGTAATTGCATCAGTTAGATGAGTTTATTAATAAAGGATATTTGGTCGTATTCTAAAAAATATCAATTAAATATATATTTTTTACAATTGAAGGTTTTGGTCAAATGTAATACGAGAGGTTGTTTATAATAAAAATATAATTTTATCATTTTAATTATCTATATTTTTTTAATTTTTAATTTTAAAGGATTAAATCAAATTTTTATCATTTTGATTAAAAATAAATTTTATCATTACTAATTTAAAATTTTATAAATTATAAAGAACCTAAATGAAAATTTTTTATTTTAAGCAAAAACCGAAGCCTTTGCCAATCCTCGACTCTGTAATTAATTACTTGCAACTCTATCTAAGTTGTGACAATAGTTTTTTTTTTTTTAAATTCGAAGTTTTAACTCTAAGTGCCATGAACATTGTATGTAAATTAATGATTTAAATTTTTTATTTCAATATTATTAATGATTGATTTTTATTAGAATTATTATTTAATGTAATCTAATTCAAGTTTAACATAAAGAATATTTTTATCAAGTTTTTAAAAGAAATTTAAATTTGAAAAATGTTTATTTTATTACCTTTTAAGTGCTTCTACTAAAATTTCTTCGTTCGTAAGGTTGGAAAATGGCATAGGCTTTTCTTGTAGATAATTTTACGAACCTCTACCATTAAGGGCCTAAAAAAGAGAAGTAAAAAGATAAATAGATGCACTGATTTTGACAGCCAAAGAAAAGGTGACTGAGAGCGAATACTGCCAAAATAACAGGGTGATAGAGTTTAACAAAGTTGGATATATTTTATTTTAAATTTGAGTTTTGTTCACGTGAAATCAATTATTTTGTAAAAAAGTTTTGAAATGTTATTGCCCGCCAATCAACTCCAATTATTAACAATAGAAAGTGTCATCTTGTGTCGAGGTTTTATGCGTACTAAATTTATTTATAAGATGTACGTAAGATTTATGTTGGTGATACGAGCTATGACACATTTAGATATCTCCATAATTATTTGCACGTTTAACATTAACATTTATCTCAAATTTTATAGGTATCGATCTTCATCAATCAAAACGTCTTTTGTAAATTGTACATGAATTTTTGCGAAGGATGGAGCCAAAATTTCAACACGAGAATAATGCTTTTGATTGTTGAAGACAACATCGATTATCTAACAGATAATATATATATATAAAAGTAAAAATATTGAATTAGATTTGTTGGCAAACTAAGTCTAGTTAATTGATCACTTAATTGCTTAAACTTGACAATAATTGAACTAAAATTATTATTATTATTCAAATAGAAGTGAACTGCAAGATAAATATTAACAAGTAAAATTTTACTAAAGAAAATTTTAAAATGTTAATAATTATTATATAGTAACTTTTGGAAAAATTCAAGAAAAAAAAAAGAGGCATATAGGAAGCACTCACAATGAGGGAGGTGGATATGTCCCCATCAGGCCATCAACAATCTAATCTCCATGCCAAAGCCATTAATGTGAGTCAAAAGCTGCAAATTGCTTTATGAAAAAACAATCCACTCACTTTGCATTTTCCATTTGTGATTGTACCATCCATCCACAATGGCATGTTATGTTACACAAAAATGGGTAACTACATTCGGGACACTAATTTATATTTTAATTTACGTATATTTATAAAGTTATAAAATATTATTAAATTATTAAATTTTTTTTTATTTAAGTCATTGATTTGTTTTTTTAATTCAATTACCGAGCTTCAAGTGATTATTCAATAATTAGCACAGTGGATCAATATCTATTGACAAGTAAAAAAACATACATTAGATCCAAGTTAATATGATGATTAGTATTGAAAATCGAAGAACAAAACTATTTGGATTTTAGTTCACATATTCGTGACGTTCAAAATTGTTTCATGAAAAGAACTGAACTATAAAAGAGAATAGAAAGAAGAGCTTTTAATTGGAGCAAGCAATGTGAATGAAAAAGATCATACAACAACGATTGTAACATCCTATTAACTTAAATGAAAACTTTTAAATAATTTCACGATCATTTTGTAACTTTTTAAAGTTAAATGATCAAAACGTGAACTTCGTGACTTTGGATGTATTTTACCCAATAAAAAATTATATTTCATAATCTATTAAGTTATTGGTATAGTAACCATGTTACTGTTCAATAACAAATTGAGGTTGAAAGTTAATTGACATAAGATTAAGGTATTTTATTAAGTACTTTTGACAATGTACGCATATTTTATACACACAATTATTCGAATCGAAATCTCTTATGATTAAAATTATTTTTTTTATTATTGAAACCATTAGTTGGATTCCCCAATTTTAAAAACTTAAATTTAAATCTTACCACAAGTCTCATAAAAAAGTAAAAAATATATATTTAGTGGGTCCATCAAAATATTTGATTGAGGTCACATTTATAAGTGGTGGATTCCTACGTAATTATGAGTGTCATTATAAAATGTAATTAGGATCTCAAGATTGCCCTAACTGAGGGCTTCTTTAGCATTGATTTTGCTTGCTCTAAAGTACATTTTGGTAGCCTAATTTTACCCTCCGAAACTCTTTTATGATATTTAAGCAAACCAATAACTTTCTACCCCAATTTTGATTTTTTTTATTTATAATTTTAATACTTGAATTCTACTTTTAAAAAATCCAATTATTGCCCAACCACCCCCAAAATGTTTTATATTACATTAATTTTTAAATGATACATATTATAAAATCTTATAAAAATTAAAAATATCTAACTAAAATATGTAAGACCTTACCAAAAAGCAATATTTACATTCTGTTGTATGAATGAAAGAGGAAATTATTAACCTTTTAATGAAATCAATAATCTAAATTGCAAAATTTTAAATATATGTATTGTAATATGAAATTATTTGAATATCATATATATTAATTTATTTTACTTTTATATTTAAGGTTAAACTCTGTATATATGTCATTTTTTTGTTAATTGATCAAATAGGTCGATTTTTTTTACAAGATTTAGAGAAATAGGTCGATTTTGAAGAGAGAGTATGAAAGCGCATCCAGTTGAACGAGTTTTTGCTAACATGTCAAGAAAACGCGTCCAGTTGGAAGTGTTTTCTAAAAATTTCAAAAAAAAAAACGCATTCAGTTAGACACGTTTTCTGTACAGTTGACAGAAAAGCTTGTCTAGTTGAACACACTTTCACACTTTGTCTTCGAAAAGCTCATCCAGCTGAATGAACTTTCCTGACAATTGTGCGGAAAGCTCAACTAACTGGACGTGTTTTTATACTTTTTCTCTAAAATTGATTTATTTTCCTAAATCTTAAAAAAAACCAAATAAAGAAAAAAAACTCTATATAACTAATTTAGCCTATATTTAAAAACAAATATTTTGACAATTCTTTATGAATTATAATTTGCTAGTTTTTGTTTCGAAAAATCCAAAAATTGACAGCCAACAACAAACCGTATATGGTGGTGCTTGTTGGAAAGGAAACGTTTACCAGAAGTGGGGAGTGCTTGTTGGTGCAATATTTGGCAAGGTTTTTAGGCTTTTTATTAGCTTGGCCGCCTCTCCTTTCCTCTAGTCTATCACTACGACCCTGTGGGGGTTTAATGCTCATATAAATAATTACAAAGGCAATGTCAGAATATTATGCCTAAAAGCTGATTCCGACTTCTACTCTTTAATATATGCTTTATTTTTAATTTCTAAACATTCAAAATTGCATGAAAAATATTCTTTTAATGTTTTGCAGAAAAAAGATGCAATGCATGTGTCAGTCATCAAAAGAGAGATTGGTATTATTGTGCTTGGGACAGTAATAAGGAAAGATATTGGGTTTAAAGACCCACCATTTAGGTCCCAACTATCACACAAATTTCAAGATTTGCAGGCCCAACATTCCCTTGTTGGAGTGTGTCTATACATTCGGCTTCCCACTGAGCTGACTATCATGCCAATTAGACCCTGTTGTAACTTATGGGTGTACTGGAAACTGTACCTGTAATCTGTATGAAGAAGCAAAAAAGGCTTCAATCTGTATTTGTTGCTTTCTCTTCATATGATTTCAGTTTCAGCTACTTTGTAAGCAGAATCAGTGCTGCATTGATATCTATGAGTAAAGATGATTCCTTGTTTGACAAGCCAACATTGATTGTTATGTCTATTGAAAAGGTTTGAGCCAAAAAATTCATGTATCATTTGCCAATATCATGAAATACACAACACATGATGCTTGATTATGTTGTTTAGGATAAACATGTAACATAATGATTTCTCTACAGGATAATTTGGATATTGTTCTAATAATCATACTTGCTCACAAACCATTTTGGATAAGTCCCCTTTCATGCCTCGGAAATAAGGTCCGGTACCGTCTCCGCGACGGGTCACTCGGGTGGTACTTTTTAGGTGATTGAAAGGGAAGGGTAAATGGAGTTAATCTCGCAGAGATAGCAGATTTCGATTGTGTTTTTCTCTTGGTTGGTTTGTTATATCAGCTTTTTTTTACAAGGAATGATTTTTCATTGCCTAAAAGCAAAGCTTACCTTTTGTCTTTGTCTCCTCTGTCTCTTCAATCAAAACGTGGTAATCACATTTACTTTGAAAAAAGAATAAAAAATTACAGCGCAGGCCCATCCTGCAGGCTATGCTGGATTCTTATGGTGCCTCATGTACCCTATTGGTATGCATCATTCCCTTTCTTATAGGCTTTTCTAGTTTGTGCTCTTTGTACATCAAATTTTCAGCATCATTCTTACTAAAGGCATCAGTAGGTTTCATCATCAATGTAGCTTTAGGCTTTTATTTTGTTTCCAAATGAATACGAAACTCACTCTATCCATCATTTGATTATGTTTGAGGTCAACTCGCTTGTTCTTGCTAAACGACATCACAGTCCGGCATAAGCAAAGGCATAAAACTATTTGCGTTTGCAAAGATTGATATGATATGAAATTCATACATTTCTTGGTAGCTGTCAAGTGAGTTCCATTGAATTTGCTGAAAATGAAGGGACCCTTTAAAATCAGCAGATGGATTTTTTGTTTGTTTTCCATGAAAAAAAAAAAGGAGAGAAAAGGCAAAAGCTTTGATGAAGCACACGTACAGGTAGGAAATATTAGTTAATGTGTTAACCTATGATTGATTAGGGTCCAAAAGTTAAAGATTAGAATAGATTAATCCATATAATGCAATGTGATGATGGCCTTTTCTTCTGATGGTTGGCCATTAATCATGGCACAATCTAAGCAAACCACTAGAATGGTTATGGGATACTTTTAATGGTTTTCTTTTTGCATTCATCCATGCTAGCTCCAAAGAAAGAAAAGGAGACTGAGAAAGTGAAGACAAACAAACATTCCAAACTGTACATACAGAGAAAATAAAAAAGGAAAAAAGCATTCAACGAACTTTCAAAGAAGCTAGCCATAGGGAAGAAGAAAAAAAAAGACAAGCAAAATCTAATGCCTACAATGGCAATGGAAACAAATGGAACCCATCATCAAGAAGTTGAAAATGTATAGTTTCATAGTGCACCATTGGAAATGGGTGCTCCTCTCTTGATGCTGTCCATATGTGTTGTTTCATACACAGGTAAACCACTTGAATAGATACCTAAATCGTAGTTTTGGAGCTCGAACAGATCGGAGCTGGAATCGCTATCGGCACCATCATCGACCTCATTGAAATTCCTGAAATCTTTCCCTTCTGATAGATATCGATCAGCTCGATTCCTAGCTTTATCCTGATGGCGAGCACCGAGGTTCTGATGTTTTTCGGAGTAGTCATCAAGGAACTTGAGTTTCTCATCCAACCAAGAATAGTCTGTTGTTGTATCATGTTGTAAAGCTGTTGATTTTGCTTGTCCAATATTGTTCTTTGATTGAGATGATGCTGCTAGCTGCTGTTTATGATCTAAATAGCTTCTAAAATCCTTGTAGCTTTTGGCAGGCGTGTGTGCATAAGGCGGGGGCGTCCTGGAACCAGAATTCGAAGATGAATAAAACGACTTGCTATCGGCCGTGCTGGAGCTACGAAAATGGCTAATGCTGATCCTCCTTTTCCTTCTTCCACCAGGGCTCTCTTCTTCATCTTTCATGGACTGTGTGGTGGACTTTGATTTCTTCTTTTTGGAGCTTGTTTGGTTGAAAAGGGAGTTCAAGAAGCTAGCAAGTCTACCACCTGGTGAGCTAGGTTGCTTGTATTTCTTCTCTTTGATCTGTTTTTCCACCACATGAGCTTGTTGAGCAATGGGATTCCTCATTGGCACATCCAAGCTGGCCCTACCTCCCCTCCATGGTTGCCTCTCTTCCCGCATGATCCTCTGACTGAACGTCGCGCAACTGTAGCTACCAACCGGTTCGTTATACCCCGAGAAATACCGCGCGGCCTCGAACACGTCGAGCTCGCCAGAGTCCTTCCTACGATGGAATGACTTGTTGAACATTCTATCAGGGTCTGAAACACCTGTAACAGACATTGAGGATGCCAAAGTTGAATGCCTCAGCTATGGGGGACTTAATGTCACCAGGTACACAAAGAAGGGATGAGATATTATAGGGAGGGGGAACTGGTTAAAATGATTGAGAGTGGTGGGAAAGGGTAGGCATTTTATAATACTGATGATAATAATAATAATGATCAATTGCACTGTCTAATAATATAATATGATGAAGGGTGTTTTCAGAACTGACCCCATTTCTTATATCAATTGGTGCTTTAGTTTTAATACAAGTGAAAGTGGGGTATACACAAAGGGAAACACAACCTTTTCATTTAGTGTGTTAACGATAATATTATATATTGTAACAATCTCGATATTATAGTGTGAGATAAAGTAAATTAAACGTACCATATCATATCTTATCGTCTATCCAAACCCTATTTTATTGTGAAAAAAAAACTCCGAATTGGTCTTGTTGTGTTCCGTTGGATTCTAGGGATTTAAAGTGAAAATTAGATTTTGGATGGTTGTTTGCGATTGTAGATTTTGAAAATCAGTATACCACTTCTTATAAGAATAAAGTATGAACATGTGTGAATCTTGTGTGTCGACCTGATGATTAAAGGTGTTAATTGCTTCAGGTGTGATATTATAATTCACCGAAAAAAAATATGAATATGTAAATTTAATTATAAAACTTGATAGATGTTAATTTTCTTTCATTAGTGCTTGTAAGTCACTCTAATTATGAGAGGCACTAATTAATTGCTTGTTAAGTCACCTTTGACTGATGTAAAATAAATAAAAGCATGGCCCAATAATATCTGGTTGCCCCCTCTTTGTGGAAGCTCTGGGGTTTAAATTTGGTTGCTTTGGCAGGGTCTGGAAATCAATGGTTATTCCTGGCATCATTTTCATTTTTCCTTTAACTTTTTTTTTTTTTTTTACTTTTGGAATTAAATTTGGTGGTGATAATGCCTTTAAACAAACCTGATTACAACTTTACTTGAAAAATGAATACAGGATTGTGACAGAAACCAAGCTCAGGAAGTGTAAAAAAAAACTTCAATCTTTGCTAGGAATTGTCATCAAATTAGAGGAGGAATGTTTATGTATTAGGGCTAACTAACAAAGCCTAATTTTTAGAACCCAATTAGCCAAACAACATGCCTAATTGATAGGCACAAGTTTTCCCTTTGGGATTATTTTTTTCTATTCATTGTTATAGTTCATATTCTTTTCAATTTAGAATTTTAGAGGAGAATTATTCTCTTTTAAAAAGTTTTTGTTTGTTTGTTTGGAGTTAATAGACCTCTCAGTAGATTAGGATTGTCCCTAGGTTAAGTTAGAATTTTATCTTTCTATTTTGTGGAGATTCCAAATGCACGAGACCATGAGTTTAATAGAGTAGAAGGGCCTCATTGGATCAGGTCATGAGTGCGCATGACTATTTACTAAGGAGACGTGAACATCTGTATTTGGTAAGATTTGAACTCATGCTACTTAAATGGCAACAATAGACATGTTCTCAGGTACTTCTACTTTGTTGAAGCTGTCGCCTTAGGCAACCAAATTTTATACAAAATTGAGAGAAACTCTAACTCAACTTGAAAACAATACCATCCCGTTGAAAGATTTGTTTATTTTAAACGGATAACACTTCAAAGATTTCTTCGAAAAAAAATTGATATCCCCTCAATAACATTCCATCAAAACGTATGATTGTAAAATTTATATTGAATCGATCTTTTAACCCAGTGCTTCAATTATATAAATTGAATTAAAAAATAAATAATCAATCGGAATGAATAAAAAATTTGGGAGTTGAAAATGGGAAAACCAGTTTAAAAAATGGTAAAACCAGTTATTATTATTTGCTCTTTTAAAATGACTTTTATTCATGATTTGTTTTTTCTTTTAAATCTAATTTTATTTTTTAAAAAAATTAATCAAACTGAATTTTAATATATTTTAAATTTAAATGTGAAATTTAAAATAAAACAAATTTAAAGAGAATTACACATGTAGAAGCTCAAACTTAAAATAATGAGAACCTGACTTTAATCTTCCCATTAAACTTTCGAATTTTGAATAACTCGATTTATAGATAAATTTACTTATTTTTTAACGAAGAGAAAATTATATATAAATAACCCTTTTTATAAAAATCACTCTTTGTAACAATATTTCATTATGACAACTAAATTAATTACAAAATTGATTTCTTATATTGTATTGTTACAACTTCTTGTCTCAAATTTCTACTATTAAGTGAAATAAAAATAATAAAGTTTAATTAAATATTATATTTAATTTTTAAAAAATTTATTAATGATATTTTATTAAATAAAAATAATATTTAATAAATAAAATTATATTACAAAATTTTCTAAAGATATTATGTAAATTTCACTAAATAATTCTAAAATTAATATATTATAATTTTTTAATTTAAATTTATTTTTTATAACATTCAAAATTTTGACAAACAAACACACGCAATAACTTATCCTTTTTTTAGACGAAACAATATTAAAAACCTATGTTATATTTGATCTATATGGCTATATGTAATCTATAAACAAAATCCCTATCCCTAGTTGCTGGTGAGCAATGGATGGATGCAACATGTGCAGGTGTGGGTATATAAACAGGCCATGATACACGTGCTTTTTTTTTTTTTTTTCATTCATGATGGTGTGTTCGGTTAGCTTTTCCTTTTCAAAACCTTTTTTGGATCAACTTCGAACGATCCAACAAAAGTTCAAAGTTTGAGCTTGACGTTAATGACAATTTAGCGATGATCATGCAATAGGATAAAGCCGAATCCACATATATTAATGATATAATCTAAGAATGAGTGAAAATTCAATCTATAATCAACAGCAAGTGATAGAAATCTCGAGTGCCTCATATCTTAAGTCCAGGAAGGTCCTACACAAAGAAACAACAAAAACTAAGTATATGAATCTGATGGTCCATGTTTGACCGTGTCTTGTTAGGCTGTTTTGGTTAAGAGATCAAAATCGAAATCATCATCATCAACATCAGCTACCATGCCTTCTACAATATCCAATCGATCCTCCTTCCATTTCGAACCCTTTGTCGTTACCAAAATGTTAGGTGATAGGTAGCTAGTGTCTTCATTACCTAGTCTAGCTACCCCCCCAAGGTTTAATCATGATATTGGGATATGGATTCATGATGTTTGATATTGGGTTGGGTAGCTTTCTTTACTATTCCTGAACGCATGGCCATGGTTCTTTAGTGACTCCACACCATCTCTTTTCCTGTTGTATACCTCTTTGTTATACCAATACATGTAGGTGTTAAGGATCAGTTGCAGTGTTAAAAGGACCCTAAGCAATCAAGGTTGAAGGAGCCATAAATTGATCGCCAAACATACTAGCACGTCGACATATCAATTGGAACCCCTAAACATTTCAAAGTTAAATAACTCGATTAATATTAATATTGTTATTAATGTAATTCATATTCAAATAAATATAAGAAATTGAGGGAGGCAATATGTGGAAGGACATTGAAAGTTGATCCAAATTGGAGGGATGGAAGGTGGTGGTGTAGGGAGTAAAGGCCCAATGACAGACCCCACAGAGAACCAAATATTGTGTCTTTTTGTTATGCAAGGAATGAGGAATTTGACCCCAAAATTCATTGTCCCCTAATCCAACCCAATATTGTAGTGGCCATCTATGGCTATTTGCTGGCATGCAATGTCTCTTTGTAGTGCCCATCATTTTATTTTACTTCCAATAATAAGACAGCTTTTTTAAGAAAATTTTATCAAAGATAAGATAAGAAGGATTTTTTTGATATATTAGTGTAATTATAAAGTGATGTCTTTTCATATTATTTTAACCTTTTAATTTATAAGTGTGGCTCACATATTTTACACACATAAATATTCGAATCCAACTATTCATTGGTTTCTAAGAAGGGAATTTTGGATATATATAAGTTCACTTTGCAATAAAAAATAAAAATAATTTCAAATTTAATCCCAAAAGTTTGCTTCATTATTCATCACGCGTGGCGATTCTAGGTGCGCACGTGGTGCTGTGTTTCAAGAAACACATTTTCTTTTTCATTAAAAGTTATTGTATTTTTTCAGAAAAATATTGGGCTGCAATATAACTCTTAACAATTATAAGTATTATATTAGAACTCGGATTTTATCTTTCAACTTTATGCAAAATTTCGAGGATTCACAAAATAGGAACACTTCAATAAATATAAAAAATACATACTTAAAGAACACATAATGAAGTTGTACGTGATGTAGATAAAACCACCAACCAATTTATTTCAAATTATTCAAACCACATTCTTTCTCTAACCATAAAAAAAAAAAAAAAAAAAAATCCTTGCCTCGGTCAACCCTTGCCAATTAAAAAATCAAAATTATTCTCTCTTTTTTTTTTTTTAACAAATAAAAGAGAAAAATCAATTACAAATTAATAGTAGCAGCATAGTTATATATCAAAAAGTATCTATGATCAACAACAAATGAAGGAGCCACATGAAAAAATCAAGTACCAATAGGAAAGTATTTCATCAGACCAGCCGAATTATTAACAACACAGTTTGCCTCTTTTGGTATTTGCTTAAAAATTACTCTCTAATCGCGTTTACAAAATTCTTGAATTCACATCACCAAATCTCCATTCGAGCGCGTTACATATCATCATAAAATAAATTATTCTTTTTCCACATATGTTGAAATAAATTTGTGAAGTTGAAGCAAAAAGAAAAGCTTTTGGGCTTCAAATTCTTTGTGCACTAACTAGAGCCCAAAGTTCTCATTATTGGTTTCAACCTTATGTTTGAAATTAAGGTTCTCTCCCCAATGATGATATGAAATCATTAAGCATATATATATATATATATATATATATATATATATAAATAAATTGATGTTTAATCCAATTGATTAATTCCAATTATTCTTAACAAATTGCATTCAACCTACGAAAGAATTCGAATCACAACCCCTTTCTTACCTATGCCTTAAAGAGCATGGGTTTGATTTGATAATGGTTTTGGTTGGTACCCATTATTTGGATTTGTGGCATACAATTTTCATTTATGCTACTCAATCAAGGAACTAAGGGCATACAATTCCACCAAATCCACCATTGTCCCTTTCACATATGAAGGAATATACCCTATAAACTTCTCATATCCAATCTTTTTTTCTTTGGGATCCTCTTTTTTGACCTTCTAAATCACAAACATGTTATGGGTTTTTGAAAAGCTATACAAAGGTTTAGGAAAAGACGTGTATTATTGCCCTTTAAGACTACCACCATTCAAACCATTCTTCTTTCATTTCCATCTTTTCTGCCTACAATTTGTATTTATGCATTACCAAACCATTTTTAAAATTTATATTATCCCGTAAAAATTTATAATTCAATTTTGATCCTTCCATATATTATCATTCTAATCCGGTTATGTGTCTATAGATTGAAAAAATTGAAATACAACTTACATAGGCAAAAAGGGTTTTATTAATTAGAGTATCTAGTATTGCATGTGATATGCTTTTTGCTTTACCTTTTTATGAAAAGGAATAGTACCCCTTGACCACAAAAGCTCAATAGAAATGATCCATGGCTACACATTAGTGCCCTATGGA
This sequence comes from Kokia cookei, assembly GCA_039519145.1. Taxonomy (NCBI): domain Eukaryota; kingdom Viridiplantae; phylum Streptophyta; class Magnoliopsida; order Malvales; family Malvaceae; genus Kokia; species Kokia cookei. The sequence goes on from CM076910.1 coordinate 8,311,970, forward strand.
GACTGATATAAATGCATAGGGTGGTATTTTGGTTCTTAGATTAGAAATTAAGCCGCTCTAAGTAGTATCCAAAGTCATTTTTTTAATGTGGTTGGGCACAATGGATAACTATTTGGTATATTAACGATAGAGTTTTTTTAATTTCATAAACGAGATTATGAAAGCGATAAATCTCCTTAATTAATACTTAGAATATAAAAAAATGGATAAATGAAACATATGATGACTTTTTCATGCAAGGTTGTTGTCACTCCATTTATGATTCAAACTATACATATTACTATTTGATAATATTTATTAGTTCTGAATAATGTTTCAAACTTTTGACATTAATCTAAGTAGCATCACAATTTTTTTTTTTTAATATATTTGTCTAAAACTACTCATAATCTCTTGCTAATCATTAAATAAGAGGATAAATGCGCTTCAACATATAAGAACCCACGTCCTCATACCTAGGCAACAATGTCGATACCAACTGAGTTAATACTCAATCGATTTTTAAATAATTTTTTTTTAAAATAAAATAAATAGTGAATTTAAATATCTGAATATATAGTATTTGTAAAAGTAAAACGAATTTGAATATCTACTATCTAAATCCACATTTGTTATATGTAAAAATAAAGTATATTAAGATAATAGATATCCAAAAGTTAATGTATAATTCTACTCCGGATTGGAATATTTTTAATATATGACTCTACAAGTAAATTTAGGATGCTGTTAAATATCTTTTATTATTATTATTATTATTATATAATAAAGACATTTGATAGCATCATCCTAAATGTGCTTTTAGAGTTTTTTTTATTCCACAAATAATATAGGAGAAAATAAATATACCTGAAAAATAATCAATAACTCTTATATAAATTTTTGGAAAATAATTTTCAAATTTATTTTCTTATTTTAAATATAAAAAATTTAATTTTATATCATAAAATAAATAAAAATAAAAACTGTGAATAACCATTGTTGTTTAGCTTTAACTTATGAACCAAAATATGTTGAAACGTTATGTTTGAAATGGAAATTGTGAATATCGTGTGCTGATTTGATGGTTAATAGCGTTTATTATTCTAGATGTTATTTAAGCTTGAATTGTGCTAATCGTATTATTGATAAGATTTTATCATTTTTTTATAATTCAAAAAAAAAATTACAACACCCAAATATCATTTAGAAAAACCTTGAAAACCAAATAGTAGTAATTGAATCCAATGGTCTGAAGTTTGAACAGAAAAACTAAGTATTTATGATAAAAAGCAAGTACAAATTTCCTGATTTTAAACAATTATGATTGTAAAATTGGAAAAAAAGAAAGGAAGAAATAAATAGAAATTTAAGAAAAAGCTGTGATGCAAGGTGATATGAACCCTAATTCAAAGATAGATGGGTTCATAGTTGTGCAGTCGACACGTGTAGAAGTAGCTGCAGGAGTTCAGGTTGTTGTCTGGGACGTTCATATCCTGTAAGGCAAGTTCTAAACCCAAAAAGAAAAGATGCTCGATCGACTGTCCTAACCCAATCACACCTCGACACGATCCCTTATCTCCTGCTTCACTGTCTCCTTGATTGTGATTGCATTTGCCTGCTTTCTTTTCTCTTTACACACTTGCCTTTAAATTGTTTAATTATCAGGTGAAACCTGAAATTTCTGCTTTCTTTAAATTTTTCGAAAAATTAAATACACAATTTAAACACGAAAGCCATGATGAGACTTGAGCCCTTTTCAATGTTTTAGTTTTACTATTTCTGCTAAAATCCATTAGTTTTCTTTTATATAATCTTTTCAATCGTATTTTATGCACATAGTAATCTAGTATTTATTATATAACTTTTATAATATTATTGGGTGGAGAACGGAGGTAGCATGGTTTGAATCGGACCAAACAGATGTCTGACAAAAGCTTTAATCACTATTTCATATAAGTTAATGACAATATTTATTATATTTATCTTTAATAACTTTTTGTGTTATATTTATGACTATAAGGAGTTAATTGCATCATTATTCGATTTTAAATGGGTTTTTGAATTTCAAACTGTTTTAATTGAGTTATTAAAATATTAGTATTGCATCAATAGATCCTTTCATCAACCTATTCGTCAATTTAAACATTAAATGCTAGTTCAACTATGGTGTGAAATATACTTAGGGTAAACTACACTTAAGGTCATTAAACTATTAGTAAGTTGATGTTTTGGTCACTCAACTTAAAAAAGTTAAAAATGATCACTGAATTATTCAAAAATTTTATTTTAGTCACTAGACTATTAAAATCTCTATTGGATGACCTTATTTGTTCGCATCGCCTACAGTAACTGAAAGCATCCCTTTCCCATTTTCCCTCCCCTTCTACAATTTAGTTGTTTTCATGAAACAATTTTAAACGTTATGGATTTGCAAACCAAAATCCAAACAACTTTCTTCTCCAATCCCTGACACTGATCGTTAGGTCGACTTTGGTTTAAGCTATATTCTTCTACTCGTTGATGGGTACTAATCCACCGTACCGATCATCAAATCATCCTTTAGAGCTTGCTAGTCAAGCTTTTAAAATAAACTTAACAGTCTAGTGACTTAAATAAAAACTTTTGAATAGTTCAATGACTGAAAATGAAAATTTTCGAATAGTTCAATGACTATTTTGTAACTTTTTGAAGTTGAGTGGCTAAAACATAAACTTACTAATATTTTAGTGATCTAGGATGTAGTTTACTAGTATATTTAAAACATGTGGATTAAATTGTAAATATGTATATACATATCATGTTGACAACTTAGATCTAATACATTTAAATTTTTTTTTTTTTTGAATCCCATGTAATGACTCGATGGTTAAGAGTGTTCACCGCTATAGATGTGATTTACGTTTGAATCGTGTAATAAAATTATTGAAATGTAAGATTATTTTAACACATTACAAATTTATTAAATTAACCTATTTGGTTAACATAATGTATATCTAAAAGCATATTTTCCTAAATTCTACCTATAGAATTTGTTTTTTCATTATTTACTACATGAAGGTTAAAAGCTTGTAGTATTTTATTTACTTATGAATAAATGCATTTCTTAGTAAATAAATTCTATATCTCTTTCTCAAATTAATAATTGAAAATGGGGAGGAGTAATAAGCAACTATATATGGCTTCTCTTTTAATCAAAGTGGCAAGAAAATTTTTTTAAAAAATTGAGGAATAACTCAAAAGTTAAACCATAATCGAAAGATTTGACAATTACCTCTAAATTCAGAGATGATGATAATACTTTTGGGATGTTGGGATTGACTAAAGACATGTTGTGACTAACATTATCAGCTTTGCACCCAAAAGGAAGGGTTGATGCCATGAATCTTGCTATCTAATAAGCATGCATGTCTTCCATTCACCTCATCTTTTCTTTGTGGAAAGGAAAGGCCCCATCCCTTCACGCTTTTATATCACTAAAACCAAGAATCAATATGTATTCCAACACAGCTTACAGCCTTAATACTGTGTATTTATATATACAATACTTAGAGGTGATGAAATTGTAAATTAATCTTTGATAAAAGTTATTTAATCCCTTCAAAAATAATAAAATTATAAATTAATATATGATAAAATTATATTTGAATCTCTTAAAAATTTTATAATTCAGTTTCGTTCCTCTTAAAGAATATTTTGTCTTCACCCTTGTCAATATTAGATTATGGGGTACCCACAATGTGGGTGACAAATAAAGTTGTATAATAAATATATTTATAAAAAAATTGATAAAATAACAATCAATGTTTTGGTTTAATTGTAAAATATAAATGTGAAACACTAAAGGGTATGAGTTCAAATAAGTGTATACTATTTTTCTATATAAAATATATAAAATGATAAAAATATTCACAGAACCGTGTAATTTATTTTGTAAAGAGAGATCTTTTTATTTTTTTTTCAACCGAGCTGATATTCGGTTAACCCTTGACACCAACTCAGTGATGGACTTTATAAATAACAAATTGAGAGTTTAGTTTGATGGTAAAGCATAAATGTGAAACACTGTGTAGGTATGAGTTCAAATCCTATTATATGTATATATTTTTTTATATATTGTTAAATTTTTATATAAAATAACAAAAACACCCTTAAAATAGTACAATTTAGTTTTTAAAGTGGATATTTTCTTCTTTTCTCAACTAAGTTTAGTATTCGGTTAACCTGTGATACCAACTCAATTAAAGAATTTATAATAAGTATAGATATGCACATTATGTGGGTTAAACAATTTGTGTAATAATATTGAAATATATAAAAAATAAAAGTAAAGCTTTAGTTAGAGTGATAAAGAAAAGATTTCATTGCTTTAGTTGGTAATATAACATATAGAATAAAAGATTATATGACATATTTTTTTTAAAAAAATATTATTTTCAAAAAGTTTTGAGAAAATTTAAAATTTTTAGTATATAAGAAAAGGTAAAAATATCATCACAAACAAATGGTAAAGTAGTTGGTAGGCTGCCAGTGAGGAAGCTTGGTGTTCCTCTTATTTCTTGAAAGCTATCTCGACTTGAATTTGCTGCTTTAATTAGTAGGATTCTGAATAGGATTCAAGGGTAGTCTAGTAAGCACTTGAGTTATGCTGGTAGGCTGTAACTCATTAAGACTGTGATCTTTAGGGTGCAAGCCTATTGACTTCTAATTCCTAAGAGTGTTCTCAAGGTTTGTGGATTCTATCTTAGCTTCTTTTGGAAAGAGAATGGTGGCTCGGGTCATAGGGCTTGTGTTTGTTGGAATGTGATTTGTTTACCTAAATCTAAGGAGGGCTTGGAACTAAAAAATGTGGTAGAATGGAATCAAGCTTGCATTTTGAAGCTTATCTGTGCCTTACTTGCAAGAGAGAGGTCTTTTTAGATCAATTGGGTTAGTGAATATGTGTTAAATGGTAGGAGTTTTTTTGGATGTGGCTCCTACTTCGATGAGTAGTTGGAATTAGCGGAGGATGCTAAAGTTGAAGCCTTTGGTTGTTGCCACTTCGCAATAGCTTGCTAATGCTAAAGTGAGTACTTCTCAATTGTGAGAGGTAATTAGAATTCGTGGTATGAAGGTGGAGTGGCACCGTTTGCTATGGTTCCTTTTGCATATTCCCAAGCATTCTTTTATTGCTTAGATGGTCATTCTCAATAGGCTATTCCCAAGCATTCTTTTATTGCTTAGATGGTCATTCACAATAGACTTCCTATTAGGGATTGCTTGTTTGTTTTTGGGGTTTTTGTTGATACTTGTTGTTTTTTCTGTATGGATGCTGCAAAGACGCATGATCCTATTTTCTTTGAGTGCAGTTTTTCAAGTAAGATGTGGCAATCGATTTTATAGCTTTGGTCCATTCATAAGGCTATGGGAACTTGGAGGCAACAGTTAGATTAGGCGATACTGAAACTTAAAGGAAAATCCTTACTTTTTGTTATGCTTAAGATTGCTTGGAATGCATATTTGTATGTGATATGGAGACAGAGGAACAAGAGGTATTTTGGTGCATTTTTCTTGACTGAAGATGCTTTCTAGGTGCGAAATTAAAGCGGTTGTGCAGACTCATTTAGGAGGAAGACTAATAAATAGAGCTGATCCTATACTCATTGGTTAATTTGTTTGTATAGTTTAAAGTATAGTTACTGTACAATGATTTTGTTCTTTTGTAACAGTTTAACTGCTTTATTGAATTAATGGATTTCACCATTCATCCCCAAAAAAAGAGCAAATGATAAGGTAACTAAAAAAATGCACGACAAATCGAGAAAAAAAATTAATCCAAAAAAAAAAGAACATATATCTAGATCTTAACATGTGTTATGTGCTAATTTTGACATGGTTGGCCACTTATGAGGTACATTAGGTTTTTAGATAAGCAACAATAAGATTGATTTTAATTAGGTGAGACATCACACATGTTTCATGTAAAGGGTAACTTGACACTTGCAAGGTAGCATGTGTAAAGATGTTCATGTGCCAGATCAGGTTGGATTTTAGTTGAGCTCATGCAAGATATTTTGATCAATTTTAAGTTCGGTTTGATTTAACATAAAAAATGAGTTTACTTTTTTCTTCAAATCCGATCCGATTTAAAAAGGTAAACCCAGGTTTGACCTGCCCGTCCATATTTGATACTTTTTAGATTAGTTTTTATTTAAAATATTTTAAAAAAAAATATAATACACTTAATGCACTAAAAAACACTAAAATAAAAGTTTTTTAGCACATTAAAAATACATTAAAAATATTTATATTAAAAAACATTACTATAAATATAATAAATAATTTATTATATTTTAAAAATACAAATAAATATAATAAATATTTTATTGTATTAAATATAATTTTTAAAATTTTATATGTCGGATCAAGTTATTTAATTAGATAAATTTTTTTTTTTTTTTAAGTTTTGGATGATAAATTTAATTGTTATTGAGCTAATGATTTAATATAAATATAAATATAAATATCTAATAATCTAATTATTTTTATAACATAATATATTTGAGTTGAGACAAGTCGAATTCAAATAAATTTTTTTATCTAAAATTAAATTCATTTAAAAAATATATTTTAAATTTTATCTAAACTTATTTTTTGAATTACATATTTTTATTTAAATTCTTTTATTTTTGGAACGAGTCTTCGAATTTAGATAGGTAATATGAGGGGTTGAGCGACTTTAGTAATGTGTCTTGATAGAAAAGTGTAGGACAAAAGTTCTTTAATCGATTCTCCAATTCCTAAGAAGAAATCGATTCTCCATTTTCTTTTACTGTGAGGGTGACAGTTGCATCGATTTCGAGCATTTATGATTCAAAGTTGAATGGTGTAGCCATCATCACTCATCACCATCCAACGTCTTCCCCAATAAGCCATTACCTTCATAATAAGAAGAAGATGAAGATGACTTCAAACAAATTGAATTCTATTTTCATTTAATTTATAATTAATTTCAATTCTTTTATGTTTAAATACGAAAAATAAATTAAAATTTCATATAAATTTAATTTTTTGGAAAATATGATATGATTGTTATATATTACTTTTATTTACTTTAAAAAAATAAAATTTTTAGAGATATTTATGAAAAAAAAAATTCCATAAAACAAATATCATTTGTCCGAATGAGTTCAAAAATTCAAAATTTGTATAGAAAATCAAGAACCGAGTGGAACTAGATTGAATTATCATAGATAATTTGAAAAATTCAAAAAATCTGATTAAATCGAATTGAAGTTGCTTCTATTAATTGTTGAGTTAACCATTCAATTCTGTATTTATAGTTATCAAGTTAAATCTTGCTATTAGACATTATACTTTGCATAAGTTGTAGATGTAGCATCTGTACTTTAAATTGATCAATATTAGACATTGTATTTTTTAAATTGGTCAATTTTAGTTCTTATGTGTCTTGAATTTTGAAATCTTAGTTATGATCAAACAATAGCAATTAAATTTGTTTGGTTAAATTTCAATATTAGTATTGTATTATGCATGAAATTATAGATTTAATCCATGTTTTCCAAATGGATTATTCTCAGTTGCTATATTTTTTGAAATTTTATTTTAACTTTTTTTTCAATAAATAAATAAATTAATTTTGATATTTTGAAATTTAAATTTTCAATATTGAAAAAAAAAAAATAGAACTTTCAGTAAGGAGGTAAAGAAGTACAATTTAACAATTTTTCTAATGCATTATTATAGTTTTCAACACTTTTTCACGTTAATCCTTAATGTGCTTTTACTCCGATCAATAGTTAAAAAAAGGATAAATTACACCAACAGCCACTAAACTTTGATATGGGGAACAAACAGTCACCTGATTTACATTTTAGTCACTCAACTTTGAAAATGTGACAAAACAGTCATTTTTCACGTTTTCCGTCACAGACGTCACGGAACAGTGACATGGCAGTTGACGACGTTGGTGGAGTGTGAAAAATGTCCAGCTGGCCGGTTACATTTAACATAACAGTCACTCAACTTTAAAAATGTGACAAAACAGTCACTAACGTTATCGAAAAGTGACAAAACAATCACTGATTAACAGTTTATGTTAGGGGCTTAACGAGAATGATGACGTTAACCAAAATAACTCTAAACCAAAATATGTTAACCAAAATATATGAATAACAAATCAAACTAAAATTTAAATAACCTTAAATCCCAAACAAGAGCAATCAAAATCCAATCAAAATCGAAATAACCCTAAATCAAAAATAAAAATCAGAATCCAAATCAAAATTGAATAAGTCCTAAATCAAAAATCACAATCAATATCAACATCAAATTCAAATAAACACAAAATAACCCTAAATACAAATATCCCATAACCCCAAAACTAATAGAAACATACCTGTTACATCTACTGTATCAACATTACCATCTTTTCGTCCATTCACCATCGTCACTGAGAATGATTTGCCTTTAATCCCCAAACAATCACTGATTTCAATAGATTTCTAACTTAAATCGATTTCAAAATCTACTTTCTAACCGTAAATCAAAATGAAATCAATGAGAGAACCAAACGTTTCTCCCTATTCCTTAATAAGATTCTAAACAATTTGATTTTAGAGTTAAACAACATAATCTATTTGATTTCAATGACTGTTTTGTCACTTTTTGATAATGTTAGTGATTGTTTTGTCACATTTTCAAAGTTGAGTGGCTGCTGTTTTAAATGTAACTGACCAGTTGGACGTTTTTCACACTCCACCGACGTCGTCAACTGCCATGTCATTGTTCCGTGACGTCTATGACAGAAAACGTGAAAAAGGACTATTTTATCATATTTTCAAAGTTGAGTGACTGAAATATAAACCAGGTGACTGTTGGTGTAATTTATCCTTAAAAAAAGATAGTTTTTAAGTGACCGAAATGAAAACAACCTAGAAGTTGGGTGACCAAAATGGAAGTGTAAACAAAATATGATATGTAAAATTACTCGCCGCTAAAAATTTAACCATTGAGTGGCTAAAATGAAAGCACCCTAAAAATTAAGTAAAGGAAATACAAAGATTTCATTTTGGGTGACCAAAATCGATAAAAAGTATTGTCACTTGTACTATATTCGAAGAGACGAGATTTCATGAATGTCCCAGAATAGAGTGGTGAGAGCGTCTCTTTGTGTAATTTATTAAATTAAATTACTATATATGGTTTAAGCTAGTGATTATCAAGTTGAAGCATGCATTAAAATCGAGCAATCAACTTACTCATTTCCCATAATAAAATATTTTTATTATATCAATAATGATCAAAGTTTGTCAGTAAAATCAAATGAAAGAAAAAAATCTAGAGAAAAAGATGAGAAATGATTCCATTTGGTGACCCCAAAAGGCAGAAGAAGTGGATTTTATTTTTGTATGGCTACAAAAAACTAAACGAAGAGGACAAATAAAATGTGGATCTTATGCTAAGCATCCTTTGACCATCTTGCTTTTCTTCTTCCCTATTTTACTTTATTTTTTCACATCATTTTCAGTTTTTCCACTTAATTGACTGCAAATTTTTCAATCAAATTACAACAACTGTAATTATTGAGGAATTTTATGACTATCTGAGAACCAATTCCTTGATAACCCAACCTTTTGCTTTCTAACCCCATATTCCTTGGACCCTTTTCAAGTTTTTTCAAAGGAAAAAATAAAATAAAATAAATAAAGGAATTTTATGGTAACCAAAAGCATCTTGTTGGGGATATAATGGCCATGTAATCAACAAAGTGGGCCCATTCTTGTAATTCTCCCATGTTTTGGTTTCGACACGTTCAAGACTTCAAAAGTAAAGGAATGTTTAAGATTGAGGTTTATGTCATCTTGTCAACTCAAACTACATTAACTCAATAGCAATGAATATAATACAATAAAATAAAATAATTTTGACCATAAATGCAAATAGAAATGATTTAATTTCGCTTTCACCCCTATATGATTTTGGGGTTATACAATATAATCCCTAAAATTCGATCCTCCTACTTCTTTTTCTTAAAAAAATTAGAGTATTGATAGCAGTGACGAAGTCAGGAAAATTTTTCAAGGGACCGAAATTAAGTTGTCTATATCTTTATAATTTCTAAATGATTAAATCAAATTTTTATCATTTTTAGTGGGGTTAAAGTGCACTTTTATCTTTATTAATTTAAAATTTTTAAAAATTTAAAAGACTAAAATCATAAATTTTTCATTTTAGGGGGGGATCGGCTCTCCTGCCAGCCCTTGAATTCGCCCTTGATTGATAGCATTGTTAATGGTGAAAGTACTCTATTACAAGGATCAAATCAAATTAGTCCTTTATTATTAAAAAGAATTAAGTAAGACTGCATTTTAAATATTTAATATATACTGTTTAAAAAATTACGTGATTTTTTTTTTCATTTATAGTTCAGTTTCAAAAAAATTTCATTTGTAGAATCATAAAACTTTAAAAATATTATTTCTATTACAATTTGGTTTCATTTGATTTTTTAATGATACAAAGGCTAAATGAGGTATTTCAATATTAAACTATCACATGTTCAAATTTAATTTTTTATATCAAGCAATTAACAAAATTTTAAAAGTTTGAAGAGTGCAAGGACTGAGGGTATAATTAAACCAACAGAAAGAAAAGGAACAAGAAATATATAAAAGGAATAAAATAAATGGGAAATTAAAAGAAAAAAAAAAAGGTGCTGCTCCATAATTTTACAAAGTATAAAACTGTAGCTGGTGAGAGTAGGGATGGAGGTTTTATTCTTTAGCTGAACAAGCAAGCTAGTAAAAAAAGTAAAGCCCTGGACGAAGATACATCACATAAAATCCTACCGCCCCCACTTTTTTTCTTTTTTCTTTCTCTTATCTTTTTCCCTTTGTTTTTTTGAGGTACAAATAGTGGAAACCTAATAGCCATGGAGTATTAGAGCTACCCTATACAAATAGAAAAAGGAACTGCTTCTTGCCCTAAAGAAAAGAAAAAGAAGAGAGGTTGGAAGAAGAGGGTGAAAAAGAAAAAGGATTTCTTAAAAATACCATTGGTAATAGTTTTTTCTTTTCACTTTTGTAATAGTAAGAATATATAGTAATGGGGAGAGGAAGAGTGGAGTTGAAGAGGATCGAGAACAAGATAAATCGACAGGTGACGTTTGCAAAGAGGAGGAATGGTTTGCTAAAGAAGGCTTATGAGCTTTCAATTCTTTGTGATGCTGAGGTTGCTCTCATCATTTTTTCTAATCGTGGCAAACTCCATGAGTTTTGCAGCACTTCTAGGTATATTTTCATGTTCTTTCTGATTTTCTTTGAAATTTTCAATCTGGGTTATCTTTGTTTTCTTTTAAGCTGTTCTTGTTTGATTATCTGAAGTTTTCTGAGATCCATCTTTTAACTCACTGAAAAATTCGTCCTCTAAGATATATATCATGGAGAAACTATGTATATATTGTTTGCTAGACAAGAACATGTTATCTGGAATGTGTTGCAGCTCTCTCTCATAAAAAAACAAGTACTATTTTGGGAATTAGTTATTACTTTTTCTTGTTAAGTGCCAAGATGTTAGTCATGGGAAATGTGAATGTTGTTGTTACCCCATATTTGTATGCAAAATTAAGGGTCAAATATCATGATTAATTATCAAACTGTTAAATTGAGATGAAAGAAAAAATCAAAGAAAGGAACTGCCATTCTTTAATGTGATTCAACTTTTGAGGTTTAAGTGTTGAACTTAAACAAGCCATGAATTAGGTTAAAAAAGAGAGCTTACTGTTGCTTATGTCAGCCTACTGTGAAGATGTTTGAAATGTAACAATCCATGGCAGCTTTCGGGTTTCTTTATCATATGATATTGCATATTGATTTCTGGAACTAAAATTTGATGCAGAAATAGACATGAACCCAAGCTTTAACCAAAACATATTCAATACATGCATACATCAATATCGTTATACAAGAATGTTTCAATTAACTACTGTATGATAACTTTTCTCATTCTGTAATTTACATTCTATCTCAAAGTGTTATAATTTATTAAATTTGTTGGATGTTGTTTTTTAAAATATTAAAATCTGACATCAATATCATAGCATTTACTATTCTTGATCAATCTTATCTTATTCATTGTATAACATACAAGACATGGCATTATTTGTACTATGTAAAAGTCTTGTATTTGGTGTCTATTTTTTGTACGTACAAATTTCTTATAGATTTTTGTTAAATTTATGTGAGATTTCTTCAAAGTTTCTTTATGAATAAAAACCAACCTTAAATTTCTTGAAAAAAAGAGCATTTTATTAAAGATAAAGTAGCCAAAAATTTCCCCAATAAAAGATAGCATAAAAGCAAAAGATAAGAGACAAAGCACCAAAAAGCACATGCTTACAAGATAAAAGAATAAACTTGGTCTCTCAAGATTTTACATTCCTCATTCTTCAAATTCATACTTACATCCTCACATGCAAATGAGTTTACTTTATGGCAAAAACCTTGGAAAGGACTTGAAAAGGAAATTCAGAGCTATGCACTCACGACACTTTGATAGTCAACTAAACACATATTATCTATAATAATCTACAACTTTGATGAGTTAGGAATTAGGGCACAGATGATGAACTAGGTATTAAACAGTGAGGGTTTCATGATGCTGAGTTTGTGAGATCAAATCATGTGTCATACTAACCTTTCTTTCTTCGCCTGTTTTATGTAAGCAGCATGGCTAAGACACTTGAGAAGTACAACAGTTACACCTATGGAGCATTGGAACCTGGTCAAACAGAAATCGACACGCAGGTGCTTCAACCAATCTTTAAGCAGAATCTCTCAGTTTGTTAATTGTTAGATGAATCAAGTAGGATAAAATCTGAAATTTGCTGCATGTTATCAAGCAGAGCAATTACCAGGAATATTTGAAGCTCAAATCAAAAGTTGAGGTCCTTCAGCAATCACAGAGGTAATATACTATCCACCAAGCCCCACAGTTTAGTTTTACAATGTGTCTGGGTCATTTGTTCATAAAATAAGTTGCTTGTTCAAGTGTTGATACTTGTAGTGGAGCCTTGATTCATGTGAAATATGTACTTTGTAATGTGTAGACATTTTCTTGGGGAAGAGATAGGGGACTTGGGCACTAAGGACCTGGAGCAGCTTGAGCATCAGCTGGACTTCTCATTGAAGAAAATCAGGTCCACAAAGGTAATTCAGGGCCAATCTAGTTTTCCTTTTAATCGTGAAAGATAAGTATCACTTGTTAGTAAGCCAACCATAAGGACAGAACATGCATATTTTGGCAAGGCTAGGGGGACCGTGTTAACAAATGAGGTGTTTTCATGCTTCGTCACCTATGACCTATCCATCAGCATGCAGGGAAACATGTTTACAACAGATAACTTTGTGCACATGTAAACCCTAAAGGATCGAAATATGTAGCACTGATGATATTTTGCTTTTTAATTAATGCAGATGCAGTTGATGATTGACCAACTTTCTGAACTGCAAACAAAGGTACAAATAACACAACTGGAGACTCTTTTAATAATTCTTTTGTTATAAAGACCAGATGCCATATCATGCTTGTATGTAATCTTTGTACAGGAAGAAGTCCTACTGGAAACCAACAGAAACTTGAGAATGAAGGTATGAAACCAGCATTTTGATTGTTGTTGTCATCTTTGATATTCACCATAACCAGTGCCATAAATTTTGTTTTATCTACTTTGGCAGTTGGATGAAAGTGGTCCAACAATGAGATCATCATGGGAAACTGGGGAGCAAATCATTCCATACAATCATCCACCACCTCCTCCTCAGTCAGGGGATTTTTTTGAGCCTTTACACTGCAACAATTCACTGCAAATTGGGTAATGTATCTAGAATCTAGTTCGCTAATATCTTGCTCAGTGTGTTATTTTTATTTACTTCAACTTTATTTCCTTACAGGTACAATCCTAGTAGTGTAACAGTTGAAGACACTGCTACAGCCTCTGCACTGGCACCAAGTGGACTCATCCCTGGTTGGATGCTTTGATTGTTTCAACTTTAATTACAAAGAATTCCATATTTTCTCATATAAACTGATTAGAAATTAAGAATAGACAATAATTAAAGCAAATTCCAGGTTCCAACCTATATTATGTTGCATCTGTTATGGAGGATGCATGCATGGTTTTAACTGTGGGGCGAAGCTCCAATATTTGTAAAAATTTGGATGACATATACTTTACTCATATACTATGTCTTTAGTTACTTGCTTTTGGGAGTCAAATCTTAAGTTAATATGGGAGATGAAGAAATCTGGTTCTGTGATATGCTCAAACACCATGGCAGGCATCCAAGTCTCTAAAGTCATGAATGAATCATATTAGTTACTGAAAAAGTGATGCAGCTAGCATTGCTTTTTAGCTTAAGTGGAAGGTTTTTGTCTTTTCAATCTGAAACCAACATCTGCCATATCTAATGTGGGAAGAGTATCTAATGCAAAGGCTTCAATAAAGTAGAATTTGGGATGAATTTATGAATTAGAATAAATTATTATAAATAATGAAATAAATAATTTACCATTTATAAATTCAAATTAACTACAGTTTTTCATACATTTATATAAGATTGAAACTCCAACTTAGAAATTTTGAAGTTGGATTATAGCAAAAGTTTTCAACTTGGAAATGAAAATTTTTGCTCAAAAACAAAAATCATTTTTACACACCAGGCTAGATTTTCTAAGCTTTACACCATGCTTAAAGGAAAATTAACTGAGACTTTGTTTTTAAAAAAAAAAAAAAATTATGTGTACCCTAAATCAGTTGAGTTATGATGAGGAACTTTTAATCTTGGTCTAATTTAACTTGAGTTATTGTTTTATTAAAATATTTTATTTAAATTTAATGCTAATAAATTTTAATATACAACCAAAGAGAGGTAGTCTACTCGCAAAAAGTAGGTCAAGGAATAGAAAATTAAAAAAATTTATACTTAGACACAAACAAATTTAATTTGAATGCTACAAAAGCATGGTTGACAAAATCATGATACCAAAAATTCAGAGTTTAAGGTCGATTTGGATAAATGGTGCGGTGCGGTGCAGTGTATTTGGTTTATTTTTTTGTCTTACGCTACAGTATCGCTATAATATCTAATATCATCGTCATTATTATTTTTAGACTAACAATAAGTAAACGTATCCTCCATCCAAACTCACCTTAAGTTATTTTTTCACTTAAATTTATAAACGATTTAAAAAAAAAGGAGAGGCTATAGATAGTTGATGAGTTGAAACAAGTGATATACATAGCTAAGAAGAAAGAAAGGTACCCTTCTTTTCGGTGAAAGCAACTACTTTCTAATAGTGAAGTAAGGATGGTGATATAAAATGACACATAAATCACGAGTTAGACGCTATTTCATAATTGACTCATATTAATTTTCCTAACCACTTGATTTGAAAGTTTCGCAAAAACCCTCCAAAAAAAAATAAAAAGTTAGGCATACAACAGTTATATTATTTATTTTTAATAATTTAATATCACATCAGTAATTTCATTTAGATTTATTTTTTTTTCAGAGTAAAAATAGTGAAATTTAAAATAGAAATAATGATGTAACATTAAACTATTAGAAATGAGAGATAGATGACGTGAGTTCATTGGTTCCAACCATCCTTCTTTAATATTAAAGACACTAATATTACTCCATGTTTTTCTTAAATTCCATGAAATTCACATTCAAATAGATTGTGCATATTTCAATAGATACCATTATATTTATTGTGACTCGTCAATGGCATCTTGTCCAAAATTGAGATGTTTTTTACGGACAAAATTGAAAAATTCAAAAAGTCTAAGGTTTAGGTTGAATTAGGGTTTTTTTTAACTTGTGTGCAAAGGCTATTAGTAAGGCTAGCAAAGCTCAAGGTATTAAGACTTTGAGTGCTAAAGTTATGACATCCTAAACTCGATTCAATCGTTGTATTCATTTTTCTCATATAATTTACAATCCCAAGTGGTTCGTATTTATAAATAACTTCGAAATCACTTTTCATATTTCTTTCATTTTAATCCTCAATTTCTAAACTTAGATATGATATTGGATACATGGATTCGTCACTTTGAATTGCCCGAAAATAATGACTTTAAGTATATGTCACCTCGAATTGCCTGATAATAATGACTATCTTAATACTCAACCCTTTGAGAATTTGAGTACCACTCTCCCACGATCCTCTAAAAATTGAGAAATATTAACTAGTGGAATACAAATATTTATCATATGACATGTCAACTATGTTCAAACTAATTTTTCATCGATTTACGAAAAATCTCCCAATTTATATAAATAAATCATAAATCTTTATCATCACATCATTATTTCATAATTTCAATACATATAATTTGTAACTACTACAATTTTTTAAATTATCCAATACATATATATATATATATATATATATAAGTGTTTCTACCTAACTAATTTGCTTAACTAATCGAAGTAGACTACTTAATTACATTATGTAATGAGTTGAAGTATATTAGCACAAAACAAAGTTTTTACTCGATCAGCTCCTTTTCCTTCCCTTTTGCTTTTGAAGCGTCAACCTTGTTTTTAGCTACAATGGGAAGAATTCATTACAAACACATCCATTATCATTGTTGGAAAAATGGTATTTTTGGGTAACTGTGAGGCATATTCTCGATAGGTAAAGGTGGACAGTTGAATCATAAAATTATGATTTTATATTCTACTTTATGAGACCTTTATAACGGTATATCATATGCTCAAAATGGATGAGTGATGAATGAGAAATTGATGCTCAAAGTAAATCACTTATGAATAAGTTGAGGAAAAGAAAAACTTAGATCCTACATTGGTTAGATACCAAGTGTGGGATGTGTTTACATATGAAAATCCACCAAAGATTTAATAAATGATTAAGTTTGAAGCTTTGTCTTGTGCGTAGGGGGTGCAAAGTCAAAACCATTAGGGCTAATGTGGGCGACCCAAAATGTTGGGTCCAAAAAGCGCTTGTGAATATTTTTGCTCAAATATGTAATTTAATTTTTTCCTCAACAAATATTAAAAGAATCTGTTTTAAAGACAAAATATCTCAATCTGATTTTATTCCAAATCTAATTTATTTTGATTCGATTTGATTCTAATCAAATTGATTTAAAGGTCCTTAAAATCAAATTTTTTTATCCTTAATTCACAGATTATTTCCTAAATTCCTCCACATTTGAGTGCCTATAAAAGCATAAAGAATGCTGCAGAATTCTTTTGAGACACACAATGATTTTATCTGTTCTTTTCACTCTCGAAAATATTTCTATCTCTCTCTGAATTTTCCAACGTTTCAGTGATAAAAGAAGACAATATTTGTTCGTTGATAACTGCAGAGATACTACTGTCGAGGTCATTGTGTTGTTGTATCCTGGGAGATAGACCACCAACGTTTCTCCAAGTATTGTAAGAGCGGTCGAATCTGTCTTAAGGAAACTGTAAAAACATTCATCAACATCTAGTAAACTCGATTTTCTAATTCGATTTATGGTATTTTCAAATCTTGCTATTTAAAATTTTCTTTTTCAGATCTGATCTTTTATATAAAAATAAATATTTATTTTATTTGATTTTGTTTAGATTTGTTGTGTTTTACATAAACAAAATTATTTGTTTATATTACTTTGTGCAGATATTGTATTTAAATATTTATATTTATATTTATATGTGTTCGCTAACGTGTTTTGTCCAACAATCTTAAGACAAATTTATATTTAACAATTCTCTAATCCGAGATAAATGAAACACCAACGTGAAAAGAAAAAAATACGTATTCTGTTTGTGAATAAAATTAAAATTGGAAAATAATCTGTTTCGGGATTTATTCCGCTGTTCAACAAATTTGATTCTATTTTAATTTATTTCAAAACAAGAATTAAGTGAATAATTCTGTTTCGGATTTATTTCCCACCGTTTAACAGATTTTAATCTATTTTAATTTTTTTTCCAAACCAAGAATAAGTTGAATAAATCTATTTCAGGATTTATTCCCACCGATTAACAGATTATATTCTATATTTGGATTTTATAATAATTAATTTAAAAATCTGTTTTGGGATTTATTTTTATCGTTCAACAAAATTGTTTTGAATTTTGTTTCCAAATAAAAATTTAAATTAAATAATTCTATTTCAGAATTTATTCCCACCGTTCAACAGATTTGATTTAATTTTAATTTAGTTTTCAAACAAAGAATTAATTAAATTCTGTTGCAGGATTTAATCTTGCCATTCAATAGAATTAATTTTGATTTTGTTTCAAAATTTTAATTCTACCGTTTAACAAAATCAAAGAATTGTATAAACTAGAAATTAAATTTCTATTAATTGTGGCCTTAGCTATGACTTTAAACTGTGAAAGTTTAAATTGTATCTTCAAATTTTGAAATTTTTTTTTTTTTATCAACGGTTGATTAAAAAAATACAATATGAGAGTGCATGTCTAGGATTGGTTCTTTGAAAGATTTGTTATTTAAGCATGCCTAGTGCATCACCTCTCTTTCAGGGTTATCTACCTAGTGCACTGTTATTATTGTGTTTTTCAATTAGATCGTGAAACTTTTGTTTCGAGTTTTAATTTATTAAATTATTTTCGTTTAACAAAAGTTAATAATTTTTCTAACTCTGGTTATGTTTTAGGAATATTAACAAAAAATTAAAACTCCCACCAATTCATCCAATTCGGGATTTGCTGCGTTGGTTCCAACTCAGGCTTTGAATCCAAACCCAACAACGTCGGTGGTTGTAGGACACAACAAGAAGCCTGCGAAGTTCAGTGGGCAAAATTTCAAAACATGGCAACAAAATATGTTGTTTAATTTGACCATGTTGAACTTGGCAAAATTTTTAAAGGATGACCCTCCTACTGTTAAAAAGGGTAAGGTAGATGATGTTATCGCCTTCACTGTTGTTGAAGCTTGGGAGCACTCAAAATTTTTATGTCGAAAATATGTCCTAAATGGATTGTCAGATGCACTGTACGAAGTATATAGTGTCAAGAAGACAACTAAGGAGTTGTGGACGACACTAAACCATAAATATAAATCCGAAGATATTGGAGCTAAAAAGTTTTTAGTTACCAAATTCTTGAATTTTGTAATGGATGATTCAAAAGTAGTTATGAATCAAGTGCAAGAACTTCAATTGATCATTCACGGAATTCTTTCCAAAAGGATGGTTATAAGTGAATCCTTCCAAGTGGCAGCTGTTATTGAAAAGCTAACCCTTTCTTGGAATGACTTCAAGAACTACTTAAAGCACAAAAGAAAAGAAATGACAGTGGAAGACCTGATTGTCAGACTTCGAATTGAAGAAGACAATAGAGGTGCTGAACAAAGGCTCACCAAAGCAACAAATGTCTGTGGTGTTAAGGCAAACATGGTAGAAGTTAAGAAAGACTTCAAGAAAGGAAAACAACCTCAGAAGGAGTCTAAACTGGAACCAAAAGGTGGTGTTTAAACAAAAATTTTCTAGGGAAATGCTTCAATTGTAGCAAGATGAGGCACAAGTCATCTGACTGTAGGCTTCCATTGAAAGTCAAAGTTGATGAGGCCAATGCTGTGGAAGAAATTTCCAAGGAAGTGTCTGATATAGACTTATGTGCCTGATATAGGCTTTATGTGGGAAAGGGATATGTAATGCAATCTCTGTAAAAGCAATAACAATGAATAAAAAATGTCCTTTCTTCCATTTTTATGTTTGAGTCATTTAATTTCTGGCATGGCAGACTCGTACTTATTAATTAAATACTTTACGAAGATTCATTAACTTAGAGCAAATTCCTTTGTTTCACATTAATTATATTCATAAATGTGAAACATGTGTTGAGGAAAATTAATGAGGTCTTCATTTCAAATTATTGAAGAAGCACAAAATCACTTGACCTAACACCTAGCAATGTTTTTAACTTAAGATTTATTCAAATGAGAGGAGGGAATAAATACTTTATTACCTTCATAAATGAAAGCACAAAACATTACTATGTGTATTTGCTTAAGAGCAAAAACAAAGAAGTTGAAAACCAACTTAATAAAATGGTGAGAAGTGATCATGATGATGAATACGTTGAACTATTTGGTGACACCACCATTTTCTCCTCAATCAAATGGAGTAGTCGAACAGAAAAGTTAGTCTCTAAAGGAAATGATGAACTAATTACTAGGAAGCTCTAGGTTATCACAGAACATGTGAGGGAGAAGTTGTTTTATCATCTAATTACCTCTTAAATAAGGCTCCTCTTAAGGAAAGGGATAAGACACCATATAAGTTATGGAAAGGTAGAAAATCATCCTACAATCACTTGGAAATATGGGTGTGTCCTACAGCTACATAGAAATGTGGGGGTGTCCTACAACCACTTGAAAATGTGGGGGGTGTCTTGCTAACGTAATGGTAAGTTGAGACATATGTGTCATCGGCATAATACCATTAGACAACTGATCTCAAACGGAGTTATCTCTATAAAAAGTTAACATTGCGAATCCGTTAACTACAATGACTCGAATTTAGGGTAGTAAAAAACGACATTTTTTCGAGACTTCGTATTTATTAATCTGACCCATAAATATTTAATAAAAATATTTACGAAAATAAATAGTGGTATATTGGTCTACCAAATAAGTAATTTTAGTATGATAGTGTTTTAACTAGGTATGAGGACTAAATTGCATAAGTGATAAAAGTGCGATCTATAAAAAGGGATTTTAATTGAAATCAAGAAGGGAGCACCAAAAGGACAAATTCCCCCTCTAATTGTTTAGTGTTGTTAGGTGGAGGGGAAATGTGGCTTAAAATTTTAGTTGAAATTTTGATTAAAGAAAATTAAAGAAAAAGAATGAAAATTTTCTTATATAAGTAGGAGTTGTTGAGAAGAAAGAAAATATCTTTCTTTCTTCTTCATCAACATTCGAGAACCAGAGAAGGGGAGAAGAGAAGTTTGGGTGCTTTGGTTCAAGCTTCAAATTGGTAAGCTTAATCAAGTCATTTTCTTGTAATTTTTATGTTTTTGGAATCCCGGTACCTTACTCTTCATGACCCATATCGTATTTTTCGTTATTGTTGAGAAAATTAAATACCATCATTGTCGGGTAGATAGAGCTTTAATGATAGTTTGAAGTATTTTAGAGCTAGAAATGAAATAGAAAATAAATGAGTGAGATAAATTGCTAATTTCAATTGTATAAGGGTCAAATTTGAAAGTTCGATAAGTTGATGTAAAAATGAGAAGATAGTGACTTAAATTTAGTTAGAATAATATGGATGTGTTTTAATAAAATATATTGTGTATTTAATTCTGTAGCTAACGTCAACCTGAATTCCTCGAAAAGGAAGGGCAAGGACAAAATCGTAGACGAGTAGCTCAAAAATTACGGTTGGTGTTTCTATAACTTTAACAAGTTTATTAAATTGTCAAATATCATTAATTGCTCAAATTAGAAGTCAATGTATGAAAATAAGGTATGAGAATAAGGTATGAGATTCTCTACTCAATTGAGTTGCTTTAAAAAAAAATTGATGGTGTGAGAATTTAATTGTATATTCTCCATGTATAAATGTATGATATGAAATGGTGATATTAGTAAATTTATACTTATTATTAGATTTCATTTTAAATGCATTTTTGTTGTGAATAAAATTAAATGTGGAAATGTGGTTTGGTATTAAATGAAAATTATTACCCTATTAACTGTTCGGACCGAGTCGAATATAGATAATATGCCATAGGATAGGAAGAGTTCAGGGTTACTTCGACTACAAGTCGATGAGACACTAGGTGCCAATGTACTTCGGTTTAACTGATGAGACACTGGGTGTCAACTTTATTTAGCGCAAGGCGCGATTTATTACTTTGGATTTATCCGATGAGGCACTGCGTGCCAAACCGATGTGTTGGTTGGATCCGTGTATCTGTCAGAGTCCGAGTCGTGTTAATAGGGAACTATAAATAATGATTATTATGATCACATAGAATGAAAATGTTATGAATGTTGTATTGGAAATAAAAGAAATGAGAATTGGTTATGCATGATGTTATTATGCATAATGGACATGGAAAGTGTAATGAGAAAATTTAAGAATGGTATATAAATATGTGTAATTATATTATGCATAATTGAATAGGAATGGGAATATAAAATGAATTGTGCATTAATGCTCAAAGAAATGATACTTGTATATGTATTAAAATAAAATGCACAAAGAAATGAGAATTGAGGGATAAATATGATCAATTATATATGGTATATATATATATATATATTCATGAGTGAATAATATAATGACTCTTATGTAAAGTGACAAAATATGGTATTTGACTTAACATTAGCTAATATTAGATTATAATCTATATAAAACATATATTGTTTAATGTTTAGTTATAGAAATACCACTGAGTAATATTCATGCGTGCGATTGTTTCTAGTGCACAGGTTAGGTACTTTTGTTAGATTCGCAACTCAACATCCAAAGACAATCCCACACTCTTGCATTAGTGAGTTTTGTTTTATTTTGAGTTGGCATGTACTTAGGATGAGTTGTGTTTCAGAGTGTCACGTATTTTGATGATTGTAATGTTGTGAACATCCCTAATATTAATTGGTAGATTGCTGTGAAATGTTTGATGATGTTTAGCCCAGGTTGGTATGTAAATGTTATGAAACTGTTTACTTGTTTCGGTTTATGTACGCTAGTATCGGTAAAACTCTGATGGTTAATTATGGTTTCGGTAGAACCAATCAGAGTATCGGTAGAAGTACAGGAGGAGAATGTATTTTACATACTGACTTGTGTTGTGTCGGTAGAAGTTCTCTTAATATCGGTAGTCTTATAGAAGTATCGATAGTTGGTTTTTAGGTTGCGGTAGAAGTCCCAGATTAAGATTACTTTGCTTTCCGAAATTCATAATATCGGTAGTAGGATATGTTGTATCGGTAGATTGCAGGGTTGTATTAGTAGAACATTTACAACTATTGGTAAGATTCTGTAGTGATTTCTGAGTCTTTACTGACTTGACTTCTATCGATACCTTCTCACCCAAGTATCGGTAGAATTTCACTTTAAAAAAAAAAACAACTTAAATTATTTCAAAGGTCGAATTTACTTATACTCACAAATAAATTATAACATTAATAATAATATACTTAATTAAGGTTTCCAATTAGGTTCTTATTGGATTTAATTAGTTGTGACACCTACTTGCTCGGGTCTGATGATCGGATCAGGTAAAGGGTGTTACATTTAGTGGTATCAAAGTCATAGGTTTAGTCGGTTCTCGAATTAAATCAAGCTCAGAGTTGTGTATAGAGCTACATGCTAAGTTGAGTCGAATATGATCTTATAATCGCAAGAGATGTAGGTAGAATCAAAAAATGAGGTGGACCAAGAGGTCCATATTAGTGACAACTCTACGGAGAATCCTATTAGAGCTGAATCAGTGACACCACGCAATCAACTCGCGGGTGTCCAACAACCTAATGTGGGTAGGGACCTTGGTGAATGTCAATGTGATTCTAATATACTTAGAGCTGTAACTAATGCTCTTCAGCATGTTATGAAAGCTACTCCGGCTATTACATTTATAACTAATACTCGACGAGCTTCAATCAAGGAGTTATGGAGATACGGTGCTATAGAATTCTTAGGTTTAAAAAGGGGTTGATACCTCAACGGTCGAGGTTTGGTTAGAGTCGACTAAGCATTTTCTTTAACAACTTGAATGCACTCCACGTGAGAGTGTGATTTGTTTAGTTTCTCTTTTGCAAGGAGAAGCATACACGTGGTGGTAGACGACCATGCGCCACGTACCTATTGAGCGAGTGAATTGAGAGTTCTTCTAGAGGGAGTTCTAGAAGAAATATGTAAGGGAATTATACCTCGAACAAAGGAAACAAGAGTTTCTATTGTTAAAATAGAGCGAGATGTCAGTGGTAGACTACGAACGAGAGTTCTTACGACTAAGTAAGTACGCCATCGAATTTCTTCCTTCCGAAGCCGAGAATTGCAAGCGATTCTTACGAGGGTTAAGTGATGAGCTTCGAGTACAGTTGGTATCTCACCGAATATCCAAAATTTTCGACTTAGTTGAGTAAGAGAAAATGGTAAAATAAGCCTTAGGTCTTGACAAAGAGACCGAGATTGCACGTTTTGTTGGGAAATGAACTGGGGCTGCTAGTTCCCATCCTCACCAGAAACAGTCAAAGGATACTTGTGGTACTTTGAGATCAACATTTAAGATTGAAGGAAAAGAGATTGACAACCAATTGTGTCTATGGGTAGTGTGCGAGGTCCGTTTCGAGATGTTGAAGTGCCAATCTGCGAACATTATGGGAAAAAGCACTGAGGTGAATGTTGGAAACTAACTCGAGCCTATTTTCGTTATAGATGGTTGGACCATGTTGCTCGAGATTGCCCAAGAGGTGATGCTACCACTCATGTTTCTATTCAGAGGTCTACATCTACAGTTAGAGGTTGAGGAAGTAGTCGTGGTGGTTCCGTCTCTAGAGGTGGTGCTATAAGAGGAAGCGATGCGATTACTCCAAGTTAGATGCTAGAGTACCAGCTCGAGCTTATGTTGTTCACACTCGTGAGGAGGGCGATGTTACAGATGTAGTTACAAGTATCTTCTTATTAGGTTCTGTACCAGCTTATGCCTTGATAGATCCTGGATCGTCTCATTCTTACATTAATCCAGAGTTGGTTATATCGGGGAGTCTTAAATCTGAGATATCTAAGGTATCCATGGTTGTATCAAGCCCCTTAGGATAGTCTGTGTTGGGTTAATTCCCACCTTGATGAATTCTCAGGGTTGTCAGACATAAAGCTTGTTTCATGTTCTTCCTTTTCCAAATAATTGATCCATTGAAAACCATTCACAACAATTAAATCATCATGCCTCCACTCACTAATCTCCCATAAAGTGATTAGTTCCTCATGGGTTTCATAAACAAAATAGATTCAATAAAAATATGAAACATAATGAACGTATTGAAAATATTGAGAATAAGAAAATCCCTGATTCGTATTGAGTATTAAAAATAATTCCCGAATGTCTAGGAGCATCCACAGATCACGTCTTTGAAATAAAAGAACAAAAGGAAATAACTAAACTTAAGAAATGAAATAATTAAAACCTAAATCTAAGAAAAGAGAAAAACCTAAACTAAACTGAAGAGAGAAAATTTAATCTAAAGAAGTGTGTAAAATAAGAGCCAAAAAAGCATATTTATAGATTTTAGGTGGCCGTCGTCCTGAATCTTAGGCCAGCTAATATTCCCAAGCTTAAAGTTGCATTGTGAAGGCCAAAGCGTCCTTTACTTGGTGTATTTTTGCGTTTGGAGGTCGATGTCACGACACACCAAGTCTTGTGTCGTGACATAGTAGTTAATGTACTCTTCTATGGACATCTTTAGGGGTTTGTCGTGACACCCATATTCCCTATCGCGACATAGCCGGCAATTTCGATCTTTCTTCGTTCTGGTCCTCATGTCGCGACATTTGTTGCCTCATGTTATGACATAGTGATCAATTTTGATATATATCACCTTCTAATGGTCTCTTGCACATTCATAAAGTACATTAGCCAACCTTTAGGTCTCAATCGGCCCTAACGTCAATAAAAGACTCATTTTCAAACTTTTTACACATTTTATTGATTTTATAGAAAACTACTAAATCCTAAGTAAATTCTAGCAATAATACTTTATTTCAAACTCCTAAAGTGTGAAAACTAGTTTAATCTACTAGGTCAAATTACAACAGATCATCTCCTACATCATATTCAATCTCTCTCCTTTTTTTAAATTGACATATGATTTTTATCTGTTCATAACTACTTTCAATTTTTCTTTAATCAATTGAACATTTTTTTTTCAATTTCTTGTATCAAATATAGATAAATTATTTTCTTCTCACCTAGTTCAGTCCAATACAAAGGAGTACGACATTTACGACCATACACTGTTTTGTATGGTACCATCTAGATTCTTATTTAGGAACTATTGTTGTACGCAAATTTTATAAGTGGTAGATACCTTTCCCATTTATTTTCAAAATTATCTATGCAAGACCAAAACATATCTTCTATTATCCATGTTCTGATTGCCTATCTGCTTGTTGATGAAAGGCTACGTTGAAACTCAATTTGGTGCCAAGTGAGTCATATAACTTCTTCCAAAACCTTGCAGTAATCAAGATCACGATAAAAAATAATAGACTTTGGCACTTTGTGAAGTATTACTATCTCAACTATATATAAATCGACAAGCTTATCTAATGACCAATCTTTTCTTACTAGTAGAAAATAAGCTAACTTTATCAATCGATCAACTATAGCCCATAGTGCATTGTGCTTCTTTCAAGTGAGAGGCGAGTCAATAACAAAATCCCTATTTATTTTATCCCATTTTCACTCAGGATTGCTATGGGCTAAATCAATCATGTTGGTACTTGATGTTCAACCTTGAATATTTAACATGTCAAACACTTAGCAACATATTCCCAAATCTCGATACATCATGGTAATTCTTGGATGCATAATAATGGACCATCATGCACCTCTCGAAATATCTCATTTTCCAAATCAACCTTGTTCGAAACATAATTCTACCATGAAACCTTATGTAATCATTATCACCAATATCAAAGTCCTCGAACCGTCTTACTCAATCAATTTTTGTTTGTCTATCACCTTGTTATCCGCCAATTGAGCTTCTTTAATAAGTTCAATCAAGTGTGGCTTCACTTTCAACTTAGCTAATAAAGCACCAGAATCACAAATTCTCAACTATGTAAACATTGATCTTAATTCAATAAGTTTTTTTTGACTCAAGGCATCGACAACAACATTTGTTTTGTCTGGATGATAACCAATCACACAATCATAGTCTTTTAGCAATTCAATCCATCGATGGTGGCTTAAATTCGGTTCGTTTTGGGTGAGAAGGTATTTTAAACTTTTGTGATATGTATAGATGTAACACTTCTCACCATACAAATAATGTCTCTAGATTTTTAATGCAAAAACAACAGCTACTAGTTCCCAATCATGGGTTAGATAATTACACTCATGTGGCCTTAATTGTAGTGAGACATAAGAAATTACTTTCCACCCTACATCAGAACATAGCCAAGATCATTAAGAGAAGCATCACTATATATTAAAACCAAGGTCTTGTAGTTGAACTTCCAACTCTTTAGGTGACATACGATAAGGAGCAACAGATACTAGAGTAATTCCTAGGTAAACTTCAATTGCAAATTCTACCTCTCGATCAAGAGGTAATCCTAGTAATTCTTCTGGAAACAAATTTAACAATTCACATATTGTATGAATTTCCTCCAATTTAGGCCTTTTCATAGATCAATCACGAGATCCAAATCCAAGGAGTTGAAGTCAAGATTCAACTCATTCATTCAAGACTTTATCACGAAGAAATTTCAAGAAGAAGAGTTGAAGATCCAAAATGGTGGACTTTGGAGTTTAATACTGTGCGAGGATGAATTAGAAGGGACCTATTTTGTTCGTGGACTTAAAATCTTAATCCATGATGACAAGCCCATTTGGAAGATGCTAACAAGCTTAGGCGTTACACTTCAAAGACCCAATCAAGCTCGCACACCTAGCCATGTTATAATCATTAGACTTGTTGTGCACTTTTGGAAGAGATCTAGGATTTTTTGGGTCAATATGTCTTCATATTGATCAAGTATTTGTCTCTTAGCTTCACAATACACTTTGAATCACTCGATTTTGAGTCTAGGAACTCAAGTTATGACCGTTTTAATGAAGACTCTGCGAGTAGAATTTTTGGATAAGACTATTACAAAAATGACGAGTTTCAAGCTTTTAATTTGAGTTTAAATCATATTGGGTATGATTTTTATGCTTAATTTTTATTATATAAGAGTCCAATATTGTATTTATTAGGTCTTATTTTTTCAATATTTATTTATTTTGAATTTTGGACAGTTTTTAAGTATTTTAATTTATTTAGGAGTTTTATGTTTCTTAGTCAACAATAAAGTTTAGTTTAAAACTACTTCTTGTTTAGTTTAATTAGAGTTTTAATATACTTGAGAGTTTTATTTAGATGTACTTAGCTAGCCTATATAAAGGCCTATTCATTGTACACAATTAATAATTCGTTCAACAACTTCTATATTTTGAGTTAATAAAATTCTCCTTGAGTTTTCTTTTAGAAGAGATTTAACAATCTTTTCAGATTGTGGAGATTATTGTAACAGCCGTTTTTTCAGTGGTTTCAAAAATAGTGGTTTCGAAACCACAAATCTGACTAATAAGTCTATAATTTTTTATTATTTTATTTATATGGGTTAAATATAGTTATAATGAATTTTCATTTGATTAAATTTTGCTAATTGAACAAAAAGTTAAGTATAAGTGGTGTGTCCTGAAAGTCGAGTGATTTCGAAAATTGACGTATCAGGACCTCATTTCTGTAAACCGAGGTCGTAAATATTTTTATTAAATATTTACGGAGTTATTTCATTAGTATGTGAAGTTACAGTTTGGAAATTTTATTGCTTGGATAGTTATTTAAAGAAACAAGACTAAACCATAAAAGTTACAAAAGTTAATCACTATTGAATTTTATTAACTAAATGACTTAAATAGTATGTGTGAGGACTTGTATGGTATTTAGACCATTATAAATATTATTGGACGGTTAAGGCTAGTTATCTAGTTAAATTTTATGTTAATAATAAAGGGTAAAATTGTAAATAAATAAATAATGCATAAACAAAAGAAAAAGCAAATGTATCATCATCTTCCTTAGCTTATTTTTCCACTGAAACTTAGAAATAAAAACACCATGGACAAGCTCAACATTCGGCCAAGCTTAGATTGATGCATGTAAGTGATTTTCTAATCTATTTCTCGTAAATTTTATGTTTTTGAGATCATTGTAGCTTAATCTAGCTAACCCATGGACTAATTTGTGAAACTTTCAAATATTTTGAGGCATGCCATTGATGAATTTGTGATGTTTTTAAAGTTTGATAGTTGTTGAAGCCCAATTTTGACCGGACCCAAATTCAAATGACCCAAACTAAACCAATTACAAAGCCCAATAGGCCCAAACCAATTAACCCAAAAGAAGCATAATCTGCTACAAATGGATGCTGCAGCCACCTCCATCTCAGCCAATCAGAGGCCGCCACGTTAGCAGCATAGTTTCTCACCAGCAACTTGCACCATTGCTCACCTACCACCGCCACTGTTTCAAGCCTCCACCATCGAACCTGCAAAAAAGGAGATTAGATGTACATTTAGTGGCATAGGACAAAAGAAAATTATTGAAACATAGGCTATAAAAGCCGAATTTATTTCAGTTGTAAAGAGTTGGATTTTGAATATTTTAAAATCAATATATACTCATTCACTTCTCGGCAGAAGCAACAAATATCTGTTAATCAAAGTAGAAAGATTCAATAGTAGGCAGAGGAATCATAACGTCACCAGAATACAAAGCATCGAGCGAGTACAAGGTACTTTAAATACATGCATTGACAATTTGTTTTTTATTCCTGATTCAAATATCAAAATGTTTTAATTGCACATCAATACCCTGCTATCTCAATTACAGCTGTCATTTATTACAATAAATGGCATTAACAATAATGGATTAATAATAATATCTATAATAATATCAATGGTATTAATAATAAACAGTGGTAATAATAATGATATATTAATAATAATAACTACCCCATTAATAATAATAATAATAATAATATTAAATATTTTAATAAAAAAAGAAATCAAAAAGTCGGGACGTATCTGTTTCGATCGTGCTGAATTTGTATCACCACGTCGGAGTCGAAGCCTACCACCGTCGCCGTTGCGCACTCGCCAAAAACAGACATGCAAAGAATCAAAAAACAATTAATAATAAAAAAATAAAAACAATTTTAAAAAAATGGAGTTTTTAAGAAAAGTTTAAAACACAAAAAAAAAGGGAAAAAAGAACGATTTTTTACCTTCGACAGAGGCGCGTGGCGCGTAGGAGGAAACGCGGCGACAGAAACACGGACTAGCGCGTGTAACAGGCGCGACGACGACGCGCGAGGGTTCGCGGTCTCGGACGGAGGCACGTGGCGGCTACGCTTCGACAGACGGTGGCCGGACTAACCGGCCGGAGCATGGCCGGCCATGGAGGGGGGAGAGGATTTTTTTTGAAGGGTTTTTGGTTTTTGGTTTTTTTTTTAAAAAAAGGGTGAAAAGTGATTATTTTTTTTGGAGAAATGACTTATTTATAGCCATCCAAAACGGTGCCGTTTTGGCATGGCTCTAGAATGCACAAAACGGCACCGTTTCACTTAATAACTCGAAGTCCGATCCGACCCGACTGAGGATCCGCGTGTTTTTAAAAGGAGGGGCTATTTATGCGTTCGATCCTTCCGCTTTTTCTAAAATTTTCAATCAGGTCCTTTTTGCACTTTTAATTAATTTTAAATTGGTCGAATGATTTTCATGGTTTTTCAATTTAATCCCTCGACCTTTTAAAAGCACCAGGAGCTGCCACGTGTCATGATTTTGGCTTATTTATGCAAATAGTCCCTCTTATTATTAATTTGTTTTATTTTAATCCTCAAATCGAGTTTTATCTAATTACAAAATTACCCCAAAATTTTTTTATGGATTTCAAACTAGTCCTCTAACTTCAGGATGCCTGAGGGGCTACCACGTGTCACTTGTTTTTTGGTTTTATTGCCCTGGAGTTCCTAAACTTTCCAAAAATTCCATTTTTACCCTCGAACTTCTAAAAATCCATTTTTTACCCCAAAACTTCTAAAAATTCTATTTTTACCTCAAACTTCCAAAAATCCCATTTTTAACCCCAAAACTTCCAAAAATTCCAATTTTACCCTCGAACTTCTAAAAATCCCATTTTTGACCTCGAAACTTCCAAAAATTCCATTTTTACTCTCGAACTTCCAAAAATCTCATTTTTGACCCCAAAACTTCCAAAAATTCCATTTTACCCCCGAACTTTTAAAAATGCCATTTTTTACCTCAAAACTGCTAAAAATTCATTTTTTGCCCTCGAACTTCCAAAATCTCCATTTTGGACTTCAAAACTCTCAAAAATTACCCTCTTACCCCCGAATGTCTAAAAATTCCATTTTTAAACCTTAAAATTTTCCAAAATTACCATTTTGCCCCCAGGTATCCGAAAAGTCTCATTTTAAAACCCGATCGCGTCCTTTTTCTTTATCATCAATATTTGCGTTTATTTTAAACATTATGCACTCGTATTTTGCATTTTTTTTACCATTTTATTTTCTTATTTATCTTACTTCGCGTTATTTAATATCCATTATTAGCTGCTTATCCGTATTAAACTCACATGCTTGTTTTCAAAAAAAAATTTTCATAAAAAATTTAAAATCAAGGCAATATTCTTTTATTTCGAGTTTTGAAATTTGCACATTAACTTACTAGGTGCAATTTTTCTTCAAATCGAAATAATCGAAATACCCTTAATCGAGGAAATGTTTCCTTATCTTCGATTCTAAAATATTGCGCCTTAACTTACTAGGTGCAACCTTTCTACAAATCGAGATAATTGGATATCCTTTTCGCAAAAATTGAAAAAAGGTTTTACAAAGGAAAACTCGTTATTTCTAGATCTTGAAATGTCATGTCCTAACTCACAGGACTTAACTTTCTTCCTCGATCACTTTGAAATAGTGGGATTTCCAAACAAACCCGATTTCTTTTAAACTTAACTCATGCATTCAAGGATCGTATTTTAAACTTTATTCAAGCTTTTAAAAATTACAACTTAAGACCCAAAAATAATCAATACGGTACCAATTTTGGGCGTATGAGGGTACTAATCCTTCCTCATGCGTAACCGACTCCAAACCTATTTTTTCTGGATTTCGAAGACCTACATGTTTTCAAAACGATTTTTAAAGCGTTTTGTGGTGATCCAATCACACTGAATAAAGGATTGGTGGCGACTCCCATTATTTTTTGATTTTAAAATCATTTTCGAAACACGTCGTGGTTTTGACAATAGTCAAATAGGACTATTTGGTAAAGTGATTTTGGTTAGTTTTAAGTTTAAGGACTAAATTGATAAATTAATAAACTTGGAATGAAATTCTTGTGATATTTTAATAATTATAGGCTGTAATGAAATAAGGGAGATTTTGGCTAGCATGAAAGAGGTGAAATTGTGATAGATTTAAAAGTTTCGGGTTTAAGGACTAAATTGAATAAAAAGTTAAAGTTTAGGATAAATGTGTAAAATAACGATTAAAGGTCAAATATATGAATTCTAGTATTTTATGATATTTGGATTGATTAATTGAATAAAATTATTATATCTAGATCAAGAAATGGATCGGTTGGTTGATAATCGCGAGAAAGAAAAAGTCATTGAGTAATTGTCGCTAAAGTGTTCGTAGCTATTGAGATTAGGTAAGTTCATAGTTTTAATTCAGTATTAAATGTTGTTAATGATATGTATATGTTGAAACTATTGAAATGAAATATATCTTTGTGAAATATAATAAATTTTTGAAATGATTTCGATGGAGCGAGTAAAAGTTTCATACATGAGAGTTCTATCTGAAATTTTTATCTGAACTGAGCTCCAGCATGTGTTGCAGACTCGGATATACATGTGAATGGGGTTTAGCTTGGACTGGTAATCCGTTTTCTTTTAACGGTTTAGTCTAGATTGGTAACCTTACATGTATACATAGCCCTGATCATGTTATTTTTTTCTATGTTGTCATTGGTTTAGCCTGAACGGGTAACCTGACACATTTATTCTATATCTGATTAGTTATTACGAGCGTTATCTGTTTCTGGACTTATGTATTGAATACTTTTACAAATATCCATCAGAAGAATAAAGGTTATTTGTTACGGAACTGTTTCTTTGAAGTAAACAAATTGTGAACTCTGAGTATGCGTAAGTTTAAATTATTACTGACTTGAAATTGTTGAATCATGTTGTGTTAAGGTTAACACTTTGAAATGTCTATATGAAATGGTTATATGAAATGGCTATATGGATTGGTTATATGGAAATAATCATATGAAATGTTTATGTGGATAGATATATAAAAAGAAACACATGAAATGAACATTTGAAATGTGAAACGTGGAATGTTAAATGAATAGATGTTGAATGAATATTATATCTAATGTGTTTACTTGCATATGTTTTATAACATGAAAATGTTATAAGTTTTGTATATGTGAACTCACTAACCTTGTGAGACTTGTGATGTGTATAGGTAATGAACGAACTCATGATCATAATATTGAACTATCTTGTAAAATGTTTAAATTGCATCATTTTCGGTAAATTAATGTTTAAGTTTATTACGAATTTACTAAGCTTTACGTAAGCTTACCTTATGTTGGTTTTTCTTCCTTGTAGATCGTCAGATTCGAGTTGTCAATTGGATTGTTTTTGGAGATCACACTATTTGTTTAATGATTCGGTATAAGTTGTGGTTATTTTGATTTAGGTTATAGGTGGCATGTTCTAGGAGCATTTAAGTTCTTTTACTATAAAAGTAGTTATTTAAACTTGGTTTAAGCATATTTGTGTATATATCTTTGGATGTGGCTTGTATATGTCCATATATGTATGTTTTTAGTTGTTTGGTATATTCATCTTGAAAGTATTTGAAACATGGTAAGATTGAAGTTGAATGGAATGGATGAATTGGTATGTTTGGCATGTGTTTAAGGTAAGGACTTGAGATCTTTGAATGTGAATTAGTTTGGTGTATGAAATGTGGTGCCAGTGAGGGCACATTGGTTAGGCACTTAGGTTGGATGTTTTCGTATGTTTTAGGCATGTCTAAATGTGTTTTGCAGATTTGAAAATGGTTGATATTAACTTGACTTGGTACTTAAGAAAGGGTTGAAAATTTGGCTTGCTTATGAAGCTTTTAGGTTGCACACGACGTGGGACATGGGCTGTCACACGGTCGTGTGCCACATACAATTTGTTCATACGACTATATGGATGTTAGATTTTTAGGCGCAGGATTTTTCACACGAGCACAGTGAGTTACACGGCCTGGCAACACAACCGTGTGACCTTAAGAGCACGAGCGCATGGAGGAGTCACATAATCATGTTTGGTGCCACATGGGCTGGTCACACGGTTGTGTGACCCTTGTTTCCACTTTTTAAACAAAATTTTTGTATGCGTTTCAATTTGATCCGGATTTAACCCGAGTTACTTTATATGATCCCTAAGCTCAACTTAGGTCCTGATATGCTTGCAAGACATATAAATGGTTGTGTTTTAATATTATGTGAATTATTTGATTATATTGTATAAATGATAAAGTTTTATTGTTGTAATGCCTTATAGCTCGAGTAAACTTCCAGACCAAGTATAAGGTATTACAATTATCTTCAAGCTTTTTCTTGCCAAGTTTTCTATATTAGAGGGGAAATTAGAGCCATTTGAAGGGGGTTGTGCATTCATCTAGTTTCCAAGACTCCTTAGAACTTCTACACGTCACTTTCAATCTTTTCCAACTATATTGTTTCGTTTCTTAGTTATTCTGTTATGTTCTTGTTTAAATGTTTCTAATATTTGATTTGGATTCCTTATTCTTTTTCTATCTAAAATAGTTTTTTTAATAGTCGCCCTTTTAATTCTTAAATTTTATTTGGGTTTGTTTGTGTTTTACGTTGAATTGAAATCCAAGTTCTCCTTCATTCATCTAGAACTCTAGGCCAAATCCGCGATTTGGACAAGCTTACAATCCTGTTTCGTGCACGTATCCTTATCACATTTCTTCACCATTTGAACATTGTATCGTAAACTTTTTCTTTTGACAATAAAAAATTACACCATGTTTTGACAACCAGTCCATTCCCATAATCACATCAAATTCATCAAATGACATTAATAACAAGTCGGACTGAAATATTCTACCTTGAATTTTAATTGGGCATTCCAGACACACTTGATTTACAATCATTGATTGTCCTAACGAACTCAAAACTCTAATTCCTACTCAAAAAACTCAGTTAAAAGTTTCTCTATGCTGGCTAACTCAACTCTCATGTAAGAATACTATTGTTTATTTATGGATTTTAAAACATTTTATAATAATACTTAATTGTTATGAATATTTTATTAAGTGGATGTCCATCAAGATCAAGATAAGTTTGGTTGAAGTTTAAATTCTAGTTGTCATCAGAATTAGAGTTTTATTCCTTTTATACTTTCTATGTCTATAAATATAGACCTTGGAGAAGCATTGTAAGATACTTCTATTGATCAATAAAATACGCTCTCTCTCTTACTCTCTCATTCTCTTTGTTATTTACTATATGTCTCTTTATTTTATAACATGTTATCAGCACGATTCTCTTTTAATTATTTTTTTTTCTTTTAATCGTCAATTGAGGCCGACGCACTATGGGTAACCACTAGAGCCTTTAACTACTCAGTGCTCATGATAATAGCCAAGGTGATAACGATGATGTTGAAGATCTTCAGGTATATTTCACTATGATTTATTTATTATATCATGTTTATTAGAATTTGGGAAGCTCATGATAATAGCCAAGGTGATAACGATGATGTTAAAGATCTTCAGGTATATTTCACTATGATTTATTTGTTATATCATGTTTATTATAATTTGGGACTAATCATGGCAATATGAATAGATGGATTTTGATTTGAAATACACGCATGTTTGCGATGGTGATTATGGAATAAATAATCTAGCGAGACATTTATAAGTTCGTCCTACTAAATTTGTTGCATTCCCAAAAGTGAATGTAAACATAAAGAAAATAATCATGGACCACTAAAAGTGGGAACATAGTGATGAATAAGAGAACAATGAGGGTTCTCAAGAAACTCTTCAAAGGGCAAAGATAACTTATGTTATCAATGTGATATGAAAAGTTTTTAGCCACATATGTGGTGTATGCCCAAATATTTTGTTTGGGTTAATATTCTTTGAGGAAGGATATAAGAATGTAGTAATGAATTCTATCAATACAGATAGAAAATATTTATTTTATTTGGTATTGAAACAAACCAATATTATTCAAATATTTACTAGTACAAAATTGAAGCTCCAAAAGCTAATATATTAACATCTTGTGATGGTTAATCCATTAGTTTTAAAAGATATTCATGATGGATCTCATATTCGAATGAGGAAAAGATTATATTTCATATGAATCAAAAGAGGATTGGGTTATTGATTTATATTGAATTGATTGTGATATTCTTTTATCATTATCCTCATTAAGGGGTTGAAGTCAAAATATTTGACTGTGAAATATCTATTTAAATTGTGGAAGGAAAAATATGAGCAATAGAATATGGTAATTCTATCTAAAGCTCATTATGGTTGGATGCACCTGAAGTTGCAAGTTTTTAAAACTGTGAGTATAACTTTACAGTATTCAAAATAAGTTCTCAATTAAAAGTACGTGGAAAAATATTACTGATGAGAACCTTACAGGAGAGAACTTATTTAGTTTTTCATGATTTGAATGTGCTCTTACAGTAGCAATATCATGAAAAAAAAATTACTTATGGTTGAACAAAAGTTTTTAATCATGAAACCTAACCATTCCCTGAAGAGAATATAACATTATGTGATAAATTCAAAGGATATAATATTTGACATGGATGTAGTAAATTGGACTATAATAATAGTCATGGGGGATGATTGTGATAATTTTTCTTACCACCAAAAGTAGAAAAATGAAGAAAGTAAGAAAATACCAAGACTTTTCAAGAACTCTTTAAGAAGAGAGACAACTTATGTATAAAAGGTCATTGTTTATGTACTTGTTGTACAGTTGGAAAATAAGATCCACTCTCAAAGTTTGCTATTAATAAATGCCATGCTTTTGAAGATTTTGGCATATTCCCTGAAACGAATATTACATATAATTATTTGGAAATTATATTATATGACTTAGTGTCATTATAAACTTCACATTGATTTAGACATTTCCAGTCGTAAATGTCACAATGGAACTTATATGTGGATACAAAGTGAAAGGAATGATAGTAAAATTATCAATTTGCTACAATTTAGTTCAAATTGAAATGCATGTTAAAGTAAACTAGAAATTTATTGGTACAAATATATTTACTACTTGGCATCATCAGTTAGACCATCCTAGATCATATATGATGCGAAAATTATTTGAGAATTCATATGGACATTCATTAAAGAACTAGAAGATTCTTTAAATTTAAAGAATTCTCATTTGTTGATTGTTCTCAATGAAAATTGATTGTTAAAAACTCACTAGCTAAAGTTGAGATCTAATGTCTCGCATTTCTGAAATGAATATGGGCCCGTTAATCCACCATGTTAATGGTTTTGATATTATATGATTTTGGTAGATGCATCTACAAAATAAACACATATGTGTTATCAACTTGCAACCTGTCGTTTGCAAGATTGTTTGAATAATTAATTTTAGATAATGCAGTTAAGGTAATTCATCTTGCTAATATTGATGAGTTTATATCTCAGTATTTTATTGATTGAGTTTGAAAAACTTTGGTAAAAGTTTGTTATTTATGCACATAATGGTTTAGAGAAATTATTGATTGAATGTCTCTGATTATTACTGATGAGAACTGAACTTTCTCTTTCAACATAGGATTATATTGATTTACGTGTTGTACGCATCAAGCCAATAAGTTTTAAATACTCTCCATTGCAATTGATTTTGAGTCAAAAGCTAAATATTTCTCATCTTTGAATTTTTGTATGTGCGTATATGTTCCAATTGCTCCACCACAACGCACAAAGATGAATGAATCTTCAAAGAAAGTTGGAAATATACATTAATTATGGGCCTCCTTTTATTATGACATATTAAATGTATTGGAGATACAATTATGACATGATTGTGATTACTATTTTGATTTGATAGTTTTCCCGACATTACGGGGAGAGAACTAATAACTTGTAATGAGTTAAGGGGAGAGTAATTTGAACCAAAAGTTCAACAAGGATAACTCATTAAAGTTCCAAATATGAAAATTTTATAAAAGGAAAAAATTTAGATGGTCATATAGTGAAGGCGGGTGCTCCAGAAGAGACCCAAGACATAACTAATAAGTAAAACTTCAGAAGAGCTTCAGGTACCTGAAACTAAAGATTAAAATAGTGAAAATAAGAGATCTCAATAAGTTATGTCAATTTTAGAAAATGTCGAACCAATAATAAAAGTGGTCGACAATGGTTTTACATGCAATATTATTGTGAAAATAATGAAATAAAAGGAGGATATTGAATAAACTGGCCAAAATAAAAAGACGCAACTCAAATACAATTAAATTTGTAGAGTTTTTGGACCAGCAGTCCAAATATCTAAAGGTATAAAGCCAGTGAGGGTACAAATGAAGTAGTTTTGTAAAGGTGAAATAAAAATATGAAGTTTTTCGCTAAGTTTTGTCATTTATTATGAGAAGATATAATATTCTTTTGTGGTGGATGCAATAACCTTTAGATATATTATTAAACTGGCAGTTCATACTTGCGTCTCATGGTTGTTGTTACAACATTTTGTGAATTACTAAATAGTAAAGTTTATATTAAAATCCTTGAAGGATTTGAAATGCTAGATGGATATTGAAATTATCGGGAAATTGTTCATTTATATGAATTGAAATAATTGGAGATGTGGTAAATTTGACTTAGTCAATAATAGTTGAAGGAGGATTATAAAATAATCCAAAATATCTATTTAAGATTTTATAGAAGAATCATGATTAAAGTTTGTTAATACTCTTGAAGAGATCAAAATATATTTTCCCCAAAATTTTTCCTCTCATGACTTTCAAAAAATGGTGATATAAATGTTTAGCAGATATATTCAAATAGTCATTTGAAAGATTAGTATTGAAGATTGAATACATAGAATATAAGATATTATGTGATGTTTTTATGAGGGGGAGTAAATACGCGTTGTACTCTTTTTCTCTTAACCAAGGTTTTGTCCCATTGGGTTTTTCTAGTAAGGTTTTTAATGAGGCAACATGTAATGCGTATTATAGATATGCGTACTCTTTTTCCTTCACTAGGAAATTTTTTTTTCCACGGGGTTTTTATCTTAGTAAAGGTTTTAACGAGACATATTATCTACCAATGGACAAGGGAGAGTGTTATGAATATTTTATTAAGTGGATGCCCATCAAGATCAAGATAAGTTTGGTTGAAGTTTAAATTCTAGTTGTCATAGAATTAGAGTTTTATTCCTTTTATACTTTCTATGTCTATAAATATAGACATTGGAGAAGCATTGTAAGATACTTCTATTGATTAATAAAATACTCTCTCTTTTGATCTCTTATTCTTTTTGTTATTTACTCTCTGTCTCTTTATTTTATAACATTAATTTAATTTTTTTGAATAATAATACTTAATTTAATTTTATGTGATTATAAATATATAATTTTGAATAATGTTATGCAAATATTAAAAGCAAAATAACTTATTTTGCCCTTCAAATTTACAAAAAAAAAAAAAAAAAAATTTAGCCCTCCATTTAATTTTGTTTGTCAAATCACTCCCAAAATATTAAAAAAATATTTTTATATACTTAATACTTTTTAATAATTTTAATTTTTTAAAAAATATATTTTTTAACATTTTAAAAAATTAATTAATTACTAATCTGACATCCACATATATGTTACATCAATAGCGTTAACAAACATTAATTTTTCCATCCATTTTGGGTGATTTGACAAATAGTGCAAATTTAAGGATTAAAAGAGATGAAAAAAATAAATGGATGGCTAAAATAATTTTTTTTTTTTTTTTGTAAAATTGGAAAGTCAAATAAATCATTATACCAATATCAAATTATGATAGAAAAATGTTAAAATAATATTAAGATTTATTATTTATTCTTTTTAGTGAATATTATCTATTAGAAAACAACTTTAATTTATTTAAAATAACAAAATATTGTTTTAATATGTATTACTTAAATTGTAATTTAATTTACATGTGATATCAGAAAATAAATGTAGTTTCTAATATTTATTACTTTAACATTTAAATATAATAAAAATGTCAATGAATTAATTCAAGTTATATGTTATGTATAGAGATTAAAATGTTTATATTAGTTTCATAAAAATAAAATTTTATCAATAAAAGAGAAAAAATAAGACAAAATTTCATAAATAATTGAATATATATAAAATAAGTTGGAAGGTCTTATTATAATAAGGCAAAGCAATTTTTATGCTTTGGTTTTTTTTTTTTGAATTATAATAATAAGGTAAAGCTTAAACAATAAACGCGATAAGTGCGACTCGAACCTAGGTCACACCTAAAATAGTAAATATTCTTAATAATCAAGTCATCACTTAGGGTTCTTTCTTTGCTTAGCTTTTAAATACAAAATTGTGTCTCTTGTAAGTATTTTAAATATACTAATAATGTCTTATTTCAATTTTTTCAAATAGTACCTTATTTTAATGTGTATGTATATGTTCAGTGACGGAGTCAAGATGTTAATTTTGGGGGTAAACTAAAATTAGATATATTATGTAGCAATCGATTTAGGCACATAAACAATCGATTCAAAATAAATAGTATTTCAACATACTATCACATCTCAAAATGCATGTTAGAAGAAATTGGGTTAGTGAAACCTCGAGTGGTCACGTTTTGATTATTGAGTTACGATTATGAAATTATGTTAAGTAATTTGTTTTGATTCAGTGGTTAAGTGTTGTGTGTGAGAGATTTTGGGTTTGAATCTTGTTCCTTAAATTTTTGTTATTTTTGTCTAAATCCCTATCTTTGAACATCTGGTTTGTGTATATTTTCATTCAATTGATGTTAATGATGAGATTAATGGTTCAGTTATTAAATTTCTGTGAAGCCTTTGGTCTTGTGTTTAAAACCTTATGTATGAGAAGTGGAAAAAAAATATTTTTGTTTTGATTTCTGGAATAAAATAATTTGGCTGTGATAAATTATTTTATTTTTGGGAATTGTAAAGATTTCCTAATTTTGCTCTCAAGATTAACCGTCCAATAATTCCACTCTTATCACGTTTTTTTTTTTCCTTCCTTTCCTTTTTGTTAGTCTTCTCCTCCTTTTGTTTCATAAAAAGTTTTATTTTGCCATTGCGATTTTGTTGATTTATTTATTTTCTACTATTATCTGTTGTGGAGAGTTGGGTGAGCATGTAATTGTTTTAACGTTTTTGTTAAGAGAGATTTTTTTGCTGAACTTTCTTTGTTGGTTAATAGTGGAATTGTCGATTCTTGCGTTTTCTTAGGAGGTACTTTGGCGGTGTTTAATGATTCCTCGGCAATTAAGAATGAATTTGGTTGCTGTCAATTTAGTGGTAAGTGGGAGTGATGTTAGGTTTCGGGATTCATGTACTGAGTTTTCGCTATCGGAATCAAAGTTATGGTATGATTAGTTGTTTGTTAATTGATGTGAATTAATATCGTATATAGGACTTGGGAGTGCTCTATTATTTGGTTGATCAGTTATACTATCGGGTGTGTGGGATTAGCTCGATTTATCGCTTGAAACTCGAAAAAAAATGTGAAATAGTGGCTGTTTTTGAAACTGCTCAGTGCCACACGATCGTGTGCGCCACACGGCCGTGTGAAATCTTGTAGCCCGTGTGGGCCTTTTGGGCCAATGTTGAGGCTCAATTGAGGGCCGATTAAGGAACTCAGAAATTGGGTCCATGGGCATTATACAGGCTCAAAAAAGCATAAGTTTCAATAAACAAATATGGGTAATTGTATGAGGTTGTTAATTAAGTTTCAATAAGTAAAATAATGTGTTATGATTTGTTATAAGTAGGTTAAGCATGACTGTTAATGATGTTCACTTCTTTCATCAATATATCCTACTCTTCATTGGTAATAATACTCAAAGTTCACAAATCTGTTAATTTTATCTTAATTTTTTAAAAATTTCAACAAATTTAACTCTTAACATTTATACATAATATTAATTTAATCATAGCTCTAAATTTGTTGATATCTAACGAGCATTATATTTGTTAAACTTTTCAGAATTAAGATCAAAATGTTAAAAATTGTAAATATTTAAAGTTAATTTATTATTATATCAATCAAAAGTAGGATAATTTGATGGAAAAAGTAAACATCATGATTAATTGTCTAAATTATTCAAAATTTTTTTAAGAGTAATTAATTTATTGAATATCGAGATTGATTTACTAATGGGTTCACTTTGAGCCCTAATTAATTAAAATTTTACCTCGTTTTTATGCGAAACAGATAATATACATACCAATATGATATATAATAAAATTTAAAGAAAATATTTAGGTTTAAAATATGATATATAATAAAATTTAAAGAAAATATTAATGTTTAATTTGGTAGCCTATTCATTTTTTTTTGAGTCGGTATAAATATAAATGATTAAAATGTAAAAAATAATTTAATGTCTAAATCAATTTCAATCGAGAAAATTTCACAGTTAAATAATCATTTTTCTATATATTAATGTTGTAAGTGATATTAGATGGAAAGAGTGAACCCAAATCTAAAATCTCCACGTCCAGAGTGCGAAAATGGCATAACATTTCACACCATTTTCCAAAACTAAATATATTTCCAAATGAATTTCTTTTCCCCAAAGGTGAGAAACCATTGATGAACACCAAAAGCAGTGACTGTCCCCATGTCTAAACCAATGCCTACCTATTGCTTACTTGCTTGCTTTGGCCACTGCCACAACCTCACGTGTGTGTACGACACACATTGGCTTTCAATTTATACCCACGAGAGTGAGATTCCCTTGGTTTAGCCATATTTGTTATAATGTTGCCAATAGTGTGAAATTTGTGCAGCTTCAACACAAAAAAGATAATGGCACTCCGAACATGATAAATTATTGTGATTGGATTTCACATCTTTTTGCATTCATTTCACTAGATTTATGTCTACCTACATCTGTTTCCAAACACTACTTTTTTTATTTTTTTTTTCGTTTTCTCCAAACACAAATGTCACTTTCTTTTGTCATCTATATTTCAAGTTTTAACATCAATTAGTTCATATGGAGGAATCTGAAATAATACTACTATTGTGTCTTTTTCTGGTAAGAAAGGGGAAAACAATGGCTGTAAAGGAAAATTACAATTCTTTGAATCCAGAATTGGTTTGGCTTGTACATATAATTATTCTTAGGTATTCACTAAATAATAAGTAAAATTTTTGTTTTAATCACTTGATTAAAAAAAGTTATAATTTGATCGTTGAATTATTCAAAATTTTTTATTTAAGTTATTGAATTGTCAAAATCAATGCTATACAACGTTGTCTATTCATACATGTACCAGTTAGAAAGCTCTGTTCCTTTTCTTTTCTATAGTTTAGTCTTTTTTTTCCATGAAATAGCTTTGGATTTCATGGATATCCGAATCAAAATCGAAACAACTTTTTTTCTTTGATCTTGGACACTAATCGTCAAATTGATTTAGATATAAAGTATGTTTTTTTACTCGTCAATGGATACTGATCCACCATACCAATTATTGAATCGTCGCTTGAAATTTACTGACTAAACGTTTTTTTTTTTAAATAAAAAACTTAACAACCCAAAAGAGAAAAATTTACTACTAGAGAGAAAAGTTTCATGTACAAATTACAGCTGACAGTAAAGCCAAATAAACATGCCAAAAGGCATGTGCTTTTGCGAAGAAAAGGGGGAAAAAAAGAAAAAGAAAATAGAAGATAAAGACACCAAAAGGTGTAATACATGCCAAAGCTGTGCTTTGCGAGCATGTCACCCTCCCTCACCCACATGGAACATTAACGTAGGTAATATATAATAGTATGTTAACTGCAGTCAGTTATAAGTTTGTTAGTCTGTTAGAGTTAGTTTGTATCAGCTGAACTTACTCTAGCAGCCTATATATACTGAGGCTCTGCAAGTGTTTAGCAAGATAACAATAATAAATCTTTTGTGTTGATTTTCTATTAATCAAACATGGTATCAGAGGTATCGTCTTGATCCTGACAATCGTCATGTCGTCTGCAATTGAATGGATTGCCTATTGACTTTGAGTCTGTTATTACGGTTATAACTGCTAGTCAAGTTCCTTACTCTGTGCAGGCCATTACTACTATGCTTCTTGATGCAGAAGCAAGAATGCGTGCTACTAATATAACTGATGTTCTTGTTGCTGCTAATGTGGTAACCAATAGTTCTGAATCTACTATGCCTTCTTATCGTTCGGCCTATAGAGGAAATCAACGTGGTAGAGGTAGAGGGCGTTTTTCAAATAGTCG
Source organism: Kokia cookei (assembly GCA_039519145.1). NCBI lineage: Eukaryota > Viridiplantae > Streptophyta > Magnoliopsida > Malvales > Malvaceae > Kokia > Kokia cookei. The sequence continues at coordinate 8,356,328 of CM076910.1, forward strand.
AATTTAGTGTCAACTATGTGGAAAAATTGGTCACTTGGTTAACAGATGTTTTCATCGATTTGATGTGTCGTACAAGAGTATAAACTATAGACCGCCCCAGGCTAATCTTTGTGTTATTGGTAGTGGGTCTCAAGGCATATCTTGGCAGACACCTTTCTTGGTTACTAATGCTGGAGGTTGGAATCAGCAGTCTTGCTCAAATCTGTTTATGCCTATTGGAGCATCGTCAGCGCATAGTCAAGCTCTTCTAGCAACACCAAAGACAGTGGGGGATAATGCGTGGTACCCAGACTTAGGGGCAACGCATCATCTCACGCATAATGTGGCATCTTTGGGAGATAGTGTTGTTTATGGATGACCACGTAAGGTTTTTGTTGGAAATGGTAGTGCATTGTCTGTTCTTAAGTGTGGTCAGTCATCTTTGCTTACACGGTCTCGACCGTTACTTATGAAATCACTGTTGTTTCTGCCTGGTATAACCAAAAATCTTCTTTCTCTGTCAAAATTTACTAAGGACAACAAGGTGCAGTTTGAGTTTTCTCCTATGCAGTGCTGTGTTTATGATTTGAGGACTCGTGAAGTGTTACTTCAAGGCTCGGTGCAAAATGGGCTTTATCAACTTGACTTAGATGCTGTTAAGAACTCTTCAGCTCAATGTTTGACAATATCTTGCTCAGTTTCTTTGCCTTCTTAGCATTCTAGGCTAGGTTACCCTTGTTTTTCTGTTATTAGAACAGCGTTACAGAGTTGTAAAATTGGTTTTTCGAATAAAGAAACTATTAGTTGTGTTGCTTGTCACTTGGGTAAAGAGCACAAACTTCCTTTTTCTACTTCTAAGACTCAATACAGTGCTCCATTGCAGTTAGTTATTACTGATGTTTGGGTACCTGCTCCAGAGTGGTCGAATGGGTTTCTGTATTATGTTGCTTTTACAGATGCTTATACGAGGTACACATGGGTGTATTTTCTCAAAAAGAAGTCTGATGTTGCAGCAGATTTTCCTCAGTTTCATGTACAGGCAAAAAGGATTATTGGTGCTAAACTTCAAATGCTTCAGACAGATGAGGGTGGAGAGTTTCAGGCTTTGAAGGGTTACTTGGCAAAGTTTGGTATTGTGCACAGGTTAACGTGTCCTTACACGTCTGAGCAGAACAAGTTAGTTAAAAGAAGGCATAGAAGAATTGTTGAATGTGGATTGTCCATGCTTGCACATGCTGCCTTACCATTATCGTACTGGAATGATGCCTTCAGTAGTGTTGTTTTCTTGATCAACAGATTACCATCTTAATCTTTAGGTAAGCTTTCACCTTATGAATGTCTTTTTAAGCAAAAGCCTGACTATAATTTTCTAAGAACATTCGGATGTCTTTATTTTCCAAATCTCAGACCTTATAATAAAAATAAACTTCATTTTAGGTCGATCCCTTGTGTATTTTTAGGGTATTCTCCTTTGCATAAAGGTTATAAATGCAAAGACAGTAATGGAAGAGTCTATATTTCACGCTACGTGACCTTTGATGAAACTGTCTTTCCTTCTTGCAATCTGTCTTCTCAATCGAAAACCATGTTACCTTTGCATGCATGTAGTTCCAAGCTTTTAGTCCTTTCACCAACTCACGTGTCAACTAGTCAAAGACAATTTTCAATACCTGTCATGCACCAAATAGGTTCTACCAGCTGTAGTGCACCAAATGTTCCATCCACATACGTGTCATTACCAGCGCCTATTTCAAATACTGTAGGTGTGGATTCTAGTTTACCTACTATTAGTCTGTCATCAAATATAGGCACCTCTAGTTTTTCTCCTTCTGTTGATCGAAATTCAGTGCAATGTCAGACTGCTCCATTTGTCTGCAACGTGCATCCTATGGTTACTCGCAGTAAGGTAGGAATGTTCAAACCCAAGGTGTTTTTGACTAAAGCAGCTAATACTTCAGACTCCATGCCTACTGATATTCATGAAGCCATGTTATCACCTTGTTGGAGTGAAGCTGTTCTAAATGAGTTGAGTGCTTTACTACAGAACAAAACGTGGAGTTTATGTGAGTTGCCAGCTTCTAGAAAGCCTGTTGGATGTAAGTGGCTCTTTAAAATTAAAAAGAAACCAGATGGTTCAGTGGATAGATACAAGGCTTGTCTGGTTGCAAAGGGTTTTTCACAACATGCAGGGTCAGACTTTCAAGATACTTTTAGCCTAGTGGTTCGAGCAACTATTGTTAGGTTGGTTATTGCTTTAGCTGTTATGAATGGATGGAAGTTGAGGCAAGTAGATGTGAATAATGCTTTTCTAAATGGAGCTTTACAGGAGGAAATTTACATGGATCAACCACCTGGGTTTGAGGTTCAAAGTACATTGGAAATAAGCTTGTGTGTAAACTTCATAAAGCTCTGTATGGCTTACGCTAGGCACTTAGAGTTTGGTTCTATACTCTGCGAAAGCATCTTGTAGAGAAGCTTGGTTTTTGCCCTTCAAAGGCGGACTCATCACTTTTTCTTCGAATAAGGTCAGAAAGTATGGTTATCCTAATGGCTTATGTTGATGATATAATAATAACTGAGACCTTGGAGTCAGAGGTGAATGAAGTAGTTCAACAATTGCATGGTCAATTTTCACTAAAGGATATGGGAAATCTTAGTTTTTTTTCTTGGCATAAAGGTACAACAAGCTGCTCATGGGGTCTATCTTACACAAAAGAAGTATGTATCTGACTTGATGGATAAGGCTGGTTTACAAGATGCTTCAAGTACATCTACGCCTATGGTTGGAAATCCCAAGATTGTGGCAACAAGAGAGGAACTATTCGAAGATGTTCAGTTATATAGAAGCATTATAGAGACCCTTCAGTATGTCTGTATAACCAGACCTGACATTGCTTTTTCTGTAAATAAGCTTAGTCATTACATGAATGCTCCATATAACACATATTAGACAGCCATAAAAAGGGTTCTTAGGTATCTTAAAGGTACGCTAGATTATGGTTTATATTTTACAAAAGGGCAGAGTGAGTTAGTGGGATACTCAAATGCAGACTGGGCATCAGCAGTGGAGGATAGGAGATCCACAACCGGTTATTATGTTTCTGTTGGTCCCAATCTAGTTTCTTGGTGTTCAAAAAAGCAGTCGGTAGTTTCTCGATCATCAGCTGAAGCTGAATACCGAAGTTTAGCAAACTGCGTGTCAAAGGTACTCAGTGTTAAACAGTTACTAGCTGAGTTGGGTGTCAAGCTACAACAGGTTCCAGTCATTTGGTGTGATAATACTTCCACAGTGTCTATGGCTGCAAATCCTACACATCATGCAAAGGTGAAACATGTTGATATTGATCATCATTTAATAAGAGAAAAGGTGGTAGATGGTGAACTGCAGGTGAATTTCATTCCTTCAGAAAGCCAAAGAGCAGATATTCTCACGAAGCCTCTTACACCGAAGAAGTTTGTACCATTTCGAGATGCACTAAGAGTGGTAGTTTCAGTTGATTCAAATAAGTCAAAGGAACCGAAAGAATAATAGTATGTTAACTGCAGTCAGTTATAAGTCTGTTAGTCTGTTAGAGTTAGTTTGTATCAGTTGAACTTACACTAGTAGCCTATATATACTGAGGCTTTGCAAGTGTTTAGCAAGATAACAATAATAAATCTTTTGTGTTGATTTTCTATTAATCAAACAATATATATACAAATACTGGAATTTTACTCTAGTTTTATTTTTTTATTATAAAATTATGTAATAAATATATTTATAAAAATTAAGTTTTGGTTAAAATGATAATATATAAATGTTCAAAATTATAACATCTTAGATTCAAATATTCTATTTTTTTATATAAAAGATATAAGAAGATAAAAATATCTTCAAAACAATATTATTTTAGTCATTATCCAACGAAGTTGGAATTAAGTTGACTAGTGCTAATTGTGGGTCGGGTTGGATTGGGTTTTAACAAAATTTTAGATTCACTCTCTAGGCTCGGGCCTGGCCCAGTCCGAAAAATGGGCTTAAATTTTTGTCCAAGCCTGATCCAAATTATAGAAGTCAAACTGGGGTCCGACCCGTATTAGTTTTTTTTATCATATATAACAAATTGAAAAAATATATAATATATCAAATACACTTAAAAATATTTACACAAAAATATACACTTAAAAACATTAAAACAAACATTAAAAAATAAGCAAATTTAGAATACATTAAAAATTCTTTATATTAAGATAGTTGCAATAAAATAATAGAAAAATTAACAATAAAACATAAATCTTACAAAATTCATATAATATTAAAAACGACAGCGAAACAATAGTAAAAATGCATAAAAAGTAACACTCAAACAGTAAAAATAACAGCAAAACAACAAAAACAACAACAAAAATAGCACCAGAACAACAGAAAACACCAGAAATAGCAAGAAAATAGCAATATTTTTTTATTAAAAATGATTAATTTATTCAAGTCGAGCTTGGACCGAAAAACTCTTACCAAGGTGTAACCCGTTTAGAAAACGGACCTCATTCCAAACCCATTTTTCAGGTCTATATTTTTATCCAAACCCTCCCACTTTTTGGACGGATCTTCGGGTCGGGTTGAACGACCTGACCAATGATCAAGTCTAAAACTGACATGTGACGTCAATTCAGTAAAAAACTTAATATATAATACAGATTATCAATAATTATTTAATATATTAGTCGCAAAATTTTTTTTATTTACACAAGGGAAATTAAAAGATATCACATTTTTAATTGATATTTAAAAATAATAAAATAAAATAAAAGAGGCACACAATTATCAATTAACCAATTAAAAAGCTCCAACATTAATGTGCCAAATAATAATCTTATTATTATTATTATCATCATCATCGTGGTCATCATCATTATCATGGTAAATGACATTTGTCACTCTCAAGTTTAATTCAAAATATACGTTTTAAGTAAAAAGAAATTTATTAATCAAATCACTGTTGGGATTTTGTGTTCTTAGTCTAGTTATTTCGTCATCATGCTTGAATTTTTCGAATAAATTGATTAATAAAATTTCATAGTTAAAATTATTATCTTTCGTATAATTGTTCACACTTATTTTTGCAGAAAAAGTAAAAAGAATAAAACAAATATTAACTTATTAACTACTAAAGGTTTAACTAATATTAAATTGCATCATAGGGATGAATTATGAAGAAGATAACTGATACTAGTAGGTAATCTAAATGGTCAATAGTATGATGAATAAAAATTGAGAAATTGATTCAATGAACTATTGTGTTGTCTATTAAGTCAAATTGGGGAGATACATTGTCAAAGGGTGTCAAAGTGGATAACTCCAAAAAACATAGAGATATAGGTGTGATTGATCTAGATTGGCAATACATCAAACATGACACAAGTTGAATTTATCCTGAACTTGTTTATGGAGTTATTCACTTGTGACATTCATAGTGTAACTTACCTTAATTCTGAGTAAGTAACCTCATATGCTTTGATATATTGGAAGTCTGTGTTCAATTGGTATTAGAGCTGAAAGCAAGTATGTTGGGTTGTGACTTGTATATGGCATGACTTCACTTACAATAGAGAATATCCATAACTCATATAAAGAGTAAATAGAATCCTCTCACTAGAAATGCATGGATTATGGAAAAGGAACGTGACCATAGGTCATTTGTTAAGGATGAGTGATTGTTATTACAATTTGTTAGTAACAGTTTTTTTCATTACGGAAGATACAATGACAACCATGAGATAAAATAGGATCATATTGGGTGAACGAAGTTAACCCGAAGAGGTTAAAGATATACTATGAGGGTAACACACTAATGACATGGTCATTAGATAAAGCATAAAACTAAGTGTGATGGTATAGAATAGGAAGTTCAGTCATGGTACTTTTAGTAGATTGACTTAATGACTAAATAATATTATAGTTAATAAAAAAAGAGTTGAAACTTAATGGAAAATTATTTAAGCCTTAATTATATATGTCCAAATAATCCTTTCGCTAGCTAAACACAACCAAGTATGGATTGCAATTAGAACAAATATGACAAATGAATAAAAATGACGAAAGAGAAATAGATTGTATGCATTACAGTTTGCAGTAAATGCCTTTTCTCGAAAGAACAAAAGACGACTTAGAAATTAATTTAATTTATTTGAATTATTATTTAATTTAATGTAATTAAATAATTTACTTTAGAGTAAAAATTATAAGATTGAATCAAGTCGATTTGTGCTAAATGATTATTAAAACTCATTGGTGGCAAAGCTAAAAGATCAACAATCATTAATTCAATGCTAATGCGTTCAATGATAATTGTGGTCTCTTTTACACATTCCCATATGGATAAATACTTAATGTCGATGTATTTATTTTGACTACCAATATTTTTATTTTTATCCAAGAAAATTGTAGTTGAATTACCATAATGCATTTTCATTGGATCAGAATAAAATCAAAAATTGTAAAACCTAGTATGAAACTCTTCAACCATACACCATGTAAGGTTTACTAATGTTTCAACTATATATGACCCCCATGCAGGGTCTTCCTTTCACACCGTACTGTTCTTACATCTTTTAACATCCTCACTCTTCAACAATTGTAACATACAGAACTATAATACTTACTAGAAAGTTGAATCATCTACTGATTAAATGAGATCTTAGCTCTATCTTAATGAAGAAGAAGAGAACATTTAGGTTAGAAAGAGAACCAGAACGTCGAGTAGAAAGAAAAATAATCTCCAAAGTTCCTTTCGTCTTTCACCTTATACATACTCTTGATCCCCCTAATTTCCCTACCAAATCTGAGGTAGGTAAAAGAAAATTTGACAAAAATCTACTGTAACAACTCGATTTTTAGTGGTATCGAAAACAGTGGTTTCGAGACCACAACTCTGACAAGTCGAGTCGTAAATATTATTTATTTAACATTTATGATACCAATATCCTCGTGTTAAATTTGGTTTGAGAAATTTTATCGTTTAGATAGTTAATTGAGTAGAAAGGATTAAATTGTAAAAGGTGTAAAATGTGAGTTAAGAGATTTGAAGGACTAAATGAGTAAATTAACCAAAGATACTTTAGTGAGTGGATTTCATGACTAATATTGACTTATAAATAGGATTAATTAGAGTTAAAAGATGATTCAGTAAGTTAATCATGAAAGTTGCTAAATTTACAATTATGCCATTTAGTATAAATATAAAATTTACGAAGAAAAAAATTATTTTTCACCCAAACTTCATCTTCTTCATGGAAAAATAAAAGAGGAATTAGGGTTTCCATTGTTGAACTTGTGTGCTTGATTTGGGTAAGCAAACCTTGATCGTTTTAGTAATTTTTAAGTTTTTGAGTTCGTATTAGCTTAATCTAGCTAATCTAAGGACCAATTTGTGAATCTGTCAAATGTTATAAAACTTGCCATTGTTGGAAATGCTTTCTATTGAAAGCTTTTGATAGATTTGAATGCTTGATGCTTGGGTTAGATCTTTTTGTAAAGTAATTTTTGATGAAATTAGGGTTTAACGACTAAATTGTAAAAGTGATGAGATTGTGTCTTTAATGAAAATAAATTACTTCTAGAGGCTTGTATGAGAACTTTGAGCATTCGGTTAGAGAGTGTTTAAAGGACAATGAGTATTTTACATGTTTGTGTTGAAAGGACTAGATTGAATAAAAGCAAAGTACTAGGGGTAAAATCATAATTTTTCCAAAATGAACCAAATTATGCTAAATGATCTTATTGAGTGATTTAATGTGAGAATTGGATGATATGTGGATGTAGACTACGATCGTGCCACAGATCACGGGAAAGGGAAATTAGCGGAATAGTCTCTAAAGATAAAACCATAATTGCAATCCAGTTCGGTAAGTACGTAATGTTAAATTCTTACTTGTAACTACTTATAACTGCCTTCTTTATGGTTGTTGATGATCAGTACAACAAAATTGAAGCTGTGAAAGGTAGATCGATAGAAGAAGAATTTCTCGATTTTGTACCAAAGTTAATGGTCTGATGATTGACATTCCTGCATTTGTTACTGATTCTCTATGGCATCGCGAATCATTGTAAAGTGAATAGAATCCAAGAAGGGATTACATGCCTTATGATGACTGAGATTTATGCCTGATTGCATATTCTTATCAGCTTAGTATGAGCAGCATCGTATGGAACAGATATATCATATCGATGGTTAAGATTAGCATTGTATACTGGTAACAGGTATGACCTTTGGGTCAATAGGGAGTAAAAATGAGCATCATGACCTTTGAGTCAACAGGGAGTAAACGAATAACGATCACTGAAGTTTTGTCCTATTTTGGCTCGACAAATTTATAGAGTTGTTTACCACATGTTATTCGGTAAATTATTAAACTTAAAGAACTTATTAAGCTATGACGCTTACTAGTGAAATTGTTGTTGTTTTGTAGATTTCATTTTGGGACTTAATGATAGAAACATCTTGAAGACATCACACTATCCCAAGAGCTCGTTTGATAGTATTTACATCACTCGGTTATATGACATGTACTAGGATGAATTGACTTGTACCACTTGTATGAATGAATTGAATCTTAGTTGTGAATTCTAGATAAATGTTGAACAAGTTGGTATATTAGTTAAATGTGATAAACATACTAAATGTGTTGTATGTAAGGTCTTGGAAACCATGTATAATGTATTGATATACTTCTTGAAGTTATGAAGTAATGAATGTTTAATAAACTTGTAGTTTAGGCTTGATTTATTGATTTCTGTATACTTGTTTCGATAGAACCCATGCATGTATCGTTAGAAGTACAAGGTAAGAGAGAGGTTGTTTACTGACTTGGGTTGTATCGGTAGTTGTATAGTAAGTTTCGGTATTTTTGTGTATACTAGTATTGGTAGATAGGATGCTTGCATCGGTAGAAGTTATAGAGTAGGACTTCTTAGCTCTTTGGAGTTTTTAATATCGGTAGAAGCATGACTTGTTTTGGTAGAAGTTACACTTATATCGGTAAAATTTTCCCAAGTATCGATAGAAGTCTGCATTGTTTCTAAATTGTTTACTAACTTGACTACTATCGACACTTGTCCAACAGGTATCGATCGAAGTATCTAAGAATTATAAAAATGACATTTTTACCCTTTTCGAGCTATGTTGACATCTAATTAATGATTCATGTTATGTACTTTGTATTCCTCTATTAATATATTATTAAAGGAATTCGAAATGTTGGAAATAAATGCTACATAAGATTGGACAGACATCAAAACCCTAATCAACGACGATTTTAGGTTTTAAGTGTTATATTTAGTGGTATTAGAGCTTTCAATTTAATCATTTCTTGGACTATATAGACTATGTTTTATGTTTCAGAAGTACATGTCATATGAACCTGTGATAGTGTGGCATAAATGGATCTTATATAATCATAGTTTTTGTAAATAATCACAGAATGTTTGACTCAGAAAGATAGGAAACTAATGAAGTAAACAGCAACGTCTCGACTAATGATTTCGGGGCTAGTCACAGTGCAATGATATTACCGATGATGGAAAGCGAAACAAAAAACATGTTCTTCGAGTTGATGGGACAATGGTTCTCAGAGTTTATGAGGAACAACCCGATGGTACCCCTCTTCCACCCTCTGTTGCACAACCTGTTGCCCGACCGGTAGTAATCTAACTCTACCTCCACCTCCTCTAGTGGTGGAACAGAGACGTCGCATTCCGACGGACATGGCTAGAAAATATGGTGTAGAAGAATTTCAGGGAAGCATAGAAGATGATCCTTTCAGAGTTGAATACTGGTTGGAAAACACACTAAGAGTTCTAAATGAGATGGCTTGCCTTTCAGAAGACTATCTGAGGTGTGCGACTTCGTTATTAAAGGACGAGACTTACAGTTGGTGGACGAAGATTTTAGCAGTGATGCTTAAGAATGAGGTTACTTGGGAATTTTTCCAAGTAGAGTTCAAAAAGAAATATGTCAGCAAAAGGTACCTGGATAAGAAAAATAAAGAATTTTTAGAATTGAGACAGGGAAACAAAATAGTTGCAGAATATGAGCGAGAAATTATTCAACTCAGTAAGTATGCTTGGCAGATTGTACCGACAGATGAGGCAATGTGTGTTCTTTTGGAAGACAGGCTGAATGACAAGATCAAGATGATGATAAAAGGATCTGAGCTGTGACTATTTGTGGTTCTTGCAGATAGAGCTCAAAAGATAGAAGAAATTTACAACAACAAGAGGTAGAGAGAGAAGAGGTTTCGAGAGTTTGGAAAGAAGAGTATCACCAAAACTTCTGAGCAAGAGTAGATCAAGTCCACCAAAGTCTAAATTTCTGAATCGTCTTGCAGCTAGTGTACAGAATGCATCTAACGCATCATGTGATCATTGCGAAAGGTACCATGCGGGTGAATATTGAAAGATAAAAGGAGCTTGTTACCGATGTGAGGGTACAGATCATTTCATGCAAAACTATCCGATGACTTTGAAAGTAAAAGAGGATTAGAGTGTGAAACCCTTTTTTACTCCGTCAAAAGGTAAACGCTCGGGACAGAGCAATAGTATAGGTGGAAATTAAGGCGATAATAGGGGTAATGTAATCCAATCTTAGGCTCGAGCACTTGCACGGACACATACCATCAGAGCTAGAGAAGAGGCTACCGTTCCCGATGTTGTGATCTATATATTTTACCTTTTTCATGATATCGTGTGTGTCTGATTGATCCATGGTCGACTCATTCATATATGTGCACTACAGTAGCAACTGATAAGAAATTGTCAGTAGAGTCGATTGGATTTGATGTTCAAGTCACAAACTCGTTGTGTCATAGTCTCATTGTTATTTGGTATGTTGTAAATGTTTATTGAAAGTCCAGGGTTATGAATTTCTCGTCGACCTAATATTGTTACCTTTTACCGAGTTCGATGTGATCTTGGGTATGGATTAGTTATCTGAACATGATGCAGTAGTAAACTGCAAACGAAGAAAAATTGATTTGAAAAGCCCGATAGGTGAAGTGGTTACAATTGAGTCTGATAGATTATACAGTAGAACCAGAATGATCTCAGCTATATCAGCTCAGAAAATGGTCTGCAAAGGTTGTGAGGCATTTTTGGCATATATTCTCGACTCACGAGTTTCAGAGACAGAATTGAAATAGGTATCGGTGATCAATGATTTTACAGATGTATTTCTAGAAGAATTATCAGGTTTGCCATTTATTAGACAGGAAAAGTTTGGTATTGATCTGTTATCGGGCACCGCATCGTTCTCGATTCCATCATACTGGGTGGCACAAACAGAGTTAAAGGAATTAAAGGCTCAGTTGCAAGAATTGTCAAACAAAGGTTTTAAACGATCGAGTGTGTCACCTTGGGGTGCGCCAGTATTATTTGTGAAAAAGGACAGCTCGATGAGAATGTGCATAGATTATAGATAATTGAACAAGGTAACAGTCAAGAATAAGTACCCGTTGTCTCATATTGACGAGTTATTTGATCAGTTAAAAGGTGCAACAGTATTTTCTAAGATAGATATTCGGTCAGGTATTATCAGATGGGAGTAAAAGATTACGACGTGATGAAAACAACATTCAGAACCAAGTATGGACATTATGAATTTCTGGTAATACAATTTGGGTTAATCAACGCCCCAACAACATTTATGGATTTGATGTACCGTGTGTTCCATCCTCAGTTGGATAGATTTATGATTGTATTTATCGATAACATATTGATTTATTTTAGAATAGAGTCAGACCATACTCAGCATTTAAGGGAGGTATTATAGATTTTGCGAGAAAAATAACTATATGCAAAATTCAGCAAATGCAAATACTGGATTCAAGAAGTTAGATTTTTGGGTCATGTGATATCCGTAGAAGGAATATGTGTCCGAATAAAATTTCAGCTATCTTCGATTGGAAGGTTCCGAAGAACGTTACTAAAGTACATAGCTTTCTAGGGTTGGTAGGTTACTACCGTCGATTTGCGAAAGATTTCTTTATCATAGCCTTGCCGTTGACGAAATAGCTATAGAAAAACATATAGTTTGTTAGGTCAGCTAAATAAAATGTTAACAGCAGCTCCGATACTAACCTAGCTTGAATCGGGAAAGGAATTCATGGTTTATAGCGACGCATTTTTGAATGGTTTGGGTTGTGTGTTGATGCAAGCTGGAAAAGTAATAGCTTATGCCTCATGACAATTAAAGCCGCATAAAAAAAAACTATTCGACTCATGATTTAAAGTTAGTTGCTATTGTCTTTGCACTAAAGATCAAGTGTCACTATCTGTATGGTGAGAGATGTCATGTATACACTAATCATAAAAGCTTGAAGTACCTGATGATAAAGAGGGAGTTGAATTTGTGGCAACGCCGATGGTTGAAGCTATTAAATGACTATGATCTTGTGATTGACTATCATCTCGGGAAAGTAAATGTTGTTACGAATGCCTTAAGCCCGAAGTCATTATTCGCCTTGAGAGCAGTGAATTCTCACTTGTCATTGAAGAGTGATGGTTCTATCACTACTGAACTCAGGACGAGACCGTTATTTCTACAGCGAATTCAAGAGTTGCAGGAAAATGATCCGAAGCTTGTAGCTAGAAAAGAGCAGATGCAAAGTGACGTCACCATGGGATTCATAGTTGATACGGATGGAATGTTGTATTTCAAGGGCAGAGTGTGTGTTCCTAATGAAACAGACCTGTGACGAGACATTCTAATAGAAGCTCACAACAGCACTTATTCTATTCACCCGGGAAGTGTGAAAATGTATAATAACTTGAAGAAGATGTATTGGTGGCTAGGTATGAAACGAGAAATCTCTGAATTTGTGACTAGATGTTTGGTGTGTCAACAAGTAAAAGCTGAGCATTAGGTAGCTTCTTGATTGTTGTAGCTCATCACATTCCTAAGTGGAAATAGGAGCGAGTTACAATAGATTTTGTTACGGGATTACCGGTGACATCGAGGAAAAAGGATTCTATTTGGGTCATAGTTGACAGATTGACTAAGTTAGCTCATTTCATTTTGATTCGAGTTTATTACCCATTAGAGAAGTTGGTTGAGTTGTATGTATCTAAGATCGTGCGATTGCACTGAGTACCGATATTTATTATCTTTGACAGGGATCCACGTTTCACCTCGAGGTTCTGGGGTAAACTACATAAAGCTTTGGTAACTAGGTTGAATTTTAGCACAGCATATCTTTCACAGATAGATGGTTAGTCTGAGCGAGTGATACAAATTTTAGAAGATATGTTACGATGTTGTATACTCGAGTTCGAAGGTAGCTGGGAGAAATACTTACCGGGTAGAGTTTGCTTATAACAACAGTTATTAGTCTAGTATTAAAATGGTACCGTTTGAGGCATATACGGTAGAAAATGCATAACCTCTTTGTATTGGTCAGAGTTGAGCGAGCCTAAGCTAGTTGAAGCTGATCTGATACTTGAGACAGAACAGAAGGTTCGGATAATCCGTGACTGTATAAAAGTAGTGTCGAATCGGCAGAAGTCCTACGCAGATCTAAAGAGGAAGGATATAGAGTTTACCGTTGGAGATCAAGTTTTCCTGCGAGTTTTGCTTGGAAGAAGGTGTTACGGTTTGGTAGAAAAGGCAAGTTGAGTAGAAAGGATTAAATTATAAAAGGTGTAAAATGTGAGTTAAGAGATTTGAAGGACTAAATGAGTAAATTAACCAAAGAGACTTTAGTGAGTGGATTTTCATGACTAATATTGACTTATAAATAGGATTAATTAGATTTAAAAGATGATTAAGTTAATCATGAAAGTTGCTAAATTTACAATTATGCCATTTAGTATAAATATAAAATTTAAGAAGACAAAGGGTAGTTTTCACCCAAACTTCATCTTCTTCAAAGCAAAACAAGAGAGGAATTAGCGTTTCCATTGTTGAACTTGTGTGCTTGATTTGGGTAAGCAAACCTTGATCGTTTTTAGTAATTTTTATGTTTTTGTGTTCGCATTAGCTTAATCTAGCTAATTTAGGGACCAATTTATGAATCTGTCAAATGTTATAAAACTTGTCATTTTTGGAAATGCTTGCTCTTGAAAGCTTTTGATAGATTTGAATGTTTGATACTTGGGTTAGATATTTTTGTAAAGTAATTTTTGATGAAATTAGGGTTTGAGGACTAAAATGTAAAAGTGATAAGATTGTGTCTTTAGTGGAAATAAATTTCTTGTAGAGGCTTGTATGAGAACTATGAGCATTCAGTTAGAGAGTATTTAGAGGACAATGAGTATTTTACATGTTTGTGTTGAAAGGACTAGATTGAATATAAGGAAAGTATTAGGGGTAAAATTGTAATTTTTTAAAAAGGACCAAATTATTCTAAATGATCTTATTAAGTGATTTAATGTGAGAATTGGATGATTTGTGGATGTAGACTACGATCGTGCCACAGATCGTGGGAAAGGGAAATTAGTAGAATATTCCTTGGAGTTTAACCACAACTGCAATCCAGTCTGGTAAGTTCGTAATGTTAAATTCTGACTTGTAACTACTTATAATTGCCTTCTTTATGGTTGTTGATGATTAGTACAACAAAATTAAAGATGTGAAAGGTAGATCGACAGAAGAATAATTTCTCAGTTTTGTACCAAAGTTAATGGTCCGATGATCGAGATTCTTGCATTTGTTGTAGATTCTCTATGGCATCGCGAGTCACTGTAAAGTGAATAGAATCCAAAAAGTTATTACAGGCCCTACGATGGATGAGATTTATGCCTAATCGCATATTCTTGTCAGCTTAGTGTGAGAAGCATCGTAAGGAATTGATATACCGTATCGATGGCTAAGAATAGCATCTTATACTAGTAACTGGCACGACCTTTGGGTCAATAGGGAGTAAAAATGAGCATCATGACCTTTGAGTCAATAGGGAGTAAACGAATAATGATCACTGAAGTTTAGTCTTGTTATGGCTCGACAAATTTATAGAGTTGTTTACCACATGTTATTCGGTAAATTGTTAAACTTTGCGAACTTATTAAGCTATGATGCTTACCAGTGAAATTGTTTTTTTTTTTTTTAGATTTCATTTTGGGACTTGAAGATTGGATCATCTTAATGACATCACACTATCTCGGGAGATCGTTCGGTAGTATTTACATCACTCAATTATATGGCATGTACTAGGATGAATTGACTTGTACCACTTGTATGAATGAATGAATCTTAGTTGTGAATTCTAGATAAATGTTGAACAAGTTGGTATGTTAGTTAAATATGATAAGCATACTAAATGTGTTGTATGCAAGGTCTTGGAAACCATATATAATGTATTGGTATACTTCTTGAAGTTATGAAGTAATGAATGTTTGATAAACTTGTAGTTTAGGCTTGATTTATTGATTTTTGTATACTTGTTTCGATAGAACTCACGCATGTATCAGTAGAACTATAAGGTAGGAGAGAGGTTGTATCGGTAGTTGCATAGTAAGTTTCGGTAGTTCTGTGTATACTTGTATCGGTAGTTAGCATGCTTGTATCAGCAGAAGTTGCAGGGTAGGACTTCTTAGCTCTTTGGAGTTTTTAGTATCGGTAGAAGCATGGCTTGTTTCGATAGAAGTTACACTTGTATTGGTTGAATTTTTCCAAGTATCGGTAGAAGTCTGCACTATTTCTAAATTGCTTCCTGACTTGACTACTACCGATACCTATCCAACAGGTATCGGTAGAAGTCTCCAAGAATTATGGAAATGACATTCAATTAATGATTCATGTTATGTACTTTGTATTCCTCTATTAATATATGATTAAACGAAATAGAAACGTTGGAAATAAATGCTATATAAGATCGGACAGACATCGGAACCCTAATCGACGACGATTTTGAGTTTTAGGTGTTACATTTATGTTACTGTTTGACCAGTCATGGGAAGGGTCAAATCAATCCAATTGACTCCCAACTAATCTTGTTACAAAAACCAAGTTGAATAGTGCTCACGCAAACCAAGTGTATTATACCTTGATAGTGACTCGTGTATGGCATGGTCTTAAAGATAGTTAAGTCTCCTACAACTTTCTCATACACTTGGTTAGCACTTCGTGCTCAACCAAAACTTAGACGTACTCTTCCTTAGGCGTACTATTTCTTGAGTGTGCTTTTTCTGTACTTAAAGATACCCTGTAATTAAATCCTTAGATATCGCCAACAGGTGGTACTTTAAACTAGTATGTGCTAATACTCTAATTTGCTAGCTAGCCATTAAGGTGGTGATTATGCTACCATAGTATGCTAAAACAGCTAACATGCATACCATACTAGTCTTTTTGGATCTGTCGTTTTTGTGTGTGACATTTATGTTATGTTTTGGCATTGGTTTGAAATGTATTGAGCAAAGTTTCAAAGTGTTACCATATGCTTTTGTAGGTGCAACAATGTTGGTATGATTCAATTGCATAAAAGGTACATTTTTGGGTTACACGATTTACCAAATGGTCATTTGTCACACACGGGTTGTTGACACGGCTGTGTGCTACTTTATTTTTTGTTACTTTCATATCACACGATCCAACCACATGATCGTGTGACAATTGTTGGAAATTTTACATTTTGACCTACACGACCTCTGTAAGTTACACGGTTGTGTATCTCAATGCTACAAGATCTCAGCCTTTCACACTGTCAGACCACACAACCATGTAACTTCTGTTTTACATTTTTATCTTTATTTTGTGAAATGATTCAATTTAGTCTCTATTCAATCACGAACTTGTTTTAGAACTTTCATAAGCTCAATTGAGACCCAAATTAGATTGTTAACAATGTTTTGCATAGATTATGAAATGATAAATTATTATTTTTAAATGGGAATTGTATTTGATTATCTTTGTTTTCTATAGTAGCATCTTGTAGGTCAAGTCCGGTGACCGAATCGAGTATGTGGTGTAACTTAATCAATACTAAGCTAGAGGCTCGCATTGTTAACACTAGGAATAAGAAATTCCATTAGGTTAATTTAGGCTTTGTAATTTAGTTATTTTAATCACTACATTAATTTGGATTCACACTACCAACTTGTAAATCGATTAGATTAGTAATAATTTTCTGTAATTAATTTAATAATAAGATTCTCCAATTTGCAATTCCTTGGGTACGATCCTCGAAATAAATACTGGTGTTCTGTTTTAACACTTCTATATTACAATTTGACTCGTATAATTGCGGACACCATTGCTTTATTTCTATATCTTTTGTTGCAATATTTTATGTCCAAACGTTCGCACATTTGCCGACAATCAATAAGCCATGAGGCTTACAAACTAGATTTGGCGAAAATACTTAATGTTTATCCAATGTTCAATGTGAGAATGCCAAAGTCTATTTGTGAGGATCAAAGAGATCTCGATCGAGGCAAGTCACAATGGGGGCAAGTAACGACAGTGGCCCCTTACAGTTAAGATGTAATAAGGGAAGAAACAATTAAAATTAGATAGTGGCAGAGGCATAAGCCACGACAAATGTTCTGAGGGAGGAAACTACTCGACAGAGTGGCCAGTTTGAAATTAGCCAAGGTGTCGTGGCAATTCTGAGACAAGTTAGACCAATATTATTCCGAGCATGTGACAAGGGTGTAACGAGAATGAGTGGGGAAAATGTCACAAGCCACGGATCAAAGCCCATGACATATGCAGACAGAATAATCCATGGAGATAAATTGGTTAAATGGGGCTCATTTAGGCCACTTGAATTGACCCGATTCATGGAACATATGGAAAAGCTCATTTACTTGAAGTTTGGTTAAAATATAAACACTCTAGTAATTTAGAGTTGTCATGGTAAATATTTGTAATCTTAAGGGATAAGATTGTATAATGTTTAAATCCTTGAGAACTCTCATATTGTAGATATGCATTAATGTTAATCGTCAATATATTTTAATTTGTACTATTGGATTAGGGAGAGCTCAACTATAAATAGTGGCAGCCCCCCTCATTTGTAATCAATCAGTTGTATTTCATTCGAAGTAATTGAATACTTTTGAGAGCATTTACTCAAACACCTTGTGTCTTGTGCTATTTTTTGTTCATTCATTGCTTCTTCGCTTGTGTGTTTACTTTCGCTAAGTTTCGGTGCCTCGGAGAATTTCTTTGTGAATTCTTGCCTTCTTGAGAGCTAGATTGACTTAGGTGAATTTGAAGTAAAGTTACTGCCTAAGGTTGTGTGGCTTACCAAATTAAAGTTCTAACCCTGTGACATAAGTACACTTAAATGAAGTTTGCATATATAAATATGAGAATAACATTTGTTTTACTTAATTTCACATAAAACCAAGCACCAAAATTAAATTGAACAAAAAAAATCAAAATTTTCAACAATATTTGACAATTTTTATCATTTTCTTATTATCACAATTAAATAAAATGTTATTTTTCATCATCTTCAAGCTTTAGCTATGTTGACACAATCTTGTTTGAACTAGTTTTACTAACCCCATCATCTTTTAGTATATACACACAAAAAAAAAAAAAAACCTAAAGCATCAACACATAGGCAAAAATTACCTCTAATGTCAATCTATATATATATATATATATATTAGATATCTCTAAAAAAATTTGTATGCAAAACAAATTTTCTTAACCAATATAGTAACATATAAATATAACTAAAAATGGAATTAATAAATGTTAAAAGTAAAACCCTGTGACATAAGTACACTTAAATGAAGTCTGCATATATAAATATGAGAATAACATATATTTTACTTAATTTCACATAAAACCAAGCACCAAAATTAAATTGAACAAAAAAAAATCAAAATTTTCAACAATATTTGACAATTTTTATCATTTTCTTATTATCACAATTAAATAAAATGTTATTTTTCATCATCTTCAAGCTTTAGCTATGTTGACACAATCATGTTTGAACTGGTTTTACTAACCCCATCATCTTTTAGTATATACAAAAAAAAAAACTTAAAGCATCAACACATAGGCAAAAATTATCTTTAATGCCAATTTATATATATATATATATATCTAAAAAAATTTGTATGCAAAACAAATTTTCTTAACCAATATAGTAACATATAAATATAACTAAAAACGAAATTAATAAATGCTAAAAGTAACATGTTTTAATCTCGTTCTTAATGCATTTTTGGATGATTATTTGATGTAAAATGGTTAATTTTATGCTCCTAATCCTTTAAATTTATGTTTCTATACTTATGAGGGAATTTGGGAGTGAAAGGAGCGAAAAACGAGAGAAAATCGGACAAAAGAGCATATTTTAGGTGCCACACAGCCATGTGCTAGACCGTGTGAAAATCGCGATTTGCATCCAAAACACGCTGATAAACACAATTTTTAGGTTTTCGAGCATTCTAAGACCTATATATATCAAATATGATAAGAAGGGAGTAAGCTGTCATAAAATACTCAAGGAAACAACTCGAAAAACACCATTGAAGCTGACTTTGAAGCAGATTTCCATCAAGATTGAAGATCTCTTTTTGATTTCTTTGAAGTTTATTATGAGTTTCTTTATTTATTGTGGTTCTACTGTCTTTGAGATGTTTTTATTTGCTATTGTGAACTAATTTTCTAAATATATATCTAATATGATAAGAAGGGAGTAATTCTGTCTTTTGATTTCTGTTTTACGCAATAAATACTTAGATATTGTTCTCAATTTTGTGTGCTTAATTCTTGATTTAGTATTTTCAGGATATTAATCAATGTTTGATGTGCTTAAATCAGAGGAGGAATAGACCCTGTTTAATAGTAGATCTAGCATAATTGAGTGGAGTTGCATGCAATCCTAGAAATAGAACGACATAAATCTATCGGATTAGACTCAAATCTAATAGGGAATTCATAGATCGAGTTAATGCAATAATAGATGTTTTAATTAGAAAGAAATTTCAATTAATCAACTTAGAGTCAGTTACTTTTATGCTTGGAGAGATGTATTAGAATAATTTAGGGATTTTTACGGATCAAGATAATAAGTGAATAAATTGTTTAATTCAGATTGATAATGACAGATGAAGTCTAGGTGGATTCTTTTCTGGGTATTGTTTCACTTCTTGGTTGTTAATCGTTTGTTTTCCTGATTTGTTCTTTTATCACGTTCTTTAGTTAATTAATTTCATTAATTTTAGTTTTAATTAATCTCTCCAATTTATCGGTTAAATAATATAAACACTGTAATTACTAGTACTTTTTGTCCTCGTGGAAACAATATATGCGTTCACCGTAACTATACTATTAATTGATAGGTACACTTGCCTTAGTCAAATTTTTAGTTAGTTTACAACTACATCGGAAATAAAATTTTAAATTTCATGTATTTATATCTTTTTACATATATCAATACTCTTATACTCTTCACGTCTCACTTAATATATATCACATTTTAAATGGAACCCATATATATAGCCTAACCATGAAGTTTTTATATCACAAACGTTCTTTTGACATTAATGCATCTAATCAGACTTTGTTGGTGTCTTTCCATCGAAGACAAAACACAAACATATATTAAAGATCAGTACTTCCCATTAAGGATAAAACTTAGAATTGCTCTAACCACCCTCCCACATTTCAGATCGTCACCAATAAATTGACAACCTTCCCACGTGAGAAGAACTCCAGAATGGACCAAGGCATTAACCATGCTAAATCCCATCCCCAAACCTCCCAAGCAAAGCAACAGTGCAACAAAATATGGGACTCCTCCATGATCCCACACCAAGAGCAAACGACTGAATCATTACTTCCCAACAATCCTTTTCTCCTTAAGAAACATTTTATGCTAAGACATCATCAATCAATAGCCACATGAAGCCTTTCACCTTTGGTGGAATACTTAATCTCCATATTAACTTAAAGAGTCATATATTAGAAATTTTCAACCTCTCTCCCTTAAAAGCAAGACAACCTTATTGAATCAACCTTCCAAGCTAGCTTATCTTCCACTTGCCTACATTTTCCACAAGGTCGTTTCAGAGATCTTCCTCTCACTGAAATAATGATCTCTGAAACGACAAATTTAAACAGCCTTCATTAGACAATACCTTCTGTCACAATATTTTCCTATTGCAATGAGAGAATGAGTAACAGAGAATACAAGGTTTGCAGTGATTGGTCCTCAATCCATCTGTCCACTCATCATCATCATTATTAGATTATGACACACCTATAATTTAAGTGAATAAATTTATAAAATAAAATTAGCATTTAATTAAATATGGTTTAGATTGAAATGGTAAAGTTAATATTAAAAAAAAAATATTATATTGTAGGCTGAAATCCAATGATGATTACAATGTGTAAATATTTTCTAAATTTATCAAAATATAAAAAGACATAAATATTCTCAAAGTAATATTTATTCCTTTGAAAAAGATATGAATTTTTAATAATTTTAAAATTGAATTGAAACATGTTGATTGGTAACATTAACTCGATCAATCAAATTATAATAATATAGATTATTATATTCATTGTACAATTTGCATTAATGTATATGTTAAAAATACTTGCATATATGCCATTGAAAATGTTGGGAAGGTATACGATTTTGTATTGATAGAATTATTGAGTATTTTTTTAAAGTTGATCACCCTCTCTATGAAGATGAAAATGATGCCTTTAAATAAAAGGAAAAAGTGACTTTCCTTCTTTCGGAAGTCTCCCTTGATAAATATCTTTGCTTAAACTATAAGGCTTTGGCACATGTCATAAATTTTAAGGTTACCCTGGTTAGTGGCTTACAGTTGTAGGGAGAGGTATATAAGAAGCCAAAATCTCTTTGTATCTTTGATTTGACTTACCGTTCATACTTGTCTATTTGGTTAGTATGTAACTTATCTCTAGCTTATACCAACTGGGCATGCTTTGGGTTTGACAACACACCACCTTCGTTCTAAGGATATTATAACTATCTTTGCCAACCTCTCCTCTCTTCATGACCACGCCCTTTGGGGGCTATCCCCCCGTTTAGTTAGCCTAACATTACCTATGCGCCATATCTGCACACCAAAAATGCAAATTTGGCGAGTAGGATTACGCCAACCAAGTTCTTGTTTGGCCTAGACGCCCAGAATTAGAACTTGCAATGTTTAGGTGTTACAAGTTCATAGTTCACCGGTCCACGAAACAACTTGCAGTACATAGCTCGCATTCGCAGCTTGCAAGTAGCGCTAGTTGCTGGAGAGCTCGCAACTATCACATCTTGCCAGCATGGAGCTCGCAAATATCACAGCTCACTAGCATGGAGCATGCAGCTATAAGAGCTCGCCTACATATTACTCGCCTCATGGAGCTCGCATGCATTGCTAATTTGCCGTAATTCGTCCTAGCAGATTAAACTAGCTTTCGCACTTTAGGAGCTTGAAATTAGGCACTTTCATTAGATTTACTTAGGTTTTATTTAAGTTTTCATAGAGTGAATAAAATGTGTTAAAAGTGTAAAAAGGTGTATTTTATTAACTTTAGGACCGAGTGAAGCCTAAATGTTAGCTAACAGACTTTGTGAGTGTGTAAAAGACCCTTAGAAGACAAATTATATTGGAACTAATCACAATGTCACGACAAGAGAAAAGTGATGTCGCAACACAGAAACCAGAACCAAAGAATCCTAAAGCTGTCATCGATGTAGCGACATAAGCATAGCATGTCGCGACAATGCTTGGAAAACACACTAAAGAGTAGACTACCTGTCATGTCGCGACACGGACACTGTGTGTTTCGACATCGACTACTGAACGCAGGATTACACTGAGTGAGGAGCGTTTTGGTCTTCACAACACAACTTAAACCCGAAGAACAGCAGTTGACCTATGGCTAAGGAAAACAGTAATCCAAATGCTATAAATAGGCCGCTTTGGCACTTAATTTTACACCTCTTTAGTTTAATTTATCTTCGTTTTTATTTCTTTAGTTATTTCTATTTTCATTTTTATAGAAACGAAATATGTAACTTTCGCATAAACGATTGTGGATTCGTCCCAATAGATTGCAATACAAATCCTAAGTTTCTTCAATTATATTTTCAATTTTGGTATTATTTTCTATCTTTTTATTAAATTTATAATATGCCAAGAAACCATGAGGAACTAATTCCTTTGTGGGGGATTAGGGAGTGGAGGTATGATCATTTGATTATTGTATAGGGATCTTTAATGGATTAATTGTTTGGAAAAGGAAGAACGTGAAACAAACCTTAGGTTTGACAACTCAAAGAAGTCATTTAGGTGGGAATTAACCTAAAATTGGTATTGCTCATTCGTGAACACCATTACCGCAAACCAATCTGAACTGTGAGGTTTAAAGATAAGTAGTTCTTGTTGACTTGTTATGTTAGTGGAAGATCGGAAGATCCTGCTAGGGTAACGACTAGTTTATTGACAAAGACCTTAAAAACAACAATTGAAGAAATAATGCCAAAGCGAGCTAATTCCCCATAAATTCGTTTATCGATTTTTCTCATCTCATTTTCCTTTATTTTATTTTATTCTGTTTTTATGATTTTTATTATTAATATAAAATACAAATTCATTACTTTACTTTCGTACTATAATTCTGGAAATAGTACTAATTAATTCTTTTCTGTGCAATGATTGAAATTACTATTGCTTCGCCTCCCTTGGGTATGATCCTCGGAGTACTACTTACTTTGTTGTAACTATGTTACAACTTGACCTATATACTTGCGAAAGCCCAAAATACACGCCGAATGGGAGTACATTCAGAAGTGGTTAATTGCTCGCAACATGGAGCTCGCAACTATCACAGCTTGCAGCTATAAAAGCTCACCTACATTGAGCTTAGATGCATTGCTCTCCTACATGGAATTCGCACTTCACCACTCACATGCATTGTTCGTAGTTAGAATTCAACTCGCATGCATACCTCGCTCTTTACCACTCGTAACTCTCTTATTTGCACTTCACCAACTCGTAATTCTCTGTTGGCTGCTAGCACACGTTGAAAGCCTTTTGTTTATAGCTCGCACATATGGAAACACACAATTTGTAGCTTTCAATGTTAGCTTAACATATGTGCGAGCTGTTGCACAGTTAGCCAACTCCAACTCCAACTCCAACATGCACGACTCAGTCTACAGTCAAATTACGAGAAGCGGGAATCAGGGAACCACTTCAACAGAAGAGAAAATCAAGGAACCACTACGCCTAAAAATAGAAAAGTGAAGGGAACAATATAAATAAGGAGTGAATTTCAGCAAAGAGGGTGTCAAATTGGATACTGTGATCACATAGTGTGTTACACACAACGAGCTATAGTAGTAAGTTGTGAAGAAAAGTACAGAGAAAAGAAGGAAAGCATTGTGAGCTGGTTGCGAAGAACCACCGATATTCGGCTAATCACCCTTGTTTCCTCTATTCTATTACTTTGTTCCGTGTTTATAATTATGACGACAACTTACTTGTTTGTTTTCAGTTTAATGATTATGGCTTAAATTTGTTATTATTCTAAAATCTTAGAATGAAATTATTGATGCTTGCTAATAATGTTTTGTTCAAATGGCGGTTTATTCATTCAAGTATTTTTCACGTATAACACTTGCTAGTGCGTAGCTAACATTGGTAAGTAATTGAGTAAATTATTTAATCTGAGAAGATGGTAATTAATAGACACACAACTAAAATGGTGCATGTTTAATTCTTCTAGTAATTAAATTTGTAACGGTATAGACATATATTGTTACTATTGAAGCCCAATTTTAATCGGGCCCAACATATAAACCCATTTTTTAATTTTTTAAATTCATTTTGGGTTTAAATTTAATTTAAGTTTAAACTTTCCTTTTCAGTTTAAATTTAAATTAAGTTTAAATTTAATTTGAATTTAAAATTTAAAAGTCTAGTCACAAATGTCCAATTACAAACCAAGTCTATGTACAAGCCCAATTGGGCCCATTGTGGTTAGCCAATATCCATTTCACTACCCAAAATACAAGCCCAATTGACCTAAGACTAAACCCAAAAAGTTAGAATCTGGCAACTCCCACTTGCACTGCTGCCGTCCACCTCAACCACTCAGGGATTGCCACGTTAGCAGCAACTTGCCACCATCTTCAACATCAACTTGCCTCTACACTAACCGCCACTGTTGCAAGCCACCGTAGTTGACCTGCAAAAAGAAAAACAAGACATGCATTTATGTGAGAAATACAAAACAGTATGATTGTAAACATGGCTATAAGAGACGAATCAAATAGCTTGTAAACGGGTTGGATTTTGAATATTTTGAAATCAATATACACTCACCCATTTCTGAACAGAAGCAACAAGTATTTGTTAATCAAAGTAGAAGCACTTAATAGTAAGTAGAGGAACCAAAACGTCACCAGAATACAAAGCATCGAAAAAGTACAAGGTACCTTAAACACATGCATTGACTATTTGTTCTTTTTAATTACTGTTCAAATATCAAAACGTTTTATTAAATGCATATCAATACACCTGCTATCTCTATTACTACTATCATTTATTACAAAAAATAACATTAATAATAATAGTATTAATAATAATATCTATAATAATTATAACATTAATAATATTAATAATAAATAAAATAAAATAAAATCGAAAGGTCTCCCCTTTTGTCGATCTGACTCCACCGTCGACACCATGGACGGAGGTCCCCGAACCGCCACTAATTTCTCAATCCCCAAACGCCGTCTTCGTGGTCTCAAACAACAAACCAAGACACAAAGATGTTAGAAATGGGTGTAAAAAACAAAGATCTTGAAAAAGGGATTTTAAAAGAAACATCAAAAAAAATTTTTAAGAGACAAAATATAGAAGATTTTAAAAGGGAATTGGAACAGTATGTTTAAAAATGAAACGAAAGAGAAAGGATTTAAAAAAAAAGAGAAGAGAAAACAAATCAGTTTTTTAAAAAAAAGGGGGAATAAATAAGGAAAGAGAGAGTAAAAAAGGAGAGGTTCTTAAGTTGTCAACGGCGCGTGGAAGGCAGGAACGGCGACAAGTGTACCAGCAGGTGACGGACGTCGAAGCATGGTGGTCAGCCGCGTTGGCCAGCGAGGCGCGTGCAGCGGGGCCACGGTGGTTGAACGATTTAGGGTGGTTGGCCAAGGGGAGTGTTTGAGAGGTTTTAAAAAAGGGAATTTGGTTTTTTTTTTAAAGGGGTAAAAAAGTGATTTTTTTTTTTAAGAAATGACCTATATATAGCTATCCAAAATGGCATCGTTTTGGCATGGCTTCAGAATGCTCAAAACGGCGTCGTTTTGGACGACCCGATCCACGACCCGACCCGGTCCACCAGGATCCGTATGTTTTTGAGATAGGGGTTATTTCTGCATTTGGTCCTTCCGCTTTTTTCAAATTTACAATCAAGTCCTTTCTATACTTTTAATTAATTTTAAATTGGTCTAGTAATTTCAATGTTTTTCATTTAATCCCTTGACCTTTTGAAAGCACCAGGAGCTGCCACATGTCATAATTTTGGCTTATTTATGAAAATGGTCCCTCTTACTTTTAATTTGTTTCAATTTAATCCTTAAATCAAGTTTTGTTTAATTACAAAATTGGCCCAGGAATTTTTCATGATTTTCAAATCAATCCTCTGATTTTTGAAAGCACCAGGAGCTGCCACGTGTCACTTGTTTTTGGTTTTATCGCCCTAGAGTTCCTTGAACTTTCCAAAATTCCATTTTTACATCGAAACTTCCAAAAATTTCATTTTTAACCTCAATACTTCCAAAAATTATATTTTTACCCTCGAACCTCCAAAAATTCTATTTTGACCTCGAAACTTTTAAAAATTACCATTTTACCCCTGGATGTCCAAAAATTCCATTTTTTATCCCGATTTTCCTAAAAATTACCATTTTACCTCGGATGTCCAAAAATTCCATTTTTTATCCCGGCTATCCAAAAAGTTAATTTTTAGCTCCGATTGCATCATTTTTCTTCCTCATCAATATTTGCATTTAATTTTAATTATTATGCACTCGTATTTTGTATTTTTGATTTTTTACTTACCATTTATCTTCTTAATTATCTTAGTTCGTGTTATCTAATATCAATTATTAACTGCTTATTCATATTAAACTCGCATGTTTGTTTTCAAAATTATTTTCATAAAAACTGTAAAATCGAGGCAATATTCTTTTATTTCGAGTTTCGAAAATTTGCGCCTTAACTTACTAGGTGCAATTTTTCTTCAAATCGAAATAATCGAATACCCTTAAACGAGGCAATGTTTCCTTATCTTCGATTCTGAAAATTTGCACCTTAACTTACTAGGTGCAACCTTTCTTCAAATCGAGATAATCGAACATCCTTTTCCAAAAATTCAAAAAGTTTAAGAAAAGCTCGTTATTTCTGGATCTTGAAATGTTGTGTCCTAACACACTGGACGTAACTTTTTTCCTCGATCACTTTGAAATAGCAGGACTTCCAAACAAACTTGATTTCTTTTAAACTTAACTCATGCATTCAAGGATCGTATTTTAAACTTTCCTCGAGATTTCAATATTTTACAAACAAGACCCGAAAATAATCAATACAGTACCAATTTTGGGCGTATGAGGGTGCTAATCCTTCCTCATGTGTAACCGACTCTCGAACCTGTTTTTCTATATTTCGAAGACCTACATGTTTTCAAAACGGGTTTTTAAAGAAAAAAACGTTTTGTGGTGATCCAATCACACCGAATAAAGGATTGGTGGCGACTCTCATTTTCCAACATTAAAATAATTTTCGAAACTTGTCGTTTTCCAAAAATAAAGGATGGTTTCGACGGCTTGGCAACTCCACTGGGGACTTTTTTTAAAAAAAATAAACGAGAGTCAAGCCAAAATTGATTATTTTCGGGTCTTTTTTGAAAACTTTTAAGCTTTGGTTTTGTTTAATATGTGATCTTCGACATCATTTGTGTGACATTATATTATGTGATATTGCTAGTGTAAATTTACATACATCTGCATATGATATTACCTTTTAAGTGGAAGTCGAAAACTACTCCTTCGTGAGGTATTCACCTCCGTGCAGCATAGTGGATCGCTTTCGGGATTACAAAGTACCCTTATTTTCGTGAAGTTTTCACTTCCGTGTAAACATGTGGGAAATGCGTCCCCCTAAACCGAACTCGTCCGTATGAGCCTGTAATGGGTAAGGATCGAGGAATCTGCTGGTTTGGGTACCCTTACTTTAGAGCCAAAAGCCCCATATAGAAAGTCGTAGGAACTTGCTTTAGAAGGAGTTCTACTGAACCATTTAGCAACCCTCCAAGACAAACTCTTAGGTTCTGTACTATACTCGTACGTTGATATTGTTGTGTGTCGCTAACTTGTTTATTTTGTCTCTTTTTGCATTGCACTTTTTCATCATATAAAGGAAAGGTATAGACTCAAAAGTTCAGTTACCGATAAGAGAATCAATCATGGAAAACAAGTACCTTGATAAAGTGGAGGACAACATGGTCGTGCGCATGTGGTCGGAGGAGACTCAACGCCAAAAAGGGGATAGCTTAGTGGAAGGATATGAGTCAGAGCTTTAGGATTATACCAGGATCAGCACGGGTCAAAACAATGTGCTAGAGTTGAAAGAGATATGAGACAGTTGGGACAATAACATGAAATAAACCTTTTACCAAGAATACGGAGATTTGTCATACTTGTCCAAAGTTAAGGTAGACAAATTCCTCTTTAGTGCCTTAACACAGTATTGGAACCCAGCCTACAGTTGCTTCACCTTCGAGAATATAGACATGACACTGACGATAGAAGAATACACCACTCTGCTCCGTTGTTCAAAGATTTTGGCAGATAAGGCCTATTCTAGAGCTCCAAATCTCCTGACCATTGTTAAAATATTAATAAACATCACTGGCATGAACGAACAGTGGGTTGCAGCTCGAGTTAAGGTCAAAGGCGATAACAAGTGCATCACATGGAAAAGTCTGCGAGATTTGATACTGGCTCATCCAGATGCAAAGAAAAAGATCGACATCCTAGCCCTGAGTATCTATGGGTTGGTCGTTTTTCCAAAGGCTTTGGGGCATATAGAAGATGCAGTGATAGACTTGTTTGATAGATTGAGTAAAAGAGTGACACCTGTCCCGGCCATACTGGCTGAAACTTTCAAATCCTTAAATGCGTGCAGAAAGGAGGGAGAAGGCCGATTTATTACCTGCGCACCGTTGTTGATGGTATGGTTTCATAGTCACTTTTGGAAAACAGAAAAAGTCTCCTATCAGTACTTGTCTAAAGATTACTCCCCTTTGAAAGAAAAGTGGATGGCCATACTCCAAAGCCTCAAAGACGAAGACATAGAGTGGCGAGCACCATGGTTCGCTCCTGATAAAATATTGTATCGGTGCGGAGATTTCGACTGGGTCTCATTGGCAGGGATATGGGGAGCAACAGGATATGCACCTTTACTGGTTTCAAGACAATACAGATCGAGACAATTCATACCTGCGACTCAGGGGTTAGCTCAGTGTGAATTCGCGTACTAGGGAGAAAACAATAAGAAAAGGATTCGGGAAATCTCAAATGCATGGAACCAAGTTCGAAGAATGAAAGCATTCGGCCTCAATCCCATGATAACTGCAGAATATGATTGGTGGAGAAACAGAAGGATCAACGACAACATTCCTGTGCTAAACACGGAGATTGTCTGTCCAATTGAAGAACACTTGCAGGTTGTCCCAACTGAACTAGAAATAATTAAACAAGATTTCGAGAGGAAAAATGCTAAGACGAAAAAAATGATAGAAAACCTGGAAGAATAGAATGTGCTTTTAAGATTGGACGTTGATGTTCACAAGCTAGAAGAGGAGAAATTGAGAAAAGGGAAGAATAAGTCTGAAGAAGATCTTAGCAGCCTAAAAAAGGACTATAAAAAGCTTCGCTTGTCAATGAGAATTGTCGGTTTAGGTAAGACGTCAGAGCAATGGCAGCAGGAAATTCGCGAAGAGAAGAATAAAACAAGTCACTGGAAAAACAAATATCAAGACGCCCAGGTTCAGGAAAATGCTATGAAAAGTAGCCTTCTAGAAAGTCAAGCTGAGGTGATCGAATTAAAAGCTCGAGTACGAGAATTGGAGGAATCCTTGTACAGGCATCGTAGCCGAAATTCAGTAATGGAGTTGAAGGCAAGCTGAGCTGAGATCGAGAGACTGAATAAGAGGGTGGAAGAATCAGAAGCCTCTTTGCAGAATAGTGAAATATTAATTGAGATTTTGGAAAGGACGTTGGAGACAAATTATTGGCATCTTTAACAAGCTCAGAAAGAATTCAGAGAGAGTGATTATGTTATGGGTGAGGCCTTAAATCAAATCGCGAAGTAGCTGATCATGTGCAAACACTAGTAGTTTAAGCAGAAGAGTGAAGCATACAATACGAGACGAAGACGGAACGAGGTCAAAAGCTATCAAGATTCCTCAAGAAACTCAAGGCTCTAAGCATCAAAGCAAAATCATTTATGTAATTTGCTTTATGTTAAGGAACTTGTTATCCAAATGAAGTTTTCTAAATGGAAAATGAATTATAAGTCAATATCTTTCTCTTGCATGCATGCATCTTATTCGCATCACATTTTTGCATATTTCTGTATAAAAATCCTAACTAATTAAAAACTTATTCAGTTACATCAATAATCATTGAAAAATCGCATCGCTATAATGCCCGTAAGAAAACTAAGGCCATGGAGCAAAGACTCGAACAAATCCAGAAAGAATTACAAGATTAGATGCAAAAGCGCATTCAAGAACAAATGACAATGATGTGTAGGGAAATGAAAAATCAATTCATTGAGGTACAAAAGAGTATAATGAATGAATTTGCACAAGTAAAACAAAGCATGACCGATAAAGGAAAGAGCCCTGCTATTGAAGAGGAAGAGGACCAAATTGTTCCCCTAGGCTTTACACCTCTCCATAACCCGGCTTCACATGAAATGCCAGCGCGGGAGCCCACCGTTACTATAAGAACATAGCAACAGGCCACGGGCACGTCAAGACCAGCCAATTATCCAATTGGATCTGGGTCAAACCCAGAGGATAATGCTGTGAATCTAGGTGTCCTAGACTTTGATGAGACGATGAAAGAGGATCTCTCTTGACAAATGCAGGAAAAATATAGGCGATTAGAGGAGAAAATTGATGCGATGCAGGGAATTGAAAATTCTTATGGGGTAGATGCTAAAGAGTTAAGTCTGGTTCCGGATCTGGTTCTCCCTCCCAAATTCAAGGTCCCAAAATTTGAAAAGTATAGCGGGACGAGCTGTCCTGAAGCCCACCTAACCATGTTTTGTAGGAAGATGCCGTGGCACGTACAAAATGACCAATTGTTGATTCATTGCTTTCAAGACAGTCTGGTCGGGTCGGTAGTTAGATGGTACAATCAATTAAGCCTAGCAAAAATTCATTCATAGAAAGATTTAGCACAAGCTTTCTTAAAGCAATACGGTCATGTAACAGAGATAGCTCCTGATCGGCTTACATTGCAAAATATGGAGAATAAATCAAACGAGAGTTTTAGACAATATGCGCAGAGATGGCGAGAGGTGGCAACCCATGTACAGCCACCACTAATAGAAAAAGAGACAACAATATTGTTTGTTAATACCCTCAAAGCTCCTTACCTGAATCACCTGTTAGGAAACGTCACCAAGACTTTCTCTGATATGGTCATATCGGGGGAGATGATTGAAAATGCAATCAAGACAGTAAGATTGAAACAGGAGAAAACACTAAAAGGCTTGCCTCTAGAAGAAGGGATAATGAAGTCAACAACGCAAGCATATACAGACCTAGCTACACCAAACCCTTCGTGACAGGTCAGGACAAAGCTCCAACGTGCAATTACCAAAATTCCCCATGACATGAACCGGGCATCAGGCCAAATAGAGGAAGAATTCAATATACTCCCCTTTCGATGTCATACAGAGAGCTCTACAAGATACTGTATGACGCGCATGAGGTAGCTCCTCTGCGTGTGAAACCATATAAACCCCCATTCCCGGCCTGGTATGATACGAATGCTCGCTATGAATACCATGCAGGGGCAGAAGGACATTCAATTGAAAATTGTCCTGCTTTTAAAAGACGAGTCGAAGGACTCATAAAGCATGGAGTCGTAAAATTAGAAGAGCCAACAAAGCCCAATATAGCAGGGAATCCTCTACCCGATCACCAGGAGCAAGGGGTGAATGCCTTGCTGGAGGAAGGAGTTCGAAAAATTAAAAGAAATATTAAAGAAATTAGGTCTCCACTTCGGTAGGTATGGCAACACTTGGTCAAAGGAGGGATAATTGAAAAGGATAAAGAGAGGATGACAATAGGGACTGATGACCATTGCGAGTTTCATGCCGTTGAGGGACATGAAATTCAAGACTGCGTCGAGTTTAAAGTCATGGTGCAGGAGTTGATGGACAATCGAGAATTGGAATTTTTCGAAGAAAGAGAGGAAGTTAATGATGTTTGTGCCTCCAAGGGAAAGGAGCGAGTGACGATTGGAACCAGGGGGAGCATCATGAAAGATCTAGGAATTAATGCTATATCAGATGAAGGAAAGGAAGGGAATCTATCAAGAATTGGTCCGTGTTCACTTGAAAGCACCTTGAATAATTGGACCGTGGAGGAACTCCCTGTAATTTTTAAGATTTCCTTAGAGTAATGCTCGGAAACACCTATTGCTTTAGGCTCGAAAGCAATATGGATCTTTTTGTAAAAGGGTACATGGTCATTATTTAGTTATTTTGAATGAAAATGCATTTCTCATCTTATATTCTTCTTCATAATTATTCTTTCATTTCTTAATTCAGCTTAATAAACCATTCGTACATATCCAATAAACAAGATTAATTATTCTTTAATACATATATACTCATACACATACCACATAATCATTCTTTCGTAAATTTATTTTGCTCTTTGGATCTCTCTTTCATCCCTTGATAGGTCCTCAAATATCAATAATATGAGCAACCCTGATGCTAACTTAAAACCTCACTTCGAGAAAGATATGTGTTTGGAAGAGCTTCAGGACCTTAAAGATAATCAAGATTGTAATCTGCCACCGGATCTGTTAAGAATGATGGAATAGGAAGAAAAATAGATTCTGCCTCATTCGGACCCAGTGGAAGTTATTAATCTGGGGAACGAAGATGAAGAGAAAGAGGTGAAAATTGGGACAAGCATCTCCGTAGAAACCAGAAGGAATCTTATCGAGTTACTTCAAGAGTTCCAAGATATCTTCACATGGTCTTACCAAGATATGTCGGCTTGAGCACTGACATTGTGATTCACAAACTCCCTATAAAGGAAGAATGCAGACCCGTACAGCAGAAACTCCGAAGGATGAGACTGGATGTGTTGTTAAAAATAAAAGAATAAGTCAAGAAACAATTTGACTCCGGGTTTCTCAAGTAGTTAAATACTCTGAATGGGTAGCTAATATAGTCCCTGTTCCTAAAAAGACGAAGAGGTGTGCATGTGTGTGGACTATCGAGATTTAAATAAAGCTAGCCCAAAGGATAATTTCACCTTACCCCACATCGACACTTTAATCGATAACACAGCAGGTCATTCTTTGTTTTCCTTTATGGATTGTTTCTCTAGGTATAATTAGATAAGGATGGACCCTGAGGATATGATCAAAACCACATTTGTCACGCTATGGGGAACATTTTGCTACAAGGTGATGCCCTTCGGACTCAAAAATGCAGGGGCAACTTATCAAATGGTCATGGTGACCCTGTTCCATGACATGATGCATAAGGAGATTGAAGTTTATGTCGATGACATGATTGTGAAATCTCAAACGGAGGAAGAACATGTAAGAATCTAAAGAAAGTTATTTGGAAGGTTAAGGAAATATCAATTAAAGCTAAACCCTACAAAGTGCACTTTTGGGGCCACATCAGGAAATCTGTTAGGGTTTGTAGTCAGCAAAAGAGGAATTGAAATTGACCTGGATAAAGTCAAACCCATACAGGAGCTACAACCACCCAGCACGCAAAAAGAAGTTCGAGGGTTTTTAGGAAGACTAAATTACATTGCTCGGTTCATTTCACAGTTGACTGAGAAATGTGATCCTATCTTCCGCCTGCTTAGAAAGCGTAATCCGGGTGTATGGGATGATGAATGTCAGGAAACCTTTAACAAATTCAAAGATTATTTATCCAAAGCTCCCATCTTGGTACCTCCAATTCCTAATAAGTCAATGATCCTGTACTTGACAGTATTTGAAAATTCCATGGGATGTGTGCTAGGCCAACACGATGAATCCGAAAAGAAGGAAAGGGTGATATATTATCTCAGCAAGAAATTCACTGATTGCGAGACTCGATATTCGCCAATTGAAAAATTATGTTGTGCACTAGTCTGGACCACACGCAGATTAAGACAATACATGCTATATCATACCACTTGGTTGGTCTCGAAATTAGATCCTCTAAAGTACCTGATGGAGTCAGCTACATTGAATGGGAGATTGGCTCGCTGGCAAATCTTGCTCTCGGAATTCGACATAGTCTATGTCAATCAGAAAGTAGTAAAAAGGAGTGTGATAGCAGACTTCCTAGCCAGCATGGCTTTAGAGGACTATGAGTTGATAAACTTCGATTTCCTGAATGAAGATTTAATGTATATTGCGACTACTGAAAGGGCAATCACAGTCGAACAAACTTGGAGATTGAATTTTGATGGAGCTTCAAATGCCACGGGTAATGGGGTCGGGGCAGTCTTGGTATCACCAGAAGGAGATCACTACCCGTTACCAGCAAGCTCGATTTTGATTGCACAAACAACATGGCTGAATACGAAGCATGTATCTTAGGAATTCGTGCGACCATAAAGTGGGGAATTAAAATTTTGGAGATTTATGGAGACTCTGCACTGGTAATCTATCAACTCAAAGGAGAATGGGAAACAAGGGATTCTAAGCTAATGGATTACCGTAGATTAGTCCTCGAGTTGATCACGGAGTTCGATGACTCACATTCTATATCTCCTACGAGAAAAAAACCAGATGGTCGATGCTCTTGCCACTTTTGCCTCGATGATTAAAGTGAGTAGGCCAGAAGATGTAAAGCCCATTCAGATGAGTATCTATGAAGCTCCTACTCATTGTTGTGATATTGAGGCAAAGGAAGAAGAAGAAAAGGATGATTGCCCATGGTACCAGAATATTCTTCAATTTGTGAGAGATCGAAAGTACACTGAGCAAGCCTCAGAGAATGAAAAGAGGACATTAATAAGACTGGCCAGTGAATATGTCCTAGACGGGGAAATCTTGTACAAAAGGAGAAAAGATCAAGTGTTGCTGAGATGTGTCGACGTAATTGAAGCTAAGAAGATCTTAGAAGAAGTTCACAAAGGCATTTATGGGACACACGCCAACGGTTTCATGATGGCCCGGTAAATAATGAGATTTGGGTATTACTGGTCTACTATGGAGGGCGATTTCATCAATTATGCCAAGAAGTGTCATAAGTGCCAGATCTATGGAGACAAGATTCATGTACCTCCATCACACCTTCATGTCATGACTTCTCCCTAGTCTTTTTCTATGTGGGGCATGGATGTCATTGAGCCAATTTCTCCAAAGGCTTCCAATGGTCATAGATTCATCTTTGTGGTGATTGACTATTTCACCAAATGGGTAAAGGCAACCTCATATGCTAATGTTACCAAGTCTGCAGTTAGCAAGTTCCTGAAAAAAGAAATTATTTACCGATACGAGATGCCAAAAAGGATCATATCTGACAATGCCTTGAATTTGAGCAATAGCACGATAGCAGAAGTTTGCGAACAGTTCAAAATCAAGCATCATAATTCTTCTCCCTATCGCCCAAAAAAAAATGGAGCTGTGGAGGCAGCTAATAAGAACATCAAGAAGATTGCAGCAAA
Source organism: Kokia cookei (assembly GCA_039519145.1). Lineage (NCBI taxonomy): Eukaryota > Viridiplantae > Streptophyta > Magnoliopsida > Malvales > Malvaceae > Kokia > Kokia cookei. The sequence continues at coordinate 8,392,219 of CM076910.1, forward strand.
AATGACTGAGACTTACAAAGATTGGCACGAAAAACTACCATTTTCCCTCTTTGCTTATAGAACTTCAGTCAGAACTTCTACTGGGGCAACACCATTCTCATTGGCATACGGTATGGAAGCGGTCTTGCCTATTGAGGTTGAAATATCTTCTCTTCGAGTCTTTACTGAGCTTCAATTAGATGAGGCTGAATGGATCTAAGCTCGATATGATTAGTTGAATTTAATCGAGGAAAAGAGATTAAAAGCCATCCGCCATGGCCAGATGTACCAGAAAAGAATGATGCAAGCTTACGACAAAAAGGTTCGTCCTAGGGAATTCTATGAGCGAGATCTAGTTTTGAAAAAGATACTTCCCATACATAAAGATTTCCGTGGAAAATGGATGCCCAATTAGGAAGGACATTATGTGGTAAAGAAAGCTTTCTCAGGATGAGCTCTCATCCTAACAGAAATAGACGGCAAGGATCTGTACAACCCCGTCAATTCAGACTCAGTGAAAAAATACTTCGCCTAAAAAAAAGGGGAATTGAGATGAAAACTCGCAAAGAGCGTCTTGGAACCAAGGAAATTTTGTGTTGAAAACCCGCAAAGGGCGGCTCAAATCCAAGAACGGGTTAACGAGATGGAGGAAGGTTACAACTTGAAGCATTAACAAAGCACTTTAGATCTTCTAGACACACATCTGAGATAGGAATGATTCTCAGCAAGTCAGCACAGAGTAGCTCATTTTACGATATCCGGGGCAACTAATTATCCTTTATTGTATACTTGGCAATTTTTTACTAATGTTGTTTCCGTTGATCCTCTTTTGAATAGAATTTTCAAATACGACTTTGTTTCTGCATAATTTTTGTTCAAGCATTTCGCATCTAAATAACGAGTAATGAACTAATAAATCATACAAAAAGTTATGAGCATTATTCTGGAATTTTCGAAAATTACAGAGGTCCGAAACAAGATCACCAATGGGAAGACAAACTTAAAAACAAGCAGTTCAAGAACAGCCTAGAAGAAGATGGAGCAACACATCAATGATAGAATTTGGAAGGGCGATAGACCATGCCGACCTGAATAATAATAAATAAATCTGACATTCATCATACACATTCATGCAAGTCAGGAGCATTTAATTCATTCTAATCATGATTTTCTAATTTAGGCCTACATAGAGGCTCATAAGAGCATATTTCACAAGTCACATCCTCGCCACATGGCGAGATGAATCATTAAGATCACCAAGGAAAAGTTGAAAAGGAGTAGGACTCCAATACCTTACCCCGATCACGGGGCAGATTGCAATTATCCACAAACAGCGATACGGTCATCTTCCTGATAAGATACTGAGAAGTAGAACAAATCAATAAAACAAGGCTCCAATGCGAACAAATCTTTGAACCCCAGCTTCCTGATGAGATACTGAGAAGCAGGTCAAAGTAATAAAATGGTTAGCTTCCTGATGAGATACTGAGAAGTATACCAACTCAAGGCTCGATGTGAGCAAATCTTCGAATCCCAGCTTCCTGATGAGATACTGTGAAGTAGGGCAAAGCAGTAAGGCGGTCAGCTTCCTGATGAGACATTGAGAAGTGAACCAAATTCATCTTCCTGATTAGATACAAAGAAGCGGATTGAAACAAGTGAGGCGGTCATCTTCTTGATGAGATACAGAGAAGTATACCAACTCAATGCGAACAAATCTTCGAACCCCAGCTTCTTGATGAGATACTGAGAACCAGGACGAAGCAATAAAAGGTTAGTTTCCTAATGAGATACTAAGAAGTTGACCAAATTCGTCTTCCTGATGAGGTACAGAGAAGCGGATTGAAACAAGTAAGGCGGTCATCTTCCTGATGAGATATAGAGAAGAATACCAACTTAGGGCTCGATGCGAGCAAATCTTCGAACCCCAGCTTCCTGATGAGATACTGAGAAGCAAGTCAAAGCAATAAAATGGTTATCTTCCTGATGAGATACTGAGAAGTGAACCAAATTCATCTTCCTAATAAGATACAGAGAAGCAGATTGAAACAAGCGATGCGGCCACCTTCTTAATGAGATACTGAGAAGAAGACCAAATCAAACCCACTCTCAATGCAAACAAATTTTCAAACCCCAGCTTCCTAATGAGATACTGAGAAGCAGGGCGAAGCAATAAAAAGGTTAGCTTCCTAATGAGATACTGCGAAGTGGATCAAATTCGTCTTCCTGATGAGATACAGACAAGTGGATTAAAACAAGTGAGGCAGTCATCTTCCTGATGAGATACAAATAAATATACTAACTTAATGCGAACAAATCTTCGACCCCCAGCTTCCTGATGAGATACTGAGAAGCAGGGCGAAGCAATAAAAAGGTTAACTTCCTGATGAGATACGGAGAAGTGAACCAAATCCGTCTTCCTGATGAAACACAGAGAAGTGGATCAAAACAAGTGATGCGGACATCTTCTTGATGAGATACTAAGAAGAAGGCCAAGTCAATAGAACCATACTCAAAAACTATAGTGACGAATTCCAATCTCCTTGAAAATTCAAGAAAATAGAGTGAAATTACAGTAGCAAATTTTGTCTTTTTGAAGACTACCTTAAAGCAAGATGGAACCACCGCATCGAAGAAGTGGAAAGGTGGATGCAGCAAAGATTGGACAACTGACAGAATGAAAGGTGAGCTGGTTAAAAGAAGAGCATCAAAGAGAGGAGACCTGACAAATTGGGCAAAATTGGTCTTCTTTTGGTCTTTGCCTCATTCTTGTTACACAGCAACGAGCAAAGAAGGGCAGCTGTTGAAGCCCAATTTTAACCGGGCCCAACATTTAAACCCATTTTTTAATTTTTTAAGTTCATTTTGGGTTTAAATTTATTTTAAGTTTAAATTTAATTTGAATTTAAAATTTAAAAGTCTAGTCACAAATGTCCAATTACAAACCAAGTCTATGTACAAGCCCAATTGGGCCCATTGTGGTTAGCCTAAAATCCATTTCACTACCCAAAATACAAGCCCAATTGACCTAAGACTAAACCCAAAAAATCAGAATCTGGTAACTCCTACTTGCACTGCTACCGTCCACCTCAACCACTCAGGGATTGCCACGTTAGTAGCAACTTGCCATCATCTTCAGCATCAACTTGCCTCTGCACTAACCGCCACTGTTACAAGCCACCATAGCTGACCTGCAAAATGAAAAACAAGACATGCATTTATGTGAGAAATACAAAATAGTATGATTGTAAACATGGCTATAAGAGCCGAATCAAATAGCTTGTAAAAGGGTTGGCTTTTGAATATTTTGAAATCAATATACACTCACCCATTTCTGAACAGAAGCAACAAGTATTTGTTAATCAAAGTAGAAACACTTAATAGTAAGCAAAGGAACCAAAATGTCACCAGAATACAAAGCATCGAACAAGTACAAGGTACCTTAAACACATGCATTGACTATTTGTTCTTTTTAATTACTATTCAAATATCAAAATGTTTTATTAAATGCATATCAATACACCTGCTATCTCTATTACTACTATCATTTATTACAATAAATAACATTAATAATAATAGTATTAATAGTAATATCTATAATAATGATAACATTAATAATATTAATAATAAATAAAATAAACCTGAAAGGTCTCCCCTTTTGTCGATCTGACTCCACTGTCGACACCGTGGACGGAGGTCCCCGAACCGCCACTAGTCTCATGATCCCCAAACGCCATCTTCGTGGTCTCAAACAACAAACCAAGACACAAGGATGTTAGAAATGGGTGTAAAAAACAAAGATCTTGAAAAAGGGATTTTAAAAGAAACATCAAAAATCGTTTTTTAAGAGACAAAATATAAAAGATTTTAAAAGGGAATCGGAACAGTATGTTTAAAAATGAAATGAAAGAGAAAGGATTTAAAAAAAAAAGGAAAACAAATCAGTTTTTTAAAAAAAGGGGGAATAAATAAGGAAAGAGAGAGTAAAAAAGGAGAGGTTCTTACGCTGTCAATGGCGCGTGGAAGGCGGGAACGGCGACACATGTACCAGTAGGTGACGGACGTCGAAGCATGATGGTCACGCGCGCCGATCGGCGAGGCGCTTGCAGCGGGGCCACGGTGGCCGGACAGTTTAGAGTGGTCGGGCAAGGGGAGTGTTTGAGAGGTTTTAAAAAAGGGAATTTGGTTTTTTTTTTTAAGGGGTAAAAAAGAGATTTTTTTTAAAGAAATGACCTATATATAGTTATCCAAAACGGCGTCGTTTTGGCATAGCTTCAGAATGCTCAAAACGGCGTCGTTTTGGACGACCCGACCCGTTCCACCAGGATCCTCTTGTTTTTGAGAAAGGGGTTATTTCTACATTTGGTCCTTTCGTTTTTTTTTCAAATTTACAATCAAGTCCTTTCTATACTTTTAATTAATTTTAAATTGGTCCAGTAATTTTCAATGCTTTTCATTTAATCCCTTGACCTTTTGAAAGCACTAAGAGCTGCCACATGTCATAATTTTCGCTTATTTATGAAAATGGTCCCTCTTACTTTTAATTTGTTTCAATTTAATCCTTAAATCAAGTTCTGTTTAATTACAAAATTGGCCCAAGAATTTTTCATGATTTTCTAATAAGTCCTCTGACTTTTGAAAGCACCAGGAGCTGCCACGTGTCACCTGTTTTTGGTTTTATTGCCCTACAGGTCCTTAAACTTTTCAAATTTCCATTTTTGACTCCAAACTTTTCAAAAATTATATTTTACCCCCGAACTTCCCAAAATTCCATTTTTTACCTCGAAACTTCCAAAAATTACATTTTTACCCTCGAACTTCCAAAAATTCCATTTTTGACCTCGAAACTTTTGAAAATTATATTTTTACCCTCGAACCTCAAAAAATTCCTTTTTTAACCCTAAAACTTTCGATAATTACCATTTTACCCCAGGATGTCCAAAAATTCCATTTTTGATCCCGATTTTCCTAAAAATTACCATTTTACCTCCGGATGTCCAAAAATTCTGTTTTTGATCCTGATTTTTTTAAAGTTACCGTTTTACCACCAGATGTTTAAAAATTCCATTTTTAACCCCGAACTTTTCCAAAATTATCATTTTGCCCTAAAGTCCAAAATTACTATTTTGCCCCCAGCTATCCAAAATGTCTCATTTTCAACTCCGATTGCATCATTTTTCTTCCTCATCAATATTTGCATTTAATTTTAATTATTATGCACTCGTATTTTGTATTTTTGATTTTTTGCTTACCATTTATCTTCTTAATTATCTTACTTCGTGTTATTTAATATTCATTATTAATTGCTTATTCATATTAAACTCGCATGTTTGTTTTCAAAATTGTTTTCATAAAAACTTTAAAATCGAGGCAATATTCTTTTATTTCGAGTTTCGAAAATTTGCGCCTTAACTTACTAGGTGCAATTTTTCTTTAAATTGAAATAATCGAATACCCTTAATCGAGGCAATGTTTCCTTATCTTCGATTGTGAAAATTTGCGCCTTAACTTACTAGGTGCAACCTTTCTTCAAACCGAGATAATCGAACATCCTTTTCCCAAAATTCAAAAAGTTTTACAAAGGAAAGCTCGTTATTTCTGGATCTTGAAATGTTATGTCCTAACTCACTAGACATAACTTTCTTCCTCGATCACTTTGAAATCGCGAGACTTCCAAACAAACTCGATTTCTTTTAAACTTAACTCATGCATTCAAGGATCGTATTTTAAACTTTCTTCAAGCTTTCAAAATTTTATAAACAAGACCCGAAAATAATCAATACGGTACCAATTTTAGGCGTATGAGGGTGCTAATCCTTCCTCATGCGAAACTAACACCCGAACCTATTTTTCTGGATTTCGAAGACCTACATGTTTTCAAAACGGTTTTTTTTAAAAAAACGTTTTGTGGTGATCCAATCACACCGAATAAAGGATTAGTGGCGACTCTCATTTTCCAATATTAAAATAATTTTTGAAACTCGTAGTTTTCCAAAAAGAAAGATGGTTTCGACAGTTATCTTGCATAATCCTTAGGAACGATGCCTGAAAATGTGATCTTGAGGTTACTTGGGATAGACATGTGTCAAAGTAATTAAAAAGATTAAACATAGAACTTCGAGAGAAGCTTACAGCTTGTGGAAAGATAGTGACTTCGAGAGAAGCCTATCGCATTCATGTGAATTCTGGATTAGTAGACTACCATATAGCCCCGACATCACCACAATATTGCTACAACATTCCTATCAATAATTGCATGTTTAGGGGAAATAATTGTTCTAGCCTTTCATGTCACTATTAAATAACTTTTGTATCACTGTTTCAGTCGCTAATACTTTTATTGTGTTATTGCTTAACTTGTTTTGCATTTCTAGTTAGATTCAAGTAGCATACTTAGTTAAATTCACACTTATATTTATTCACTTCCAATTTGCCATTTGTTAATTTCACAACTATTGATTTACGTATAGTCTCTGTTTAGACGATAACTTTTTAACTCACCATTTTATTACTTGTTGACGACTATGTACACTTTCACATATTATTCAAACTTACGACAGCATTGCACCCAACCACTTGTTAGTTTGGATAGCAAACTTTTGTTCTTTTGAATTCTACCCAAAATAAAAATACAACTTTGGGAAAAAAGGCTTCCCTAAGAAAGTTTGATGTTCTACTTATAAAATACAAAGTAACTTAAAAAATAAAGTTTGAACACACTTTAAAAAGAAACCAGATAATTTTGGAAGTTGGATGAAAGCCTTATAATTTTATCCCTTTATGCCCCAAAAGAAAGATTGTCCTAAACAAGTCACTCACATTAGACCCATTTGCTTTATTCAATGCAGCCCATGTTACAAAATTATGTATTTTTTTGGTGAATTACAATAATAGGGTAAAGTCCGAATAACAAACACAACTAGCACAATTCGAATCCATATCACACTTAAGACGGTGAACACCCTTGACCATCAGACCATTGTTTAATAGAATTCGACCTTATTAATTGTCGGTAATGGCCTTTGCATAACAAGAGCTAACAATGTTTATCCCTATGCAAAAGGCTGCCGACTCTTTTACTAAGAAAGAAAAAGAAAAATGGGACCTTTATGTTATCAAAACACAGACATGCAATTAAATCTAGGCTTTAATGGAGTTTCATCGATTAAACTCTTATTTTCTTCCATATTTTTCCCAATAGCCATTGTCTTGCATTTCTATTCTTGTTAATGGAGACAAAGTTGGTAAATTATTTCAGCCAACCCCTTTGTCTCTTTTACATTTTCATCCTTTGCATAGACTTTGTCTCATTAAAGATTAAACATAACGTTCAGGGTCGAAATTGGAATGGTCTTAAGATCTCACCATGAGGTCTCTTTATTTCGACCTATGTTATTTCCTTCAGTCACATGGACATTCATTGCTCTACCATTAAAATATTTCACTTTTGACTTTTTTCAGTGTCGAATTATTTGTTTAAATTTGAAGGTTTATTTGATATTAAGAAGAGTTTAAATAAAAATATTAAATTTAACAAATAAATTTGAATTGAAAAATTAAGAATTTTTTAAAACATGGATTGAGTTCTGGTCTAATATTCATAGTCCAAGCACAACTCGATCATGCTTGTTTTCAAGTTTATATATTTTTTTATTTTTTATTTTTGGTACTACAATTATCGAATCCAAGCTACTTCTAAGGTAAATGAACAACCAACCAATAGGCCGCAAGTTAGGGTTTTATAATTTTTACTTTATATATTTTATAATTTATATCATATTAAAATTAAATATATTGGACTATAATGTAAATATTAACAAATGTGATGTTTATGTTTTAAAAAAATTAAATAAAAGTCGATTGAGTTGCATCGGTATTATTGTTAGTGCATAAAGATGTGAGTTTGAGCGCACTGAAACGTGTTTATCTTTCTATTTAAAAGTTGAGTAAAGTTATGAGTAGTTCTAAACGTTATATATAAAAAAAAAGAATTAATTAAAAAATATATAATGATAGTAAAAAAATATATGATTACTTTAAATAAAAATAAAATGAGCAAAACTTAAACTAGCTCAAGTTAGTAATTTACAAATATGAATAGATATTGGTAAAATTTGATTCTCATATTTTGGGTTGAACTGAAATTAATATTAGTATCATAAATTCGACCTAGGCTAGCCCAGCCCATTAATACTTCTAGTCACTAGTAAACCATTCCATGGGTTGAATCTCGGACAAAGTATATTTGAATATCATTATATTTAATTTGACTCGATTTAAAATTAAATATTTTTAAAATTATAAAATATATGAGTATTAATACAAAATAATTTTAAATATTTAATAATGTATAAACAAACTATTAGATTTGGTCGACCTAGACATAATTTATTTTCTGAAATTAACATATAGTTGGATGTGAGTCATAGGCATTATCTAATCCTACGATTGATTTCAAAAGAATTATATTGCATTGATGAGTGAAGTCTAAAAGGGAAAAAAGGAACAACAGAAGAAGATGAAACTTAGATGTTGGCAAAAACCTTGGTTTTTCGAATCCCGTGATTGACTTAATGATCAAGAGTATTTATTATCTTATGTGTGACTTGATTCTAATTCGCGTTAATCACGTTGCTATTAAGATTTTATCCTTCCCTTATAATTCACTAAAAAAAAACTTTGGTTTCCCTATGTCTTAAATATGAATGGCAAGCTTTTTAAGGTGGAAGATAAAATTAGTATCCTTTGCTACCAGAATTACCACACCCTCATCAACTGTCATTAATTATCTTAATTCTTAAGCACTAGCTTTTACATTATGTACCTCCCTAACTCTACCCACAATCAATTTCCATAGACTTAGCATGGTTTAATTTAATGAAAACTAGCAATGTAATTAAACTTAACAGAAAATACTTCACCCTACCAATTAGCTACACTATCACCTAAATTATCTGTTTGGATTTTGGGTGATCAGGAGGGAAATTGAATTTTGAGGTTTGATCGATATTTGGGTCGATGCACACTTTTCAAAGCTGAATTCTGGGATATCTTAGATGGGATACTTGTCATGCTATGTAAAGGTTATAAATTGATCACAATTCAATCACATAACCCAGATGTGGTCAAAGCTTTGTGTGATAACAAATTGGAAGATTCAGGTATCACAGTGTTAAGGAGAATCTAACGAGTTTTGACATATGAAGGACAATGATGGATTAGATATATACATAGAAAAAACAACACAATTGTGGATCGTTTGACTGAACTAGATTTAGCATGAAAGTCAAACTTACCTTTGATGTCATTCCTAATGAAATTTCAGAAATTCTTCAACAAAATAAAATGAGAGGCGTTTTTGAACAATTTAATTTGATCAATTTTACTCTTCACCAAAAAAAAAAAGTTATCCGCTTGGAATTTCATTAAACTAAGTACTAACATCAAGTAAGGTTGTTTCTTAATTTAATAATATAAAAATATATAAAATCTAGTTTTTTTAATCGTGGGTTGTACAGGTTGGTTTAATTTATTATCATAAAATTAATTTTTAAAATAATCTCATAATCATTTAAAAAATTCAGAAACAATTTGAATATATTTATGAAAATTTTCATGTAAATATGAGTTGATTGTATTTAACATGGTTGATTAAAAAAATTTCTTTTTTACAAATTTTTTTTTTTAAATTCTTTTTTGATTTGCCTGTTTTTGAAAAAAAAATTACTTAAAAATTAAAAATAAAATAAGAACTAAGTTTTTTTTTAGTTAATAATACTTATTTTAGTAAAATATATTAATGTTAACTGTAAAAAAGTGCTATAATTGTGAAAGAAACATATATATTAAAAAATTCCTTAAAATTTAAAGGTAAATTAATATTAGTATTTGTTATGAATATCTTATTAAATGGATGTCCAGCAACATCAAGATAAGGATCAAGATCAAGATAAGATTTGGTATACCTTAAACTCTAATAGTTATTAGAAATAGATTTCTACTTCATTTATACTTCTTATGTCTATAAATAGAAACTTTGGAGAAACATTGTATTTACTTCGATTGATCAATAAAATATGCTCTCTAATTCTCTTTGTTATTTACTCTCTGCCTTTTTATTTTATAACACGTTATCAGCACGATTCTCATTTAATTTTTTTTTTCTTTCAGTCGTTAATTGAGGCCGACGCATTATGAATAATCACTAGAGCCTTTAACTACTCAGTGCTCATGACAATAACCATGGTGATAACGATAATGTTAAAGATATTCAGGTATATTTTTCTATTATTTGTTTATTATATCATGTTTTTTATAATTTGGGACTAATCATGACAACATAAATAGATGAATTTTGATTTGAAATCCACGCATATTTGCAATGATGATTATGTAATAAATTTGTTGCATTCCCAGAAGTGAATGCAAACATAAAAAAAATAAAATATATAATCATGGGCCACTAAAAGTGGGAACATAGTGATGAATAAGAGAACAATAAGGGTTTTCAAGAAACTCTTCAAAGGGCAAATATAATTTATGTTATCAATGTGATATGAAAGGTTTTTAGCCACATATGTGGTGTATGCCCAAATATTTTGTTTGGGTTAATATTCTTTGATGAAGGATATGATAATGTAGTAATGAATTCTATATTACAGATAGAAAATATTTATTTTATTTGGTATTGAAACAAATCAATATTATTCCAATATTTGGTAGTACAAAATTGATCAAAAGCTCCAAAAGCTAATATATTAATATCTTGTGATGGTTAATCCATTAGTTTTAAAAGATATTCATGATGGATCTCATATTCGAATGAGAAAAATATTATATTTCATATGAATCAAAAGAGGATTGGGTTATTGATTTATATTGAATTGATTGTGATTATCTTTGTGATATTCTTTTATCATTATCCTCATTAAGGGGTTGAAGTCAAAATATTTGACTGTGAAATATCTACTTAAATTGTGGAAGGAAAAATATGAGCAATAGAATATGGTAATTCTATCTAAAGCTCGTTATGGTTGGATACACCTGAAGTTGCAAGTTTTTAAAATTGTGAGTATAATTTTACAGTATTCAAATTAAGTTCTCAATTAAAAGTACGTGGAAAAATATTACTGATGCGAACCTTACAAGAGAGAACTTATTTAGTTTTTCATTATTCGAATGTGCTCTTACAGTAGCAATATCATGAAAAAAAAAATTTACTTATGGTTAAACAAAAGTTTTTAATCACGAAACCTAATCATTCTTTAAAGAGAATGTAATATTATGTGATAAATTCAAAGGATATAATCTTTGACATGGATGTAGTAAATTTCATGGGGGATGATCGTGATAATTTTTCTCACCATCAAAAGTGGAAAAATGAAGAAAGTAAGAAAATACCACTCTCAAAGTTTGCTATTAATAAATGCCCTGCATTTGAAGATTTTGGCATATTCCCTGAAGCGAATATTGCATATAATTATTTGGAAATTATATTATATGACTTAGTGTCATTATAAACTTAACATTGATTTAGACATTTCCAGTAGTAAATGTCACAATGGTACTTGTATGTGGATACAAGGTGAAAGGAATGATGGTAAAATTATCAATTTGCTATGATTTAGTTCAAATTGAAACGTATGTTAAAGTAAACCAGAAATTTACTGGTACAGATATATTTACTACTTGGAATGACCAGTTAGACCAAACCAAAAGTTTACTGGTACAAATATATTTACTACTTGGTATGACCAGTTAGACCATCCTGGATCATATATGATGCGAAAATTAATTGATAATTCATACAGACATTTATTAAAGAACCAGTAGATTCTTTAATTTAAAGAATTTTCATCTGTTGGTTGTTCTCAATGAAAATTTGTTGTTAAAAACTCACTAGCTAAAGTTGAGATTTAATGTCTTGCATTTCTGAAATAAATATGGGTCCATTAATCCACCATGTGGATGGTTTTGATATTATATGATTTTGGTAGATGCATCTACAAAATAAACACATATGTGTTATCAACTTGCAACTTGTCGTTTGCAAGATTGTTTGAATAATTAATTTAAGATCATGCAATTAAGGCAATTCATCTTGCTAATATTGATGAGTTTATATCTCAATTTTTTTATTGATTGAGTTTGAAAAACTTTGGTAAAAGTTTGTTATTTATGCGCATAATGGTTTAGAGAAATTATTGGTTGAACGCTTCTAATTATTACTTATGAGAACTGAACTTTCTCTTTCAACATGAGATATGTTGATTTACGTGTTGTACACATCAAGCCAATAAATTTTAAATACTCCCAATTGCAATTGATTTTAGGTCAAGAGCTAAATATTTCTCATCTTTGAATTTTTGTATGTGCGTATATATTCCAATTGCTCCACCACAACGCACAAAGATGAGTGAATCTTCAAAAAAAGTTGGAAATATATATTATTTATGGGCCTCTTTTTATTATGATATATTAAACGTATTGGAGATTCAATCATGACATGATTATGATTATTATTTTGATTTGATAGTTTTCCCAAAATTAGGGGGAGAGAACTAATAACTTGTAATGAGTTAAGGGGGAGAGTTATTTGAACCAAAGGTTCAACAAGGATAACTCATTAAAGTTTCAAATATGGAAATTTTCATAAAAGAAAAAAATCTAAATGGTCATATAGTGAAGGCGGGTCCTCCAGAAGAGACCCAAGACATAACTAATAAGTAAAATTTCAGAAGAGATTCAGGTACTTGAAACTGAAGATTACAAAGTAAAAATAAGAGATCTCAATAAGTTATGTCAATTTGAGAAAATGTCGAACCAATAATAAAAGTGGTCAACAATGGCTTTGCATGCAATATTATTGTGGAAATAATGAAATAAAATGAGGATATTGAACAAATCTCTTGAGAAATAGAGATATGGAATAAATTGGCCAAAATAGAAAGACACAACTCAAATACAATTAAATTCATGGAGTTTTTGGATCAATAGTCCAAATATCTAAAGGTATAAAGCCAGTGAGGGTACAAATGAAGTAGTTTTGCAAAGGCGAAATAAAAATATGAAGTTTTTTGCTAAGTCCTGACATTGATTATGAGAAGATATGATACTCTATTGTGGTGGATGCAAAAACCTTTAGATATATTATTAAACTGACAGATCATACTTGCGTCTCATGGTTGTTGTTACAACCTTTTGTGAATCACTATATAGTAAAGTTTATATTAAAATCCTTGAATGATTTGGAATGCCAGAAGCATATTGGAATTATCGGGAAATTGTTTATTTATATGAATTGAAATAATTGAATATGTGATAAATTTGACTTAGTCAATAGTAGTTGAAGGAGGATTACAAAATGATCCAAAAAACTTATTTGAGTTTTTATAGAAGAATCATGATTAAAGTTTGGTAAAACTCTTGGAGAGATCAAAATATATTTCCCCATAATTTTTTCTCTCATGACTTTCAAAAGAATGGTGATATAAATGCTTAGTAAATACATTCAAATAGTCATTTGAAATACTAGTATTCAAGATTGAATACGTAGAATATGAGATTTTATATGATGTTTTTATGAGGGGGAGTAAATGCACGTTGTACTCTTTTTCCCTTAACCGAGGTTTTGTCCCATTGGGTTTTCCTGGTAAGGTTTTTAATGAGGCAACATGTTATGCGTATTATAGATATGTGTACTCTTTTTCCTTCACTATGAATTTTTTTTCCCACAGGGTTTTTATCTTAGTAAAGGTTTTAACGAGACACATTATCTACTAATGGACATCCAAGGGGAGTGTTATGAATATCTTATTAAGTGGATGTCCATCAAGATCAAGATGAGTTTGTATGAACTTTAAATTCTAGTAGTCATCAGAATTAGAGTTCTTGTAAAAATGATGAAGAGTTTCTTGGTCCTAAAGTCTCATATCTGAGTGCCATAGGGGCATTAATGTATCTTGCAAACAACACAAGTCCTGATATAGCTTTTGCTGTAAACTTGTTAGCAAGATTTAGTTCTTCTCCAACACGTAGACATTGGAATGAAATTAAACATGTATTTAGATATCTCAGAGGGACCATTGATATGGGATTTTTTTATTCAAGTGATTCAAAATCCCTATTAACCGGTTATGCTGATGCTGGATACCTATCAGATCCACATAAAAGTCGATCCCAAACAGGATATTTATTTACATGTGGGGGTACTGCCATATCATGGCGTTAAACAAAGCAAACATTAGCTGTCGTTTCTTCAAATCATGCAAAAATAATTGCAATGCACGAGGCGAGTCGAGAATGTGTTTGGCTAAGATTATTGACCCAACATATCCAGAAGATAAGTAATTTTCCTTTACAGGAAAAGATGTCAACTATTTTATACGAAGATAATGCAGCATGTATAACTCAGTTGAAGGGTGGTTGCATCAAAGGTGACAAAACGAAACATATTTCACCAAAATTATTCTTCACTCATGATCTTGAGAAAAAAAGGTGATATAAATGTTCAACAAATTCGTTCTAGTGACAATTTAGCAGATCTTTTCACTAAGGCATTGCCCACTTCAACATTTGAAAGACTACTACACAAGATTGAAATACGTCGACTCAAAGATGTAATGTAATGTTACCATTAGGGGGACTCTAAAACAAGTTGTACTCTTTTCTTTTAACCGAGGTTTTGTCCCATTGGGTTTTCCTGGTAAAGGTTTTTAACGAGGCAGCTTCTAATAGAAGATTGTGCACTCTTTTTCTTTCATTAGATTTTTTATCCCCTAGGGTTTTTCCTAATAAGGTTTTAACGAGGCACATTACCTACAAATGGACATTCAAGGGAGAGTGTTATGAATATCTTATTAAATTGATGTCCATCAACATCAAGATAAGGATCAAGATCAAGATAAGGTTTGGTATACCTTAAACTCTAATAGTTATTAGAAATAGATCTCTATTTCATTTATACTTCTTATGTCTATAAATAAAGATTTTGGAGAAACATTGTATTTACTTCAATTGATCAATAAAATACGCTATCTCATTCGCTTATTCTCTTTGTTATTTACTCTCTGTCTCTTTATTTTATAACAGTATTTTACATTTAAATAATAATAATTTATTTTACTTTCTGTCTCTTTATTTTATAACAGTATTTTACATTTAAATAATAATAATTTATTTTACTTTCTATCTCTTTATTTTATAACAGTATTTTACATTTAAATAATAATAATTTATTATTGAACCCCATGTATTGGCATGATGATCAAAGGGGTTCACCGTCTCAGGTGTGACTTGAGTTTGAGTCGCGATAATCACTGTTTGTAATTAAAAAAAAATTATTATTATTTTTACAATTATTAACTAAAATGTTGAAGCATTATCAGGGAAATATAATATTGTAATTGGAGACTATTGTGACACAATACTATGATCTTTACATTGTAATATGTGTTGCAAATTTAAAATTAATTTATAAATTTTATTATGATTCAACACTTAAACAATCACAAATTTTCGATTATATTTTTAATTATGTATGCAAAATTATGTTTGACTGAAAGGTTATAAAACTCTTAATTATAGGGTAATAAATTTTTATTTTGTAATAGTATTTTTCTTTTGAAAATATCTTGTAATTATATTCAATTAATAGGTTAAAAAATATAAAACTAATGATAATTAATTGACAATGATATATTGTATTAATTGCAATTTTGAGCTCTTTATACATTATGATTATCATATGATGTTTAATGTTCATGTCGAGTAATGAGAACATTTTTTTTTTTTTTGAATAAAAGACGGATGAACTTCATTTAATAAAAAAATTTCATAAATATAGAAGTTTTATTGTCACATTTCTATTGGCTCTCATGGGCGGCACCCTATCCCTAAGAAAACTCGAAACCAGTAGAATTATAAGAAAACAACTAAGAATCTTAAAACCAAAATCAGCAGAAAAATTAAAAAGTCATGCAAAACCCAAAATAGAAAAAACACAGATATGGTAAGTTGCAGCTTCCTTATCTGTCTCCTTCATTCTACTCTGTTCATCACTTCAGGACTCATCTTGAAATTCTTTTCCTCCATTCTTTTAATCTTGTGATAATTTTGAAACCAGAATATTATCTCAGTAGATCTGGACTCGTCGGAGTCACAAATCTTATTTCCTCCGACGCAATAAGTCCTTTGGCTCTCATTCCCGTCCCAATACTCTGATTCAGTCTCGGGTTATAATCTCCTCAACCCGATTTAAACATTAGACTCGAATTTAAAAGATTACATTAGCCATTGAAATAGCCCAATAAACTATTGAAAACTTAGTTTATTTTCAAAAAAACTCATGAATCATCAAAACTGATTAAGTTTAACATTCTCCTTTTTAACGATAATATCCTTAGAAAACTTAGTCAATTTCTAATTTATTTATTACTCAAAATTCATCTATAATTTAGCAGCGTAAAAGTGATATCAATTTACATTTTTAATAAAACTTAGGTTCATGCATAGCTAATTTATATTCATAATTCAAAGTCCTAATATCAAATTAAATGTCATGCAATGTATAAAATAAAACGCAAATTTTATGTCCCATGCCATAGTTCAAAATAAAATAATGCAATCTCTTGATTAATTAAAAAATCAAATAATAAATATAAAATATTTTATTAACTAAAACTGAGCCGAGTCCCTCCGGATGTCGCGTTCGCATCCTAATCTGGTGGGTTATCTGTAAGGATGAAAAATTAAAGGGGGAGTGAGCTATGAAGCTCAGTGTGAGTTAAGTCACAAGAAAATTAGTACAAATGATTAAACGTACGAAAATATGTCACACAGAAATAAATTACAGTGGCAATACCAGAGTATCGATGTGTAACACCCCTACACCCAGTCCACACATATGAACCCAGTATAGGAGTATTACAGGCAAAGTCCGAGAAGCAAAATCGAGTAAAATTTAATTTTTCTTTCAAATGATGTGTATTTAAATCATTTAATCCAAAATATCATAAAATAATCAAATATAATTAAAACCGAGACTTAAAATAATTTTAAAAATAATAAAATATGATTTTTGGTTCGAAACAGGTAAATTATCGATACCAAATAATTGGTAACGATACTTTCTGAAAAATATCGGTACCAAAAGTAGAAATCGAGACAAACAAAGCATTTTGTCAAATTGACATCGATACCTTACAAAAGGTATCGATAATTTTATGAAAATATCAGTACCAACTTTCAAAATCGAGACCAAAATGGCTCTCTGGAACTCTGGCATCAATACCTTCCCAAAGGTATCGATATTTTTGCTAAAATATCGGTACTTGACTTAAAAATCGGGACCAAGAGGGCATTCTTTCGATTGAGTATCGATACAATCTCAAATGGCATTGATAATTTTCATCAATTTTGTATAAAAATCACTTTTAAGCTCAATAAATCCCCCTTGTAATAATTCTAACTCAAATCAACTTTTAGAAACAAATATAAAACATTAAAATGCATTAAATGGCTCTCAATAGAGCTCAATCACAATTTTCCAAATATTTCTTCAAAACATAAAAATATCTCCTTGTACATGTCATTTCACACAAAATAAATATACCTAATCTTGAAATCTTCAAGTTGATGTGTTTTGATGAGAGGTAGTTAATCCCACTTTAGCTCCTCAGAAATCTTGTACCTACGCGTTGAATTAAACGCATTAAGCTGGTGAAGGCTTAATAAGCACCACAAGAGTTATTAGTCATTTATCTTTTTAATTATTTCTTTTTAACATATATATAAATACTCATACATGTAAAAATACATACCTTTCATACTCATAGCATTCAACTTACCAAAATGACATATTTCACACTTTCATCCACTTTTCACAACTTAGCCATTCTAGCCACTTTAGCTTACTTAGTTTTATCAACATTTAATTACTCATACACATATAGTACTTACCTTTCATGTATTCACCATTTCACTTACCTCACTGCCATAATTTGCACATTCTTTCACCTTTCACAACTTAGCCCATTGTAGATTCCTATAGAACCTATCGGATATACGGAACAAAAACGGAGAGTATCGAAGTACTAAACGGAGAGCACAAAAGTGCTAGGTAACGTGTGAGAAAGGATTAGCACCCTCACACGTCCAAAATTGGTACCACGTCGATTATTATCCGATCTTGATTTGTTAAAAATTTGAAAACTCGAGTGAAATTTAAAATACGATCCTTAAATCCATGATTCATTCGATGTACGCGTTTTAAGAAGGAAATTGAATTTCAGTAGGAAGTCTCATTATTTAGAAATGATCGAGGAAGGAAGTCACGTTCAATGAGTTAGGACATAACATTTCGAGATCCGAAAGTAGCGAGCATTCCTTCGTTGCCAATTTCAAACTTTTAAAAGGGTATTCGACTATTCCGGTTTGAAAAAAAATCGTGCCTAGTAAGTTAAGGCACAATTTTTGAAATCTGAAATAAAAGAATATTGCCTCAATTTTAAAATTATTTGTATATATATATTTTGAGACAAAAACAAATTTAAAAAAGGATGAGTACTAAAATTAAATATAAATGTGCAAATAATGACAAACTTAAATAATCACAAAGAAAGAACAATTATACAGATAAATGAATATGCAACAATTAAGCATAAAATTAATAAATACGAAGTACGAAAGAATCACGAATCAAAATTGTTATGAAAATAACATGATTAATTTAAAACATGAAGAAAATAACTTAATTTTATATACAAAAATCGAAGAAAAAATAAAATAAAGAAAACGTGGTCAAAAAATGAAGTTTTGAAGTATTTGGGGTTAAAATGTAATTTTAGGAAAGTTTAGGGTAAAAATATAATTTTGGGAGCAAAATGTGATTTTTTTTTTTAAAGTTTAGTGGTTAAAATGTGATTTTTGGGATAATTTAGGGTTCAAAATGTGATTTTAGGAAAGTTTATGGGTTAAAATGTAATTTTGGAAAAGTTTAAGGGCTAAAATATAATTTTGGAAAAGTTTAGGGCCTAAAATGTAATTTTTAAAGAAGATAGGGGGCCAAAATGTGATTTTGGGAAGTTTGAAGTCAAATGCAATTTTGGAAAAGTTTGAGGTCAAAATGTAATTTTTAGAAAGTTTAAGGATCAAAATATGATTTTTGAAAAGTTTAGGGACCTCTTGAGTAATAAACCCCCAAAAAGGTGACACATGGCAGTTTCCCAAGCCTCTTGAAGTCAAAGGACCAAATTATAAAGCTTTCAAAAATTACTGGACAATTTTAAAATAAATTAAAAATGTTAAAAAGATGAAATTATAAAAGACAAAAAAACAGAAGGACCAGGGGTATAAATATCCCTCTGGTCAAAAACACGTGGACCATAAGTGGGTCCGGATCAGGTCACGGGTCGGGTCGTCTGAACAACGCCATTTTGGCTATGGTCTGGCCTCTCTAAAACGACGTCGTTTGCCTCTTTGTATATAAGTTAAAAAAACCTTTTAAAAATTCATTTTATTCATTCTTTTTTTAAAAAAAAATTGTTTTTCTCTCTTTTCTCTCACTCTCTCTCTCTCTCTCTCTCTCAAATCTCCCATGTCTGATCCATCGTCGGCCCTGTAGTCCGTTGTGCCTTCGCCGTCTCCGGTCATCATTCGACGTCACACGTCGCCGTCCACGGTGGCCCAGGTACATGAAAAACTTCCGTTTTAAATTTCTTTGAAATAAAATCATATTTAAGTTTGAATTCTTCAAATCCGGGCCGAAAGATAAAAAAAAGAAAAAAATTGTTTTTAGAGTTTTTCTTTTGAAATAAAACTTAGATTTGATTCGATTTTCCAAAAAAACCAAGTTTCGATTCTTTGTTTTTTCTTTTAAATCTTTTTTTATTTTTGTTATTTTTATGCTTTTTTTCTTTCTTTTTTTTTTTTTTAAAATGGATCTAAGTTATTTTTTAGATTTTCAAAAACAAAGAAAGTTCGAATGACTTTTTTTATTTTTTAAAAGAATTTGTTTCTTATTTTCTGTATTTTTCAAGTATATTTTTTGACAAGTTCTTGTGTATAGGAGCCCTCGTGAGCATAGACAAGTTTCGAGCCTCCGTTCGTGACGGCATCGGCGATGGTTCGAATCCAGATACTACTTTACGACTTTCTCTTTTATTATTTATTTATTATGTATTTATTACATTATTTAATATACGTTGAATACTGATTTTGAAATAATAAATAAATGAAACTAATAATATATATCTATAATTAACTTTTATATATATATATATATATATACCATGAGAATACTGCCGATTTGAATTCTTGGAAACTTGCTCTTTCTTTCTGATTCAATTGCTTTATGTAATTTTCTATTAATTTTTGAATCACTGTCTGTATGGATTTCAAAATGCAAAAAAATTCTGTAACCCTTACAATTGAATTGCATTCGGCTTTTATAACTTAAAATTACAATGATGATAGTTTGTTTTCTTGCCATTAAACTCTTGTCTTTTCTCCTTTGCAGTACAGGTTCACAGTGGCGGTGGTGCAAGTGGTGGGAAGCTACTGGTGGCGGTGCTGACGTGGCAAGAGCTGAGTGGGCAAGGCAGGGCGATTAGCAGCATAAGTTGCTACCACTAGGATTTTTTTTTTTTCAGATTTCTAGGTTTAGAGTTTGAGCCTTTTTGGCTCTTTTGAGTATTTGGGTCATGGATTGTATTTGGGTTTTAGGGTATTTGGACTTTAAATTTGTAAAGAGACATTAATAATAAATTTTAATTTATTATTATTATTTTTTAAGGTTGTTTCTTTTTTGTCTGAATGTTAGGCCTGATCAAAATTGGGCTCTAACAACAAACATGTCAAATACATATAAGCTAACATATACAAATGCAATTGAAGTTCAGATACAGTGTTAATTGCATAATCATATATATATATATATATATATTCATATACATATTTAGATCCTACTCACATCTACTACACACCATCTTCATCAATCCTTACACACCAAATAAATGTGACTGAGCCACCAAAATAGATATATGCGGTTTTTACCACCAGATAGGACATATTATTAAACTGCCAACACTTCCTCTGTCACATCATTATCTCACCCCCAATGCACATGCACATACTAACAGGTATCACATGCGTGTATGTCATACATGCTTTCCACATCATAACATGCTAACAGAATTATCCGATTATAGATCATATACATATTTCACATACACTATCCACATTACATACAACAACATAATATCAAGGGTAAACTACAAAAATAGTCAGTTTTGTTTGCCTCAGGTTACATTTTAGTCACTTAAGTTTGAAATGTTACTTTTAGTCACTTATGTTAGTATTTTGTTACGAAGTGATCACTGTGCCGTTAAGTTCCGTTATCTACCTAACGATAATCCTACGTGACAGTTCAACTAGATTTTAAGTGCCAACTTGGATTTTCAAATAGAATGAGAATAAATCTTTAATTAAATAAATTTAATTAATTAAAATTTTTAAACCTTAAACCTTAACTGAAAAAATCTTAAACTCATTTTCACACACCTCTCATAATCTTCTTCTTCTTCTTCTTCTTCTTCTTCCTTTTTGATTCTAATATCATTAGTTACAAATATGTCTCAAAGCTTGAATCTTTAAAACCCATTAACCCAAAGATTCAAAGATTCAATATCTTCTTCCTGTTAAGTTTCTGTGGGTTAATGAGTTTCAAAGATTCAAGTTTTAAAACAAATTTATAACCTAAAGATGTTAGAATCAAAAGGGAAGAAGATGAAGATAAAGAAGATAAGTGTGTGGAAATGGATTTAGGGTTTTTTCAACTAAGATTTAGGTTTAAAAAATTTAATTAATTAAAAATATATTATCATCTCATTTGGAAATCCAAGTTGGTACTTAAAATTTAGTTGGATTGTCATGTAAGATTACTGTTAGGGAGGTAACAGAACTTAACGGCAGAGTGATCACTTCGTAACAAAATAATAACATAAGTAACTAAAACATAACATTTCAAATATAAGTGACTAAAATGTAACCTAAGGCAAATAAAAATGACTATTTTTTGTAGTTTACCCTAATATCAAATATCATGTTTTCAAGTCTTATTTATCCAGTACGGAGCTTACAGAGTGGTTAAATACGAATCACACATCAGTATGGTCCTAAGTAAAATTTTTAGTAAATGAACTCACACGCATGATCAGGCACACGATCGTGTGACTCACACGATACACAATCATGTGACAACAATAATGGGTTTTTCGACCTCACGCAGTTCACTATTTTTCAAGTTTTTCGTTATACACCTTAACATTTCTGATAAATGACAATTCCGTACACTTTCAATCCCTAAAATCATCGATCAAAACAAACCAATTAATGCGGATTATTGAAACTGAAACTTGAAAATTCGATATATATATATCTTAATAAAAGTCCCTAAGATTGATATTCGACCGCTTACACCGAAACTCCGCGATTAAACAACAATAAACCACTGGCAAACTACGTATTTCACGATTATCACCTGACAAAACCAATTTTTTCTCCACAATCAAAACAACCTTCAACAACAAACGAACTATGAATGTAAAATACCATAACCAAAAATTATACAACAATACCGATGTTCTGAAACACACACAACCAGCAGCAGATCGAAAGGAACCGGACGCATGGAACTCGAGGCTTAGACAGCAATAAGGCAAAAGCAAAGTACAACAAAAGACAAGAGTATCAAGTAGGATAAAAATCGAAGCGTTATTAACAACACAAGAGCATAACCAAGCAAAAGAAGGGAATGATCGAAGGAAGAAGACGGAAGAGTAAAAAAAATTTTGGTCAACAACAAAAGAAATTGAAAAATAATAGAAACGTGGAAAAGAGGGGAGAAAGAAACGGCACAAACGAGAAACTTAGGAAAATAATCTTTATTTTTTTCTGTTTAAAAAAACAAAATAAAAGGATAATATCCCACCATAACCAACTAATCTAGTTAGTTATTCCCCTAATCAACTAATGGGAATTTGAGTTTGACCCACTTCCTGAGTCATGGACGGTAAAGCAGAGTCAAGACAAAAATTAATTCAATTTGTCAACCACGGATTTAAATTCGGAATCTATTACACGCAAACACAATACTTAACCATTAAATTAAATTAAATTACTTAACAAATTTAATTTTGAAGCATTACATTAATACATTAAAGGTAAATGACAATTTAAAAGAATTGGTTTTGTATTATATATAGATTTATTGTTATAATATATATCAGGGGTGTATTTAAGGGGTAAGAAGATCTTATGCCCACAATATGAAAAATTGTTTTTTCATTTCTCTCATAACTAATGAAATTATAAATTAATATACAGTGAAATTACATTTTGGTATCCAAAATAAAAAAAAATATTTAATCTCATAAATGATAAAATTATAATTTACTAAACCTTTCAAAATTTTATAATTAATTTTCGACCCTTCCTAAAAAAGTTTCTAGATTTATCCCTAATATACATTTTTGTTTATTATAAAATATATATTGAGACATTTAATAACTATAAATTATTTTTTAACTTGGATTCAAAGATATGATAATTTTCACCCTTGAACCCGTTTAGCACACTGGAATTGATTTTCAAACCATATAGCCCCTTGGTAATGTCTCGTGGCTTTTTAAACCATTTGGAGATGAATCACGATATCTTTTAGAGTTTAAGAATACTTTTATTTTTATATATTTATCAATAAATGTCGAAATTTAAATAAATTTATCAAATTAGATCCTTTTTTGGATAATTATGGGAATAAATCGTTTTAAGGAAAACATTTAAGCGTTTTAAGGTGAAATGCAGAAAAACGCTTCTAGCTAGAAACGTTTTCTACATGTTGCCAGTAAAACGCGTTCACCTGGATGTGTTTTTCCTAATAGTAACCTCTCAACGATAACTTTTTCAACTGCTAATTAAAATAGCCATTGACCCCACCCCCAACAGTCACCAAATCCTAAAACCTTATAAAACCCCTCACTTATTTCTCACAAAATTCTCTAAAAAAATCTCTCAAAATTCTCAAATCATTCTTAAAATTCTCTCTTAAATTATATTTCTCTCAAAATCATATTTTTTTATTAGAATTATCTTAATATTTTCGCAAAAAAATTATTAAAAATTAATTTCTGGTTTTGAAAATTAACAATGGTCGGATCTCTAATATGTTTTGATGACAAGCACAAATCCGTTGATCAATTGCAAATGGTAAGAATAGTTTTTAATAAATTTCAATGCTGTTTAACTTTTTTTATTTCATTGTTATATTTGAATTTAATATTTTGTATTTTTTTTACCTAAATAGGCGGAAGATCGAATTTTGGAGTGCTATATTAATAATCTACCCACTCCTCCATCACCCTTGATTGAATCGTACTTGAGGAAAGCTGGTCGTTTGCACATGGCACTTGTAGGTCAGAGGTGTAAGTTGAACTCGACACTCGTAAGCACATTAGTGCAAAGGTGGAGACTCGAGAAACACACATTTCATCTTTCATGTGGTTAGTGTACTATCACTCTGGAGGACGTGCAATTATAGTTGGGGCTACTGGTGGATGAGTTGGTAGTCACTGGGTCTATTCACGTGGTCGATTGGAGAGACGCATGCAGTGAACTTTTGGGTTTGGTTCCGAATACGATTTATGGAGGCTAGATCGAAATGAGTTGGTTAAGAAGAAATTTTAGGGGCTAGATGAGGATTCAACTGAAGTAAAATGAGAACGACACACTCGGTTGTACATCCTTCAGATCATCGGGGTATCCTAATGCCGAACAAGTCACGAAATCTCATCCATCTAAGATGGCTACTGAAACTCGTCAACTTTAGAAAAGCAGGCAAACTCAGTTGGGAGTCGTCGCATTGGCGACATTATTCCGGGAGATGTGTCAAGCGACACAATCAAAGAAAATGAAAATTGGTGGTTGCATTTTACTATTGCAAACATGGGTGCGATACCTATTTCCATTTTTATGTCCTCGAGCGAACTACCTGTATACATTCCGACTCATAACAAAGTAAAATTCATTAGATAATATAGTTATCATAATATAATTAATTTAAATTTAAATTATTATGCTAACAAATTATTTCAATAAGTGGAACCATGGGTCAAGTTACGTTGGATTATGGAATGAGCTATGAGATATATGGCTTATGTTAGACCAACGATCGAAGACAGATAAATGAATTTATTTAAATTTGAATTATATAATATTAACATTGTCAATTAGAGATTTAGTAGTATATATATAACAAAACTTTTTATTATTATTTTAATATAGTTTGAATGGACACCATATGAGGATCCGACAATTTGAAAATGCATCCCTGAGGAATACTTTGTGAATATAAACATTTGACACGTGAAGTTGGTATTGGTAGTGTACACTACAATCGATTCTTGTGGCACCTTAAGACTTTGATGATCTGCATCGTATTTACTAGCGAGGGCGGACGAATGAGAATTGGTCAATATTTCATGCCCAATATATTAACATGTGGAATAATAGGTACGAATTCTTACATACTTGTAAGCCCATTGTCGTTTCGGAGTTAGCCAGTGATCCGGAGTACATGTCATGGTTTAGGATCCATGGCAAATTATATTTGTTCAGGGAAGAGGCGAAGCGTCGACAACTTGATACGAAGAGGCCACGACGGGCCCCTATACATCCAAGGTTTGGCTAGGAGGGTCCATCATCAACACCTACACAAGAACTGACACCGATGGTCGCACCATCAATTGGTCAATATGTTTCGTTTTATTTTGGTGTCTATACTTACCCTATCATCTTCACACAAACACCATATATTGCACCTTATTTTTTCGCTTCTACTTCTATGTCAGGTTTTATTTTTGGACCTCCATCCTTGATGTATTACACGCCCATACCATTTACATTTTCGACGACAACAATGCCAATGACGACATACCCGTTTATGTTTTGGACACTGACTACGAGTCTAGTCGTTATGCCATCGGTGTATGGGACACAACATATTTATACTCATTCGTTGTTTGTGACGTAAACACCTCCGGGATCATTGTTCTACTAAGGTGGATCATTTTCCAACCACTTATTCCCAGATCGGAGGATCTACGATGGGTACCGAGAATGCACAAATCGCAATTAATCAAAGATGAGGAAGATGACCTACCGAGACCATAACGCCAATGACCGCAACCTCAATCGGAGGTTAAACCAAGAAGGAATCCAACACGTAATCGTTGACCACCCCGATTTGGCACAGATTTTGACTAGCATTTGGATTGATTTACTTTATCATTGTATCGAACGTTTATATTGTATCAATGATGTATATAATTTTGTTTCTAAAAGAATATGGTTTTTTCATCAAAGTTGATGTTTGTTATAATTTCACAAAATTGAAGTTGGTATTTGTTATCATTTCACAAAATTAAAGTTGGTATTTGTTATCATTTCACAAAGTAAACCGTGCGTTTACAGATTACTATAAAATTTATGTTTCCTAGTTTGCATCGTCCCTTCGATGTGGACATGATGACATTGTATGGTCCGGGTTCCTACACCACCCGTATAACCTCGGTTGGTTTAACCTCTCTTGAATCTATGTTGTCGTGTATTCAAGTCGACGTCGGTCGACCTCTCCGGCTAGTGGGGGGTTGTAATTTGTAGAGACATCGCTTCAAGAAGGACGCAGTGTCAACAAAAGTACTAAAAGCGCATCCAACTAGAAGCGGTTTTAGTGCCATCTCAACTAAAAGTGCTCCCAACTGGATGCGCTTTTAGTGCTTTTGCTGACAGTGCGTTTTGCTTGAAGTGTTTTGTCTTTACACATTTCAAACTTTGTCCTTTGGACAAAAATCCCATCATATTTCAGATATCTCGGGATTCTTGGGATATATTTTCAGAAATCATCTCCTAAAAAATAATGCACTGGAGTAAATATTTTACTGAAATATCGGATCAAACTAAGATTAAAAAAAGAAAAATTTTAAAAACTAATATTTCATCCCAACCAAAAACTCCGAGTTTCGATTATGAATCGATATGCAAATAAATTTGAATATATGATTGGTCTGACGAAGTTTTTAAATTTCAAATTCAATAATTATTTTTTAACAATTCAAAAAATTACAAATAAATATATAATATTATTTAACAAATATTATTTTACCCTAAACCGTAAAACAACAACTAACCTTAAGCCCTAATAAATCCTACTTTAAAAATCATAAATTTTAAATCCTAAAAACCTTAACCATAAAAAAACACCACAAGAAAATACTTTCACCTAGAAGTTTTTTCAAGTGAAATGCAAAAAAAAAAATGCTTCCAACTAAAAATGTTATACTGACAACACGTGAAAGCGCTTCCAACTAGAAGTATTTTTTTTTTTGCATTTCACATGAAAATGCTTCTAGCTGAAAGCATTTTCATTAAAACAAACTATTCTCATAATTCTTCCAAAAAAAAATCTAATCTGGTATTTTTTAAAAATTTCGGCATTTATGAGTATTTAAATATTTTATTTTGTAATTATACCCAATTTTATTTTTTAAAAAAAATCAATTATTATCTCTATTCTTTGATAACTGTGAAAAATTATAATATTTATAAAATAATGAATATAATATAGAAAATTGTTAACATTTATAAAATAGCATTTTAAATGTAATTATGGAATCACATTTACAATAAAAATTATATAAAACTGATTTTTTTTAAAGAAAAATGAAAGGTCTAGTTTGATGATATATAAAAATAGTTTCATTTTGATTAACAATTTAATAATAATTTAAAATATTATTATATTTAAATTCTCTTAATGTTCTTATTCATAATAAGAGTGTCTATAATTACTCATTTTGCACCTATGAATTCTTATGATAATTACTACAATACCCCTATTTACTCCCAATGGCTCTTGTAGGAGAGATAGATAGATATATAAATATAGTTTTTTTTTTTAACAATCTTGTTATAGGTTCTGATCATATATATATTTTTAACACAATGTCTAGATTTATTCATAGCTCTATCCCAACTCATAAATAAGAAGATAATGTATTTCAGTGTACTTGAACCCACGTCTTCTTATATTGACAACAATACTCATTCCAATCGAAATAAGACTCAATAGACTATTTAATAAAACTATAACTGATGAAAAATATTAATTAATTATTACATTATCTTTAACGTAAGAATAATGAAAAAAATAAGCTAAAAATATAAAATAATAAAATAATTAAAAGGTTAGCATTTAGTATATTTACAGCGCACTTTTTTAACTCCAAAAACGAGTTAATTTTTTTTTTTTGAATGTCCTATTTCTTTTAGATATTTATTTATTTATTTTTACTATACCCTTCATCTATTTGTCATCACTCCGTACTTAATTTATAGTGAAATTTTTAAATTTCAGTAACAATGTACAAAATATTTTCGTAACTAAATAGTATAACACTTTATAGTTTCTTTTACAGCTATTATTTAATTAACTTATAATTTTTAAAATTTATATTTTATGATTAATTTTAAATGGTATAATCATTAATAATGTCTCATTTTTAATTTTAAAAAAATAATTTAATTTATCCATGGGATAGATTGCCAACTGACACTTAGGTTACATTTTTTTTTTCACTAGAAGAAGATTTTGGAAACTTATTTATTAAAATTGAATTGACTTTCTAGAAAAAAAAAATATATTTATATTTTATACTATTTGATAATTTTTTTAATATCATTTTTTAAAAGTTGTTTTCAGTGAAATAAATATAATATAAATTATATTGGTTACAAAACATTATAGAATCTTTTTTTTTTTTTACAATTGAAATTTATTTTTATAATAAAATAATATTTTATAATAACTTATGTAAATTTAATAATACCCAATAC
This sequence comes from Kokia cookei, assembly GCA_039519145.1. NCBI lineage: Eukaryota > Viridiplantae > Streptophyta > Magnoliopsida > Malvales > Malvaceae > Kokia > Kokia cookei. The sequence continues at coordinate 8,421,145 of CM076910.1, forward strand.
CTAATTAAAAAATAATTTGAAGTTACATATATTACATGTATGAAAGTGATAGTGGTATATTGAAGCTAAAACGGATAAATAAATTACTAAAACATTTATTACTAAATATTTATAAAGTGAAATATAAATTCACTATTAAAATATTAATATAAAATATTTTTATAAGATATTAAGAATATTATTTAAAAATTAAAATTATTATTGATGTTAAAATTTATATTAGAATAAAATTGTAGTATTAAATAATTTTATTAAAATAATAAATAACATTAATGCTTATTATACTATTATATATATATATATATTAATAATATTGGAAATTATAATTATTTTAGATCAATATTTACTATTTTCAAATAATTATAAAATTAAAATTAAAAAATATTATTAAAACCATACTCATTTAAATTAATTATTATTTAAAAATCAATTTACTCGTAGAAGCTTTCTCTTTTAACGGAGTTGTGTGTTCGTGTTTGCCGTGACTAAGGCGGAAAGAAGGGTTTACCATTTTAATTTAATTATTTAATTATTTTAAATAAGATAATTATGTAAATTAATCACTGCTGTAAAAAAAATTTATTTTTTTAATAGGTTGTTGACGTTGTAAAAAAGTTTTGGACTAATTATAGTAAGGTCCATAAACTTTAGTAAAAAGTCAACAAAAAAATCATGTGTCAATCACTTAATGTGTTAATGTGTAACATAAACAATCTATTAAAAGAATATTTAATGATAAGGTTGATCCGCATAATTATATTATTTAAAGTGATTAATTTAAAAAAAAAATTGGAGTGACAAAATAGAATAAACCCTAAACCTTATTTTTCAATTGAAATTGGTGCATATTTGATATGGGTTTATCAATGTTTTGGTTGGCACAACCAAAATTGGGTGAAACGAGCTGATATGATATGTATGAATCAAAATTTTAATTGTTGCGAAGAAAAAAAGAAGTTGTTTATGTCAATTTATTACTGAAATGATGCCCATCGACTGAAATCGATGCAGAATCAATCAGTGAATAGTGAATATATATTTTTAAAGACGACAAATGAAAATGAGAGTAGACGACGTGTGAAATTTACCTCGTACAGTATTATTATTTCTAGATTACCCTAAATTAGAATTTGTTTCCGTACAAGATTGTTATTTTTCCAATAATAAACCTATGTATTATAATTTATTTGGTTTTAAGAGAGAAAAGAAAATCTCCGCCGTCAGCTGTGTGAGTGTGTGACAGCGAGGGGTCTCCGTACAGATTCTGACGGCATCTGTAGGCTATATGAAGAAAAACACCTTATTTTTTAATAAAAAGAAGAAATAAAAAATTGTGGCTCCAACATGAGACAAGTAACGACTGAACAGTAATGTTAACCAATGAGCTATCGACAGCGCATTTTTATAAACCACTCTGGTTTTATCTACAAATCCACTCTCTTTCCCTAAAACCACTTTTTTTTTTTCTTTTTACTTGTTTTATTTTTCCTATTATTTCCCTGCATTTCCATTTCTATATATGTTGTGCATGTTTTCTCAGATACACTTCACATTTAGCAAAAGAAAAAACAATTTTCCAACTTGGGTATTTAACTTTACTCCATCTTCCTCCTCCTTCTTCTTCCTTTTTAGGATCTGGGTTTTTTCCCCCCAATTTTTTAAGGTTATAAAAAAAGAGAAAATGGGGAGAGGTAGGGTTCAGTTGAAGAGGATTGAGAACAAGATCAACAGGCAAGTTACTTTCTCCAAAAGGAGAGCTGGGTTGTTGAAGAAAGCCCATGAGATCTCCATCTTGTGTGATGCTGAGGTCGCTTTGATTGTCTTCTCCCACAAAGGGAAGCTCTTTGAATACTCCACTGATTCCTGGTATTTCCCCCCCCCCCTTCATTCTGGGTTTTGAGAAACAAAGATAAAGTTACCTTTTTTTATTTTTTTTATTTTTGGTTTTGAAACTGAAAAATATGTTTATGAAAGTGGTTTTTGAGGCACTGTCATTAGCAGTTTCTCCTGGATTTCATGCAATGGTTATAACACAGTTCAGTAAAAAGTGTGACTATAACTATATCAGTAATGGAATTTACAAGTGTTTCAGAGATGCTGAAGTAGCAAAAGAATGGAAAGCTTTGAGGGGGGAGTTTGGTCTCATCTTGCTAAAACAAGGTTATTGACCAATGGATGATGAAGAAGAAGCAATAAAAGATTTCCCCTTATTTAAACTATAACTTTCTCAATTAGGAGAAAATACAAAGCATCCATTCTATGGACTAAATTATTCATACCAAGTTATAAAAGAAGGGAAAAGCAACACTGAACTTTGTAATAAATTTTATCTTCTGTCATCTAAAAGGTAAAATCATGCCATCAAACATATTTTCTTCTAAAGATAGTAAAAGAAAACCTAAAAATATGGCTATGTTTCACAATTTATTTTCCTGGTTTTGGAACAGGGTTACTACCTTTGTCATCTTCTCACCTTTGGGTGTTTTCTTTTAGTATTCATATCCCTTAGTCCTTACAAGCAACACCTGCCATACACGTATCTTCTTCTCCTTCTTCTTCTTCAGCACCTCTTAAGGTCTAGACCCTCTTTGGATTTTGAGAACTCTTTGATCCAAGAACTGTCCAAGGCCAAAAAGAGGTATCTTTTTGGGAGTTAGAAAATTAGGGATTTGACAATTTCTCTACAGAGGGGAGTAGGGCTAGGGCTCCATGAAGGGTAGTTCCACACCTCAAATTTGAAGATTCCTTTATGAACCGTAAACAAGCTAATAAACTGGTTTCTAAAATTTATATATTCCAATGGACTCTTCTTTTAGCTGATTTACTTACATGTGTGTCACCAGTAGCCAGTTACTGATTCAAGTGAGAGAAAAAAAATAAAGGAAAAAAATATTTATAAACCTTGAAAAGTAGGAAAAGAAAACTCTGCAATTTGTGATTCAAGTTCTTCTGTTATATATTATAGATATGGTGTCTGTCTATTTATGGTAGTTATTTGAATTTAAATTAATTGATATTTTATGCATATATCCCTTTTTTTCATTATTTTGATTGAGAATAGTTATTTTTTTTAAATAAATTAAAATAAAAATATCAAAGGTTAAAATGAAATGAATGAAAATTGAACAGTTTAGGTTAGGCTTCATGATTTTATATGCTCTGAATATAAGGTGTGTTTGATAAAGAATCGAAATTTTTAAGTAAATAAGTAACTTCTTATCACTTGAAAAGTTATAAAATTTATTTGATATATTACTTAAAATTAATTACAGAATATAATTAAATAATTTGATAAATATATATCTAAAATTATAAAAAAAATTATATTTTACATTTTATCCTTAATTTTTAAATATTTCGCTTCATTTCATATCAAAACGAAATTTTAAATTTAAAGTTTTTATAAGATAATAAAATATTAAAATAAATAAAATAAAATAGAATTAATTGAAAATATTTTCCTTAGTGATAAGTAGCTCTTATCTATCTATTATTTTCTACAATTTTTATAGAAAAATTCTATTGAATTGTTTTTATTTCAGATTATTAGACATGTGTAAATAATTAAATTATTGAAATATTAATGTTCAGTTAATTTAATATTTCCATTGGATTATCAAATAAGACCTTACTAAAAATGTTAAGTTAGATTTTATTTTTAAAAAACTTATATTTTAAATAAATTATCAAACTAATAGCTTTTCCAAATAAAAAAATATCAAACTAATATAAAAATTTTGTATTAATAAGATTTAAATTATATACTAAAAAAAATAATTTTGAAAATTCAAAATTTTCTATTATAAAAAAATAATTCTATTTATTAATTATTTTTACTAATAAACCAAATAATTTCATAATAAATTTAGAGGTAGTTGATTTTTCAATTTATCCAACATTGCATAAACCAAAACTTACCTAACTTAAATATTTTTAAATCCAAAACCCAAATTTTCAATGAGTTCATATATGGCATCAATATAGAGGAGGAGGAGGGTTAGCTTGAATTGATTCTGTTGTGACTCCTCCAAGTTCCTTTGATCTTTCTAGTATTTTATCACTTAAAAACTAATTTAAAAAATTATAATTTGATGATTAATTTAATTATTTTTTGAAGAGAATAAAATCATGATAACAATTCGATTAACATAATTTAAATCAAATCAATTTAAAACAATAAACATCCTAAATCAACACGAGTTCATTTACTTATTATTATTTATCCCATCTCTAACACAAATTTTATGACGTAGACTTAATCATACATTACGATATGTAAGGAATCAAAGGGGTTTATGCTGTAAGGCAGCGTTACCAAGGACTTACAGTTCCTAAGTCACTTATCAAAACTGAAAGAAAAAAAAAAACACTTTTAGTTCCTTTAAGTTAATTTGGTGATACTCAAAATCAGACAGGATTTGACTTCTGATATTTTGAGGGTTGATTTCGACCTCTTTCAGCTTCCTTCCCCCATGCTGGTGACAGACATAATATTTCTTTTAACTGGATTTATGTTTAATTCATTGCAACTCATTAAAACTCTTAAAAGTTCATATAAAAACTTCAATGTTTTAACCCTTAAGTATTATAGATTGCAAGTATATAGATTTATACTCACTAACATGTCATTAAATATGAATCCTTGAGACAAGTCAAGGATGAAGTATGGCACATGAACTATGAAGCCATTAGTTAATGCAAAAATTTGTTGTTTGTGTGTGTATGCATGCATGCATGTATGGATGTATGGAAATTAGTATGGCATATGAAGCCATTAGAAATCTATATAAATTATAGGAAAAGTTATATAAGAAATTAGGGTACAATTAGTTTTACTTGGGAAAGAAAATATTGTGCCATTAAGACTGACATTTATTTTCTGTGATTATCTGCAACAGCATGGAGAAGATCCTTGAACGCTATGAAAGGTATTCTTATGCTGAGAGACAGCTTGTTGCTACTGAGCCTGAATCTCAGGTACAACATGCCTTCCACGCTGTTAATCTTTGCCACTTATCATAAATATGTCTTAATTATATTATATAAATAATATTGTTTGCAAATAGCAGTTTGACAGCAAAAAGGGGTTTGGGGGTATCTAAATTCCAAGTTAAGTACATTTTTCTAGCTTTTAATGGCAGCTGTCTTTCAATGAGAGACTCTTAGTTTTTGCCTTTCGGTACATAAAATTAAATGAACATTTTTCAGGTTTTCAAATTATTGGGAATAGTAGATTGTGAAAAAGGGTTAAGATTTTGGCTGAAATTGTATTGAAAATTGAAACATGTTTATTGACAGGGCAACTGGCCCATGGACTATAATAGACTTAAAGCTAAGGTTGAGCTCTTGCAGAGAAATCACAGGTACCTCTTAATTCAACTGATGACATTGTTGCTAAAGATGCACGAGCTTTTTACTCCAACTTAGGTTTGAATGTTATAGAAAAAAAAAAAAATTTGGACCAATTTAGCTGAGCATAGTAATTTCCTGATATGTTGGTGAATTCTTAAACGTCTTCAGGCATTACATGGGAGAAGAATTGGAGTCATTGAGTCTCAAGGAGCTGCAGAATTTAGAGCAGCAGCTTGATACTGCTCTTAAACTTATTCGTTCAAAAAAAGTATGCTTTAAAGAGCTGTCTTTTATCCCATTGTAGTCTTACAATCATAATTGTTACTGGTTTTAATGATGAAATTGTGGGCCTTTATTTTCCCTGCAGAACCAACTCATGTATGAGTCAATATCAGAGCTTCAGAGAAAGGTAAGGCCTTTCAGAACATATGCTTGTCAATCCTGGAGAGAACCATTATATGAACTTGGATGATCATATGTGATGTGATGGACACTTGAATGTGAATAAGAAATCTAATTGTGATCTTTACGACAGGAGAAGGCAATACAGGAGCAAAACACCATGCTAGCAAAGCAGGTGACATACCTTTTTTCATGTTCAAGATTTCATCAATTTTTTTTCCTTTCCCACTGCTGAATCATTTGTAAGAGTTTCCATGTGAAACTCAAAACCCAACATCTCAACATTTACAATCTATTTCCCTTCTTTTGTAATAAGAAAACATGAACTAACAAATAACCTGTTTTGGCATGTAGATCAAAGAGAGGGAGAAGACAGTGGCGCAGCAACAGCAGCAGCAGCCGCAGTGGGGGCAGCAAGACCATGGCCTCAACACATCATCCTTTCTGCTGCCACAGCCTCCTCCCTGTTTGAATATCGGGTAACACCCCTTATTGGTATTCATCGTTAATGATATCTAGAGATGGATGACAGGCTTATGTTACTTGTGACGCAAGAAATAAAATCCTATCAGCTGAAAACCGAATAATTTTGAAAACGTAGGCCAAAGAAGATGGATCCACATAAGCTTTCGTTTCCTATTGTCTATAATGAAGTGGCAAAAGCCTGGTTAAAAGATTTGATTTTTTATAGTTTACAATTTTGGCAGTGGCACATACCAGGAAGAAGCAACAGAAATGAGGAGGAATGAACTAGACCTTACTCTGGAACCTATTTACTCATGCCATTTGGGATGCTTTGCTGCATGAAAATGGGTACAATTAATTAACTATGCTTTTGGTTATATGTGAATATGGACATAGATCCATGCACTATGGTTCTTTTCTTTAAAAAGAAAACAGCCATACCTTTAATGTCTGCTTTGTCTTGACATACATATATATGTGTATCGATGATTAGTGTATTACTGGATCTTGTATTTCACTCGTTATTTACTGTCAGTTGCTGGCTTTGAAGATACAATTTTCATAATTTCTTGGTGATTTTATCAAGCAATTAGACTAAATCTTCTTTTCAGTGAAAAAAAAAGTACATAGTTTCTTGCAATGGTATAAATGGCAATGCAGGAACCTATATCTCTTTCTCATCAAACTACAAAACTGGGAAAATAAACTATTGAAGTGTACCCTCAAAAATCATAGTTCATCTTTGGTTAATGGTGTCTCCTGTGATCCAGTTTCTGCTTCACCAAACATCATCATCTACAAAATCAGTCCATAATCAGTTATATGATGTAGGAAAATATGGCATTAGAAGACTATATAGAATCCCCCATTTTTACATGATATAAAGAGCTAACAGCTCCGGTTTAGCATTCGATTCTCGACATTTGATGATTGGAAGAAAGAGAGACAGAAAATGGAGTGATTGCAGAATCTTGTAGAAACAAATTACCTTGCCACAAATAGGACAGTTTTCGGATCTCTCCATCCACTCGTATATGCAACCAAGGTGGTAAGTGTGGGAACATTGAAGAACTATTCTTGGATTTTCAGGAATGTAATCTGATATAGGAAATCAAGAGAGGGTAGCCAAAGTAAGTCAATGTCTCATTTAATGGCTTCCATCTGTATAAGCTGGTTAGGGAATCAGAAATTAAAAAGGTTACCTTCAAGACATGTGGGGCAAACATCTTCATCTTCTAATGATCCATAGCCACAACCAACTTCAGTTTCAGGTTTATCGTCTGAGAACTTCGATTGAGATTCGCATTGAACTCCAGCTGATTTGTTTCCTATACTTGCGTGTTCCGTGTGATTGAGTTGAGAATCCTCCCTTCCTTTACTCCGATCGTACTCGTAGGAGGGTATCGTATCAGCTTCGGAATGCAAGACCCTTGCAGCATGTGTGATGATATTGTTAAATGCAGCATTAGAATCCAAAGGGGCTGACACTTGAGAATTCGAAGCGGGGGAATCCGATTGCTCGTTGCTCCTTACTCCGGTAAACTGAGGATCAAATTAATAAGCCCCAGTGAAGCTAAAGATCAAAGAAGCATTATAGGAAATTGCTATCAGAAAACAAATATTATTAGATTCCTTGAAACTTTTCATCAAAGGAATAGTCAGTAGCCAATGACTCGATCCATAATTCCTAAAAACAAAAAAAACCTTGTCTAAATCGCAGGTGTTTTCATTGTTTAAGAAGAAAAGAACTTCAAGCCCATATAAATTCAACAAAATTATGTCTCGATGCTAACTCAAAAAGAGAAGGAAAAAAATTGACATGGTACCTTGATCCTGAGGGCATGAATGACGCTATTGAGACTGAAAAAAGGGGAAACATGTTGTGCAGGATCCCTGATACCCAAACAACAGCAACAAGCTCCCATGATCAATACTTTAATTTACTTGTCAACCTGAGCAATAATCATAATTACTAGCAATCCTTTCACAAATAACATAAAATAACAAATAATTTAGACATGAATGTTGAGTAGCTAGTGACATCGACCCAAAGGAGACTATCAATCCGACAAACTAACTATGATCATCTTCATGGATAAAAATCAAAGGGAAATTAACAGTGAAATGAAATTCGCTACCTTGAGGAAGGAAATGATGATGAAACAAGTGGAATTTATGGTTTTTTTTTTAAAGTAGAGAACATATAGGGATGAGTTGATAAGAAACCCCCAAGAATTTAGTGCATTCAAATAGAAAGAGAAGAAACAAAGGTTGAATTTAGTAGTCGGATTTGGTGGTAAATTGAAAGATTCTAAAATCTCGAGATTTTCGGATTAAAATTTATTATTTGAAACCTAAGCTGCGTAGGATTCTTCTACCACAATCGACAAAAGAGCCATGGGACCCAAGCCAAGTAACCATCTTTATTCTTCATATGCTGCATGCTTTTATGACACGGAAATTGAAAGTAATATATTATTTTTAAAAATATTTTTTTAATTTAGATTGTATTGGATAGAAGGTTAAAATATGCTCAAGTTCCTTTAATTTACATAAATTTGGAATTTAGTTTATGTACTTTTACTTTTAGAAATTTAGTCTTTTTATTTCTAAATTTTAAAATTCAGATTCAATTATTAACACTATTAAAATTATTTTATTAAATTTAGGATTATTACAACGTAATATTTTAGTTACATTACTACTAAATGAGTAATTTTTTAATATTTCAAAATATAACACCAACAAATTTAACAATTGAACTTAAATTTTTAAATATAAAAATTAGGACTAAATTCTTAAAAATAAAAATATAGAGACTAAAATTTAAATTTATGAAGAGTACAAAAACTTACAATCTACTTTAACCTAGATAAAATTGTTCTTTATGGTTAATTTATTGTAACACCCAAAAACCATAACCATCCCCGGTCTAGGGTCTTAGGGTTTACAGAACTTTTCAATTTTTTTCATACATACAAATCAATCACAATTTATATAATTATAAACTTACAACTCAGAATACTAACTCCATTTAATCTTACACATTCATTTACAACCTTTCAATCAATCAGGAATCAAATTTAATCACACAAGAACTTAAGAATCACGTACGAAAATTTTCCATCAGGGATCACATTGCCCTATGTCTCAAACACAACTTTCATCATTAGCTAATCAAATTATAATCCTAAACATACTCATCAATATTTTTACAAGAACAAATCAATATTCATATTACATATCATGACATCTATATTCCATGTCAGACCATAATACCACAATATCATCCAAGCTACGTCAATCATTCTTACTATCACTTTGTAATACCCAAACCCGACACCGTCGCTGGTTAGGATTTCAAGATCTTTCGATCATTTTCCGTTGCATAATTTCCAATACCACTTTATTTTAATATAATTATAAACTTAAATAAAAATACAATCTATTTAGGGTAAAAATGTCATTTCAAAATTCAGGGGACTTTTACCGGTTCGTGTTGGACAAATATTGGTAGAAGTCAAGTCAGTAAACAACTTAAAATAGCTACAATTTCCTATCAGTAGTTGAGAAGATTTTACTGATGCAAGTATGGCTACTACCGATACAATTCACACTTCTACTGATACAACAAACTCCAGAGAGCTAAGAAGTTTTACCCTATAACTTCTACTGATACAAATATTCAGACTACCGATACTGTTATGACCAGATTTATCGATACTTCTATAATGCTACCGATACAATGCTAGTCAATAACCAAAGTCTCAAATTCTCTATACTTCTACCGAAACATGCTAGAGTACTACCGAAACAAGTATGCAGATTTCAAGTATGCACTTAAATCTTCTAAGTTCATAACTGAATGATAACAAAACTTCCATCAATTCACAACACAAAATATATAATTTCTCATGAGAAGGAAGCATAACATATTAATATTCATGGATTCACAAGACATTATATCTTATGCATGTATGTTTATTTGAAACATCAACAAAACTTACAAAACATAAGCTCAACAAGTCATTTTATAACGCATCCAAATAAAGTACTAAAAGATAACAACATCCTAGTACATGTCATATAACCAAGTGATGTAAATACTACCGAGTGAGCTCCCGAGATAGTGTGATTTCTTTGAGACGATCCGATCTTCAAGCAACAAAATAGAATCTACAAAACAACAACAATTTCACAAGTAAGCTTTTCATAGCTTAGCAAGTTTGTAGAGTTTAATAAGTTACCGAATAACATGTGTTGTACAATCTGTGAATCAATCGAACCAGAACAAAACTGTGCTTCAGTAAGCTTTAATTAGAACTCATCCCTTTTGACCAATGTCATTTCTATTACCAGTATACGATGCTGCTCACATTAAGCTGACAAGGATTCGCAACATATGTTGTACCTCAGCTATCGATAAGGTATCTGTACATATAACTGTTCCCTAACGATGCTGCTCATACTAAGCTGACGAGTATATACAAATCAAGCATAAATCTCAGCCATCGTAGGGCTTGTAATCCATTCTTGGATTTATTCACATTTTATTGACTCATGATGCTGTAGAGAATCCGCAACAAATGCAGGATCTCAGCCATCGAAACTGTTTCAATCTCTGGTTCAAAGCTTGATATCTCATTCATTTATTTCTTTTTCATCTTTCTCAATTTCACGTACCATAACCTATTCTGCAACAATCATAAATAATACAAATAATGTACTATTTAAATGCAAATTTAACGTTACGAACTTACCGGATGAAATTGCAGTTAAAGTGAACTCCAGGGACTAATATGTAATTTTCCCTTTTCCACGATCGGTGACACGATCTTGATCTATTACAATAATTTCATTCAATTATCTAAATCAACATGAATTTTTAATCATTTTATGCAAATAAGCCTTTTTGGTATTTTTTAAAAATTACCCTTAACTTTTCACTTTTATTCAATTTAGTCCTTTAGCTCAAAACTTGGAAATTAACCATTTTGTTTTAAATTTACAACTTTACCAAATGTTTAAAAGCATTCCTACAGCTCAGTTTTTGCATTATTTCACCTTAAGTCATTACAAATTTTTTCCTTTAACATAAAAATTACTAAAAATTACTTTACAAAATCATCAAATCTAATAACCAAGCTTATAAATCTTCCATAAACTTTCAAGAACAAGCTTATTCATCCATGGAAAAATTTATAACACTTAACAATTTTACAAATTAGTCACCTGATTAGCTAAATCGAGCTAAAGCAAACTTAAAAACATAAAAATTACTAAAAACGAGCAAGATTTCCTTACCTAATCAAAGCTTCAAAGGTAAATAACGGAAAATCCTAAGTTTTCCCTCATTTGGCTGTAAAGAAGAAGAAGAAAAGATGAAAAATGTCATTTTTCTTCCTTAATTTTCATATATATACTTATGACAATTTTGTAAATATTTGGTCTTTTATAATTAACTTAATTAACCTTACATAAGCTTAATTAAATCCACTTATTACACCACTAATTGACATATAAATCCACTAACTTAACCTCCATGGTCAATTTGTTTATTTAACCCCTCTAATTGAGCATTTCAACTTTTTACAACCTCTACAATTTAGTCATTTTCATTTAATTAACTATCTAAACAATAACATTTCGAAACCAAATTTTAATACGATTCTAATGACCTCGTAAGTATTAAATAATTAATATTTACGGTCAACAGATCAAAGTTATGGCCTCGAAACCACCATTCTCAATCACTCTGAGAAATAAACTAATTAGTAAATTCTTAATTAATTAGGATTTAATTGTAATTTATCAAAACTTAAAGAATTCCACATTATTTCTATTATTAGACCATTTAAGGAAGGTCCAATTACATAATTGATTCTTCAATTATATTAAATTCCAATCCAACAAACTTATTTCAATTTAGCCTTAAACTAATTAGGACTAAATGAATAAATATCCCAAAAGTTAGTGGAAGGTAATCATATCCTCCACCGCTTGGACTTTTTGACCTTGGTGTAATTACCACTTTAGTCCATTTTATTTTTAATCAATAGCAATTAACTTTTATTTTTTTTACAATTTACTTCTTTTTCCTTAATTAAACACTTAATCATCAAAAATTCCTGACCAAACTTCAATTCACATATAATAAGACTCTGTAAATATTTAATAAAAATATTTACGGTCTTAAATCTCATAAACAGGGTCCGATACCTGATTTTTTAAAACCACTTGACTTTTGAACCAAACCTCTTATACTAACTTTAATTCAATAATTAAAATTCTTCAATTTAGAAATTCATATAAAATTATTATTGACTTGTTTAATTTAACACTCATTATAAAAATTTTCTCGTCAAGTTTGTAGTCTTGAAACCACTGTTTTCGACACCATTGAAAATCTGGCTGTTACATTTATGATATGGGACGTTTTGTTCAACAGTGAAATAATAGAATAATATTTGCATTTCTGTTAGTCTTAAATGTGGTTATGAAACGAGTCATTTTAGAGGGTTAAAAGGGTTAATGCAATGATATGTTTTAGTAGCTCTTGTTAGTATAGAAACGAAGCGTTTTGAGTAGTTAGAAAACGGTGCGTTTAAGCAGTTGACAGGTTGTCAATACATGACCGTTGTTTTCTTTTATTTTAGCCAACCCTTGAAGGGAAAGACAATTATGAAATTTGCAGAACAATTTCTCTTCTTTCTCTCTAAGTTTTCTCTCTAATTCTATCTTCTTCTTAAATTTTTTCTTTTCAAATTTCTAATCCACATCAAAGGCAGAGCTTGACGATTCTCATGGCTAGTGAGGGAGTGACCATGCGTATACAGAAGGAGTTGAGCTTGTTGCAATATGAGCTTGAATAGCTCGATAGTAAACTCAAGGTAAAGCTTGATGTAAAACTAGACTCTCGATTTAAGGAATTTCGTGACGAGTTCAAAGGGGAAATACTTAGTAACATCAGATCTGAAATGCATTCGTTATTTGAGCAGTATTTTGTACTTCCTTCTACTACTACTCTTGGGGGACCTATGGATCAGGGTAAGGCAATTATTGGCACACCGCTACCAGGATTTCCTCCAAAGGAGAATGTGGTGATGTCTCTAGCTGTGGATCTTGGCCACATGAGTACTTACTCTCTAGCAGGTTCGAGAGATAGAGTGGGATAAAGTTTTCAGTTGACCTGTCCTCAGACTGATGGGACTGACTTTCGAGGGTGGTGGTCCAAGTTGGAACAATTCTTTGAAGATGAAGGTATAGAATATGCAACTAAGGTTCTGCTTGTATGTTGAATTTGGAGGGAAGAGCTATGAAATGGCATCATTTCTTCTATTAACATCATAGTGGTCTTAGACAGTTAACTTGGGAGGTCTATGTATAGGCTTTGCAGAAAAAGTCTAGATCTCGAAGGCATTTGGATCCAATAATAGAATTGGTGGCTTTAAAATAAACAAGTACTGTAGATCAATACTATGATCAATTTGTGAGTCTGTTAAATTAGTTACATTTGCCTAAAATATATGTCTTGAGGATTTTTGTGCATAACCTCAAACCAGACATTGGTCAGTATATGAGGTTATTCAAACTAAGGCACCAGTTAAGGCCTTGTCCCAAATGAAGATGGATGATAGAAGGAAAGAGGAACTATGTTTTTGGTGCTCTATGAAATATACTCTATAAGGCACAAGTGTTCTAAGCCTCAAATTTATCAAATGGTGATCGATGATGCAACTGATATGGAAACTGACAGTAAAAGTCCAACATCTGATGAGTCTCAGGACTGCCTTGGGAAATTGAAGGTAACTGAAGTTGAGGAAGAGTCAGTAACCCCTGTGTTATATTTTCATGCACTCAATGGTTCACAAGGCCATAATATAATGAGGTTGTCTGCAAAATTTAGACATTGTGAGGCCATCATTTTGGTGGATTTTGGAAGTGCTCAGAACTTCGTATATTACAAGTTGGTTAAATAGCTATAATTGCCTGTAGATCCTTCTTGTAAGTTGAAAGTAATGGTAGCAAATGGAGTACAATTGGCTACAAAAGGGGTATGTCATTGTGTGTCATGGGGGGCATAAGATTATTAGTTTATTACTAATTTTATGGTGCTTTTAATGAAAAAATGTGATTTAGTTCTTGAAGTGCAGTGGCTTCATTCATTGGGGCCAATTGTGTGAAAATTTTCTTCTCTCACAATGCAGTTCGAATATTTGGGAAAGTGTTGTACTCTTCAAGGAATTCTTCTAGGTTCTTTGCATGTCACTACTAGAACTCAAATTTGCAAGTGTTTCTTTGTAAGGGGGCAGGGTCCAACTCTTATGGTACTGACCAATTCTACTCAAACTACCTTAACTTTGCCTTCTCAAGCACTACATCAGGACATGAAGCTTCTCCTAGTTGAATTTAAGGATATGTTTCAACTCTCTAAAGGTCTCCCTCCATCTAGATTGCAAGATCATAAGACTCCACTCTTAGATGAGACTCAAGTAGTCTAGATTCGCCCCTATTGATATCTGCCATTCAAAAAAATGAGATTGAGAGGCTTATTCAAGAAATGCTTGATGCTAGAATAATAAGGGATAGTAATAGCCCCTTTGCATAACCTATTATCATGGTGAAGAAAAATTATTCCAACTGAAGGTTGTGTGTAGATTATAAGTAGCTTAATCAGCTGACTATTAAGGATAAATTTCCTATTCCAATGATTGAAGAGTTGCTAAATGAGTTGGGGCATGTTGTGTAGTTCTCTAAGTTTGATTTGAGCTCAGGCTACTACCAAATTCGGATGTGGGAGGGAGATATACACATGACATCTTTCAAAACCCTTGAAGGATATTATGAGTTCTTGGTCATGCCTTTTGGCTTGACCAATGTACCTTCATGTTTCCAATCTCTAATTAACAACATTTTTAAGTCTTTGTTGAGGAAGATAGTGTTGGTTTTCTTTGATGATATTCTAGTGTATTCTGCTAGCTAGTCTGATCTCTTGATGCACTTGAGGGAGGTTTGGACTATATTGAGGCAACATGAGTTGTATGCAAAGAGGGGAAATGCAACTTTGGGACTACACAAGTAGAATACTTAGGTCGTATCATTTCTAAGGGGACTGTTTCAATGAATTCCTCTAAAGTGGATGGGGTATTGACTGGACCTACACTTATTTCAATAAAGGAGTTGAGAGGATTTTTTGGTCTCTCAAGCTATTATAGAAGATTTATTTTACATTATAGGGTCATTTCCAAGACTTTAACAGCTTTGTTAAAGAAGGATACTCCATGGAAGTGGTCTGATGCAGAGCAAACAACTTTTGATCAGCTTAAGGCTGTAGTGCCTCAGGCACCAGTTCTAATTCTTCCTAATTTCAGTGATGAATTTTGTGTAGAAATTGATGTCTGTGATCAAGGAATAGAGGCAGTTCTACAACGAAATGAAAGATTTGTGGTTTTCTTCAATAAAGGATTGGGAGTCAAGCATCAAACCTTATCTATCTATGACAAAGAAATGTTAGCAGTGTTGCTAGCTATTAAGAAATGACATCCCTATTTGACTGGTAAGCATTTTAGTATCAAAAGTGACCACCAAAGCCTGAGGTTTCTTTCTGACAGGTAGGTTATCATACCCTCTCAACAAAAGTAGGTTGAGAAGATGCTTGGTTATGATTATTCCATAATATACAAGAAGGGTAGCCAAAATATAATGGTTGATGCACTATCTAGAAGGGATCATGCATAAGAGGGGTAATTTTTTTAGTGTGTGGGAAGTATTTCATGGTATGAGGTGTAGGAGTTGGTTTTACAATTTTGTGCTGCTGATCCTACCTTGCAGCAGATTTGTTTGGACCTTCAAAGGGATTCTAGCCCACATTCTAAATATTCTTGAGATGGACAAGTACTAAGGAGAAAAAGGGAAAGTGATGGTGGGATAGGATCTAGAATTGAGGAAGAAATTGTTTGAGCTCTTCCATAGTGAAGCAATTGGGGGCATTTTAGAGTGTATGCTACTAGGCATCGAGTTATAGGCCTTGTTTATTGGAAGGGCATCTCTAAGGACATCAAGTAGTAGAAGAAGGAATGTTCTGTTTGTCAAAGATGTAAGTATGACAACTCAACTTACCTCGGTCTCCTTAAACCTTTTCTAGTGCCTGATTATGCTAGGGTAGCAATCATCTTAGATTTTATGGAAGGCTTACCAACATCCAATGGCAAGGATAACATTCTTATGGTGATAGATAGGCTTACTAATATGGTAACTTCATAGGCCTATCTCATCCTGTCATTGCTTTCAAGATAGCTCAGTAGTATTTGGAGCATGTGTACAAACGTCATGGAGTTTCTGAGTGCATCATTTCAGACAAGGATAAAGTGTTTGTAAGTTCTTTCTAGCAGGCATTGTTTAAACACCTTGGGGTCAAGCTACATTTATCCACTGCTTACCACCCTCAAACAGATGGGTAGACAAAGGTTTTTAATCGTTGCTCAGAGGGGTATTTGATATGCATGTGTGGAGAAAAACCCTTTGAATGTTACTCATGGCTTGCATTGGCTGAATGGTGGTATAATACCACTTACCACTCCCTACAAATGACCCTATATGAGGCTTTCTTTGGGTAAAAGCCCCCTCATCATCTTCCCTATTTGCTAGAGGCATTTTCAGTTATTGTAGTAGATAAGAGCCTCTAACAAAGGGAAGTAGCTCGCCAAATGCTCAAGTTTCATTTCAAGAGATCCCAAGAAAGGATAAAGAACATTATAGATAAAGGAAGGTTTGATAGGGTTTTCCAAGTACGTTATTTGGTTTATCTTAAATTGCAACCATACATACAGCGTTCCTTGAGAAGAAGGGGTAACAAAAAGTTGGCTCATCGCTATTTTGGTCCATATCCAGTAGTTTCCAGGAAAGGTCAGGTTGCTTACACTTTAAACCTTATTGAAGGAGCTCGTGTACACCCTACCTTCCATGTCTCTCAACTAAAGAAACATATTAGGTCTCTTCCCAAGTCTACTACACTTCCTTCTACTGATATAGATGAATTTATAACTAAGATACCAATCCTAATTGTGGATCAAAGAATGGTCAAACGTGGTAATCATGCTAACACTAAGGTGTTCGTTGAGTGGTAAACACCTTTCCAGAGGATTCTACATGGGAAAGGCTCTTTGATTTTCAACAACAGTATCCATTGTTTGATCCTTAAGGACAAGGATTCTTTTTTAATAGGGGAGTATTTGATATGGGACATTTTTTTCAACGGTCAAATAACAGAATAGTTTTTGTATATATGTTAGTATTAAATGTGATTATGAAACGAGTCATTTTAGAGGGTTAAAAGGGTTAATGAAATGATGTGTTTTAGCAGCTCTTGTTAGTATAAAAACAGAGCATTTTGAGTAATTAGTAAACAGTGTGTTTAAGCACTTGACAGGTTGACTATGAGGGTGTTAATCAACTATCTTTTCAAGATGTTATCGTTAATCATAGGAGTCAGAATAAGGGTACCTCTCCCTTAATGGAGGAATAAGACATATTGTGGGGAGTGAATGTTCTCACTTATACAATGAATGAGATCCTGTCAATTACCTTCTTAGAGAGGGTGAGGCTTTTGATGGAGAAAAATATGGAGCATATAGTTGTTTTGAAATTGTTAGGACAAAAATTAGATATGTGGTTTTTTTGAACAAAACTATGGGGTTGAAGAAGTTATTGTAATTATTCCAACTAGTGGACATTGAGAATAACTATTTCCTCGTGAAGTTTCGAATGCAAGAGGATTGTACAAAAAATGTAATAACCTGAACCCGATCCGATGAACCAAATTTGAATCTTAAGCATTACCATTCTAATATAGATGTAACTTAATTCTACTTATACATATTACTATCAATTACAGCTATTTAATTACAAAACTCCATAATAAAATAGATAAGTATAAGCAAGGGTTAAATATAAAATTAGTACGTGAACTTGTCCACTTCTCTTAGATTGGTACCTAAGGTTTTTTTCCCCAGATTGATACCTGAACTTTTTTTTTGTCCACTAGTTTGGTACTTGACCCTAACGCTGTTTAATTTTTGATGATGTGGTAGCGCACCTTCACCTGTCGTAATCTGGTAACCCCTTATGACCTTTTTTTTCAACTATGTCTCGACCCATTTTAAAAATAATAATTTAACATTAAACAAAAATTGAAAAAATAAGAAAGAACTAAAAGCTTTCATCGGGCTTTGAATCGTTTGGGGAAGAATATCTAAAAGAAACTATTATGTTTCTTTTGCTGAAGTTCAAAAGCCAGATTACCAATAATATTTAACATTTGTTCTTCCTCTCAGAAACCTTTCGATTCAAATTGTTTGAAAGAAAACCCTGAAACTGGTTGAAAGCTTTCCCAATCTTAGAAACCCTTTTGATTACTCACCCATTTGTTTGAAAAAAAAACTTTGTTTCATGATCGAGTAGTCGTTTATTTTGATTACCCTTCTATTTATTGTAGTATCCAAATCAAGATTGCATATTTCAACCATCGATTACAGGTATTTGACTCTATTTTTCTAGGTTATTTTTCATCATCTCTATTTTTTTGGGTTAATTTTTATCATCGGATTAAGATTTCCATTTTTTAGCATACAAATCATCGATGGGGTTTTTGTTTTTATGTTTTTTTTAAATATAACCCTTTTGTTTGGACTCATTTTCACAAACTAATTGTTTTTGTACGTATTATATTTGACTTCCAATTTTTATTTTGTATTATATCTAACTTTTATTTTTTAATTCGTATTATATCTAAATTTTATTTTTTGTTTTTGTTGGCATTCGTGAGTGATGGGGATTTTTTTTCGAGCCTTTAAGAGATTGCGGGTGAAAGGTATGCCTACTATGTTAAGTTTCTTTACTATTTGTGTATTTATGTTAAGTTTTTAAATTGTTATGTATATTATGTATGTATAATTGTATGTCTATTACGTACTGTTATGTTATGTATGCTATGTATATTATGTATATTATGTACGTTATATTTACTATTATGTTTGTATATTTGTATGTATGTTATGTTATGTACTGTTTTGTATATTATGTATGATTAATTGTATGTTTGTTATGTGTTGTTTACTGTTATGTTTGTATGATTGTTTATTAATGTTTATGTATGTATATTATGCATTTGTAGTTTGTTATAATGTCTTGGGACAAATGTGTGGTGCATATGCATCTGGGTGGAACTTTTATTAGAAACTCATTTGCATCCTATGTTAGAGGGGAAGTGCTGTAATGGGATTTTAACCCTAATTTTTTGTGTTGTTACATGTTGTGTGAGATGATAGTGGAAGCTGTGTATAGAGCTGTAAGAAACTTTGTATATTCTGAGGATGAGGTATATTTTAGTAAGAGACTATGTGTTTTCTATGATAATTCATCATTCATAGCAATCATTAACAATATTAGACAAAGAGGGTCTATACATGTATATGTTGAACACGAGGTAGACACACTTGATGTTGTTGATGATACCATGTTGTTACTTGGCAGTTGGTAAAAGGATGTAAATATTGGTGTTGGGGAACAAAATTGTAATGGTGAGGCTAGGGAAACATTTATAGAGTTAGGTAGGGAACCTAATGT
The DNA here is from genome assembly GCA_039519145.1 of Kokia cookei. Taxonomy (NCBI): domain Eukaryota; kingdom Viridiplantae; phylum Streptophyta; class Magnoliopsida; order Malvales; family Malvaceae; genus Kokia; species Kokia cookei. Next base: position 8,440,987 of record CM076910.1, read on the forward strand.
GGGACCAAACTTCAGTGGGAGTAGTAAGACATGTGCCGAGAGTGAGGATAGTAGTGAAAGAAGTGGGGTCAATGATACAGACAGCTCCTTGGGTAATGGGGCTTTAGGGGTAGAATCTAAGGATGAAGAGGTGAGAAATATAAAGGCTTGGTATAGAAAATATAAAGAAAAAACAGAGAAAAGGAGCAAAGGTAGGTGAAAGTAGTGAAAAGGAATAGAAAAATGGTAAGGTTCCATCAGATGGGGGAACTAAATACGTTGATTCATTTTTAGGGTCTTATGAAAGTAATTCAGATGGTGAGGTAGTTTGTAGTAGTAGTAGTAAAGATGTTTGTTTTGATCCTAACAACCAATACCACTTTTGGAGCTTGATATGATGTTTAGGGGACTAAAGGAATTTAAGATTGCATTAGCAAAGTACGCAATAAAGAAAATGTTTGATATTGTGTATATTAGGAATGAAAAGGGTAGGACTAAGGTGAAATGTAGGATAGATGGATGTCCATTTAAAATATATGCTGTTATAGATAATAGTGATGAGTTTTACAATATAAAAACATTTATAGAAACCTAAGAGTGTTCTATTACTTTTAATAATAAAAGTGCATCTTACGAGTTTATTGGGGAGCATTTCTTAAGTAAATTAGGGTGATCCCAAAGTTGAAGTTAACTAATAAGCAGAAACTAACCAAGGAAGAGTTGAAAGTTGAGTTGAGCAGGGGTACATGCAGTAGAGCTAGGAAATGGGCTTTGGAGAAAATAAATGGAAAAGTTTGCTATGAGTTTAACAGATTATGGGATTATGCAAATGGATTTAGAAAGGCAGATCCGAATGACAATATAGAGGTGATGGTAGAAAGGCCAACCCCTACTGAAGTTCCCAAGTTTAGGAGATTTTATGTAGGGTTTAGTGTTTTGAGAAAAGAGTTTCTAGAGTGTTGTGGACCTTTTATTTGTCTAGATACATGCTTTTTTAAGGGGAGATTCAAAGGGGAACTTCTGTGTGCTGTGGGGAGAGATGATAATGATCAAATATACACTATCTCATGGACAATTGTGGAGAATGAAAACAGTGAAACATGGAGATGGTTTCTCAATAATCTTATTTCAGATTTAGTAATTGGTGATGGTTCTGGATTCACTTTTATGAATGACAAACAGAAGGTATGTTTTCTTAAATAATTCCAAAGCTATTATGCCTTTTAAACCCTAAACCAACCATCTAATATTATTATTTTTGTTTGCATTTAGGGTTTGATGAAAGATATTTCTGAGTTGTTGCCAAGGGTTGAGCATAAAGTCTGTACAAGGCATTCATATACCAACTGGAGGAAAGAAAATCCTAGAGGAGACCTGCAACAAACATTTTGGGGAGCCTGTAAATCATACATAACTGTTAACTTTGAAGAACACATTGAAAAGATTGACCGTATAGAACATAGTGCCAAGGTAAGTCTACTTAGGACTGATCCTAAGCAATGGTCAAAGGCCTTTTTTTCTGGTAGGTCCATATGTGATACAACTGACAACAATTTTGCTGAGTCATTTAATGTAACAATTTTAGGAGCTAGGTCAATGTTTATAATTTCCACGTTAGAAGAAAATACACAGTATGTTATGGGAAGGATTGTAAACAATTTGGCCAAACCTAAAAACTAGAATGATCAATTCTGCCCTAAAATATGTGATAAGTTACACAAAACTATCCAAACGAGTTCATACTGTTATGTTAAATGTAATGGAGCAGAAGGATTTGAAGTCGCAAACTTTAGTAATGTTGTAGTTGTTGAAATATTTTAGTGGTCATGTAGTTGTAGGAGATGGGATCTTATTGACATGCATGTCTACATGTTGTTGCAACAATTTTATGGAAAAAAAATTGATATTTCTAATTTTGTTTATAAGGGGTTTAAAAAGATGTTTATGAAAATTGTATGGCTTTGTATTGCTTGTTGTCTCAAGTGAGAAATTCTGGCTGAAAATCGATATGAGACCAATTGACTCTCCCATTCCAAGGAAAATGTCCAAAAAACAAAAATAGAGTCAAAGAAGAGGGAGGGATAAGTGAGAGTAAACTATCTAGAAGAAAGAGGAAGATGAGGTGCCACAAGTGTTCCATGGTTAGACACAACTCCAGAAGATGTCAGAATTCATCTACTGTAAGTGTAACTCTATCATAAGAATATTAAGGCAAAACATGTTTAATTTGAGAACTACTAACATGTTTAATTTGCAGAGTACATCTCTACCAACTCCTTCTCCACCAGCCCCAGCACCTCCTGTTCCACCAACTACAACAGCTCCTTCTCTACCAGCTCCTTTTGATCTTGCTCCACCAGCTCTTTCTCAAATTGTTGCATTAGAAACATTTGCATCAACATCACCACCAGCTCCTTGAACACAACCAACTACTCTTACCATGTCACCCTCTTCAACACAACAAATACTTACAAGACTTTGTAGTAGGGAAAAAAAGTTGTGCAAGGGATTGGGTTATACACCAATGAGAAGACAAGAATGTAAATTTTGAATGTAAGTAGCCAACCTCTAAACTGTTTATTGTATTTTGGTGACTTTTTTTAATTACGTATTTTATGCATTATAACCTGGTATAAGAGGAGAAATCATGGTGACTTCCCCAATCAAGTGCACTAACAAAAGGAAGGACAAGAAAACTGCTGGTGGGACTCAGGAAAGTAGGAACACGAAAAAGGCTAAGTCCAAAGACCCACTCGAGCACAATCGTAAGCCATTGAGATAGTTGATGTTAATCGATGTTTAATTTGATAGTCCTATTTTGTTAACATACGATGAATGATTTTATTTAGTTAGATGATTTTGTTTGATGTATTTCGATTATGGACGGTTTAATTAATGATTGTATTTTGATGGACACTTTATTAATGGTTGTATTTTGTCAATTTCTGATCAAAAAAATATTTTTCATTTCATTCAATTCATTCATTCTTAACAACTAATTTCACCATCCAGAAGTAAGATTGTAACAACCCATTTTTTAGAGGAGTCAGAAATAGTGATTTCAGGACCACAAATCCAACGAGTAAGTTCGTATAGGTAGTTTTTAAATTCTACAAGTCCATAGTAATTTTTATATTTTTATATTGAATTTTTATTTGATGAATTTTAATTAATTGAATTAATTGTTAGTATAAGAAGTTATCCCGAGAGTCAAGTGTTTTTTGAAAATGAGGAATTTGGACTTGATTTTCATAATTTAAGGCCATAAATATTTTTACTAAATATTTAAAAATTCATTTTATAGATGAATTGAAGTTTGGTTTGGTAATTTTGACGATTGAGAGCTTAATTTATGTAAAAGGATTAAATTGTAAAAGAGGTAAAAGTTAACCGCTATAGATTTAAAATGCTAAAAGGACCAAAATGGTGATTAAACCATGGTCAAAAAGTCCAAGCGGTGGTGATATGATTAAATCCACTAAATTTTGGGTCATTTTCGTATTTAGTTCTTATTAGTTTAAGGTTAAATTAAAATTAAGTTTGTTTAAATGGAATTTGATATAATTAAATGACCAATTGTGTAATTGGACCCTCCATAAATGACCTAATAATAGAAATGATGTGAAATTTTCTAGATTGTGGTAAATTGTAATTAAATCCTAATTAAATAAGGATTTACTAATTAATTTTTTTCAATATGATCAAAAATGGTGGTTTCGGGGCCATAACTCTGATAATATTTATAAGGTCATTAGTGTCATATTAAAATTTGGTTATGAAATTTTATCGTTTAGAAAGTTAATTAAGTAAAAAAGACTAAATAATAAAAGTCGTGAATGTTAGCTCTTAATGTAAAAAGTACTAAATAGCTATTGAATTAAGAGGTAGTGGACTAATCTAGTAATTAGACCATTAATGATAATAGTGGAAATGTGTAGAAAACGGATGAAATAACAAAGGGTAATTTAATAAAATGGTGAATAAGTAAAGTATAATAAAATTAAATTAAAAAATAACAAACATTCATCTTCCCAAATACACCACACCAAAGAATTTAGAAGAAAGAAACCTCCATTGAAGAACCTAGGGTTCGGTCAAGCTTTAAACTTAGATAGGTAAGTGTAATCCCGCCTGTTTTTAGTAATTTTTATAATTTTGAGCTCGTATTAGCTTAATCTAGCTAACTCGAGGATTAATTTGTAAAACCATCAAATGTTTTGAATTATGCCATTAATGAGTTTGAGTTGTTTTTTTAAATTTAATGTTATATTATTAAACTTGGTTACTAAATAAGACTATTTTGTAAAGAAATTTTTAGTAATGTTGGTGTTAAAGAACTAAAATGTTAAAGTGATAAAATTAAGAGGACTTGGTGTGAAATAACAGTAAATATGGGCAGTAACAGGGTCCAAACAATTCGACTAAGCTTGAATTCAATTGAAAATGGTTAAATTGCAAGTTTTTAGCTTAGGTACTAAATTGAATAAAAGTAAAATGTTGGAGGTAATTTTGTAAAATACCCAAAAGGATTTAAATACATAAAATAGTTAATCATGTTGCTGGAAATTGATAATTTAATGAAATTATTATTTAGATCGAGAACGAGTTGAAAATCGAGGAAAAGAGAAAGTTGCTAAATAATCCTTGAACTTTTGTTATTTTTGCAGTTTAGCCCTGGTAAGTTCATTTAATATGAACTTCAATTATATTTTTAATTGTTTATGGATGTTAAAACTTAAATGATATAAAAATTACTAATATTTAAATTGATTTGTTGATAGAATTGGAATTGTAAAAAGTTACAAAAATGGTATTTTTTGATATTAGTGGAGATGCATTCAGACGTAAGACCATGTGACAATGTGTAACAGCCTGATTTTCAGTGGTGTTGAAAATAGTGGTTTCGAGACCACAACCCCGACAAGTCGAGTCGTAAAATTATATATTTTAATATTTATGGCATTGTTAGCTTTGCATTAAACTTTGGTTATGAGATTGTAATGTTTAGATAGTAAATTGAGTATAAATGATTAAATTGTAAATTAACCAAAGATACTTTAGTGGGTGGATTTTCATGACTAATATTTATTTATAAATAGGATTGATTAGGGTTAAAAAATGATTAAGTAAGTTAATAATGGAAGTTATTAAATTTATAATTATGCCATTAAGTATAAATATAAAATTAAAGAAGAAAAAAGGGTATTTTCACCAAAAATTCATCTTCTTCACGAAAAAACAAGGGAGGAACTAAGGTATTCCATTGTTAACTTTAGCTTGATTAGGTGAGCAAACATTGATCATTTTTAGTGATTTTTATGTTTTTGAGTCCGTATTAGCTTAACCTAACTAATCAAAGGATCAATTTGTGAATCTGTCAAATGTTGTGAATCTTACCATTATTGAATATGCTTTGCTCTTGAAAGTTTTTGATGGTTTTGAATGCTTGATGATTGGGTTGGATCTTTTTGTGAAGTGATTTTTTATGAAATTAAGGTTTGAGGACTAAAATGTTAAAATGATGAAATTACATGTATTTGTTATGAAATAGTTGGTTGTATGGTGTGAGAATATATCCCTTGATGTTCGGCTAGTGATGGTTTGAATAAGAGATGGTTATTTTGCATGTTTTATGCTTAATGACTAAATCGAATAAAAGTAAAAGGTTAGTTGTAAAATCATAATTTTCCTAAAAGGGATCAAATTATGTTAAATGATTTGATTGTGTGATTTAATGTAAAATTTTCATTGATTTGTTGATTAGATTACGATCGTACCATGGATAGAGGAAAAGGAAAATTAGCAGAATAGTCCCTGGAGCCTTTCCGTCACTACAATTCAATCGGGTAAGTTCGTAATGTAAGTTTGTATTTGGTTATTACTTGTATTTATTCTATACATGTCAAGAATCAAATGGAAGTACTTGGAACTAAAAGAACAAAAGAAATGGATTGACAAAGATAGTAGACTTTAAGCCGATGAAACGAAACCGACACGATGGCTGGGGTACCACATATGTTGTGAGTCCTCGACAGCTCATGTGAGCAGCATCGAGAAAAAAATATGAATCCTAAATGGATTATAAGCCCTTCGATGGTTGGGATTTATGCATAAGTGCATATTCTCGACAGCTCGTGTGAGCAGCATCGTTAAGGGACAATTATATAGACAGACACCGTACTGATGGCTTGGGTATCGTATATGTTGTGAATCCTCGACAGCTCTTGTGAGTAGCATCAGGTACTAGTAACAGAAAATTTATAGACAAGAAAGTTGAAGTGCTAAATATGGCTTGAGGAAGCAAAAGTTCATCCTAACTCGGTTTAGTTATAACTGCTTTATGCATATGATTGGTAACTCTTTAGACTCTTCAAACTTACTAAGCTATGAAGCTTACCAAAGATGTTACTGTTGTTTTGTAGATTATTTTGCTACTTGAAGATCGTATCATCTCAAAGAAGTCAAACTATCGCAGAGCTCGTTTGGTAGTTTTTCATCACTTGGTTATATGACATGTACTAGGGTGAAATTGTTTTTTGTACTACTTGTATGGGAGTATTAAGTTCCTTGTTGTGGATTTTAGTTAAATGATGAACATAATATTGTATGCTAGTTCAATGTGAATTATATACTTTATGATATGTACGAAATGGTTTGAAAACTATGAACAATGTATTGGCATATTGTGTTTTGAAGTTATGAAATGATGAATGGTTGATAAAATTGAGTTTAGGCTTGATTTATTAAATTCTGCATACTTGTTTCGATAGAACTCATGCATGTATCGGTAGAAGTACAAGGTAGGAGAGAGATTGTTCACTAACTTGAGTTGTATCGGTAGTTGTATAACAGGTATCGATAGTTTTGTTCATAGAAGTATCGATAGTTTATGTACTTATATCGGTAGAAGTAGCAGGGTAGGACTTCTTAGCTCTCTGGAGTTTTTAATACCGGTAGAAGCATGACTTGTTTCAGTAAAAGTCTCACTTGTATCGGTAGAATTATCTTAAGTATCGGTAGAAGTCTGCATTGTTTCTAAAATTATTTACTGACTTGACAACTACTGATACTTGTCCAACAGGTACCGGTAGAAGTCTCCAAAAATTGCAAAAATGACATCTTTATCCTTTTTGAGATGTGTTGTTAATCAATTGATATACTATGTCGGGCTTGATGCATTAATATATTAAAATATGATTGAATGAAATAGTAAAATGAGATAAACTGCGATAGATAATCGAAAAGACACTGGGACCCTAACCGACGACAGTTTTGGGTTTTGGGTGTTACATTGCATATGTAAGGTTATAGTTAGACTATGACATTTTGATGATAAGATCATAATCGGGTTATGAGACTATGAACATAAGACCATGGTTGGACCATGGCAGTGTATATATGTAAGACCATAGCTGAGCTATGGCATTCTGATGATAAGGTCATAATTGGGTTATGGCATTATGAACGCAAGACCATGGTTGGACCATGACAGTGTATATATGTAAGACCATAATTGGGCTATGACATTCTGATGATAAGACCATAATCGGGTCATGGCACTATGAACGTAAGACCATAGTAAGGCAATGACAATGCACATGTAAGACCATAGTTGGACTATGGCATAATATGAAATGTGTATCAGGGTTTCAATTGTCTTTACAGTAGTCATCAGATGGAAACAAATGAGGATCTAAATGTGATATGTGAAATGGTAAGCAGTTCATAACAATATGTGTGTAAAAGTAGTAAATGTTACATTATCATTATATGTTAAAGAAATTATGCATTGTGATAGTAAGAACTGCGAATGTTATTGAAATGTGGAAAATTGATTTGAACTAATGTTTGAGCATTACTCACATGTCGTGAGTTGTGATTCACAGGAATTCTAATAATAACCTTGTTGACAGGAACTCTGTTCGTTTATTTTATTATTTGAATTATTATATTTAATTCAGTAAGCTTTATCGTTTAAACGACGAACTTACTAAGCTTTACGAAAGCTTACTCATGTTATTTGTCTTATTTATTATAGATACGTTTTGTGGAAATCGGGGGATCGGATCAGCTCGAAGAATCACACTATTAGGGAATCATTTTGTAACTTTTGAATACATCTTAACTTATATGGCATGTAATAGGAGCATTTGGTTGTGTTTTGTAATGGTTCCTAAGTACTTGTAATGTGTATTTGTTGTGCATTTAATGTTGTGGTATGAGTAACTAAATGTAGTATGCATGTTTAATTCTAAGTTTAAGCAGAAGAGGATAACATGAAGTGGTAAGTTTGGTAAGAATACGATATGGTAAGTTTGGTATGAGTTAAGCATGACATTTTGGAATTTATTGTAAATCATTAGAGCATGTTTTTGGCTTGTATATGTTGTTAAGGAAATGAATTGTGTAAATGTTGCATTGTGATTTAATTGATGACACATTAGTTGGCCTTAGGTTGATTGTTTTGGTATGCTTTGAGTGTCATTGAAATGTATTTTGAAGGCTTATAATCATGTGCTGGAAGTTGGTTTAGGTACATAAGAATTTGGAGGTAAAATTAGCAGGTTTTGGGTAAATTTTGGACACACACGATCTAAGACACGGGCTATCACACGATCGTGTGTCACACACGAGCAGCCACATGGGTGTGTGCCCTAACGTGTTAGGTGCAGGGTTCACACGAGCATGTGATCCAAGTCAGTGTGTTATACGGGCGGACACACGCGTGAGCACACGGGCGTGTGGGATAGCCACACGATCATGTTTAGAACCACATGGTCTGAATTCTGTCACACGGTCTGAACACACAGGATAAAATACAAAAGTAATAAGAGAATAATCAAACCCGAAATTAAGAATAAACACACAAACTTTTAATTATCTAACCAAAAGAATCAAATTATTAATTTTCAATGAAAAACGCGTACTGTAAAATTAGTTGTCAAGAGAAGCCATATTTTATTTTGTTTGTAGGCGCTTGAAATATCAAAATACGAGTCAGTGAGACACTTCATCACTATTGCAGAGAAGGAAGCGGAGGTTACAGACACGTCGCAGTCTATGGCGATCCAAGTAACGGGAATCCAAGACACGACGCTTCATCACCATTTTTCTTACAAAGTATCAATTATTATCATGAAAGTATCTTTATTGTTTTATTTTTATATAAAAATCTATAAAACTAGAATAACTCTTGAAAAATGCCCACGAGATTTGAACATTAGATATTCTAATTTTTAAAGCTTTCACATTATCATTTCAATAAAATTCTTGTTTATTTTTATATAAAACAGTTTTTACGTAATCTTTTCACTTATATCGTGATTATATCATAATATAAATATTATAAATAATGGATACAAATCTGATCATATTTTCTCTCTTACAAAAGTTTGTGCTAATTTTACAAATCTCACTATAAATAATTAACCTAAGCTAAGTTTAGGCATTCAATATGATAGTCCAAACTTCAGTTTATATTTTAAGCAAAAAATTTTTATTCAAAATCATTTTTAAACTTAATATTAAATAAAATTTTAAATTTAAATGAATAATCTAACTTTTAAACATGTCTATTTGTTATTTGTTAAAGTAAATTATGATTTTATTAGGTTGTAGTGATTTACATAATGAAAGTAAAGGATTTTTGTTGGATGGGAAGTTGGAGTTTGAATTGCAATTTTTATAAGATTGATATCTAACTAAAAGCTTAAAATGGGGACATTGATGAGACGTTTGGGCAATTAAAGTGGTAAATTGTTCGATGCAAATGGCAAATTAAAGTTAAGGAAGATGAAATGGACCTCTCACCTATTTGACCTTACTTTTTGCAAGTATATATATATATATATATATATATATATATATATATGTTTTGAGAAAAGTGAGTTTATGTCTCATAGCTGTTTTAGATTAATTTGTTAATTTATTCTTAATCATCACAACTTTTGCTGCAAAATTAACATTATAGAAGTTGACCCCTTTATTTATTTTCTTTGCTTTTGTTAATCATTATGTTTGGAAGAACTTCTAAAACAGTATTCTTTTACTTTGTGTTCTCAAATTGATGAGCTGGTAACGTTTGTGTCACGCCACATAAACCACCAAAGGAAGAAGAAGAAGAAATAATAATAAAAATCTTTATTGATCAGTTCAATTGTGATTGATATTCTATTTATGAATATCTTTTTATATTTGTTGAGTAATCTTTTCTCGTTTATTATTGATAAGAGTATTCGAGTATTTATATATATTGTTATATATGTTATTATAGCTCATGACAGTATCTCATTATTTTATCTTGATTCCACTGCCTTCAGTATTGACATTCTCAATCATTAGTATTGACATTCTCTGTGGACTCCAGGCCTGTTGGACACGTGTTTACGAAGCACACGATCCTTTCTATTCCTAGAACTGACATTCTGAATGAGCTTTATACCTATTGAACACATGTTTGGATGACCCGCGGAGCACACTGTCCTTTCTACGAGCTCCTTGAACGCATGCGAATTGAGACTGTGATTTTTCTTGCGTTCCAAAAAGTTGGATCCTTGACCTTGACTTGCGAGCAATATTCGTAAACTCGTTTTGTTGTCCTCTTGTGATTTACCTCACACTAAAGCTTCTGATAAGATCTATTCAGATAACGGGTAGAAGAAAGGAAAAACTTTATAACAATATTAATCTGGAAATGATGATTGCAGAAAATGGTGGTAGTACTAAACTAAGAATGGCAGTTCTTTCAGCCATAATTACCATTATATTTAATGTGGTCCAGCTCTTTAGTCTACATCCACTGTCCAAAAATGTATAATGATCACTGCATGATAAAGCTATAAAACCCTCGCAAAAAGATTGTGTACAGATCCTTTTATTTAATTCATTAACTGTTAAATAATCTCCTATCAATATAATCATACGTTAACAAATAAAATTTGGAGCAATAACCCATGGTTTCAACCTCTAAAATGAGAAGGAAAAATGAGTTCAAAGAGTTCATAATATGAGCCTTGCAGTATTGCACTTGGGCATAGGATAGAGAGGTTGGGTATAAACTGGAAAGGCAAAGCAAGCAAATAATTAAATAATTTGATTACCAATAACATGGCAGAGAATGCTGTGAAGAGGAATGGACCTACAAACTTCATGAGAGGCACGTTGAGGAATAGCCCCTCAAGTGAAAAAGAAAAAGAAATAAAGACCTGTTATCATCATTACCAGACAAAACAAAGAAAAATAAAGTGATGGAGAAAAAGCAAATAAACCCCATGGCCAAAATGGTTCATCAAACAGGCAAAGGCCTAATGGTTCCTTTCTTCTCTTCTTCTTAAAGATTCTTATAATCATTTTGTGTGTGGTTTATTACCTTAGTAGCTATATTCAGGAGATGGGCAGACCAGGCACTAGGTTGCCAAGCTTTTGCCTCAATAGGATTAGGCCTAATGTGAGAGTTCGGTCTCCTCCAATACAAGCCAAGGCCAATCTGAATTCAGCTACAAATGATCACAAGCATGAGAATAATGGCAACGTTGAAGAAGATAAACCCAACCATGGAGAAAAGAAACCTGGGTTTGTAATGGGTAGGAAGATCATGATCGTGATTGATTCCAGCATTGAAGCCAAGGGAGCTTTACAGTGGGCACTCTCTCACACGGTCCAGTGTCATGACACAGTTATTCTTCTCTATGTTACAAAGCCCTCAAAACAAGGTTTGCAGCTCTTTGTTTTCATGTCCTTTACCCTGAAAAAAACCAAAGCTTTCGATTAATGGTTGAACATATTTTTATACAGTTCCAGTTATAAATGATGAGTCCAACAAGAACAGGGCTTATGAACCGGTTTCCACCTTGAAAACCATGTGCAAGCAAAAGAGACCCGAGGTGGGTTAACATGTCTAATTATAATGTCATTTTTTTCTTGGTCCTTGAGGAAGCCCCATTTTTATCTGACAGGTAGAAGTTGAGGTAGCAGTGGTGGAGGGGAAAGAGAAAGGTCCAACAATAGTTGAAGAGGCCAAAAAGCAAGGGGCGGCGCTTCTGGTTTTGGGGCAAAAAAAGAAGTCCATGACATGGCGGCTCATCCTGATGTGGGCGGGGAACCGGATTACCGGTGGAGTTGTAGAGTATTGTATCCAAAATGCTAGTTGCATGGCAGTTGCAGTAAGAAGAAAAAGCAAAAAACTTGGAGGCTATTTGATCACCACTAAGCGGCACAAGGACTTTTGGCTCTTGGCCTAAATCAAACACCATCATCATTGAATATATGTAATTTTTTTTTCTTTAATCTAGTGTTGTTGTTTGTAAATATAATACTAGTAAAGTATATTGAGAGAAAAAAATGTGGGGTTTGGTGTGTGGATGAAAAAAGGTGTGCTGTGTTTATTGATGGAGATGGAAATTGTGGGGCCAAGGGAAACACAGTTGGGTCCCAAGTTAAGCCCTTTAGGGTCTTTACCGGATGCTACAATGGCCTAAAAGAAGCACATGGTTGTTTCAGTGGAGATGCTGGGTTTGATCAACTTTGCTGAAGCTACAAAACACTCTTATGCAATTGTTGTAAATTTACAACAAATTTAGCCTTTGAAAATTGGTTTTCTGCTTGAAATTTTATCAGTTGGTTTACAAATAAATGCTTTCAATCTGATTATGAAACAGGGGGACAATCTTTTATTGAAACAGTGAGTAGTGGTGACCCCATTAGTCATGTATGCTTCAAATGCACTTCAACATTAAGCATCAAGTACTTCATCGTCTAAGCAAGATCCCCTGTCTACAACAAGAGACCATATTGCCATACAAAAAATGAAAATAGGGATGAAGATTGAGGAAATCAATGGATGCAAAGGCAAAGATTAGTAAAAGCTTTTCCTTTCAGGTTTTTTAAAAGGATTTCAGAAACATCTTGGCTGTTTCATGGTGTTAAAAGGATTTCAGAAACATCTTGGCTGTTTCATGGTGTTAAGTGGGTTAATTTATCCACTGTATTGAAATAAAGAAAAGGAGAATATTTGTACAAATTAGTAGACCTCATGGTTCATGGACATGTGGTGGGGCAAAAAGTCAAATTTTATTTTTGAAGAACAATGAATTTGCAGACAAAAGTAACAGAGAGAGAGAGAGAGAGAGAAGGGCAGCTGAAGGAGGTATTCACTTTCACTGTCATTTTCAGTAGGTGCTAGGCCTCCTCAGTAGTCTAATTTGGATATAGATGTGCTAGAGGAGTGTAGGGTGAGCATTAATAAAACACCAAACAGCACTGGACAATCTAATCATTTTACAACATCCTTCCATTCAATCAAATATAAAAATATTATTATAAATATATTTTATTTCATTCAATTAAATAATTAAATTATTGATTATAATTTTATTTTATTAAAGTGAACCAAACTTGATGTTATACTCTCATAGACTCTTTCAAACTCTAATTTATATTATAAAATTTTCTTAACCTCTCAGTCGACGACCGCCACTTAGCTTTTTGCCTTTCACTGATAAACTCTCACTGACGGATGCTTAGGCCATCGCCATTCTCGTTATTGTTGGGATTAACCGACTGATGCTTAGGCCATTGCTTTACCTTTTTCTGAAGGCTTATCATGTATAATACAATCTCACGGTAAGTCTTTCCACGAAGGTCCCATCATCTAATGGGTCCTTCCAGTGACAATTGTATGTTGCTTCCCAAACATGAATAGACTAGTTTCAAGGTATTATTTACATGTTTATCTTTATCAATTATCACTCTATCCAGCTTTTCTCGTAGGACAGTAGTCTCAAATTGTTAAGCAGTACCTAAAACCAAATTGGTAATGGGTGGAGGGGTCGAACTTGAATATAAAATGACAGAAAACCCATGATTTAATACATGTAGGGTAACAATGCTTAACACCTATAGTTAGCTGTTCGTGGTTCATTCAAATTGATCCATAGAAAGTATTATGCAAAATGATGTAATGTCCGATTTGTTGGATTCAATCATTACTATTAATCCCCCATAAAAATCCGTATTCTTTACTATGACACAATAAACTATAAGCCAATCTTGAATGATCAATGGCCTTGAAAGTTTCAACGGCCTACACGGAAGAATTCTAGTCCCTGCATCAAATTTGAGCTGCTGTGAAAAACCATCTCCTTAGCTGATCCATTTGAGTTTTCAAGACCCTGCAATTGTAGCTGCTGTGCCAACTCTACGCTGCAAAGTACCTCGATCATGGATGGTCGATTCGCCCCTTCATCAGACAAGCATTTTTCTAGGATCTCCACAAACTTTGCAAGTGATGCTGGCGCTATCTTTCCTTTTAAATGTTGATCCACTAGTAGATCAACCTCATTTTTCTCGATGTAAGTTAATGCCCCCTGAACCAAGTTTTCACGATGGTTGGTCTTAGCAGCATCAGCCTTTGGATTCGTGGCTTGCTTTCCAGAAAGTATTTCCAACAGCACCACTCCAAATGAAAACACATCAGATTTTTCCGTCAGATTTTGAAGCTGGTAATGCTCAGGATCCAGGTCTCTAGTGCATCCCTTCATGTTGGGTCTAATACGGCTATGGGATGACATTGCCAAGGTTAATCTCGATGGCATAAAACCTGAAACTTTTGGCATCCAGTTCCTATCTAAATAGATGTTGGTGGTTTTGATGTCACCATGGATTATGGGATATGCCATAGCAGAGTGGAGATAGTGTAGGCATCGAGCAGCTCCAACACAGATTTCAAGCCGCTGGTTCCACGAAAGAGTAGATTGCTGCCCTTGATCAGCAAAATGAAGACGCTCAAAGAGGGTGGCATTAGGCATGGATTCATATACGAGGATCATCTCATGCTCTTCCTTGCAATAACCAATCAACTGGACGAGATTTTGATGGCGAACATGATGATGTGTTCTTATCTCTGCATAAAATTTAAGCAACTCTTGTTTTGGTATTGCCTGAATCACTCGGTTGATGATGACAGCAATACTACCATGATCAATGTAACCTTTATAAACTAGACCAAATGCACCCCTGTCAATAAGCTTTGCCTCATTAAAGTTATCGGTTGCTATTTTGATTTCACCAATGGAAAAAGAACGACAGGGCAATGAACTTCTTGTATTCTTCTTCTTTGTCCATTCTAAGTTTCTCCTACGCAGGAAAGCAACAAAGTAAACGCGAAGGGATATTGCAAGGACAAGAACAAGCAAGCTGCCAATGATAATAAGTATTACTTCGGTTGAAGTTTTCGATGAAGTTGAACTGAAAGATGGCTCATCACCATCAACGCTAGATTCATTCTCGAGTAAAGGATTGAGTCCAGCAAGGTTTCCATCAATATTGCTCACTTTGAAAATCTCCGCTCCATTTAAGATGGCATCATAGTATTGAGGCTTTGTTTGGAGTTTTGGGTGTAACTCCAGCCATAGGTCCTGCTTCATAGTTAGATTGGGAATCAAAACGGTATAGTCCCGATATAAAGGAATATCATTGCCATATGTCAATGCAATGATGTCGATTCCTCTTTCGACAACTTGATTGTTGATTAATATATCGAATACCCTCTGGTTTATCTTTGTTATGTTCCTTGCAATCTCACAGAGATGAAGCCTGATAAGATACTGATATGGACGCTTTATTGCAATTAAAGTTTTAGATTTATTTAACTTGCTTTATCAAGAGTTTTAGTTTTAGTTATTTTCCTTATTATATTAGGTTTTTATTTCCTTTATAAACTCTAAGTTAGGAATTCTATTAGGACTCTTTCTTTGTTATTAACAGCCTATAAAAAGGCTGCCAATATGAAATAAAGGGCAAGCAATTATTCTATCAAAAGAAATATTATTTTGAGAGGGGGTTCAGTCAAGGACGAATCTACCTTTTGAGTAACCATAGGTCGAAGCAAGGCTTCTTCCTCGTCTAGACCTATGACTAGATCCTACGTCAAGGTTCTTAACAACTTGGTATCGGAGTCAACTGTCATGGGTGACGAAAAAACTTTGACAGCCAAGCTCGAGGCTTTCATGGAACAAATGACTACAAGGCAACAAGCATTGGAGGAACAGGTGGCAATGCTATCTCTTTCGGTCCAAAAGACAACGAAAGGAGATTCAGAAAAAAAGAATAACAGGGCAGTAACGGAGGCAGGAAACGAAATTCAGATTCGTAACACGGTGGGTACATGGTGCCTCGATACTCTAAAATAGAATTTCCCACTTATGATGGTGTTGGAGATCCTTTAGGATGGCTAAAAAGATGCGAAAATTTTTTTGGCAATCAAAGAACTAATGAAGAAGATAAAGTCAGCTTAGTTTCATTCCATCTCTTAGGAGAGGCACAGCTGTGGTTCGATCAAATGGAAGAAGAGGAAGACAATCTTAATTGGGGGCGCTTCAAGGAGTGTTGTCATGTACTGTTCGGGCCACCTATGAGTAATAATCCATTTGGGAACTTGCAAACTTGAGATAAATGGGGACTGTCGAAGAATATCAATGCCAATTCCAATCACTACTAGCCAGGATTACTGATCTTAGACCTCGACAACAGGTAGACCTTTTTACTGTCGGGTTGGTAGAGGAACTTCGAATTGATATTAAGATGCAACAACCGGGAAACCTTGGAGTTGCAATGAATATGACTCGAGCTTTGGAACGTAAACAAAAAGTCTCTTCCAAAATGTTATCTCGAACCAATCTAAAGTGGCCAACAACTACGAGCTCTGCAAAGGGAGGGGAACAACCAACAAAACCAATGGGAAATAACAGCAAAATAGATTCTTTTGCACCATTTATTAAGAGATTGACATGGGCAGAAATTGCGAAAAGAAGGGCTAAGGGGCTGTGTTATAATTGTGACGAGTCTTATTATGTGGGACACAAATGTAAAAGGTTATTTTGGATAGAAGTACCAAATGTTGAAGGTAGGCAAGATGACGATGAGACAGATGATTTTGGATAAGTTCTGCAACTTATTTTGAATTTGAGCTTGAGGACAAGCTCAACTCCGAGAGGGGGAGTAATGATATGGACGCTTTATTGCAATTAGAGTTTTAGATTTATTTAATTTGCTTTATCAAAAGTTTTAGTTTTAGTTATTTTCCTTATTATATTAGGTTTTTATTTCCTTTATAAATTTTAAGTTAGGAATTCTATTAGGACTCTTTCTTTGTTATTAACAGCCTATAAAAAGACTGCCAATATGAAATAAAGGGCAAGCAATTATTCTATCAAAAGAAACATTATTTTGAGAGGGGATTCAGTCAAAGACGAATCTGCCTTTTGAGTAACCATAGGTCGAAGCAAGGCTTCTTCCTCAACTAGACCTGTGACTAGATCCTAGGCCAAGGTTCTTAACAGATACATGAAGCCAGGGTCAATAGGGAAGGTCCAACTTAAATTGTAGTTAATGTTGATCTCAGGAACCGGACCCATTGAACGGGCTGTTATATATACTCCTTGAGGTGCAGTGTATGCTGGTACTTCTTTGGGGTATGTCATTGAAGCATCAAAATCATAATTTTCCACTCCAAAAGCTGCTCCAAAGATGTAACTTGAATCCATTGCCCAACTACGGGGCATCCCGGTGTCTTCATTGGGAGGTATGCTTTGGCCTCCTACATTAACTCTATGCATAGTCTCCATTGCAGATACATTGTTGCCTTGATGGTAGAGACTAAGTGGTATGGAAACAATTTCAATCCCATTCACAAAAGCATAAGCATCGGAAGCATTTGTAGTCGGGCTAAATGTCAAGTCTAGTGTATGATTTTCTACATGAACGATGAACTCTTTGAAAAATATGTTGATTTGATGTGATTGGCATTGAGGTAGGCACCAAAGTTTCTTAAGAGAGTATAGTTTCCAGCAGTGACTGTGAGAAAAGACTTTGAGGCATTGAGGTTCATGTAAGAATCAGGATAGAAGTGAAGTCGAATGAATTTCGAACCTGGAGTCACATTGAAGGTGTAAGTAAACCGGGAGTGGAAGAGCCTAGCAGTCATGTAAGGAACTTCAGGCACTGAGGTCTCTTCTGAAGAGGCTCTAGACACGGAGAAGCTGCTTTCAGAGTTAGACGCCCCAAAATGTGAGCTGTCGTTGGTCCAATTCCGGCCATCATAAGATAAAGCTCGCAAGGCCGAAGAACCACAGTCGAGAAGAATGGTTTCTAATGGAAAGTAAGCCGATTCATCTGCTGAAACATATAGTTTTTGATAGTGAAGGATATGAATATACAGATAGTAAACATGTACATGCATTTCAAGTGATCAATGATCATTCTATCTGATTTTAGTTTCTCCCAATGCATGCAAAGCTACTCATTCCTATAATATATATAATGTCAGCTATCTTTTCTGGTTAAATGAAGTTTCACGCAACTAGGACGGTCATTTCAAGTATTTGCAATGAAGTTTCTGTGAAAGGGAATTAAATGTCCATATTAAGCCAAAGTCCATGTCGTTCTAGCTGTTCAGCACCATAGGAACTAATAGAAGACCTCGCACTGCAAGGAATTCAACGCTGCCTTGCCTACAAACAAAGGCTTTACATCTAATAAGCAGCAGCTCACAGTTGTGATTATGGCCCAAAAACAATACCAGATATTACTGGCAAAATGACTTTTTGCAATCAACATGACTTTGGGTGGTCATTATCAATGGGTCTAGTTTCTCCAGATTTTGATTTTTAAAACTGTTATGTTCATAGATACCAGCCAGATGGCAAATAATGACAATTAAGCTAAGGTACATGAACGTTTGTATCCTTTTGTATCTTTACTTTCTTTTAGTCAGCTGTTCTTTTCTGATAGACCCTTTCCCATTTATTTATTCTACAAAATCATGATGAGATTTTAGTGAATTTGCTAGTTTTTATTTATCAAAGAGCACACAGAAAAATAATAAAATAAAAGATGGCAAAATGACTGAGTCAACCACTGAGAAGCCTGTTCCAGGGCTTCCAGCTATATATTGTTAAATTAATTTCCTATAATATTAAAATTGTTAATATTGATTTTTATCCTACTTTAATAATGTAATTAACTCTTATCATATTTGAAAAATATAAAATTAGTCTGATAAATGCTATTATTATGTCTTTTTTAAGACTATATTTTATGCTTAACAGTTTAATATTCATCCATTTTAACATTATAATATTAAAATTTAATAATTAAGTAAAATATCAAAGTAAATAGATGATTTATTTAAAATCAATTTTTATATTTAACATATCAAATTATAAAGAAAAAAAAAACTTAAACTAAAGGCATGAAATAATTTTAAAAAATAAAAGACGAATAAAAGAGTAATTTATCCAAATTACTTGTAAAATACTTCAAATAAAGAGTATCATGTGTCAAAAACTGTAATATAAAAAATATCATGTTGAATCCCATGTGTTGATCTGATGATCAGAATATTCACTATCTCAAATATGACTTGAATTCGAGTCATACTAATCGTATTACTATTAAAACTTTCTCCTTCTTTTATAATTCAAAAAAAAAAATCTATTGCTATAGTTTATATATATTTATATATATATAATACTATGACAACTTGGTCGTCAACCCATTAGTTAGGTTCTTTCGTTGCAGTTCGTGTAAAAGTAAGTAAAGTTGGGTCATGGACACAAATAAATAAACAACGAGGCCAAAGTAACTTTCATTAAATAAAAGGAACGCGGTAAGACTAGACCAACTAAATCTTGGCCTTCAATAAAAGATTTTAAATATAGATTAACTTTTATCAATATAAAAATACGTGGGTTTCAGTATGTTGAAGTGCATTATTGTCTTATTTATAGGTTGGAGAGTAGACCTGTTCATGGATCGGGATACCCGTCTGAAATTTAGGAGGGTTTGGGCAAAAATATTAGGACCAAAAAATGGGCTCGGGCAACAAAATTAGACTTGTTTAAAATATTGGTCGAGCTCAAGCTTGAATGTTCAAGCCCGAACCCGGCCCGACCTAACCCGTTTTAAGTTTGTAATACTTTATGTTATGTTATTTTTATATATTATATGATTTAAAATATATTACAAAAATAAACATTTACTAAATATATAATACTACTCTAACGTAAATATTAAAATGATGTTAAGATGACTATATAAAAATTCAATAAATAAAAATATATAAAATTATTAAATATTAAAATAAAATAAAAAAATATTTTTTTAAAAAATTAAAAAATAATATGGACGGCCTAAAATGAGTTTGGGTTAGTTTTTAACAAATATAAGCAGGTTTGGGTAAAATTTTAGAATGAAATTTCGAGCTGAGTCGAGTTTAGACAAACATAAAATATGTTAATATTATGCTTATACCTGACCCGACTCGGCCCACGAACACCTCTATTGGAGGGGGCTATGAATCATATTAAAAATTGTGTAAAAAAAACACAAATATGATAAAACTTATAATGTCATTGTTCAAAATAAATCTATTATTAGTATTATTACAACTCTTATAATTTAGATCACTAACATTAATTACACAATCACATTTATCAATGTACCAAAAAAATGTTTTGTAATCACTAAGTTAAAATATATCAAACACAATATAGTTGGTTCTGTACCGGTTTCGGTTGCTTTGATTGGTGCGTATCATTCTCGTAATAAATCGAAACAATCAATTCTTTTTTCAGCACAAATTTAAATTGCAATTCGTTACACCATCTTGTTATAGTCAATTCCAATTACATCGGTCGAAACATTTAACATAGATGGATGGATGAATAATGTTAAAATATTATTTTTTACCAACTTCAATTTTTATTAACCAAATTTAAAATTTCAACTTTATCGAAGGTAAATGAAAAATTATAAAAAATTAATAAATAAAAAAAATTAAATAAGAAACAAACTCATGAAAAAAAAAAGATAAAATTTCTAAAAGATTCGTGAAAATAACTTTAGATTTATTATTTTACTTGTAAAGTTTAATAATGAGTGATTTATATTATTAATTAATATTTTTATATTTAAAATTATTTAATCTAATTTATTTGGTATTTTTAAATGTTTTTCAAGAACATCAATAAATCTAAAATAGTATATCAAAACAGACCGATACCGATATGTATTAGTTCCCGTAAAAAACAGTGCATCCATTGGTGCACTACTTTAATTATGATTCTTTGATTAGTTTTCTTCTGAAAAAATAAAAAAGATTACATGCATATTGTTGGAGCCTCATTTTGATCGGGCTCAACAATTAAGCAAAAGTGAACCTATTTTTAATTTATTTTAAGTTTGAATTTAGTATAAATTAAAATTTACTTTGAATTTAAGTTCATTTTAAATTTGAATTTATTTTAAATTTAAATTTAATTAAAAATCAAAAAGAAATTCCAAATGTTCAAAATTACAAAGTCTGAACTCATTTTTACAAACTCATTTGGGTCCAATTTCAATTGACCCAAACACTCAAGCCTAAACAAGAAAACCTAATCTTCTACAAGTTGCACCTGCTGCCTCCCTCCTTTCCAACCAAGAGTCGCCACATCAGCACCACCAGCAGCTCACCAGCAACTTGCACCACCGACACTGTGAATCTGTAAAAGAGAAAAGACACATTTAGTTGCATAAAACAAAAGAGAATCATTGTAAAAAAAAGCTATAAAGCCAAATTCAAAACAGATTGTAAGGGGACGGACCCCTTTTACCAACCCCTTTTCTAAAAATCAATAGATATTCACAAGTTTCTGGAGAAATCAATAGAGAAACTACAAAGCTAGTACCCAAAATCAATACGAAACACAAAGTAAAACAAAGCAATTAGTATCAGCAGTCAAAACACACGTTCAACAAACAGTGTCCTCAAGGTATACGACTTGCATGTGCTGTTATTGCTTATTTTCATTTTAAATACATATTAAGATACTTATTTATTACATATTACTATCCACTTAATGTTCATTTATTATTGCTATTAATCTTAAAACCTGAAACGTTTTAATATATCTTAATGAACTCCCCATTATCATCATCTGTTATTATTTATTAAAAAAATGTTTTAAATAAAATAAATAACAAAAGAAGGCGAACAGTTCTTTACCTGACTTCGCAGCCGTCTCTGTCGACGCCGTGAGTGGTGTCCCTCCGGACCCATCCATGGTCGTAAGGGACTCCTACGCCCAAGAATCTCAAAAACAATGAATAAACAAGCATTAAAATAAAGTATACAAGCAAGTTTTTGAATAAGAAAAGTGCTAAAAAATGGAACAGATTTACAAAGGAAAAAAAGGAAAACAAATGATCAAAAAAGGATGAAGCATTTTTTGATTTGGGTATTTTTAACAAAAAAGGGGTTTTTCATGTTCTTTGAAGATCTGGGCTAGATCGGTTTCGATCTAGACCCAGATCTATTTTGTTTTTTTTTTTATAAGTAAAAAGAAAGAACTGAACATTTTTTAAAAAAAGAAGGGATTTCAAACCCTTTCATTTTTGAAAGATCTAAGTTAAATCCGTGTGGATATAAGTTTGGATCTGTTATTTTTTAAAAAAAGGAATAAAAGGGGTTGATTTTGCTTACCAAACCACCATGGATGTCGGTCGGTCATCGAAGACGACGGAGGGCGATGAGTAAGCCAAGAGACAAAACAGAGGGTCAGACTTGGGGGTTTTCAGAAAAAAGAAGGGAGCAAACTGTTTTTGAAGAAAGAATAGGAGAAATGTTTTTTGAAAGATTTTTTTTTAACTTAAATGATATTTTGAAAGTGGCGTTGTTTGGAAGATTTCCAAAGTAATAAAAAAGGGGTTATTTACCCATTCAGTACTTTAGCTTTTTTAAATTTACCATATTGTCCTTTTCAAACTTTTAATTAATTTAAAATTTTACCTATGAATTTCATTTCATT
This sequence comes from Kokia cookei, assembly GCA_039519145.1. Classification (NCBI taxonomy): domain Eukaryota; kingdom Viridiplantae; phylum Streptophyta; class Magnoliopsida; order Malvales; family Malvaceae; genus Kokia; species Kokia cookei. Next base: position 8,463,810 of record CM076910.1, read on the forward strand.
TTCAATTTAATATTTTAACCTTTTTGAAAGCCCAGGAAGCTACCACGTGTCAATTTTTGGGTTATTTTTGCAAATGGTCCTTTCTATTTTTTGATTTGTTTTAATTTCATCTTAAATCAGGTTTTGTTTTATTTTAAATTAGCCCAATAATTTTTAAAACTTTGCAAATTGGTCCTTTGACCCCAGAATGCCTGTGAAGCTGCCACATGTCCAATATTTTTTGTTTTATTGCTAAAAGGTCCTTAAACTATCCAAAAATCACATTAACTTTCCAAAAATTATATTTTAACCCTTAAACTTCTTAAAAATTACATTTTAACCCCTTAACTTTGCAAAATTACATTTTCACCCTCAAAACTTTCCAAAATTGCATTTTTACCCTTAAACTTTTCAAAATTACATTTTTAGCCCTAAACTTTCCAAAAATTACTATTTTACCTACTAACATCCAAAAATTACCATTTTACCCCCGAATATCCAAAAATTACATTTTTGTCCTCGAACTTTTCAAAAATTACCATTTTATCTCCGAACATCCAAAAATTACCATTTCATCCCTGAGAGTCCAAAATTACCATTTTTGACCCCGAGCTTTCCAAAATTACCATTTTGCCCTCGGGCATCCAAAAATTGCATCTTTATCTCCAAACATCCAAAAATTACCATTTTGCCTCTAGGTGTCCCAAAATTATCGTTTTACCCTTGAACGTCCAAAAATTATCGTTTTGCCCCCAACATCCAAATATTACATTTTTTTGACTCCATTTGTTTTGCTTTTCTTTCTCTTCAATGTTCTTACTTAGGTTTTAATCATTATTCTTCCGTATTTTATATTCTATTATTTTTTTATTTTTGTGTATGTATTTATCTGCTTAACTATTTTGTTTCGTGTTATTTGATCTTCGTTATTAATTGTCCATTTATGCTTAATTCGCATGTTCATTTTCACAATTACTTTTACGTACAAATAACTTAAAATCGAGGCAATGTCTTTTTCGCGTGGAAATATCGAAAAATTATGTCTTAACATGCAGGGTGTACTTTTTCGTATAATCTACACGAATCGAATATCCTCTTCCAAACTTCCCAAATGCCTTTTAATTTAGAGATTCCGACAACTTCGTGCCCTAACGTGTTGGTCACGATTTCAATTCTCCGTGAAAATCAAAACAAACGGGCATTTTTATTCAAATTTATTTTTTGAAAATCATAATGCAATAAGCTATGAATCTGAGGATCGTATTTTAAACTCAATATGAAATTTCAAGTTCTCAAAAAATATATATACAAATAATTTTAAAACAAAAACGATGCAATATCCTTTCGTGTGAAAACTTCTAAAAACCATGCCCTAACGTGCTGGGTGTGATTTTCGTATAATTCACGCAATCGAATATCCTCTTTAAAGTCTTCCAAAATGTCCTTAAATTTCGAAAGTCTGAGAACGTAGTGCCCTAACGTGTTGGACACGACTTCAGTTCTCCTAGAAATTCGAAACACACGGACTATTTTTCTCAAATAGGATTTTTGAAAATCATGCAAAGTTTTCTAAAAACAAAGATCGTATTTGATGTTTTACTCGAGTTTTCGAACTTTAAACAAACCAAGACCCGAAAATAATCAATGTGGTACCAATTTTGGGTGTATGAGGGTGCTAATCCTTCCTTATGCGTAACCGACTCCTGAACCTGTTTTCTGGATTTCGAAAATTGAAATATTTTTCAAAACGAATTTTAAACGTTTTGTGGTGATCCAATCACACCTTATAAAAAGATTGGTGGCGACTCCTATTTTTTTTTATCATTTAAAATACTCATTTTCTTGATTTTTAAATATTGTTTAAGACTTGTTTGTTTTCCCCGAAATAAACGTTTCGACAGCTTGGCGACTCCACTGGGGGACATTTTCTAAATAAAAGAGAGTCAAACCAAATTGATTATTTTCGGGTCTTTTTTGAAAACTTTTAAACCTTTGGTTTGTTTAATATATGATCCTTGGCATTTTTGTGTGATGCTATATTATGTTGATATTGCTAGTATAAGTTTGCATTTATATACATTTGGTACTACCCTTTTAAGTGAAAGCGGGAAACTATTCCTTCGTGAGGTTTTCACCTCCTTGTAGGATAGTGGATCGCTCTCAGGATTACATTCGTATCCATGTTTTCGTGAAGTTTTCACTTCCGTGTAAACATGTGGGAAATGTGTCCCCCTGAACCGGACTCAACTATATAAGCCTGTAATGGGTGAGGATAGAGGAATCCGCTGGTTTAGGTACCCTTTACTCTAGAGCCTAACCGCATGTAATGAGCTGTAAGTACTTACCTTAGAAGGAGTTATATCGAACCTCTTAGCAATCATCCAAGACAAGTTCTTAGGTTCTTTGTTTTATACCTATATTGATGTTTTTGCTAACTTTTTCTTTTTTGCCTCTTTTCTTTTGCTTGCATTTGCATCATCATACAAGAAAAGGTGTTGATTTAAATTTGGTTACCAAATAGGTAGTTTCATCATGGGGGACGGATTTCTTAATAAAGTTGAAGATAACATGACTTTGCGCTTATGGTCGAAGGAAAGCACAAAGTCAAAGAAGATTTAGGAAACTTGAAGAAAGATTATGCAAATTCAAATCAAGATCCTCGAAAGGAATCAAGAAGCAAGTGAGAGGGCACTTTCGACAAGCTTAGAGACATGTTCGAGATAAAGATTATGCAAATGATGAAAAAGCGGCTGATCACATGCGAGCATTAGTCATCGAAGCTGATATGTTGAGCATGCAATATGAATCAAGATCGGAGCGGGGACGAAAATTAGCCAGACTTCTAGGAAGATCAAAACTCTAGGTTATAAGGCAGAGCCGTATGTAATCCGTTTTATGTGGAGAATTTTTTCTTATAGAGAAGTTGTTCTAATGAGATTGAATTCAAAATCAATGCCTTTTTTTATGCAGACATGCATTCATAAGCTTCACTTTTTAACTTACATTTAATCACATGAGAGTCTACCTTAAATGGAACTGTGCCAAACCTTTAGTGGTTACCTGAATAAGGTAAGAGACACGGTTATATTTTTGCTTTAATTGTAATATATTTTGAATCTGTTTGCATTGCATTTTCATAAAAAAAAAGGGTGTTGGTTCATGTTCTATTGCCAAATAGAGAACTGGTTATAAGAAAACGAATTCCTTGATAAGGTAGAAGTCAACGTGGTTGTGCGTAGATGTGGTTAAAGAAAAATAACAATGAAAAGTGATTGCCTATCAAAGGGGCAGATATTAGAGTTTTAGGGTTACACTCAAATACATGAAAGTCGTAACAGTTTGCTAGAGCTGAAAGAAATATGGAAGACAAAATGAGGCAAATGTTCAAATTCGAATATGTTGATTTGGCTTACTCACTCAAGCTTAGTTGCTTCACTTTCAGAAACATGAACATAAGGAAGAGGAATACGTTACGTTCCCGAGGATTCAAAAATCGTAAGACCTATTCTGAATGAGTGAGCATTGGGTTGTAGCCCTGATCAAGGAAAAAGGGGATAATAAGTACATCACTTTGAAAAACCCGCAAGCCATAGTGTACCTAGATGCAGGAAAGAATGTCGTCATCTTTGCTTCAAACACGTATGAGTTAGCCGTCTTCCATAAAGTGTTGAGGCACGTAAAAGGCGCGGTTGCAGATTTGTTTGACCAATTTGACAAGAGAATCAAACATGTTCTAGCAATCTTAGCCACTAAACACTTGTCAAAGAAGGGGCAAAAATGGTGTATTGGTGCGTAACTTTTGCTAGTTTAGTTCTGTTGCCATTTTTTGGAAGGTCAAAAGGTCGCTTGTCGAGTATTCTTTGAGGGATACTCTCCATCGAAGGAATTTATGCCTATCTAAAGACAAGAAGATATCGCCAAAGAAAATTTGAAAATAAATGAGGAATGACTCCAGCGCTTTTAGGGGCAAGTCTGAGATAGGGACCATGTTACAAGCAATGACTCCACCAAGTGCAAGAAAAGGCTAACCATTTGTAGACTTTAGTCATTCAAGACCGGCACCTTGGACTGGAAATCAGGATCAAACCAGAGCAAATTAGCTTGGAAGATTAAGACTTTGAGCGTTAAGGCACGACCATATATGTATCTGCCTTATGTACAGAAATTTGTTTTCTAGTAAAGTTGTTCTAAATGGAATTGAACTAGAATCAACGCCTTTTTGCATGCATTTTACCATTCATTTGCATTGCACTTCATGCATTAAATTTCAATGAAGTCTCTCATATTTGAAACAGAGAGAGAGTCATCAACCCTAAAGCTGAGAGGAAACATGATAAATCAAGATAGAGAATGATAAAAATTTGAGCAAAAGTGTGTGAGAGAGTCATCAACCCTAAAGCTGAGAGAAAACATGATAAATCAAGATAGGGAATGATAAAAATATGAGCAAAAGTCATATTGAGAGTGAAACCTATTGAGAGTCCGTCCTTACACTCTAGGAAGTGTTTTGGACAACTAGACTGTGTAGGAGCTTCATGTAGTTTTAGTACTTTTCCGGAAAAATATTCAGGACACACTTATTACTCTAAGTCCGAGAGTAATAGAGATCCTTTTATAAAGGGCACATGACTATTATCTTTTATTTCAATAAAAATGATGCATTGTTTTTGTCACATTTGGCAAACACCTTACCATTCTTCTCATTCATTCATACCACAATTAATCATTCTTTAGTTAAATCATTCTTTGGGTCCCCTTTTGTCTTTATGCTGGGTCCCTTGATATCAAGGATACGAGCGATATTACTGTTGACTCAGAGCCCTTTTGAGAAGAACATGTGTCCAGAAAAACTTTGAGGCTTTGAAAATGATCAAGAATGTAACTTGTCTCCGGATCTGCTACGGATGGTTGAACAAGACACGAAACAAACATCACCTTGAAGAGTTTTGATTTTAAGTGAGAATCGAGACATGAGTCTTTGTAAAAATAAGACAAGTTGCCTCGAGAATCCAAAGGTCTTTGCATGATCCTATCAAAGAATGCCAAGTTTAAAGAATCGGTGTTGTGACACACAGGCTCCCATAAAAGGAAGAAAATTCAACAGAAAATTCAAAAATTGAGGCTCGACGTGTTAAAAAAAAGAAGTCAAGATGAAAACCCGCAAATGACATCTTGAAAATTTTTTATTCTCTTTTATCTTTCCACGTCGTGGCCTTTTTCTATGTGAAGCATGGACACCACCAAGCCAACTTTATAAAAAGTTTCTAATGAGCATCAATTCATCCTCATTGATTACTACCTCTTATGCCAATCGACGGTTAAGCAAATATTTGAAAATGAGATTATATGTCAATATGGGATGCTAAAAAGGATCATATCCGACGATTACTTGCATTTGTGCAACAGCATGGTAGCGAAAGTCTACAGCCAATTCAAGAACAAGTATCACGACTCAGCACCATAAAAAAAAGTGAATGGGACATTGAAGGTGACCAATAAAAACATTAAAAGGATTCATAGCAGAAACCTACAAAGGCTCGGATGATAAATCATCATTTGTCTTCGAGACTTATCAGGCTTCTATTAGAACATCCGCCGGGGCAACACCTTTCTCACTAGAATGAAAGTCATCCTACCCATTGAAGTCAAGTTTCTTTCCCTCCAGATTTTGTTAGAGCTAATGAAGCAAAATGGATCCGATCTAGATGTAGTCAGCTAAACTTGATTGAAGAAAAGATACTAAAAGCCATCCATCATGATTCAAATGACAAGGGTTTAAGACAAAGAAGGATTCGCTCTAGAGAATTTCACGAGAGAGCACTGGTTTTAAAAAGGATCTTGCTTACAAAAGCCTTCCAAGGAAAATGGGTGTTGAATTGGGAAAGACCCCATGAGGTGAAGAAAGTTTTTTGAAGAAGTTTTGATTTTGATCGAAATGGACGGCAAAGACCTGCCCAACTTCGTTAACTCGGACTCAATGAAGAAAAAAAAAAGAAGAAGAAAAATGAAAAGAAAAAAGAAAAAAGGAAAAAGAAAATAGAAAAAACGGGAAAAAGAAAAGGAAAGGTCGAGGTGAAAACTCGTAAAGGGCATCTTGACACCTAAGGAGACTTGAGTTGAAAACCTAAAAGGGCGGCTCAATTTTGAAGAAAGGAGCGTGAAATGGTCCTCTCTCTCAAAAGTAGCAAGGTGGAGAAACTTTACACCTTGAAGCATTGACGAAGTACTCCAAGTTTCATGAACACATGTCAAGCTCAGAATAGTCCTCATCAAGTTTGCTTAGTGAAGCTCATACTTTGATATCTGGGGCACCTAACCCTATTCTTGGTCCACTTTATGTTTGGCAACTTTTTGGTCAATATGGGTCATTTTTAACCTTTTCATTCATGTGAGCTTCATCTCCAATAAAATTTCATTCGCTTTGCGACCAAGTTCAAGCAATTTTGCATCAAAATAGCGGTTAATAAGCCAACAACCTTTTCATTCATGCGACCTTTGTTTGGAATCAAATTCAATTTCATCCACCTTGTAACCTTGATTCAAGCATCTTCGCATTTGAAATAACGGTTAGTGGTCAGCAATATAAGGAATAGAAGGATTTCTGCATATCATTCTGGAAAATTTCTAAATAATACAGGGACCTGAAACAAGATCACTAGTTGGAAATAACCAAACTCGAGGGTTAGAAAGGGCTTGAAACAAATAATTCAAATTACGACTACCTCTTTAGGTTCCATGAAAAAGATACCATACCAAAAAAGAACATGATAACACATAAATGATAGGACTTAGAAAAATGACGAACAATGTCGACCTAAGGACTAAAAATAAAATCATTCTCAAAGATGACATTTTTTTCATCCATCATTCATACCCATGTGGTTAAGAGCATTTGACTCATTCTAATCATGGCATCCTAATAATCTGACCTACATAGAGGTCCATGAAAGCATATTCTACAAGTTTGACAGGGAAGGATTGAGGCTGCGACAGTAAATCTGGTACCTTAAAAGATTGAGGGGAAAGGTTGAGGTCGCAACGTCGAACCCAGTACCTAAGAAGATGTAAAGAGAAAGGTTGAGACCGTAATGGCAAACCCGATACCTAAGAAGATGTGAAGGGAAAGATTGAGGTCGCAACGGCGAACTCGATACCTAAGAAGATGTGATTAGAAAGGTTGAGGCCGCAATGGCGAACTCATTACCATGAAGAGATGATAGGGGAGGATTGAGGCCGCAACAGCGAATTCGATACCTTAAAAAAGATGTAAAGGGAAAGGTTGAGGCCGTAACGATGAACCCGATACCTAAGAAGATGCGATGGGAAGGATTGAGGTCGCAACAGCGAATCTGATACCATGAAGACAAAAAAGAAAAGTTTAGGCTGTAATGGCGAACTTAGCACCTTAAAAAAGTGACGGGAAAGATTGAAGTCGCAATGGCAAATCTTATACCATAAAGTCGAAGAGGAGTATTGAAGCTGTAACAGTAAATCTTCTACCTTGAAGTTACAGTGGATCAGATCAAACCATAATACCAAGTCTTTATCTTTCTGAAGTTGCAGTAAGAGCAAGATCAAATCCTATCTTCCTGAAATTGTAGTGGAGTTGGATTCAAACTACATCATTCCATTTTTTACCTTTAATCAAGAAGGGTAGATTGAATATTTCGATCTCTTGCCTCGAGCCTGGAGTAGAACATCATTAGCTAATCTCTTACCCCGAGTCTGGGGTAGATTACAGCCATTCGATCTTTTAACCCAACCATGGACTGATCACAGCCATCCAATCTCTTACCCGATCATGGGGCAGATTGCAGTTATCTAAAACAATAAAATGGTCACATTATTGATAAGATACAGAGAAGTAGACCAAATCCGTCTTTCTGATGAGATATAGAGAAGCGGATTGAAACAGTGATGCAATCATCTTTTTGATGAGATACAGAGAAGAAGACCACATCAATTAAGCAAAGCTCAGTGTGAGTGAAACTTCAAACCTATCTTCTTGATAAAATACTGAAAAGTGGGTCGAAGCAATAAAGTGTTCATCTTCCTAACGAGATACAGAGAAGTGAACCAAATCCATCTTCCTGATGAGATACAGAGAAGTGGATCAAAACAACGAGGTAATCATCTTCTTGATGAGATACTGAGAAGTAGACCAAATCAATGAAACTAGGCTCAAAGTGAGCAAATTTTCGTACCGCAGCTTCCTGATGAGATACTGAGAAGCAAGTCGAAGCAATAAAGCGGTTACCTTCTTGATGAGATACAGAAAAGTGGACCAAATCCGTCTTCCTGCTGAGATACAGAGAAGCGGATCAAAATAAGTGATGCGGTTATCTTCCTGATGAGATACTGAGAAGTAAACCAATTCAATGAAACAAGACTCAATATGAGAGAAACTTCGAACCCCAGCTTCCTGATGAGGTACTAAGAAGCAAGTCGAAGCAATAAAATGGTCAGCTTCTTGATGAGATACAGAGAAGTAGACCAAATTCATCTTCCTGATGAGATACAGAGAAGTGAATCAAAACAACGAGGCGGTCATCTTCCTGATGAGATACTGAGAAGTAGACCAAATCAATGAAACCAGGTTCAAAGTGAGCAAATCTTTGAACCCCAGCTTCCTGATGAGATACTGAGAAGCAGGTCAAAGTAATAACGCAATTACCTTCCTGATGAGACACAGAGAAGTGAACCAGATTCGTCTTCCTGATGAGATATAGAGAAGTGGATCAAAACAACGAGGTGGTCATCTTCCTGATGAGATATTGAGAAGTAGACCAAATCAATGAAACAAAACTCAATGTGAGTGAAACATTAAACCTAGCTTCTTGATGAGATACTGAGAAGCAGGTCGAAGCAATAAAATGGTCAACTTCCTGATGAGATACTGAGAAGTGGATCAAATTCGTCTTCTTGATGAGATACAGAGAAGCGGATTAAAACAAGGGAGGTGATAATCTTCCTGATGAAATATAGAGAAGTATACCAAATCAATAAAACAAAGCTCAATGTGAGCGAAACTTCAAACATCACCTTCCTGATGAGATACTGAGAAGCAGGTCGAAGCAATAAAGTGGTCATCTTCCTAACGGAATGCAAAGAAGTGAACCAAATCCGTCTTCTTAGTGAAATTCAAAGAAGTAGACCAAGATGTGAAGCTACGGTACCAAATCCCTAAAATTGCAAATAGGGTGAAGCTACAGTAGCAAATTTTGTCTTTTTGAAATTGCCTCACGACAAGATAGAATCATAATGCCGAAGGTAGAGAAGCAGATGTAGTAGAGTTGAACGATCGATGAAGCGAAGGGTGGGCCAATTGAAGAAAGGAGCGTCAAAGAAAAAGAAATAAAGCTTGACAAAATTGGGCCTCCTCTTGGTCTTTGCTTCGTTCCTGTTACACAGTAACGAGCAAAGAAGGGCAGCTGTTGGAGCCCATTTTGATCGGGCCCAACACTTGAGCAGAAGTGAACCCATTTTTAATTTATTTTAAGTTTGAATTTAGTATAAATTTAAATTTATTTTGAATTTAAGTTCATTTTAAATTTGAATTTATTTTAAATTTAAATTTAATTAAAAATTAAAAAGAAATTCCAAATGTCCAAAATTACAAAGTTTGAACCCATTTTTACAAACCTAATTGGGCCCAATTTCAATTGATCCAAACACTCAACCCAAACACCTAAGCCTAAACAAGATAACCTAATCTTCTACAAGTAGCATTTGCTGCCTCCCTCCCTTCCAACTAGGAGCCACCACGTCAGCACCACCAGCAGCTCATCAGCAACTTGCACTACCACCACTGTGAATCTGCAAAGGAGAAAAGACACACATTTAGTTGCATAAAACAAAAGAGAATCATTGTAAAAAAGGGCTATAAAGCCAAATTCAAAACAGATTGTAAGGGGACAGACCCTTTTTACGAACCCCTTTTCTAAAAATCAATAGATATTCACAAGTTTTTGGAGAAATCAATAGAAACTACAAAGCTAGTACCCAAAATCAATAAACGCAAAGTAAAACGAAGCAATTAGTATCAGCAGTCAAAACAGACTTCCAACTAGCAGTGTCCTTAAGGTATACGACTTGCATGTGCTGTTATTGCTTATTTTCATTTTAAATACATATTAAGATACTTATTTATTACATATTACTATATACTTAATGTTGATTTATTATTGCTATTAATCTTAAAACCCGAAACGTTTTAATATATCTTAATGAACTCCCCATTATCATCATCTATTATTAATTTTTTTTAAAAATGTTTTAAATAAAATAAATAACGAAAGAAGACGAATAGTTCTTTACCTGACTTCGTAGCCGCCTTCGTCGACGCCGTGAGTGGTGTCCCTCCGGGCTCATCCATGGTCGTAAGGGACTCCTACGCCCGAGAATCTAAAAAACAACGAACAAACAATCATTAAAATAGAGTATACAAACAAGTTTTTGAATAAGAAAAGTGGTAAAAAATGGAACAGATTTACGAAGGAGAAAAAGGAAAACAAATGATCAAAAAAGGATGAAGCATTTTTCAATTTGGGTATTTTTAATAAAAAAGGGGTTTTTCATGTTCTTTGAAGATCAGGGCTAGATCAGTTTCGATCAAGACCTAGATCTATTTTTTTAAAAATAAGTAAAAAGAAAGAACCGAACGTTTTTAAAAAAAAGAAGGGATTTCAAACCCTTTTGTTTTTGAAAGATCTAGGCTAGATCCGTGTGGATCTAAGTTTGGATCTGTTGTTTTTTTTAAAAAAAGGAATAACACGGGTTGATTTTGCTTACCAAACCACCATGGATGTCGGCTTGCGATCGGAGACGACGGAGGGCGACGAGTAAGCCAAGAGACGAAACAGAGGGTCAGACTTGGGGGTTTTCAGAAAAAGAAGGGAGCAAACTGTTTTTGAAGAAAGAATAAGAGAAATGTTTTTTGAAAGATTTTTTTTAACTTAAATGATATTTTGAAAGTGGCGTTGTTTGGTAGATTTCCAAAGTAATAAAAAACAGGTTATTTACCTATTCAGTACTTCAGCTTTTTTTTAAATTTACCATCTTGTCCTTTTTGAACTTTTAATTAATTTTAAATTTTACCCATGAATTTCATTTCATTTTCAATTTAATCCTTTGACCTTTTTGAAAGCCCAAGAAGTTGCCACGTGTTAATTTTTGGGTTATTTTTGCAAATGGTCCTTTCTATTTTTTGATTTGTTTTAATTTCATCCTTACATCAAGTTTTTTTATTATTTTAAATTAGCCTAATAATTTTTAAAACTTTGTAAATTGGTCCTTTGACCCTAGAATGCCTGTGAAGCAGCCACGTGTCTCATCTTTTTGGTTTTATTGCCAAAAGGTCCCTGAACTATCTAAAAATCACGTTTTAACTCCCAAACTTTTCAAAAATTACATTTTAGCCCCTAAGCTTCTAAAAATTACATTTTAACCCCTTAACTTTCTAAAAAATACATTCTAACCCTTAAACTTCTCAAAAATTACATTTTGACCCCTGAACTTTCCAAAATTACTTTTTTACCTTAAAACTTTCCAAAATTACATTTTACCCTCAAACTTTTCAAAATTACATTCTTAACCTTAAACTTTCTAAATATTACTATTTTACCCCTAACATTCAAAAATTACCATTTTACCCCCGAAAGTCCAAAAATTACATTTTTTTACCTTAAACTTTCCAAAAATTACCATTTTACCCTCGAACATCTAAAAATTACCATTTCATGCTCGAGCATTCAAAATTACTATTTTTGACCCCGAGCTTTCTAAAATTACCATTTTGCCCCCGAGCATCCAAAAATTACATCTTTACCCCTAAACATACGAAAATTACCATTTTACCCCCAGGTGTCTCAAAATTACTATTTTATCCTTGGATGTCCAAAAATTACCGTTTTGCCCCCGGCATCCAAAAATTACATTTTTGACTCCATTTGTTTTGCTTTTCTTTCTCTTCAAAGTTCATACTTAGGTTTTAATCATTATTCTTTCGTATTTTATATTCTATTATTTTTTATTTTTGTGTATGTATTTATCTGGTAACTATTTTGTTTCGTGTTATTTGATCTTCGTTATTAATTGTCCATTTATGCTTAATTCGCATAATCGTTTTCAAAATTACTTTTACGTACAAATAACTTAAAACCGAGGCAATGTCTTTTTCGCGTGGAAATCTCGGAAAATCATGCCCTAACGTGCGGGGTGTACTTTTTCGTATAATCTACACGAATCGAATATCCTCTTCCAAACTTCCCAAATGCCTTTTAATTTCGAGATTCCGAGAATGTCGTGCCCTAACGTGTTGGTCACGATTTCAATTCTCCGTGAAAATTGAAACAAACGGGCATTTTTCTTCAAATTTATTTTTTGAAAATCATATGCAATAAGCTATGAATCCGAGGATTGTATTTTAAATTTAATACGAAATTTCGATTTCTCAAAAATAATATATATATACAAATAATTTTAAAACAAAAACTAGGCAATATCCTTTCGTGTGAAAACTTCTAAAAACCATGCCTTAACGTGCTGGGTGTGATTTTCGTATAATTCACGCAATCGAATATCCTCTTTAAAGTCTTCCAAATTGTCCTTCAATTTTGAAAGTCTAAGAACGTAGTGCCCTAACGTGTTGGACACGACTCCAGTTCTCCTAGGAATTCGAAACACATGGACTATTTTTCTCAAATAGGATTTTGAAAATCATGCAAAATTTTCTAAAAACAAAGATCGTATTTTATGTTTTACTCTAGTTTTCAAACTTTTAACAAACCAAGACCCGAAAATAATCAATGTGGTACCAATTTTGAGCGTGTGAGGATGCTAATCCTTCCTCATGCGTAATCGACTCTCGAACCTGTTTTCTGGATTTCGAAGACCAACATATTTTTCAAAACGGATTTTAAACGTCTTGTAGTGATCCAATCACACCTTATAAAAAGATTGGTGGCGATTCCCATTTTTTTTCGATCATTTAAAATACTCATTTTCTTGATTTTTAAATATTGTTCGAGACTTGTTTGTTTTCCCCAAAATAAACGTTTCGACACATATAATAAAGACTTAATGATAAATTTGACTATTAACGATTGTATGTTTTGTCAAATGATCTTAATTGTATTTTTGAGCCTTTTTTGACCATTAACCTTTGTTCTTTTTTTTCAATATGCTTTTTCTAACAAATTTAATGAAAGTGCTATTAAAAAAGTTAACGGGGATGATGTGGAATATTTTTAATGAGATGTAATTTATTACTTAAATAATCCAATAAGATATGTGAAAAATAATGAAATAAATAAATAATACATTAAATTAAAAAAATCTTCATTTTAAGAAAATAAACGTAATTATCTAAAAAAATTAATTAAGTAAAAAAACTTCTCAATAAACAAACTTATAAAAGATTAAAACTTTTTGAAAGAAGAAAAGATTGAAACCTTGAATTTATTCATCAAATCTATTAGAAAATGCAGTTCGAAAAAAAAAAGTTGATAAAAAAAAACTCAAAAATACAATTAGGGTCATTTTGACAAAATATGCAAATATTAATACCAAATTTATCATTAAACCTATAATAAATAATAAATACTTAGGAGACCCCTATATCATTGGAGCAAAATCAATTTATTCTCTATAAAAAAAAAAGATGATTGATCTATTAGAAAGCAAGAAAATAAGGAAAATTAATATAATGATATTAATTTTTTTCTTTTAATAATTTATAGTGTAAGAAGTAATTTAAACTTTATAAAATAAACAAGGTAATTCTTTTCCTGTAGCATTTAAATTTAAAATCAACATTGATCATTTGTGTTTTTTTAAGATAAAAACAAAATTCGTTAAAATCGAAAAAAAATTGAGGAAACAAAACAAAGTGAAAAACAATGATCATAGGCTAAACCCAAACCATCAGAAATTATAATATTTATAAAACTTTGAAACATTTATAAAAAACTCAGAAAATTAATAAAAAGTTCCAAAATTTCGATAAATTTTAAAAAAGTTTTGAAATATCTATTAATTTTTATTTTTAAAATGATTTTTAGAATATTATATAATGTTTTGATTTAGTTTAATTTTTAAAATTCAATCAATTAGGGAGGGACATATATAGAATTTTTCACAATTGTATTTATCTTTTGTTAGTTATACCACATGAACATTTACAAATATAAATAGTTAGCTTTGTATTCAATTGTTCTGTTTAAATTAAAAAGTAATTATAGTGTAATACTTTATTAAGATTAATAGTTAACGTCAAATTTTATATGATAGTTTGATAATCAAAATGTTTATTATTTCAGATATGATTTCGATTCGAGTAGTGTTTATTACTCGAATTTTGTTCTTTCTTTTTATTTAAAAAAAAAAAAAAATTAACGTGAAGATCAATTAAACTTTTTAAGTAAATTGATTAATTTTGCTCCTGCAATATAAAGACCACATGAGTATTTATTTCATATAATAAAATATTACTTACAGTCTAAACATTATTAGTGATTCAAATGAAGTGACCTTATTATAACTAAATCCATTCGTTTTTACCTTAAATTCCATATATTTAATACTACATCTAAGGAGACAATATAAAAATTGAATTTGGAGAATTTTGTATATATATAATAATTTTCTTTTCTCATTTGAGATTATCCGAGCTATAGCTCATAATTAGAGGTGATCATGGGTTAAGATAGATTGGGGTTGAGTTCGGATCAAACTTAAGTATGATATTTACATATTTTAAGCTTGTTCAAACTTAATTCGACCCAAAATTTGGGCTTAAAATTTTGTCAAAACCATCTCATATTTGCAAAAAACTAACCTAAATTCATTTTAAGCCTGCTAATATTATTTTAAATTTTTTTTAAAAAATATTTTTTTATTTTAATATTTAATACATTTATATATTTTTATTTATTAAAATTATTTATAAAGTCATATTAATATTATTTTAATGTTTTCATTAGAGTACTATTATATATTTAATATAAATTATTTTTTTAATAAATTTTAAATTATATAATATATAAAATAACATAATATACAATATTATAAATATAAAATAGATCGAACTAGTCCAAACTCAAATCTTAAATATTCGAGCCCGATTTATATTTTAATCGGATCTAATTCTTTTATCGAAACCATCTCAAATTTTAAACAAATCTACTGAACGAATAATCCACCATGTATCGTTTTGTAAGAAAAAATATAAAACACAACACACCAATCTTACTTCTTAGTCAACCCAAATTAACTAATGGATATTTTAATGATTCAGTGGTTTCCAAAGAATAAAAAGACACCCAATTTGTCTATTTGTGTGGAAGATAAGAATTTATTATAAATTATTCATGTTAGTTTATTAAGTAAAAGCCAAGGTGAAGGCAAGTACTCTCCGTTTGCCGTCGACTTCTTTAGTGGACGAAGAAAATTTGGTCACAGGAATCACAATCAATATCTTTCACGAATAATCAAAGAAACATCCGCGTTGCTTCTGCGTGTAACTTTGCTTTCCATTCCAGTCATTCAAAAACGAAAGGCGAACCGTTTCAAAGAGAACCAAGACAAAAAGTTATACTTCACAGACAACATCAGATTAACTACCCTTTTGTCTTTTGCAGCAATTTTAACAACCTGTTTTTGGATGTTTCAACCATGCATGCCTCTGATCTTCTTCCTTGAAAAGCTCCCACATTGCTTTCGATGAAGAAGATTACCAATTCGAACCCTTCATTGCCTTTACTTGTTTCTCTTCTTCACCTCACCTTCGTGTTCAATTCCTTGACTTGTTTAGCTATTGACCAAGTAATTCTTGACTGTGGATTTATGGGAAACTCATCTTTTAATGGTAAAACTTGGGTAGGGGATGCAAGTTTTTTCCCAGCTTTTTCTTTTCACGCAGGAACCACCATCGGCCAAGTGGTCTCTAATGAGACCGGCGAGGTTCCGGCGAGACCATACTCAACCGCACGTTTCTTTTCTTCTTCTTTCACCTATAGTTTCCCTATGTCCCCTGGTCTCAAATTTATCAGCCTTCATTTCTACCCTACTTCTTACAATGGAATAAGCAAAATCTCCGAGGCCGACTTCTCTGTTACCGCCGGAGATTACACTTTGTTAAGCAGCTTTAAACCTTCTGTAATGGCGACCACTTTGAAATCACCTTATGTCACTAAAGATTATTTCTTCAACTTAAAGAAGTCCTTTGTCAATATCACCTTCGCTCCATTACTAGAGGATTCAGATTCTTTCGCCTTTGTAAATGGGATAGAGATTTACTCAATGCCCCTCAAACTCTCTGATTATGGAGTGAATGGAACTTCCAGTAATGCTACTGAGATACTTTACAGAATCAACGTAGGGGTTAACTCTCAGAACGAGCCGTTTTGGACTGGGCTAGATGACCAATACCTTCAGGGTTCAACAAATGGGACTCTCATTGAAGCATATGATGATCATATTGACTACAATAAAAGCCCTTGGACGTTGAGTGAGTATGGAGCACCTTGGGATCTGTACAGCAAAGCAAGGACAATTGGTGGCAGCGACGAGGCTGCCAACGTGGGCTACAACCTGACATGGACATTTTCTATTGACACTGGCTTTTCGTATATTGTTAGGCTTCATTTCTGTGAGATTCAGCCTTTTGTGACAGAAGTGAATCAGAGAGTGTTCAAGGTGTACATCAACAACAAGACAGTGGAAAGCAGCTTGGATATAGTTGCTATGGCAGGTGGTCCTTTGGTTGCAATGCATAAGGACTATACCATTACGGTTCCGGAATCCAAAGAGGGAAGAACTGAACTATGGCTTGCTTTGCAGCCTAATGTAGATTCAAATTCAAAGCTTGCTGATGTAATCCTAAATGGAATTGAGATCATGAAGTTGAGTGATAGAAGAAAAAATCTTGCAGCTCATGTACTTCAATTGGAGAATAAGGACAGAAGTGTGAGTATTCCAACGTCTAACATCTTCCTGGGAATGGTTATGGGCCTTGTCGTTGGAATTTCTGCAGTCTCTTTGATAGTCTATATGTTATCTCATTGGTTTTTGCTACGTTATGATGTAAACGTTAGGAAAACAAGTAGCCTAATCTCTAAATCTTCAGACTATTGCCGTCAATTTCCCTTGGAAGAGATAAAATCCGCCACTAACAATTTCAGTGAAGCTCGTCTGCTCGGTTGCGGGGGTTTCGGGAAGGTTTACGAGGGCCTGCTTGACGATGGGATCACCAAAGTGGCAGTTAAGCGCAGAAATCCCAAGTCCAATCAAGGACTTCAAGAGTTCAAAACTGAAGTCGAATTGCTCTCCACCTTTCGTCACATGAACATTGTGTCATTGCTGGGCTATTGTGAAGAAGATAGCGAGCTGATTTTGGTGTATGATTACATGGCTAATGGAACTCTACGTGATCATCTCTATCAGACCCAAAATCCACCACTTTCTTGGACTCAAAGGCTCAAGATATGCATCGGCGCTACCCGCGGATTACACTACCTCCATACGGGCACCGAGCATTCCATCATTCATCGTGACATCAAATCAACAAACATACTCCTGGATCAAGAATGGGTGGCCAAAGTCTCGGATTTTGGCCTTTCGAAAGTAGGCAAGATTTCAGGTTCCAACAGGAGCCAAATCAGTCCCGGACCAAAGGGTACTTTTGGATATTTGGACCCTGAATATGGCAGAAACAGAACATTAACTCGCAAGTCGGATGTCTACTCATTAGGTGTGGTTTTATTTGAAGTATTATGTGCAAGACCAGCTGTTAATCCTGAGCCAAACGAGGATGACCAGACCAAGGTAAGCTTGGCTAGATGGGCTCTTCATTGCTATGGAAGTGAAAGGATTGATCTCTTGATTGAACCATACCTAAGAGGAAAGATAAAGTCCGAGTGCCTTGTGACATTTGTTGAAATTGCAGTGAGGTGCCTGGCCAGTAGGCAAATGGATCGGCCGTCAATAAGTGATGTACTCGGTAAACTCGAACAGGCATTAGTGTTGCAGGAGAACGCTGTTGATGACCTTAATGTCCAAATCAAAGATGCATGAGTAAACAGTGATTGCAGTTGCACATCGTTGATAGAGGTTGTACAAATGGTGATACAAAAATTTAGTTCGTTTGTGTTGTTGTATATATATTACGATAGTTGTAAATAATTTCATACAAAGTCATGGAATCTTCATTATGTGTAAAGATGTGTAAATATGCATTATGGTTTGTTATTAATCTTTTGTACAAATCATGCAATCTTGTGCTGGTAGTACCATTTTCTGATAGACTTATAGTCACCTCTCTCTTTCTTCATTTCAAAAAGGGAAAAAAGAAAAAGGATGCATTCAATTAAGTTTAACAGCGATCAGTGTGTAATAGAAGTGAAACAAAAATAAAGTACACAATTATTATTTATTAATATATGTGTGGTGACGAGTATCTCAACACTCATCAATGTCAAGTTTAGGGTGCTTATCAGCCACTCAATCTTTTCCATCCACCCTTGGCATTAAAGGTGATTATTATACCATCATCATTCAACACCTCATAATTCGACCATTAAGTCCGAGCTATTGGATATCACATATGTTGTCAAAGAAATTACGTTTTTATTTATCCTTTCATACATGCTACTAATCACATTACATAATCACAATATGTTTTTTTGTAACACTCCTCACCCGATAAAATTATTGGATCCGAATTATAAGATATTATGACAATCAACAAAATAATCATGCAAAACTTAATTCAAAATTTTCAATTATGCATGCAATTATTACATATATCAGGCATCACAAATGAAACCAAATCTAAATTGAGCTTACAGAAGCTCTAAAATTGACTCAAGAATGATTAATGATCAAATTACAAATTTTTTAAAAAGATAAGGGCACTCATGCAAAATAGGAGACACACGAGCGTGTGCCCAGACCGTGCAACAAAATAAAGCCGTGTGGATCAAAACATAAAAAAAAATTCATCTAAAGTCACACGACTGTGTGGCTTAGCAATGTTTTTTTAACAAACTGAGGTCGTATGAAATCTAAATAACCAAATTTACAGTACTCACATGAGCATGTGGTCAGCCTGTGTGACAATCAGGAGCTCTGTGGTTTTAATGCTTCCTAATTTTCAGTGAACACACGACTGTGTGTGACAAAAATATGTCATTTGGTGCCTACTTCATGCCAAACTAAATCAATAGTCTATTTGATGTCCCAATGCACAATTAAACCTACTCAAAACATATATAAACTCAATAAAAAACATACTAGTTTACCACATTTTAAACACATTCAATCATTTTATCAAATATGCCTCAAATGTCACTCAAATCAATCAACATAATCAACTCAAGTTATTCAACCACTTATACCATTCAAACTAAACTTATCACATTGCCAACATTTACAAGTCAGTCTCTTTATACCATTTAAACATATTAACTCAAGCAAGCCACATTCAAAGTTGGCAATTCACTTGCCACAAACATAATTCACCAAATGCTAATCTCACACTTGTATACATCTTGCCAAAACATCCATTATCAATATCATCATTAGACTAAGTTCACAAGCATTCAAGATAACTTAAATACAATTCTAAATATATATGCATACTACATAATCGAGTTTAGAACAATTAAAATACTATTGAAATAGAAATTGGATAGTATGAACTCTGGAGCGACCCGATAATCAAATTCCGCAAAAAACAACTACAAAACAAAAATATAACCAATTAAACATTTCAATATTTAGTAAATTCATAAATTAAACATTAACTCACCTTGATATACAATAACAAAATAAATTAGCTAGTTACATAATATTTTCCACAATTCAAAAATATACAGTGAGTATATCATTTGCAATTTACATAGTATTTCAATTTGAGATTAGCATTTCCATAATATTCCTGTTTCCGCATTTCATAGTACGAGTTATTACGATAATAAGAGTTTTAATTAGAAAAAAATTTCAATTATTCAGTCTAGAGTTAGTTGCTCTTATGCTCGAAAGAGATATTAGCATAATTTAAAATTTTTTTACGAATCAAGTTACTAAATAAAGAAATTGCGTAATTTAGATTGATAGTGACAGATGAAATCTAAGTAAATTTTTTCCTGGGTATTGTTTTGCTTCTTAGTTGTTACTCAATTGTTTTTGTGTTTTGTTCTTTGTTATGTTAATTAATTAATTAATTTAGTTAATTTTAGTTTTTAATGCATCACTCAAATTATTCAATTAAATAATATAAAGACGATAATTCTTATTACTTTTAGTTTTCGTTGGAACGATATCTTTGCTCATTTTAACTATACTATTAATTGAAAGGTGCACATTCCTTAGTTAAATTTTTAGTTGGTTCACGACGCATCAATTACAAACACTGAAACGAGTTAATCTTCTGTCTATTATTCGAGATTTCGCTATTTGTTAATTTCTTTTCAATAAATTTAGATTATTTTATGACCTTAAATTTTACTGATATTTTTTGTAATATAATTTTTAGTTATTACTATTTAGACCTCTTACTGTAGAAGATAATATTGAGTTTAATCCATCCTCCATTGCGTATGATCTTCGGATTACTTCCTATACACGGTTGTACAATACTATATTACAATTTGACTCGTATATTTGCGGACACCGCTACTTTATTATATATATTTTTGATGCAGTATTTTTAGTCTAAATGTTTTCACATTTGGCAATGGTCACCGAGACCAGGAGGGTATCCTGTTGAGTGAAACTTGTGTCAAGCTACGAGATTGGAAAGGTATTCGTATGCCTAGGTGAGACCGAAAGAGTAACTTAGGTGGTAATCTTTAATGAAGATACTAGTATTAATTACCCTAATAAGACCTCTAAGGATGGTAAATACTTAATCAAGAGTAATTATTAACTTAGTTAATAATTATGTGGCACAATTGATTCTATGCTAAGTAGTTCGAGTAGTCAAAAATTAGGAATAGGAAAATCCAAATAAATTAACCTAGGGTTACATTTCGTCTTAGTTAATTAAATTAAATTTATTATTATTGTTTAAATTGGAGTTTACCTTACTAATTCGTGACTCTAATAAATTGATAATTATTTTAGGTAATTGATTTAATAACAATTTCTCCAAATAGTAATTATATGAGTATGATCCTCGAAATACTTACTGGTATTCCGTTGTAACACTTCTATATTACAAACATAACATATTCGCTCGCAGAAACCTCTGTTTAACTCCTATCTTTTATTTTTATATGATTTTAAGCCCTAAACGTTCACAATGTTAGAGTGTTGTCAATAATTTTATGTATGAATTTAATCTTTATTATTTAAATTGTCATAATAATAAAATAATATTCATGACAAAAGAGATATCATCGCAATATTAATGGCATGTAATATTGTTAGCTAATATTAGGATGAATGTCAATAATACAGACTATATCCTGCTTTCAACTCATCCATCTTTTTCTTTATATATAATTTACAAAAAATCACAATATGTACTTGAAAAAAAAGTTTACAATATGTACCACAAGTAAATGTTATATACAACGATATCTAATTTTTTATTTACATGAAAGGACTTTCATATTTTGGAATCGTTTGACTTCTTTAATAAATTGATATTATTTACAGTTGATTTGAAATTCCATCTTTTGATTTTGTGAAAAGTTTGAATACTTGATAGATGATGGATTTAAAAATCAAGATTATTTGATCGATAAATTATGCGTGGTGCACGGTTATCTATCAAGAAAACGATGACTATTTATCATTGATAAGATTTGAAACTTTAACCTAAAGCATATAGATCACTACAGTGGAGGCATGATATCACTTGATTTAGCTAAAATTCTATTTCGATCCAAGAATAATACCACATGTTGAGGGAGTACAATGCCCCAAGAGGTGAAAATCCCCTGAAACATTATGCAATCTAATCTGTATCTCACATTATTCCTAACAATCTGCACAGATTCCATTTCCCCTGCATCGCATTCTATTTTGTTGATACTGTCCTGTTGATTAAACACATAGGTTAGGTTTGAATGTACAGTAACAATAAAATTAGATATTATAATATGAGATAAAAAGTAATCTAAACCCCACCGCACCGCATCCAATTCCCACCCAAACTCTCCCGTAGTTTTCATCGTCCACTAGACATCAACATTTCAGAGAACTCCACACCTATCATCAAATCTGAGCTGCTTTCTGGGTATATTCCCTTGGGCGATGACTCGTTCGACTCATTATCCTGGCTCATTTGCAGTCGCTCTAAGCTGTAAAGCACCTCACTCATGGATGGCCGCTTCACCTCTTTCTTTGCCAAGCATTGTTTAGTGATCTTCACAAAGTTCCCAACAGATTCCAATGAGATCTTCCCTTTCAAACTTTGATCCAGGAGTTGATCAACATCTCCCTTCTCAAGGCAATCTGATGCGGGTGGAATAAGACTTTCGTGATCCTCGTCGCCATTGCTGCCGCTGTTCTCGTCGTTCTCCGTTTTCAGATTCAGCGGCGCCGCCCTTCCGGAGAATACTTCCAACAGAACCAACCCAAATGAATACACATCAGTTTGAGAACCAATGTGGATACTGTAATCATCACTGTTGTGGGATGCCATGGTAAACCCAAAGCTCAAAATCTTGGCTGTCCAGTTTTCATCTAACAAGATACTGGAACTACTAATATCACCATGTATGATGGGTCGATTTTTTCCGGTGTGGAGGTAGTGCAAGCCTCTTGCAGCTCCAACACAAATTTCAAGCCTCTGGTTCCATGACAGATGCTTCGAATGATCATGAAGATGATCAGAAAGGGTACCATTACCCATGTATTCATACACCAGGATCTTCTCATCGTCCTCTTGACGGTAACCTAAAAGAGAGGCGATGTTGTGATGGTGAGTTTGAGAGAGCATTTTTATCCCTTCTTTGAAATCTTGTTCTGATATTTCTTTAACCCCTCGAAGGATAACTGCTGCAGTACCATTTATTTTACCTTTGTAAACCTTCCCCATGTTCGAGTTGTAAATAACCAGTGATTCATCGAAGTTCTTAGTTGCCTTTGTAATATCATCAGCATGAAAATTATGGCAGGGGGATGAATCCTTGGTGTTCTTCATCTTCCATTTTCTCCTTGTTTTGATAAAAATTAAAACAAAGAGACATAAAATAAATAGTAAAGCCCCGCTAATTGAGTACTTAATCCGATTTTGCAATCCTTTCTTGGACATTTTTGATAGTGCAGGAGAAGAAGCATGTTGAATATTAGACTCATCTAAGGGAGGGTTAAATCCAGCAAGGTTGCCATCATAGTTGCTGATCTTGAATATCTCCAATCCATTTAAGATTGCATCATAGTACACTGGCTTTACTTGGATGTTGGGGTGTAGCTCGAGCCATAAGTCCTGCTTTTGTGCAGCTTGCGATGGAACCATCACGATGTAGTCTCGATAGACAGCAACACCATGCCCTTTACTCCATACAATCACATCTGCCTGTGTTTCAGCTGTTTGATTATTGATGAATATGAAAAACACCCTCTGGTTTCCCAAGGTCATACCGGGCACAATCTCACAGAAATGGAGCCTTACTAGATACAAAAAACCAGTATCAACCGAAAAGAACCAGCTTAAGTTGTAGTTCATGTTGATCTCGTTGTACTGACCCATTGATCGGGCAGTTCGGTATACATCCTCGGGTGCTGTGTAAGCCAGAACTGTCTTGGGATATTTAATTGAAACAGTGGTATCATAATCAAGCTGGCCGAAAGCAGCTCCAAATATGTAACTGGCATCATCGTCCCAAGTTCGGAACATCCCCATATCTTGATCCGGAGAAATGGTTTGGCCTCCTACGTTTGCTCTGTAAACCATTTCCAGGGCAACCCTGTTATTAATTGTAAGCATGTTATTATGGACGCCAATGAAAGGAAGGGGCACGTTGTCGCCACGAATGTAAAGCTGAAGCGGCATCGAAACAACTTCGATTCCGTTTACGAAGCCGTTAGCATTAGTAGGATTTGAACTTGGGCTGAACATCAACTCCAGTGTATGATTTTCAACATAAACGATGAATTCCTTGAAAAAGTGATCGGTTTTCAAGTATTTGGCAGTAAGGTAGCAACTGAAGTTTCTCAAGAGTGTGTAGCGACCAGCGGTGACAGTGAGAAAAGATTGAGAAGCATTGAGACCTTGATAAGAATCTGAATAGAAGTGGAGACGAATGAACTTTGGGCCTGGGGTGACATTAAAGGTGTAAGAAAATTTGGTGTAGAAAAGCCTTGCAGTGATGTAAGGGACTGTCATTCCTTTAGAGGCAGTGGTGATAATGGAGTCGCTATCTGAATTAGAAGCAATGAACTGTGAGCCGATGTCAGATGACCAGTTCCTTCCCAACGATAGGCTTTGCTTTGCTGAAGAACCACAGTCGAGAAATATGCTATCTGTTGGAACATAAGCTAAGCTTTCTGCAGACACAAACGTTGTTCGACGAATGTGGAAACTTAAACCCAGAAATATCAAACTGAAATATGCCCAAAATTGACCCAACCTCATAACATGGTAGGCTTTGCTGCAACAAAAGAGCCATAGTTTAGAAAAATATTTTCCAATGGAACATGTTAATCTGCAGAACTATGTATAGTTTACCTGTTGGTAATCATCCTTTATCTGATTCAGTTTAATCCAGCAATTTTTGATAGGTAGAGGGATTACTGATCATATCTGCAATGACAGTTGAATTACATAGCAAAAAACCACTTGTATCTCTTTAGGCTCTCTTTCCCGTCCAAAATCATTTTCACTATACTGTCAACAGTTTGATTATTTTCTCTTGAGACGTGTCGTAAATATTAGTATCCGATATACAGCAAAAGCAGAACTCGATGCTGCCAATGAAATTAATAAAAGGCCACATGTATAAATAAGATAAGATTCTCTCTTCGGCTACTGTATTATTGTTAGGAATCCGCATGTTTGAAACTTTAAAATGACAATTAAGGTTTAACTAATTTTCTATACAAAACATTATAATTCATACAAAAATCATATATTTATTGATATATAAATAATAGTATATGTTAGTTGAATGATTTGCTAATGGTAATGCAAACAAACCTTAAATTCCAATTAAAAATGACTATAACAACCAATAAGGTTAAGGTTTTTTTTTTTTTTAGTATTGTTTTTTAAGAAACTTTTTAAGGTCAAAAGCATTTTGCGACGAAAGCAAACCACTTTTTTTTAGCTTTCGGGTTTGGGAAATTTGTTTTTGGAAACAAATTATATTTTAAGCTTTATTTATAATTTAATGTATTTTATGTAAGTTTTATATTGGATATAAAATTATTATTTTTATTGAAATTTATTTCAAATATATAAATTATATATTTAAATTTGTAATAGTTATATTTTAATATTCAAATTGAATTTTACAAATAATTAATATCAAATGCTTAAAAATATTTATAATTTTTATTTCGTATATCAAAATATTAATAATGAATTATAATAAATTATTTTTATATTTTTGTATGTTTATTGTAATACATCATAATATTAACGAATCTAAACATTATTTAAATATTTTTCTTTACGTTACAACATCATATCTAAAATAGATATTTTATTTTTCAAAAGCATTTTTTGACAGTAATACTAAACACTTAAATTTCAAATAAAATTTTTCAAAAACATTTTTTTACAATACCTCTCAAAAGTAATTTTTAAAAGCAATACTAAACTAGCTCGAAGTCTTTTTTTTTTTTTTTAGTGCAATTTATCATTATTGTTGTCATATTTTTATTAAAAAAATTTTGGATTTATTCTTTTATATCTCGTAAGTATTTTAAGAAGGAATTAATTGGATCATATCTTATTGAATATTAATTAAGGATTTTTTTTGAAGACTTTTGGTGTGGTGGATTTTTTTTAGAGGTTCAATTTTTTTGATGAATTACAATAATAAGGTAAAGTCCAAACAACAAATGTGATTTACACAACTTGAATCCAAATAATACCATCAGACTATCACATTAAATTCAAAGAGATCCAATTTTTAAAAATAGTTTACCTTAGAAAATCTAAGCTGTACATTTGATTCTTTCTTGAAGACTTGAACACATGGATTGAAGTTAATACTAATTAAAGTTTCACAAGCCATTAATGCCTATTTAAAAAAAAAGGACTTGTTTATATGTTGGAGCAATTATTTTGTTCATTGAGAGAATTTTTTAGTATAAATTCATTGTAAACAAGTTGTTCTTCTCCATTAATGTCTACGGGTCCTTTTGGATAGATGATGTGTTTATTTACGGTTACTGTAAAAACAACGATGACAGTGAGATTGGATATTGTAACGATTGTTAGAGTGCAATTTTCTTATATTTTGAGAAGTTTCCCATGTGTTTTGATGACCTAATGTGTTTGTAAACTCATCTTTTGGTTGAATTTTGTATTTTGTAGGATAAAAAGAGAGTTGAAATCATTTGGAAGCCATATGGAGATTTTTATGGACAAAATGAAGTTTGAGTATTTTATGGACTAAAAGATGTGCAGAAAAAGTCAGATCATAGGACGTGCCCACGGCTTATGCTTGGATAAACAAAGTTGCATGATTTATCAACAGTTTTCAACAAATCCTTATTTTTATGAAAGAATTCTTCAAAGTCTTATTTTTCAGGGATTGATTAGGATTTTAAATTTTAAATTTTTATTTTGAACTCTTATCTAAGAGATCTTGGAGGGTATTTAAAGAGGTTTCGGGGGGCATGAAAAGATGTATAAGACTTTCACATTTTCTTCTTCTATTCTTTTTCCCTTCATGGATTGTTAACTTCTTCATTCTAGTCAAGGGTTTTATCAAGGTTTTCGATTCATTGAATTGTGAGATTATTGTTCTTCATGTTTTTAGATTTTTTTAATATTTTTACATCTTTTGTTCTTCATATTATTATTGATTTGTGAATTGCATGAACTGACCACTCTTAAATTTTTCGAATTAATATACAACCAATTAGGATCTTCTTATCCTTAATTGTGGGAAGGTTTTAATCCGTGTGGTGAATAACTCAGGTTATGAAGGTGTAGAATCTAGTTTAAATTATACGCGCTACTGTGAGATAGTTGGCTAGAATTAGGTCCTCTAAATCACAAGGTTATCGGTAAGTTAAATCCAAGGAGTGTCTCCGCAGAACTCTTTATCAACAAGAGAACAACAAGAGAAGTAATCATTCGAGCGTCTATTTGATTATCGAGAATCTAAGGAGTGATTAGGCTATTAGAGCGTCTCGAGTAGCTATAACCAATTTATTCAAGAAGTTTAGAAAATTATTTGCAAAATCAATGATCAATCCATGAATTAAAAACTACAATTTCCCTTGGCTGGATATTTATCATACTTTGAATTTTCCTAAATCTTACTGTTTTGACTGCATTATTTGTTAGTAGTTTTTATTCTAATTTGAACTTTTAAACCCTCCTCAATTTTATTTTTTCATTTATTTTCTAGGAATTAGTCTAATTACACTTCCTATGGATTCGACCTTGCTCACCACTCTACAAAAGTTTGTTTTTCTTTCTTTTTTAGCAGGATTTTTTTTGGAGGTCTTGACATCCTACCACTAATCTTTCAACCTAACCAATTGATGCATTTTGCACAATATTTATCTGGACAAAACCATTCCAATGACATTCCAAAACATTATTTTAAAACCAATTCACACCAAACAATTCATTATGCCACATTTGGCACCCAAACATACCAATTCAACCTAATCTATCTCATTCCTTACAACCATTTCTTTTAATCATTCAAACTAACATTTACCATTCCATTTCATGCCTATATATGTCATTGAAACATCACAACAAGTTACTGAGGCAAACAAATATATTCATGAACATTAACCTTTCCAAAATTAGACATTAGGAAGGGTTTAAATAAAATAACATTCCAAGCTAACACATATAAACACCTATATACATGTCACATAATCGAATATGAAACAATCAAAAGATTATCGAGTCAATAACTACATAGTGTGATTTTCAAGACGATCTGATTGATGCGTTCTACAACTGACAATCTATAGGAGAAGGAAAAACAATGGATAAGTATATTGAATGCTTAGTAAGCTCATACGAAAATACTTAACTTACCTTAGCAATACAATAATTCAAGTAATTGAAATATATTGGAATAAACATGACATCCTTTGGTATCCTTCACTTTCTTACACAATTCAACAGTACATCAATTCATTTATAAATTATGGACTTATAGTACAATCATACAAATATAACAATCTATCATATAACATGTACAACTACAATCATATTCAAATTTGCAAATAAGTATAATTCCCTTCACTAACATTCTTTTCAATCATTTATTTACCATTTAATACCGTTTTCACTTCTGTTTTCGCTTGGAAAACTAAAGTAAATTGAATTCGGATACCAGACTTTTATGCTCACAAGAGCTAACATATATAAAATTTGGCTCAAACAAGCCTTCCATTATGAAATGGTTCACACAATTTGACATATTCAGGCTGCTCACATGAGCTTTAGACCAGGGTTGCTCATGCGAGCTTAATTCGATGTTGCTAACACTAGCTTTAGAGAATCTATAACATATGTTAGATCTCAAGCCATCTTATTAATCTCTTATTAAACACTTTTTTCCTTTTCAAGACCCTAATTTCATTTCATTTGTATCCCAATCATTTACTAAGTTCACACGGGCACCGTTACCGTTATTGTATCAATTCAAACCCTGTACTCATATACACACTTTTCAAATTTCAAATAACAATCCATAACATTTTAAACCTTGTAACATCGTCATATACACAACGTTCAATTATGTAAAAATTTCACATTTATTCAATACATTGATCTATTCAATAGAACCATATTTTCATACTTTACGATTTAGTCCTTTACGTGCCAACATTATCAAATTAAAATTAACTTAAACTAATAAACATAATAATATAATTCAAACGTAACAAAAATAACATAGTAAGTTTCATATGAACTTATCTGGAAAAAATAACAACAAACAAGACATCAAAGACTAATTTGTAAGTTTGCCTTTTTCTCGATTATCCTTAATTGATTCAAATCTCGATCTATACGATAATTCATTTCCATTTATTTATTCCAAATACCTTATACCATCATACTATATGCATATGAAATTTCAATTTCACTTTTTGAATGTTCCCTAAATTCTTTTATTTTATTCGATTTAGTCCCTAAATTGAAATTGCTATAACTTTCAAATTTGAGCTTCAATTACGAAATAAATATTAATTTCATCCTTATATAACCCTCTATTATCATCAATTACAGAAATTTAACATCAATTTCGAAATTTATGCACTTTAGCCCCTATGTTTAAAAACTATCAATTAAACTTCACAAACTAGTCCTTTTTCATTTCTTAGTTTAAAATCTAACAAATTTTCACCAATTTCATCAAGCATTCAACACGGGCTAGATAAATCAATCTCTCAAGATCTCAAAAATATAAAAATTACAAGAAAATGACTTAATTGCACTTACCCAATATATAGTCGAAAGTTTGAGTCTTTAGAAAGCTTTTCTCTTTTTTTCTTCTTGATGTTTCGGTGAAGAAGATGAAATAAAGATGACAATATCAATTATTAAACCTTTATACTTTAATTAAACTAATTTAGTCATGTTTAATTTTATTAAACTTAACTAAATAAAACCTTAAGCATGTTAAAACAAAGTGAGTGGATTTTTACTTCATCCACTACCGTTTAACATTTAAAAGAGGTCCAATTGCTTAATTGGTCCATTAATTAATTAAAAACTTATAGCGATTAAAACTTTTACCACTTTTATAGTTTAGTTCTTATACATTAATTAACTATCCAATTGACAAAATTAAATGATCAAAACTTTAATTGATCTTTATATTAACCTTATAAATATAAAATAATAATATTTACAGACTTGAACTTCGAATATGGGAATTTAAAATTGCCTTTTTGACTGCACTGAAAAACAGATTGTTACATGTATTGTCTATGTTTCTTATATTTTTTTTTGAGGTAAAATAAGGCTGGCTTATATTAAACTAAAATAGTAAAAAAATTCATAACATCACCTAAGAAGGGCCTATGCAAAACACACAGGCCTGATAGGAGAAAAAACTAATAATCTAAAACCTAAAGAAAAAGAAAATCTGGAGAAGAAAAGTAATAAAACAAACTTTGAAAAAAATGAACGAACTACTTTAAGATACCTTAAAAAATCAAGCCCACTCTCTTGGGAAAAGACCTTTAGTCATCAAGCATTAAGAATCCGACGGTTCGCTTATTCCCAAATCTTTCAAACACCTTAACCTTATTCTGAAAACATTTCCACCAAGCACCTTTGCATATGATGCTTTGGAGATCTAGGGTTCCAAGTGACGACCAGAAAGGCTGTAAAAATCATCAATCAGGCTCACGAATCCAACCGTCTGTTAGGGCAGTTGCTATGAAATTTGGAACAGCATCGACTAGGTTAAATCTGTCTCCTTTTCTCAAACTTTTAGTGGATATAATGTTTATTAATTTGTTTCCCGATCTGTTGATATGCAAGAAATCGATATCTTGAAACTGATTGAGATTACCTTGAATGTTGCAAATATATGCACCGATCTCTAATTTATCGATATGTTTTGATTTGCATATCTTGATTACTGACATAACATCTCCTTCTATTACCACTTTCATTATTCTGAGATCGAACCCCAATTTTATCGCTTCTGTACAAGCAAGAGCTTTTGCAGCCAAAGTCGAAGCCATATTTTCGTGAATGATCGTTGTGGATGCTATCACCACACCCTCACAGTTCCAAACTGCCACCCCCGAACCCAACCTAAAACGAGTCTTATGAAAGGTCGCGTTGAAGCTGACTTTGAGGAATCCAACAAAAGGAGGGCTCTAGACCATCCATTATGGTAATCTTTTTTTTTTCAAGACAATCTAATTCACAGATATATCTGACTATGAAGTTTACGATTTCTTACCCTGATCTAATAACCTTCTTATGAACTCTTTTGTTCCTGTCAAACCAAAGGGCTCAAAGGGTGCAATAGAGTACTTTTTGCTAGAAGGGCAAACAAGTATTAAAAACCTCTGTAAGCCAATTCAACCACCCATGTCTAGGATTATTTATTACATCTAAAAGTCCAATGATTTTCCATACTTCTTTTGCAACAGAAAAACTATAGAAGGCATACTCTAAGGTTTTAGCCCCTTCCCTACATCTAGGGCAAATAGCATAAGCGGCCAACCACTTAGAATGTAAATTTGACATAGTAGGAATATAGTTTTTAGATACCTTTCATACTGTAATTTTTAGCTTTGAGGGTAGATTCAGATTCCAAAGATTTTGATAAATATTCTTAAAATTGGCTTGTAATTCTCGAAAATTAGGGGTAGCACTACTATTTTGTAATAATTTGTAAGCACTACAGACGAGAACTCACCAGAGGCCTCGCATCTCCAAATCACATCATTGTCATGTAGTTCCTTAGCTAACGAGATTCAGAGAATTCTATTTGCATTAGCCACATAAAAAATGATGGTAATCAAATATTTTTCCATTCTCTATCATTATTAATAAGCTCAACTACTAACTCCAATTTACAATTGCTAATTGGACTGCTTAATTGATAATTAAAAGAACCCAGAATCCATGCGTCATTAAAAATGAAAATCGCATCTCCTTTGCTTACCCTCCAACCTGAATCATCTCGGAGTACCTTTTTTGTTTCCCAAATACTTTTCCACGTATACGAAGCATTAACTTTAAGACTTGAGTTAAGAAAAGTAGTGTGTGGATAATATTTTGCTTTCAAAATCTATGCCAACAAATAATTAGGGTTAGTCATAAGACGCCACCCTTATTTAGCAAGGAGGGCCACGTTGAATTTTGCAAAGCTCCTAAAGCCCATTCCACTGTTTTCTTTTAATTCACACATTGTTCCCCAATTGCACCAATGTAAGCGTCGTTTCCCATGAGCCTTTTGCCACTAAAAACGAGCCACAATGTTTTCCATCTCATCACACAAAGATCTTAGTAAAAGAAAACATGCCATAACATAGGTTAGGATTCAAATAACACAAATTTGATGAACACTTCTTTACCACCTTAAGACAGGAAACAAGTACTCCAATTGTCTACTTTTTGTTTCATGCGATCTTTTAAATATTGAAAAAGGGCCTTTTTCTTCCTACCTACCATATTCAGGAGGCCTAAATACTTTTCAGGGTTATTTGAATACCTTTCACCCAATTTAATTAAGATTTGTGTTACTAATAACTAAGTTGTGTTAGCGCTAAAGAAGATCATGGACTTTTCTAAATTAACACACTGCCTCGAATGAACTTCATACTCCTTTAAAATCCTCTTCAAGATTGACGCTCCTGCCATAGTGGCTTCTCTGAACAGTATATACTCATCTACAAAAAGTAAGTGGGATATTTGTGGTCCATTTCAGCTTACCTTCACCCCTTTTAAAAGTCCATTAACTGCAAATCTCATTAGGGTGAAAGACCTTCACTACGAATAAGAAAAAAGAAAGAACTTAGGGGGTCCCCTTGATAGAGTCCTTTCGAAGGATGAAAAGGTGCCCCTAAAATCCCATTTAGAGTGATTGTATAAGAAATTGTTGACACACACTTCATAACAATATCCACCCAAGACTAAGAAAAACACATTTTTTCAATCATTACTCGCAAAAAATTTCATTCCACCCTATCGTAAGCCTTACTCATATCTACTTTGAGTGCAATTAGGCCTTTCCCGCCTTCTCTCTTTTGACTGAAAGTATGTAGTAATTCATAAGTCAATAAAACATTGCTAGAGATCAATCTACTCGGAACAAATACACTTTATGATTTGTTAATACAAACATCTAAAACCTTTTGAAACATGTTATCAACCATTTTTGCAATAACTTTGTAAATAACATTGCAGAGACTAATAGGTTTAAAATTGCCCATATTTTTCAGATTATGAACTTTAGGGATAATAACTATGTTGTAACGTTCATAGTTTCAAGATTCATGCCGTTATTTAAAGCACCCAAGCAAAAGAGACAAACATCATTGATTACAATATGCCAATATTTTTGAAAAAAGATTGTTGGGAAACCATTAATACTTGGAGCTTTTGTAGGGCCCATATCTTTCAACGCACCAAAGACCTCCTCCTCCGTGTATGGGGCAGTTAATTTAGTGTTCTTGGTGATGCATTTATTAACACCTGACTGAATAGAGCTCATCTCATTATCCCTTCCTTTTGTCGTGAACAATTCTTCAAAAAAGTCTTTAGCGATTGTTTCCAATTCTCCATGATCCCTGATAACTCTGCCATTCTCATACTCTAAGGAAGATATTTTGTTTGATCTCCTTTTTTGAGACGCATAGTGGTGGAAAAAATTGGTATTCTTATCCTCAACCTTTGGCTAGTTTATTCTCACCCATTGTTCCCAAAACAATTCACCTTTTTCAATCTCCCAGTTTAATTGGAGTTTTGTATCAATATATTCCTACATATTATCATCATCTTGTTCACCTTCTTGCAATAATTCTAACTTCCTTGTCAACCTTTTTTTTTCAAACCGTGCCTTTTATCCTATACCTATCGCACCCATCTGGTAAAACCATCCCAAGTTCATTCCAGTTTGGCAAAACTATCACCCTTGGTCAAAGCCCATATTTTCTGAACTTCTTTTTCGAAAGACTCTTCTAAAATCCACCAAGCTTAAAATCTAAATTTGCTTTGTCTCTTCCCCTCTCCTTCCTAAAACAGTTGTACTAATAGAGGATAATAATCTAAAAAAGAGTGGGGCAAATGATGAATAGAAGCACCAAGGAAACGAGTTAACCAATTTTCATTTACAACCCATCTATCTAGTCACTCTCTAATGTTCATTGTCAGCAAATTTCCTCTCTCCCACGTAAACCATGGTACTGAGAAACCCATGTCATACAAGCCACAATCAACTAGGGCATCCTGAAAGTCCTCCATTCTCCTTTCGTCCCTTGGCAACTCACCATTCTTCTCAAAAGCATAGAGAATCTCATTGAAATCCCCGCACATAAGCCACGAAAGGTAATTATCTGCTCCTAATCATCGGATGTTATTCCATGAATCTCTCCTACTGTTCGTAAATGGAGAGCCATTGAACCCTGTAAATCGCCATTCTTTATCCTCATTATTACCTTGTATTACCACATCGATAAAATTACTAAAAAACTTCTCAAACTTACTAACACATCCTCTTTCCATGCAAGACAAAGGTCACCTTTACTACCATCGACCCCAATCTCTATTCCATTTAAAAACCAACATCGTCTCCTAATCGCTTCCATTCTTATAATATCAAGTTTTATCTCTACAAAGAAAAATAGTTGGGGTTTGTACACTTTCAGTGAATGTCGAAGACAACACGCTATCCATGGTCTCCCCAAACCACAGACATTCCAACAAATGATTTTCATTGCGCCCGGTCGGCTTGCCTATTGATAGCCACCAATCTTTGTTGAATTGGAGCTAAAGCCTGCTCCTCGGTATTTTTATCAAAACCATCGATCATTAAGAAATCTGGTACCCCATCTGCACCTCTCACTTTTTTACCACCCTTATTATCGTTTGATAGAAATCCCAATTCATCAGAAACCTCCTAATCGACTTTCCTCTTTCCATGTAAAATTTCCTTCCTGTTTTGTTCCACAAGGACGCATCTGGCTAGTATTTTCCAACGCTTCTTGGAATATTATGGCCCCTATTTTACATTATGTAACATACTCTCCTAGGCTTCACTTGATTCTTTGATGGGCCCAAATTCCATCATTATCCTCTCCAAATTCAATTAAACAAGGAGTTTTATTAGAAAAACAATTCTTCTCCACTATGTTCTCCCCGAAATCACACCCCTAATGTTTTTAATCAACTCGAACTCACCTACTTTGGAGATGTTTTCCTCAAGAGTTTTCTCCAAGTCCGTCACACCTCAACCAAAAACGCTATGCACAGTAGTAGTAACCAAATCCAACACTCCTCCCTCAAAACCGTTCTCCTTAGCATTAGTATCCAAGTCCAACACCCCTTCTCCAATTTCTCCTCCATCTTTTATTACTAGAATTTTCAATGCCACCGCTGACGGTGGTTCAACCTTGCTGATCTGTCATTTCATGCTTTTTTAGTCATTGTCCTCTCCCTCATAAGAGCATTACCTCATTGAATTTTTTAAATTGACACCTAACTTGAGACTCACCTTTCCTAGCAAGTTAGATTCTACTTTAAGCACTATAGAGTAGGGTTAATAATCTTCCGCTAGATTTTTAACCTCATTAGAAAGCTCAATACACTCTTTAGGTCGTGCCCCATTCGAATCACATCCAAAGCAAAAACTTAGCAAATTTTCATACTTAAAAGGGACCCATAAAATTTTTCATTTGAACTAACCTAAACAAAAATTTCATGTCTTAAGGGCTTTTGTACATTTAGATTAACTCGAACTCTACAAAATCCCTTTTAACTTTTGATCTCAGAACACCACCAAAAGTCGATCCGACTGCATGCATCAAAATTTTCCTGTCACACTCTAACGGAAAAAGGCCAATTTTAACCTAAAAAGGAGACATAATCAACTTTAACTTACGTCGTTCCATGGTTTCCAACAGTCGATCAAAAATAATTAATTGTCAACGAAAAAAACCATGGTCGTCCTTCCAAAATTGTCTCCAGATCTTCCTCGTACTCGAATAGCACCATAAACAAAGTTTTCCCTGCAACTTGGATCTCAAATTTTTTTTCTCGTCTTCCAAATAATTTTCAACTGGGCTCGAAAACTATTTAGATTATACAATTTCCTCATCCACATAATGCATAATAGTGTAGGTTTACCAGAATAGACAATTGACGAACTCTTTACAGATAGCTCGATCAATTCTTCTTCCAAGATGGAGATTGCATCCTCTCCGCCTTCTCCATCTGCTTTCAAAGTCACCACCCTTCTCAACCCCAGCAACAACTAATGTTGTTTCTCTGACGACTAAGAAAGAGCACTCTTGACTTTTTTAAATTTTGACTTCTATGTTTCTTATATTTTTAAATATATAAAATTAGTAATATAATGTAAAATAATAAAAAATAATTTTAATTATTTTATTAATAATATTTCTATTAAATCTTGAAATATAAAATTACATTCACAACAAATTATTAATATAAAAATATAATTATTCTAATTTATTAATAATGTGTTCATTATAAATGTAATATTATTATCAGTTAATTAGGCTTTGGATCCATATTAATTTAAGCTTAATATTTTAGATTAATTATCACTTAATTAGTCTTAAAGTTATATAAAATTTAAAATTAATATTTATCACTATAATTAAGGGCGAACATTCGATCGAATCGAGTAAAAAACTTTCGAGTTAATTGAGTTAATTAGTCTTATTTTATCATCTGAACTCGATTTTGAAATTTTTTTCGAATCAATTCGAGTGAAATGAAATTCGAGTCGATTCGAATCTAGTGAAAGGGTTCGAGTTAAATTAAAAAAAATTAAACATGTTAAATTAAAATCTTGTTACAATATAACAAATTCCATATTAGAACACATAAATTTGAAAACATATATATTTGAAAACGTTTTCAAAGACAAATAAGAAAAAACATAAGATACTTTAGTATGATGAACTTGAATTGTTAATTAACTTATTTAAGTCTCAAAATTATTATTTTAGAAAATTTTTAAAATTTTAACTTTCTTTATATATTCTTTATATTTTTTTAAAATTTTTATAATTTAAAAAAATTGGAATTTTTATAAATAATTTAAAATTTAAAATTTATTTTGTAATTTTTTTGAGAGAGATCAATTTGCTCATTTTCAAAACTGACAGGGACCAAAAGAGTATTTACACAAAGTGTTATTTGAATTATTCGAGTTATTCAAATTGTAAAATTCAACTCAACTCAAACTCAAAACTTTAATTACTTATTCGAGTTAACTCGAAAAAAATTGAATAACTCAATTCGATTAACTTGAAATTTTTTTTTTCGATTTTCTCGAATCAAATTGAGTTTTGCTCATCCCTAACTATATAACTATAACTATATGCATTAGCAAAGAACCCCAAGTTATGACATATTTTTCAGATGTTTATCCTCCCTATAAATAGCCTAGGTTTGAACCATATATATATATATATGTACACGCATTAACAAAGTATTTTTATTCAAAATAATATTTAAAGAATTACTGAAGAAAAATCAAATTTTAGCATTATTTAATAGGTTTTGTATCTATCACAAAAAAAATGATTTTCATTATTATTTAAGATTTTTAGTTATTATTATTTAATAACTGATTATTTTTGTTTAATTTTAATAATATTTACATAATTGTAAATATTATTTACCATTGTATTGTGACATATTATGTCAAAAACAATCAAGTATTAAAGTAATGTTTCTTTGTACCTAAAATTTTGACTTATATTCGAATAATAAATTATTTTATTTAATTACTTAATATTTTATTGTCGATTGTTTTCCAATTTTTTTTATTTTCTTTACTTTTAAAATATTTTTTTATTCTATCAATTATTTTAAAAAATTAATAATTTTTTATTGTAAATTAAATAAATATTCATTTTATCAAAATATATATATATTTCTAAAAATAAACACCTAAAAATCATATACAATATATGTGATATGAGAACTAACAACTTTAAATAATTGGAATGATACATTTATTGATAATAAAATGGTAGTAGATATTAGTTGAGCAATTCGTGGAAAGAGATGACAACAGAAGGGAAAAAGTTAAAATATTTTACAACTCCCTATACTTTCAAAAATTTGAAATTTAATTTTTATATTTTTATTTTCAAGAATTTAATCTTATTTTGCATATTTTAAAATTCAGATTCAACTTTTAACACTATTAAAATTATTTTATTAAATTCAAATTTATTACAAGGTCATTTTTATAATTACGTGGCTATCAAGTGAATTTTCATTTTCAAAATTTCAAATTAAAAAATTTAACAAAAAAATAATAATTGTATTAAAAACTGAACTTGAATATTGAAATTTAAAAACTTAAATGACTAAATTCTTGAAAGTAAAAGTATATGAATTAAATTTCAAATTTATGAAGAGTAATGTAATATTAGTGGATCTATCAAGAAATAACTCTAAATATTACTTAAAAATGACCATAAGAGTCAATCAGAGTTGCTTTAAAATATATATACTTGATTTTAGAAAGTGTAATAGGTAGGGACACAAGTGTTGGTTAGGTAAAGTAATCTAACTAAAAATGAAAAAAATAATAATATAGAAAGACCAAGACCTTGAAGAATAATAATATTTGGTTTGAATTCCACAACATTGAATTTTTTAAAGATGGGTAGATATTATTAGAGTATTAGTGGTGATTTCATTTTGATTTGATTTCATACATATAAAAAGATTTTTTTTGATGTTATTCATGTCCCGTTTTATAGTCTATATTCAGGGTATGTGACTGCCTCTCTTAACAATGTTGATATATAAAAAGATTTTGATAATTAATTGCTCCACATTGTTTAATAAAGCTAAGAGAAGGCTTTTTAATTGATTGCGAGGTAAAACTAGTGATATACCAACATGTCCAACAATAGCAGGAATTTCCACAACAATGAGATTAAGAAATTTTTTTATGCAGTTGTAACCCTCAAAATATGAGATTAGGGCATAATGTCAGCCACATACCTATATTCATACCTTACACAAAATGATTGTTTGAGAAGTTCCCAAATATCCAAGTACAAAAGTCTCAAAAAGCTTGATATGATAGAAGTAATTCATAGGTTTAATCCCCTACTAAAAAGATATTAGTTTCTTAAACTATTCATCAAAAGTGTCCAAAGATCTAATGCGTAATAGCTAGCCATCACCTCTCAATCTCAAAACCATCATGGTAGAACAAGTCAGAAACAAACCTTTAACATTTGAAAAAATTATTTTAAATTATAGGGTAAAATCATTCACCAACTATTCATCCACGACTGTCACGAGGAAAGACAAGATGCTTATAAGAATTGATGAGAGACGTTCAGGCTAATGATGCGACTCCTATGGGTTTGACGTTATTAGTAAGGAGGATAGCATTCTAGTGGAGGCTTCAGTTGGCTAAGAGTGAAGGGTGTGGAAGATGTAATAGTAAATATATATGGGCAAACTCATGATAAGGGGGAGTTGGTGGATAGTTCTATGGATTATGTTATGGATCATGATCAAATGGGGAGTGAAGATGTGCCTGGTGTGAAGGGTCCAGTTCCTTTTTTGGGTGTTAACGGGTCTGAGTTAGGGGATGTGGTTAATAATATGATCCAAGCAATGGGCCGGTCGACAGGGAAACTGGTAGAGAATGAGGATGCTAGGACGATTGTGTCTCCTAGGAGTAGAAAGGATAATCTTGACATCTTCTTCCCAAATTACTTTGAGACAAATAATGGAACATGCAAGTTTAGAAAGGTGAAGCTCCTAATGGAACCGAAAGGGAAAGTTATTAATAAAAAAATATAAGAAAAAGCTATGGGAAGCTGTTGGGTATGCAAACAGACGACAATGATGAACTAATTGTGAAGGATCTAGCTTGCATATTCGAAGCCAGAGAAATTTGGCGAGTGTGTTGAGTGATTGAAGTCCCAGTCCGGTTTGAGGAACGCCTTGCGACTTGTTTTTCTTAGATCATTAAAGGTGTCTTTTAACAGTGAAGTTGAGAGTTCTAAAGAGGTTGATTCATAACTCAAGGGTGAAATGATGTTACTTCAATTTTATGTGTCCTTACATCTCATAGCCAAGATGAAGATGATGGAGTGAATTGCGAGGCAAGGTGGTTGATGGGTCCTGTTGCGAAATATCCATCCATGCATTGGAAAACCTTGATCACAAGTCTGTGAGCTCACTCAAATCTATGAACTCACCAAATGTGCGAGTTTTACAAAACTGCGAGCTAACTCAAGAATGCTAGCTCACCAAGACTGTGAGCTTACTCAGACTGCGAGCTCACTAAAGGTGCAAGCTATGTCAGGCGAACCCATACCAATGAACTCATTGCTTTTCAGGTTGTCAACTTGCCAACCTGCACTGAAACAGTGATAATTTTTTTATAAGACATTTTGGTTGCTGATTAGACTCAACCAATGAAGAAACAAGTTGTATGAATCAAGTTGCATGATTAAGCCAAGTGGTAATTATTTTATAATTATTGTCGAAAACTATTTTTTTGAAAAAAAATCTCGACTTGTGTTTTAAAATCGAAAATGGAGTCGCCACCAATATTTTTTATCTGGTGTGATTGCGTCACCTTGAAATATATTTAAAATTATTAAAATCATTTTGGTCTTCGAAATCAAAAGAAAAATGGTTCAGAAGTTTGTTATGTATGAAGTAGGATTAGCACCCTCATACGCCCAAAATTGGTACCTAGTTGATTATTAGATGTCTTAGTATTGAAAATCGAGAACTGAAAGAAAATTTAAAATACGATCCTTAAACATGTAAGTAGAAATAACCTGGTAATATTTTTTTTTGAAAATTGAAATCTAATGAAAAATGAGCTTTTTATTTCGAGTTCATTGAGAAAAATCATATCCCGTAAGTTAGGGGCACGACCTTTGGGATCCTCAAAAGATAAAAATCATTCATCAATCAATTTAAAAATTTTAAAATAAAATTGAGAAATAAAGTCGTTTTAAAAATAAAAAAAAATGAGCTAGGTGTTGCTTAAAAATTAATTTTCACAAAAAATAGATCCTTTGTTTCAAGCTAATTGAGTATGGAGTCACATCCCGTAAGTTAGGAACACGACGTCTCGAATACTCGAAAAGAAAGAATATTTTTTAATTTGTAAAAATATACACTATTTTAAAATTAAAAAAAAAATGAGATACCCGATTACATAAGTTCGAAGATAAAATCGGATCCTGTAAGTTGAAGCACAATTTTATCGAGTTTCTTAAGTAACGAATATTACCTCGATTTTCAAAAAAAATAATTTAATTTAATATTTAATTTATTTTATTAAAGCATCTTTACAATTGATAAATGAATAGCAAATAAAATAACAAAAATAACATATGCAAATTAAATGCCAAGATTAAATAAATAATACAAATAATTTAAAAGGTAAAATAAATAAACATATAAAAGAACAAAAGGATTAATTTTGAGGAAAGGTATAATAGGGGTTCGATTTTGAAAAAAAGTTGAATAACATGGCAAAATAAAATAAGATAATGTAAGGATTAACTTAAAATCAAAATAAAATTTAAATTAAAAAAAGGGTTAGAGTCTAAATACATGAAAGGGTAGGGATTGAATGGTTAATTACCCAAAATCCATACACATGTGACCCTTTTAAACAATCAAACAGTCAGAGAATTGAATTGCAAAAGAAATTAATTTGGAGAGTAAAATTAGAAAGCAAAACAAATCCAAAGGTTTGGACCTAATCGAACAGGCCCTAAAGTCTGGAGGACTAAGGGATTAATTTGCCCCTATTCCCCGAAACACGTGGATCCCTTGAAAGGGTATGGGTCAAGTTCGTGTCTTGTCCAAAACGACGACGTTTGAGGCTACAGGCATTAAGCTAGAAACGACATCGCATGGGGCCTAAATAGTGCTTGAAAGGACTAAATTGCAAATCAACGAAATGCAGAGGGATCGATATGGAAAATCGACCCTCCGTTAAAACATGCAAATCTTTTTAGGTGGGTCCGATCCGAACCAAGTAAGGCGTGAAACGACTTCGTTTTGGAGCCTTGGGAACAAGGCCAAAACGACATCGTATGAAGGCCCTATTTAAGTGAGTTTTTTCTTTCAAATACATTTTAACCTTCATTTTAAAAAAAAAACTCCAAAACCTTCATTTTTTCTCTCTAAGAGCTCCTAGGTCCGATTGAAGGACTACCGTGGGCATCGCTGGTCACCGTCGTATACGGTGGCCGGATTTTAAAAAAAACTTCATTTTTGGTTCCTTTTTTACTCCTGGTTATAAATTCGATGTCAAAATCCCCAAAAAAATCCAAGACCTGCGAAATAGGAAGAAACCTTTTGGTTTCCTACTTCTTTGTGTGATGTTTTTTTCAACGAGACCTCGTACGAGTATGGGTTTGTTCATGGGGTCTCCGTCTCGAGAGCAGACTTCCCTTTGACGACGGAAGAATGTCGATTAACAGAAGATGGGTAAGTTTCGAAACCTTATTTTTCTCTTTTTATTTATATATTTTTATTTATATGCGTATTTTCGAAAATAGAAAATAAAATAAATTAGAAGATGCTACCTTCAAAACGCTTCTTTGATTTCTACTGTTTTTTTATATATTTTTTTGTGTGTAAAAATTACATCAATGGCAATTGGGCTTATTTATAGGCTAAATAAGTAAAAGTTATTATTTTCTTACATCGTCTCTGTCTGTTGCCCTCTGTTTCTTTGCAAGTCTAGACGAAAATGGTAACAGATTTTCCTGTCGATCGGCACTGAGGCACGTCTTGCCATTTTTGGGGTGCAAATGTTAGAGGAGGCAGTTCTAGGGGCGAGGGTGGCAAACAGCTTTGACATGGGGAGTGACGATTGAGCATAGGTCAACTTAGGGTTTTAGATTTTTTAGGGCTTTTGGGCCTCGAATAGGGTAATTAGGTTTTAGGGTGTTAGGTTAAGTAATTTGGTTTGAGTTTGCAGTAGGTAATTGGGTATGTATTTGGGTTTGGGGTTTGTATGTAATGGATAATGGGTTTGAATTTGTAAAGGACTTTTTATTTAAGGGATTTTTATAATTTATTTTTGTTTTAGTTTTGTTGGGCCCGGACAAATTGGGTTCCAACAGTTATCCCTCTTTGCTAGTTGATGTGTAACGGGAACAGAACAAAGACTAAAAGGAGGACCAATTTCGTTCGGTCTCACTGAATTTGGTTTCTTAAATATTTCTTCTTTGAGTATCCCATTACTTCATTGGTCGCTCAACTTCACTGTATTTGCTTCTCGTAGCTTCACTCTATTCCACTATAACTTCAGAGAGATTGAGATTCACTATCGTAGTTTCAGATCCGATCCACTGACTCTTCAGGGATATAGGTTTTGCAGCTTCGTTTCACTTCACTGTAACTTTGAGATATAAGATTCGTCATTGTGGCTTCAATCTACTCCTCTTCAGCTTTAGGGACGTAAGATTCACCTTTGCGGCTTCAACCTTTCCCTCTATACTCTAGGGTTCAAGATTCACCGTTGCGGCTTTAATCTTTCCCTTCATACTCTAGTGTTCAAGATTCGTCGTTGTGGCTTCAATCTTTCCCTCCATACTCTAGTGTTTAGGATTTGTCGTTGCGACTTCAATCTTTCCCATCACATCTCTAAGGTATAAGGTTCACCGTCGTGACTTCAACCTTTCCCTCCATACTTTAGGGTACAAGATTTACCGTTGTGGCTTCAATCTTTCCCATCACATCTCTAAGGTACAAGGTTCGTCATTGCAGCTTCAACCTTTCCCTCCACATCTCTAAGGTACAAGGTTCGCCATTGCAGCTTCAACCTTTCCTTCCATATCTCCATGGTACAAGATTCATCGTTGCAGTTTCAATATTTCCCATCATATCTCTAAGGTATAAGGTTTGTCATTGTGACTTCAACCTTTCCCTCCATACTCTAGGGTACAAGATTTATCGTTCTAGCTTCAATCTTTCTCATCACATCTCTAGGGTACAAGGCTTGCTGTTGCGGCTTCAACCTTTCCCTCAATATCTCTAAGGTACAAGGTTTACCGTTGTGACTT
Organism: Kokia cookei; assembly: GCA_039519145.1. Taxonomy (NCBI): domain Eukaryota; kingdom Viridiplantae; phylum Streptophyta; class Magnoliopsida; order Malvales; family Malvaceae; genus Kokia; species Kokia cookei. The sequence continues at coordinate 8,507,697 of CM076910.1, forward strand.
CAACCTTTCCCTTCACATCTCTAGGGTACAAGGTTCGCCGTTACGGCTTCAACCTTTCCCTCCATATCTCCATGGTATAAGATTCACCGTTACGGCTTCAATCTTTCTCATCATATCTCTAAGGTATAAGGTTCAACGTTACGACTTCAACCTTTCCCTCCACATCTCTAGGGTATCAAATTCGTCGTTGCGGCTTCAATCTTTCTTTTCACATCTTTAAGGTATAGGATTCAACATTTCCTCGATTCATCTTACCATTTTGTTGGAGTAAATCTATAAAATATGCTTTGATGGACCTCTATGTAGGTCAAATTATTAGGATGCCATGATCAAAATGAGTCAAATGCCCCTAACTAAATGAGTGTGCGTGATGGATGTCAGATTCAAAATTGATTTCTTTTTCTTTTCATTATCCTTGGATTGACATAGTTTGTCACTTGTTACGGTCATCCCTTTCCTCTTATTCTTCTTCTTCTTCTTCAATGTCATAGCAATAGGCTGAAGCCTCGTAGATGCTCATTTGAATGAGTTTTATATCTTCTGGCCTTTTTACTTTAATCATCGAGGCCAGAATAGTCAAAGCACCAACCATTTGATTTTCTTCTCGTGGAAGGTAATGAAATGTGACATCATCAAACTTCTTAATTAACTCGAGAACAAGCTTTCGATAATCAATCAACTTGGAATCTCTCGTTTCCTATTCTCCATTAAGTTGATAGATCACTAGTGCAGAATCTCCATATACCTCTAAAACCTTGATCCCTCGTTCTATGGCCGAACGGATTCCCATAATACGCGCTTCATACTTTGCCATGTTGTTTGTGCAGTCGAAGTCGAGTTTACTAGTGAAGAGATAGTGGACAATTTCTGGTGATACCAAAACTGCCCCAATTCCATTGGCCGTGGCATTTGAAGCACCATCAAAATTTAATCGCCAAGAATGTTCTGACATGGCCCCCTCTTCATTGGTTGCAACATACATTAAATCCTCATTTAGGAAGTCAAAATTTATTGGCTCATAATCCTCTAAAGCTCTGCTGGCTAGAAAGTTTGCTATCACACTCCCTTTCACTGCCTTTTGGCTTACATATGCTATATCGAACTCAGATAGGATTTTCCACCTAGCAATTATCCTATTCAATGTGGTTGACTCCATCATGTATTTCAACGGATTTAATTTTGAGATTAGCCAAGTCATGTGGTACAGCATGTACTGTCTTAACCTTCGAGTGGTCCAAACTAAAGTGCAACATAGCTTTTCAATTGGCGAGTACCTTGTTTCACAATCGGTGAGCTTTTTGCTGAGGTAATATATTGCTCTTTCTTTCCTCTCAAACTCGTCATGTTGGCCTAGTACACATCCCATAGAGTTTTCAAAAATTGCCAGGTTCAAGATCAATGGTTTATTAGGACTCGGTGGCATTAGGACTGGAGCACTAGATAAATAATGCTTGACCTTGTCAAAAGTTTTCTAGCATTCATCTTCCCATACACCTGGGTTGTGTTTTCTAAGAAGACGGAATATGGGATCGCATTTCTTAGTTAACTGTGAGATGAATCGAGCGATGTAATTTAATCTCCCTAGGAAACCTAAAACTTTTTTTTGTGTACGGGGTGGTGGTAACTCTTATATGGCCTTAACATTGTCTAGGTCAATCTCAATTCCCCTCTTGCTGACCTTGAAGCCTAATAACTTGCCCAAAGTAGCTCCAAAAGTACACTTGGTTGGGTTTAACTTTAGCTGAAACTTTCTTGACCTCAAGAACAGCTTCCTTAGGACCTTTACATGTTCTTTCCATGTTTGGGACTTTGCAATCATATCATCGACATAAACCTCAATTTCTTTGTGCATCATATCATGAAACAAAGTCACCATGACTCTTTGATAAGTTGCCCTTGCGTTTTTAAGTCCAAACGACATCACTTTATAACAAAATGTCCCCCACATTGTAATGAACGTAGTTTTCTTCATATATTTGGGATCCATCTTTTTCTGGTCATATCTGTATAAACCATAAATGAAGGAAAATAGTGAATAACCTGCTGTGTTATCTACTAGAGAGTCGATGTGAGGTAATGGAAAGTTGTCCTTTGGGCTAGCTTTTTTCAAATTTCGATAGTCCATACACATATGCACTTTTTCATCCTTTTTAGGAATAGGGACTATGTTGGCTACCCATTCTGAATATTTGACTACTTGGAGGAACCCAGCATCGAACTACTTTTTGACCTCTTCTTTTATCTTCAACAATACATCCGGTAGCATTCTTCGAAGGTTTTGCTGGACAGATTTGCATTCCTCCTTTATGAGGAGTTTATGTACCACAATATCGGTGCTTAGACCCAATATATCTTGGTAAGACAATGCGAAGACATCCTTGAACTCTCGGAGCAACTCAGTAAGATCTTTTCTTGTTCATGCTGAGATATTTGTCCTAATTTTCACCTCTTTCTTTTCATCCTCATTCTCTAGGCTCACAATTTCCACTGACTCTTTGTAAGGAAAAATTTGTTTTTCCTCTTGTTCCATCATTCGTAGCATATCTGGAGAAAAGTCACTGTCTTGATCATCTTCAAAGTTCTGATGTTCTTTGAGAGATATATCTTGCTCAAAATGAGGCTCAGAGTTAGCAACAACGTTACTCATATCATTGATATCCAAAGATCTGTCAAAGGAATAAAATAGGTCCGAAGAAAAAAGTAAATTTAAGAATGATTGTATGGTATGAGTGCGAGTATATGTATAAAAGAATTCAAAAATGATTATTTGTGTAAATTGAGTATAAATAAATTGTTTGAAAGACGCATTTTCATTAAAATAATGGATAATATTCAAACGCCCTTTACAAAGGATTTCTATTGCTCTCAGCCCTAAAGCAATAGATGTGTGTTCAGTATTACTCTAGAGAGATCCTAAAGGATACATGGAGCTCCTCTATGGTCCAATTGCTTATAACGCTTCCTAAAGTGTATGGGCGAATTCTTGATAAGCTCCCTTCTTCACCTTCTTCTTTAAAGATAGCATTGATACGCAGATTCATCATGATTCCTTTAGTCTCTTTCTTCACTTCCTCGATCCTTGGCTTTGAATTAATTATTCCTCCAGAAATAAATGTTTTTGATATATGGGGGAAGATCATTGATTCCCACTTGATCTCTTATCCGACCAAACGTGCTCTTCTTCTCTCCTACTTCTTCTTCAACTCCTTTTTTTCTCTCTTACATCTGGCTTGTACCCCAGGCCAAAACAATCTTGTTTATCTACCAACATTAGTGCATTGATTCTCCCTTGGAGATACTTTCCTAGTCCATTTCCCGATAATGCTCCTTTCCTGACCGTCAGTTGCAGACCCATTCTTGTGTTTTGTGATATTTTTGGTGTAGGGATCTTGCTTTCTTCGACAATGAAGGTTGCGTTAACAAACTTTAAAGACCGAAAAGAGCATTCCAAGGCCTCTTCGTCCTCGTTGATGTAGGGTGCATCATTTCCTATAGATGCAATTATGTCTTCCTCCACATTGATTGTGATCAATTGACCTTCAATCACTAGTTTTAATTTTTGGTGCAGTGATGACAACACTACCTCTGCCGAATGGATCCATGGTCTTTCAAGCAAATAGTCGTAGCTTGGTTTGATATCCATTACCAAAAAGTTTACTTCGTATGAGTTCGAACTGATTAATAACAGTATCTCTATCCTACCTATTACCTTTCTTTCTGTCTTATCGAATGCTCTCACTATATTATGACATTCTTTCATGTGAGAACTATCAATCGACAACCTTTTCAGTGTGGTTAATGGTAGAACATTTAGGGTTGAGCCATTATCGATCAATACACCAGGTAATATGTATCTTTTACAGCGAGTGGTGATATGTAACGCCTTTGTCGACCTTATACTTCTTGGGGGTATTTCATTATTATTAAAAAGATGAAGTTACTGGCGCTTACATTACTAACCAGGCGGTCTAGCTTGTTCACTGAGATGTCATCAATTAAATAGGTCTCATTTAACACTTTCATAAGCGCGTTACGATGTGCTTCCGAACTTAATAATAGTGTTAAAATTGATATGCAAGCCGACTGTTTGTACAACTGTTGCATCACGCTATATTCACTGTACTTCAAGAATTTCAAAAATTCTCTGGCTTCTTTTTTTGTTACTAGCTCGTTGATTAGTGACTTAGGTCCATCGATCTTTTCTTTCTTGGGCTCTTTTATGGCTCTTCCCTTAAGTGTTTCGTTTTTTGTGCTCATAGGGTCATAGCTCTTTCCGCTGTGTGTGACGAGACTCATATATTGAGCTTCGTCTGATGTAACTTTGGAATTCTCACCTCCTGATATGATCACATCATAATTTCAGGGTACCATTTTGCTATCCTTATAGGGAAAGGCTACGGGTTTTTTTTATTATGACTTTGGGTGCTTGACCCCAAAATTTCTCTTAGTTGTGCCCTCTTCGGAAGCACATACTTCTTCCACCCCTTCATCTTCTTCGAAAAATTATAGTTCTTTCTGATCCATTAAGCCTTGTATTAAATACCTGAATTCTATGCAATCTTGAATTTTATGCCCTTCAGCAGCATGAAACTCGTAATAATTCTTGGCCCTTATCTTCCCCATCTTGCGCAATCAAATATCTATTAACCATCTGATACCAAACTCATTTCAATGATGATTTGACCTCTCCAACATTGGTCTTAACCTTTCTGCTTTTCCTTTTTACGATCACTTTTACTCCCTGATCGGGATGATTGGGCAAAGGGTTTCCAACCACGTTGGGCCTGGTCTTGTCCAATTTTAGAACCCCTATCTTGATCAACCTCTCCATCATCTTTTCGAAGGAAATACAATTCTCGATGGAGTGTCCAACTACCCCTGCATGATACTCACACTTGGCGTTGGTGTCGTACCATTTTGGGAACGGGTGTAACACTGGTTTCACGTAATATGGAGCCACTACATGAGCCAAATAACTTTTGGTAAAGCTCCTTGTACGCCATCAAAATGGAAGTGAATTGGATTTTTTCGATGTTTATCCTTAAGCTCGATTTCGACTTTAGAGGATTTTGGTAATTAGTTATTGGGGCTTTTGATTGCGCCATCATAACTTGTTTTGCATAATTTGGCCTATATATGCCCGTATTATTTATCTCAGCATCCTTTCTCCTAGGAGCAGTCTCTTGGTACTTTCCCAGCGTCATCTTTCCGCTTTTGATTGCACTCTCAATCATTTCTTCGGCCATGACCATATCCGAGAAACTCCTAGTAATGATTGAGGTAGGGTGCTTTCAAGGTGTGAACAAAGAGCATAGTCGTCCCTTCATCTTTAGGCATATTGCCTGAAGCTTTCACTTGGCCTATTTTTCATATTTTGCAGTGTAATTCTGTCGGGAGTTATGTTAGTGACGTGACCATATTGTTTCATGAAGGCCTGGACCAAGTCCTTCCATGAACTAATCCTTGCACGACTTAACTAGTTGTATCACTTTGTCGTGAATCCTACTAAACTGTCCTGGAAAGAGTGAATTAGCATTTGGTCGTTGTGAACATATCCTGTCATCTTCCTGCAAAACATGCTAATATGCGCCTCCGGACAGCTCGTCCCATTGTATTTTTTGAATTTTGGGGCTTTAAGGGGAATTATCAGGTCTAGGATTACACTTAATTCCTTAACATTCATTCCGCAGAAAGTTTTGGCTCCTTCTATCGTCTTGACTTTATCTTCTAACCACTTGTAAAGCTCCTCTATATGTCTGGAAAGCTCCAATTTTGTTATATTATCTCATCAAAATCAGGGACGACGAGATTTGTCACATTATCCCCTAGGTTAAATCCTGATCCAATCGGATAGTTGTTCGGGTCTGATGCGCTAACGAGATGTTATTGTGTTCTCATGGTGACTAGAGCTCCTCGAGAGTGTGATTGATGGAACTTGATTATGTACGGTGGTAAATCCTGGAGGGTACCTAGGGTCATCACTTCCTCTCTTTGGCCTATTGTAGGGTTCTTTCCTTTATCTATCTCCTCTCTTAATAGTTGAGTTAGCTGACTGATTATGTTCCCTTGAGACTCAGTGATTTGGTATCTAATGTCTTGTTAGACGCTTGCCAATTGGTTTTGCAGTTGTGTCTACATTTGTTCTTCCATTTCCTTCTGCATCTATTCTAATCTTTCTATCCTTTGATCCATTGCTTTTTGGGTACCGTAACGATGTGAATTCTCAATGGTTTCTGGTTTAATTGTTGAAAATTTTAATTAATTAGAATTGTGGTGTTAAAAATGAAAATACAATGCGAATGAATGCTTGTATGCAAGGAAAGAAAGGCATTGATTTTGAATTCAATTCCATTAGAACAACTTCACTAGAAAACAAATTTCTTTACATAGAGAAATTTTACATAAATGACTTTGCCTTAATGCTTAAAGTCTTGATTTTCTTAAAAAGCCCGACTAGTTTTTGACCCCGATATGATTTTGATTCGTATTGCACACTTAGCATATCAGCTTCAACGGTTAGCATTTGGGTGAGTGCTTCGCCTATAACATAATCTCTATCTTGAACTTGCCTCTGATCCTATTGAAGGTGCCATTCATTTGTCTCCAAAGTTATTTCAAGAATCTCGAATCGTATCTCTTTGTTCTATAGTGAGTCCTCAAGTTTTTCCACTCTTTTCCTTAAGTCTTTATTCTGGGCCTGACTTGCCTTGAATTCTATGACGGAGTTTCGACTGTGATGTCTATGTAAAGATTCTTTTAACTCGGCTATTCGGGCTTCTAGCTCGGCTATTTGGGCTTCTAATTCTCCTTTTATAGCATTCTCTTGAACTTGGTCATCTTGGAATTTCCTTTCCATTGATTCGCTCTATGTTTTTGCTCCTGAATCTCTTGTTGCCATTGCTCTGACATCTTACCGAGCCCGGCCGTTCTCATATATAGACGAAGTTTTTTGTAATCTTTCTTTAAATCTTCTAAGTCTTCTTCAGCTTTGTTCTTTCCCTTTCTTAACTTTTTAGCTTCTAGTTTATGGATATCCACATCCAATCCTAATTGCATCTTTTCCTCTTCCAGAACCTCTATTCTCTTCCCAAATTCTGAGTTTTTTCTTTCTAAGTCTTCTTTTATGATATCCAACTCAGATGGAACCACTTGCAAGTACTCTTTTATCGGTCGAGTATCTTCGAGATTTAATACTAGAGTATTATCATTGACTCTTTTGTTCTTCCACCAATCGTATTTCGGTGTCATCATCGGGTTTGCAGCGAACACTTTCATCCTATGCACTTGATTCCACACTTTTGATATCTCTCTGACCCTTTTCTTGTAGTTGTCTCCTTTGTATGCGAACTCACACTGGGCCAAAACCTTTTGTTGTCGGGATAAACTGTCTTGTCTTTTATTGCCTTAATATAAGTAGAGGGGTGTATCCTACAGCTCTCCATACTCCGAGTAAGGGAACCCAGTCGAAACTGCCACAACGGTAGAGAATCTCATCAGAGATAAACCAAGGTGCCGCCATTCAATGTCCTCATATTGAAGATTTTAAAGGATAGCCATCCACTTTTCCTCGGATATATTCTGCTGCCTTTGTATCGCTACGAATTCCTTCAAAGGCAAATAATCTGTTGAGAAAACCTTGTATGAAAACTTTTCTACCTTCCAAAAATGATTGTGAAACAAAGTCATTAAAAGCAGTGCACAACCGACGAACCTCCCCTCTCCTTCTCTTCAACAAGTGTTTAGCGATCCGAAAGTTTCGGCTAGGATTGTTGAGATTGGCATGACTCTCTTGCTAAGTCGGTCGAAAAGGTCAGTAATTGCAACTTCTACATACCCTAATGCTTTAGGGAAGATGACCCCAACCCATACATGCTCAGAGCGAAAATGTCGACACGTTTCTTCATATCTGAATGTGCTAGTATCAGATCTAGTAAACTTTTCCAAGTAATACACTTATTATCTCCTGTTACTTTGATCCGAGATGCAATCCATTGTTCACTCATTCCAGTTATATTCATCAACCTTTCAAAAAGGTCGAGACACATGCAGCTCTCGAGTAAGCTTTGTCAACTTGAATTCTTAGGCAACAGATTAATGTAGTGTATTCTTCGACTGTGGGTGTCATGTCGAAATTCCCGAAGGTAAAGTAGCTGTATGCGGGATTCCAATGTTGGGTGAGAGCTCGAAAGAGGTGCTTATCTATCTTTACCTCGAGTAAGTAGGGTAGATCTCCATATTCCTTATAAAATGTTTGTTTCATCTAGTCATTCCACTGACCCCAAATGTTTCTCAACTCTTGCAAACTATTTTTGGTTACATTTACTCGAGTATGATCCTAGAATTCTGATAAATGCCTTTCCATCAAACTGTCTCCCTTCTCACGGTGTCTTTCCTCCGACCATATGTGCATAGCCATATTATCTTCCACTCTATCAATAAACTTGTTTTCCATGACAAGCTCTCTATTTGCTAATCGAGTATGAATCAACACTTTTTCTATGATGAAAATGCAACGAAAATAAAAACGAAGGCAAAATAAAGCAAGCTAGCATACTAAACACAGAAATTAAATTGAACAATAAAATTACAATTAAAAGCAAAAATATGTCATAAAAATGCGTTTCTCCTTTATTTGGGTGACCGCCAAAGGTTTGGCGTGATGCTTCTTAGGTTAGGCTCTTAGGGTCAACTATATGCGGTTTGAGTTCTAAAGTAAGGGTACTTGAACCATCAGATTCCTTTTTCCTTACCCATTATAGGCTCATATGGACGAGTTCAGTTCAGGGGGATGCATTTCCAATATGTTTGCACGAAAGTGAAAACTTCACGAAAATATAGGTACAGATGTATTTTCGAAAGCGATCCAATATCCTGCACAGAGGTGAAGACCTCATGAAGGCATAGTTTCTCACTTCTACTTAAGGGGTAAAGTAACCGATCAATGCAAATGCATGAAACCCTTACTTCGACAATGAACAAATTTAATTTAAAAATTAAACGTATGAACACAAAATGCAAGGATCGCAAATTAAATTTAAATCAAATTCTCAATGTTCAATCAAAAAGACCAAAAATAATTGACTCGCGACTTGACTCTCTTATTTGTCCACAGTGGAGTCGCCAAGTTGTCGAAATTATTTTTTTGAAAAAAGTCCCGACTTTTATTTTAAAACTGAAAATAGAGTCACCACTAATTTTTTTTATCTGGTGTGATTGGGTCACCTTGAAAAATATTTAAAATTATTAAAATAATTTTGGTCTTCGAAATCAAAAGAAAAATGGGTTCGGGAGTCGGTTACGTATGAGGAAGGATTAGCACCCACATATACCCAAAATTGGTACTTAGTCGATTATTAGATGTCTTAATATTGAAAATCGAGAATTGAAAGAAAATTTAAAATACAATCCTTAAACATGTAAGTAGAAATAATAAGTAGAAATAATCTGGTAATTTTTTTTTTGAAATTGAAATCCAACGAAAAATGAGCTTTTATTTCGAGTTTATTGAGAAAAATCATATCCCATAAGTTAGGGGCACGATCTTTGGGATCCTCAAAAGATAAAAACATTCATCGATCAATTTGAAAATTTTAAAATAAAATTGAGAAATAAAGTCGTTTTAAAAATAAAAAAATGAGCTAGGTGTTGACTAAAAATTAAATTTCACGAAAAATAGATCCCTTTTTTCGAGCTAATTAAGTATAAAATCACATCTCGTAAGTTAGGAACACGATGTCTAGGGTACTCAAAAAGAAAGAATATTTTTTAATTTGTAAAAATATACACTATTTTAAAATTTAAAAAAAAGGGATACTCGATTACATAAGTTCGAAGATAAAATCGTACCCCGTAAGTTAGAGCACAATTTTATCGAGTTCCTTAAGTAACGAATATTACCTCGATTTTAAAAATATTAATTTAATGTAATATGCAATTTATTTCATTAAAGCATCTGGATAAACGAATAACAAATAAAAAAATAAAAATGGCATATGCAAATTAAATGCCAAGATTATATAAATAATACGAATAATTTAAAATGTAAAATAAATAAACATTTAAAAGAACAAAAGGATTAATTTTGAGGAAAGGTATAATAGGGGTTAGATTTTGAAAAAAAAGGTTGAATAAAATGGCAGAATAAAATAAGACAATATAAGGGTTAACTTAAAATCAAAATAAAATTTGAAGTGAAAAAAGAAATAAAAAAAAAGGTCAGAGTTGAAATACATGAAAGGGCAAGGATTGAGTGGTTAATTACCCAAAATCTCATACATGTGTCACCCCTTTAAGCAATCAAACAGTCAGAGGATTGAATTGCAAAAGAAATGAAATTGGAGGGTAAAATTAGAAAGCAAAACAAATCCAAAGGTTTGGACCTAATCAAACTGGCCCCAAAGTCTGGAGGACTAGGGGATCAATTTGCCCCTGTTCCCCAAAACGACAACGTTTGAGGCTACAGGCATCAAGCCAGAAATGACGTTGCATAGGGCCTAAATAGTGCTTGAAAGGACTGGATTGCAAATCCACGAAACATGAAGGGATCGATATGGAAAATCGACCCTTCGTTAAAAACACGAGGATCTTCTTAGGTGGGTCAAGTTCGATCTGGGTAAGGCATGAAATGACGTCGTTTTGGAGCTGTGGAAATAAGGCCAAAACGACATTGTATGAAGGCCCTATTTAAGTGAATTTTTTTCTTTTAAATTCATCTTAACCTTCATTTTTCTCTCTAAGACCTCTTAGGTCCGATTGAAGGACCGCCGTGGGCATCGCCGGTCTCTGTCGCCTACGGATATAGATTTGGATATCATCCGGTGTCAAAATCCCTAAAAAAAAAACATCCAAGACCTACGAAATAGGAAGAAACCTTTCTGTTTCCTTCTTGTTTGTGTGATTTTTCTTCAACGAAACCCCGTACGAGCATGGGTTTGTTCATGGGGTCTCCGTCTTGAGAGCAAACTTCCCTTTGATGATGGAAGAATGTCGATCGACAAAAGCTGGTTAAGTTTTGAAACCCTTTTTTTCTCTTTTATTTATATATTTTTATATATATGCGTATTTTCGAAAATAGAAAATAAAATAAATTAGAAGATGCTACCTTCAAAATGCTTCTTTGATTTCTACTGCTTTTTTATATATTTTTGTGTGTGTAAAATTACATCAATGGCGATTGGGCTTATTTATAGCCAAAATAAGTACAAGTTATTATTTTTTTGCATCGTCTCTATCTTTTGCCCTCTATTTCTTTGCAGGTCCAGACGAAAATGGTAACAGATTTCCCTGTCGATCGACACTAAGGCACATATTTCCATTTTTGGGGTGCAAATGTTAGAGGAGGCAGTCCTAAGGGCGTGGGTGGTAGGCAGCTCTGACATTGGGAGCTGTAGCTGAGCATAGGTTAACTTAAGGTTTTAGATTTTTTGAGCCTTTTGGGCCTTGAAAGGGTAATTGAGTTTTAAGGTGTTAGGTTAAGTAATTTGGGTTTGGGTTTGCAGTAGGTAATTGGATATGTATTTGGGTTTGGGGTTTGTATGTAATGGATAATGAGTTTGAATTTGTAAAGGACTTTTTATTTAAAGGATTTTTATTATTTATTTTTGTTTTATTTTTGTTGGGCCCGAACAAATTGGGCTCCAACAATTATTTTTAGTTTATTTAAGCTTACTTTTCTTGTAAACTTTGTATCCATTTTTTAAGCTTGAATCAGGTAATCACAAGTTATTTATTCTTTTATTTTTCTGATCTTTTGCTTCAGTTTTAATCTTTTTTTATTAAATATCCAACAATTGGTATCAAAGCTAATTATCTTTGAGGGTCTGTTTTCATAAAAATTTCTTCAATAAGCTTTTCATGACCTTCTCCCTATATTTTCACATGTGAAAACTATCATATTTGGGGTAGTAAAAATGAAAACTTATCTTCAGGCCTTTGAACTTTGGGAGGTTATAAATGCTGAAATAGAACCATCGATAGTGAGACCAAATCTTACACTTGCTCAATTGAGATAATATAGTGAGGAATGTGCCAAAAAAAACACAAGGTGATGTCTTGCCTACAAAACAATGTTTCAAACGTAATCTTTACAATAATCATGACTTGTGATTCTCCTAAACAAGCTTGAGATAAGCTGAAGGAGGAGTTTCAGGATTCGCATAAGACAAGGTAGCAAAAGATGATCAATCTCAGACAAGATTTTGAAAACCTCAAGATGAAGGAAGTCGAGACTGTAAAGCAATACGCTGACAGAATCATGGCAGTGGTGATCTAGATAAGACTACTTGGGGACCAGTTCGTGAATAGTCGAGTAGTTGAAAGGTGATCATCACACTTCTTGAGAGATATGAATCAAAGATATCCTCACTGGAGGATTCGCGATATGTAACACCTAAAACCCTAACCATCATCGATTTAGGGTCCCAAGTTACAGAACTTTACATATTTTTTTATACATACAAATCAATCACAAATCCATACAATTACAAACTAACAACTTAGAATACTAACTCCATTTAATCTTACACATTCATTTACAACATTTCAACCAAATCAGGGATCAAATTGAATCATACATGAACTTAGGATTACAATCAGAAATTTTTCCAACAAGGGTCACATGGCTGTGTGTCTCAAACACACGCCCGTGTGCCTGTTATACACGTCCGTATCTCTAACCGTGTGTCAGACCATGTGCAAGCTCGAAATACATGCACACTCCTATAACACCCATTTCTCAGTCCGGTCGTCGGATCCGAGGAGACAATCAGTACAATTAAGAATTACACTTTACCTCAAGTTATAATCTCCTATCATGACATTACAATGTCACATAAACATTTATGCAAGAAATTTTCTAGTTTAAGAATTATTCCTATTTAATTCAAGTGAAATCATAGTTTTTATAAAATCTGGGAGACTTCTATCGGTACCTGTTGAACAAATATCGGTCGAAGTCAAGAAGTAAGTTTTGGAAAATAACTGCAGTTTTCTATCGATAGAAGTTAAAGATCTACCGACACAAGTATGGGCACTACCGATACAACCCGCACTTCTATTGATACAAGTGATCCAACTACTGATACTATTATGAACTATAGATATTTTTAAAATCTTATACCGATACAACGCAAGTCAGTAGCCAAAGTGTAGTATGCCTTGTACTTCTATCGATACATGTATGAGTTATACCGAAACAAGTATGCAGACTTCAAGGTATCAACAATGCATAAACTTTTAACTTCCCAAAACAACTTATTTCATTTCTCAAACTAGGTCATACTTGCACAAATCATTTATAATTTATAATCTAGCATTATCATTATAATTTCTTATTTGACTAGCCACACTAATATATTATAACAACAAAGTTATATTAAGCATAATCCACACAACTTTAATCCTAACTACCATTATCAACCAAGACTCATTAGATTTAAGCATAAAAGAGTATATCAACAACATCCAACCTAGTATATGCTATATAAGTCAAGTGATATAAAAACTACCGAAAATACTCTTGGGATAGTGCGATTCATCAAGAGGATCTGATCTTCTAACAACAAAAATGTAATCTACAAAATAATAGACAGATTCACAGGTAAGCTTATATTACTTATTATTTTCTCATAATCGGTAAATCTTACCAAAATTAATTATTCAAATAATAAAAAGAAATAATTGAGATTACTTGAATCGATCATGATAGAATTTGATTAATTGTGGTTGTCACAGAATGTAGCTAGTCCGAGCCCAAAACAGAGTATTACTCATTTACACATATATATTATTACAAATCGCTTATCGTTTCACACGCCACATTTAGATCCTCATTTAATTACATTCAATGAATACTGTAAAGACGATTGGAACTCCGGTACACGTTTCATATTATGCCATAGTCTAACTATGGTCTTACATGTACATCTCCATGGTCCTGCCATGGTCTCACATTCATAATGTCATAACCCGGTTATGGTCTTACATTTAGAATGCCATAACCCGGTTATGGTCTTAACATCAGAATGCCATAGCCCAACTATGGTCATATCATCAAAATGTCATAGCCCAACTATGGTCTTACGTACATACACTGCCATGGTCCAACCATGGTCTTACGTCTGAATAATTACCATAGCCTCGCTATGATCTTACGTATGAATGCAGCCTATCTCCATTGATATAACGAATTATTATTTTCGTAACTTTTTTACAATTTCAGTTCTATCAAAAAAATAATTTAATATTAATAATTTTATATCATTTAAGCTCTAACATTCGTAAACAATTACAAATATAACTGAGTTCATATTAAATGAACTTACAGGACTAATTTGCAGTAACAGCTCAGAGTATCTCAATCAGTGATCAACATAATATCAATTCATTATTTCCATTTTCAATTACACACATCAATAAAATCTAACATTATCAATTAGGTCCATATATTACATAAGAAAATAATTATTATAAAATTAAACTAAACGAACTTAACTAAATTGCAGCAGTATACAGTGCAGGGACTATTTCATAATTTTCTCCTTGTCTCGATTTTCAACCCATTCTTGATTAATCAAGGGCACAAGCTTGGTTGAATATGCTCCTTCATTTTCTTAGGATTTTCGGCTAAGGAAGATGAAGAAGAAAGAAAAAAAAATGAATTTTTCACCCTTTTGTTTAATTAAATTAGGTTTAATTATGTAATTACACATTTACCCTTTTTAATTTCACATGAACTTCTAATTAAAAGTAGTCAAAACCGTCCACTCACCCTTCAATGGTCTAATTACCATCCAAGTACTTTAGCTTACCTTTTATTTACCATTTAACATTTCCATCTTTGAATTTCCAACTTCTGTAGCTTTTACAATTTAGTCCCTTTTACTTAATTAACTATCTAAACGATAAAATTTCTTAACCAAATTTAATACTATACTAATGACCACGTAAATATTAAATAATTAATATTTCGGTTTGATGCATCAAAGTTGTGGCCTCAAAACCACCATTCTCGACCATACTAAAAAATAGACTAATTAGTAAATATTTATTTAATTAGGATTTAATTACAATTTACCAAAATCTAAAGAATCCCACATCATTTCTATTATTAGGTCACTTAAGGAGGGTCTAATTTCACAATTGGTCCTTCAATTATATTAAATTTCAATTAAACAAACTTGTTTTCAATTTAACCTTAAACTAATTAGGAATAAATGAACAAATAACCCAAAAGTTAGTGGATTCAATCATATCCACCACCGCTTGGACTTTTTGACCATGATTTAATTATCATTTTGGTCCTTTTACTATTTTTAATCTATAGCAATTAACTTTTATCTCTTTTACAATTCACTTCTTTATCCTTAATTAAGAAATAAATCATCAAAATTACTCAACCAAATTTCAATTCACATATAATAAGACTATTTAAATATTTAATAAAAATATTTATAACCTTAAAATTTAGAAACGAGGTCATGATACCTCATTTTCTAAAACCACTTGACTTTTGAACCAAACCGCTTATACTAACTTTTAATTCAATAATTAAAATTCACTAATTTAAAATTCCATATAAAATTATTATTGAATCATATAATTTAAATACTCATTATATGAATTTACTCGTCGAATTTGTGGTCCTGAAACCACTATTTTTGATACCACTAAAAAACGAGTTGTTACACGAGATCTATCAACCATTTCACTCCCTGAACTAATCAATGCTATGTATGCTCAAGAACAAAGAACGACGAGCATAGAATAAGGACACACTAAGGTAATAGAGAAATTGCGAGCTCATCAAGTCAGAAAGGAAAAAAGAGCTGGTCAGATAAGAAGGGGAAGTCAAAGAAAGACAGTGGAAAGAGAAACTATCCATTTTGCTCGCACTGTAATAAGTTGGGTCATCTTGAGAAATTATTTTGGTTCAGACCTAATGCCCAATGCAAAAACTACAAGTAGCTTGTCCATGAAGAAAGGGTATGAAAGAATAAAGGAAACGCATAACAACAAAACCTTCAAGCACAAACTGTTGAAGTAAGTCAAGAAGAACTGATGTTCGTAGCATCATGTGAAGCCTACTTCGCGGAATCCTATGAACCCCTTTGTGAAGCCCAGTTCGCAGAATCTTGCGAAACAACTCGCGAAGTCAAGTTCACAGCACCATGTGAACGTTCTAATAAAGAAAAAAAATTGCTTGTTAATAGTGGTTGTACAAGTCACATGACTATAGATGCGAGTATTTTCAAGAGCATTGACAAAAGGTTTCACTCAAAGGTGAAAGTTGGAAATGGCCAATACATCGAATAGTAGGAAAACAAGATGTTTTGATTAAAACTCCATCAGGTACTAAACTTGTCACAAATGTTCTTTTAGTTCATAAAATAGATCGAATTTTGCTAAGTGTAGGTCAGTTGCTCGAGAAGAAAATATTATGTGGTATTCAAGGACAACCAATGCTTAATCCTTAATCCAAGTGGATGTGAGCTAATTTCAACAAACTTCATTAGCATATAGCAGCTAGTTGGATGAAACCAAGTTATGGCATAGGAGAATGAGACATGTTGACTACAACCAAATGTCCAAAAATAAATTGGTTGAAAATTTATCAAATACGGCTAATCATGAAGATGTGTGCGAGGTGTTCCAGATTGGAAAACAAGTGAGGCTTCCATTTCATGCGAACAGAGCATGGTGAGCCCATGAAAAGTTGCACTTAGTACATATTGACATTTGCAGACCCATGAAAACAAGTTCGCCAAATACCAATAAGTACTTTGTGTTATTTATTGATGATAGTACAAGGTTCAATTAGGTTTTCTTCATGAAGAACAAGTTTGAGGTGGTTGAAATCTTCTTCAAATTTAAAGCCATGGTTGAGAACCAAAGTGACTGCAAGCTCAATATGGTAAGATCAGATAATAGGCAGAATACACCTTAGAGAAATTTCAAAAATTCTGTGAATAAGCTAGTGTCCATAATCAATTGAGAAATGTGAAGACTCCACAACAAAATGGAGTAAGTAAAAGAAAAAATAGGACTATAATGAACATGGCTTGTTGCTTGCTGTCTGAAAGCAAATTGCCAAATGATTTTTCGACAGAGGCAGTAAACACTACTTTTTACTTGCTAAATAGACTTCCTACTAAAGTTGTTGAAGGGAAGACACCATGCAAGGAATGGTATGGTTTTAAACCCTTTGTTTCACACCTAAGAGTTTTTGGCTGCACTTCTTTTGTTCATGTTTTAGAAGAGAAAAGAAGCAAGTTGGACAGTAGATCGCAGCCAGGGATTTTTGTTGGATATTCTTGTGATAAGAAAGGATATAAAATTTATAATCCTTTCACCAAGAAAATGATTATAAGCAGAGATGTGAAGTTTGATGAAGATAAAATCTTGATGTAACATCCGCGTTTTTGAACCGGAGTTGGAATAGTATAAGGAAGGAGTCAAGAATTAGAATATGTAGCTAAAATAAAAAGATTAGGAAAATTTAAGGATTAATTAGTAATTGTGAGAAAGGAGGAAGCATTAAATAGCAATTTATCCAAATTGAATTATGAGTCATCATGTGAATTAGATTAATTAAGGAGGGGAAAAAGAGTAATTTGGTGGAAGATATTTTTGGAGGTAAAGTTTTGGACCAAAGTGTAAAGTTGGAAGGCCTAAGGACTAAAAGTGTAATTTTACCATTTTTATTAAAGAGAGATATTTTAGTGGAAAATTCTAGAGAAATTGAGAAAAGAAAAAGGAAATAAAAGATGAAAATATCATCTTCTCTTTAAAAAGTCCAACCATCCATGTTATTCTTCTCCATCCAAACTTTTGCTTTTATTCCAATTTAGTCCCTTCACCATTGTTAAGCTCTCCAAGCTTCAAAATACTCCATTTTCTTTGAAATTTCCTTAAGAAAGGCATAGAGGAAAGCTAGTAGATGCCTTAATTTCCTTGTAGAGTCCACTTTGAAGTGTTAAAGTGGATAGGGATTGAATTAGAATTTTAGAAATTCAAGAACAAAGGTAAGAGATGATTCAATTTTCATGACATACATGTAAATTTACATAATCTAGCATGAAAAAGTATTGAATTTTAGTCTTAAGCTTATATGTGTTTGTATGAAATTAAAGAAAGAGGGAAGAAGGAGAATGACCAAATTGAAGAAAAAGGAAAGGAGAAAGCTAAGGTGTGAGAAAAAAATTATCTACAAGTGAGGTAAGTACTACAAGATTTAAATGAAAAACTTATTCTTTTTAAAAGTATATGATATTAGTATATGATTAATTATGATAAAAATAAGTAGAATGATATGTATATTTATAAGAATTGTAATTATGTGTGATTGAATAAAACATAGTGTAAAGAGACATGAAAAAGGAAACATGTTCATTAAAACAGTTTGGACAAAACAGAGGACTAACTTCGAAAATTAACCAAAAATTGTATAAAAGAGTTAAGAGTTTAATTAAATATGTAATTAAAGCTTATTGATTTTAGTTTCATATGGAAGAAACAGTGAAAAAAAAGGAATTGTATATTTTGAGATATACTAGTTTTTGTGTAACAAGGTCAGAGTAGGTTCGAGTTCCCCTGTTCTGATTTTGAAATATTATAGAAAAATGTATAAAAATTATTAGAGACTAAAATTTGTATGGTTAATTCTCTAATGAATCTATTTTCAAAAGAAATAGACGGGAACATTATTGGATTCCTTTACTAAAAGATAAATAATTTTTAGTAAAGAAAGGTTGAAACTGTTAGGCAACAGAGAAGGGGTAAGTTGAAAGAATTTACTGTACAAATTGGCTAAAGTAAAAATTCTGAAATTTTTATGGTAAAAAGATATTTGAGTCTAATTTCAGAATCATTAAGCAGATTATAATTTCGAATTCTGTAGCTCAAGATATAAATAATTTAGTGACTGTGACTCAAATGTACAACTTTGAAAATTAATGTAAAAAAAAAAAAGAAAAATTGAATAGAAATGAAAAATTGATGCATATAAAGTGATATGTGATGAAATTGAGAAATGAGAATGAAATGGACAAATCAAAGGTTTCCAAAGTTATTAGTACCTAATTGTTTATGATATTTGGTTGTTATTTGGTTAAATTGATTTGTTATTGATTTGTATTACTATAATCTGAATTATTCATTATTTAATGTTTATTTTGATATTTATATTTAAAGTGAATATAAGGTAAGCATTAATATTGAGATGAATGAAAATTTATATTGAATTAATAATATATTTCAATTGAATTTGAATGATTTGTGATCAAAATTGAAAGTGAAAGTGAAAGTGAAATTGGAATTGAAAGTGATATGATTGTAAATTGAAAATCCCTATTAACTAGTCGGGCTGAGTCAGATATAGTTGGCATGCCATAGGATTGGAAGAGTTCAGGGATACTTCGACCTTGGGTCGATGAGACACTGGGTGTCATTATTTTACTTCGAATAGATTCGATGAGGTACTGGGTACCACTTTACTTCGGCTAGGCTGATGAGACACTGGGTGTCACTTTATTGCTTTGAACTATCCGATGAGGCATTGGGTGTCATTCTGGTGTGTTTGGTTGGATCCGTGTATCCGTCAAGGTCCGAATCTTGTTAATAGGGTAAACAATGTGAAAAAGAAAGAATGTGCAAATTGTGACATTGAGGTAAGTGAAATGATAATCACATGAAAGGTAAGTACAACATATGTATAAGAAATCAAAGAATGATAAAACTAAGTAAGCTAAGAGATTGGAATGGCTAAAATGTGAAATGAGGAAGAATATGTGAATTTATAACACTACTGTAAGTTAAATGTTATACACATAAAAGGTCTGTATTTTACATGAATAAATAATTATATGAATGAGTTTGAAATGTGTGATTAAAATATGAATGATTAATAACTCTTGTAGTACTTACTAAGCCTTCACTGGCTTAACACGTTTAATTCAACGCGTAAGTACAAGATCTCTGAGAAACTAAGGTTGGATTAGGTGTCTCTCATCAAATCACATCAACATTGGAAGATTACAAGACAATGTATTTTGAGGTAAAATGGAATGTACAAATAGTACTTATATGTCCTCGATGAATGGGTTATAAATGTTATTTTGAAATACTATGAACTTATGAAATGAGATGATGAATTTTGAATGGAATTGTGTTTTAGACTAAATTGATTTATTGGTAAAGTTTTTATATAATTTCAGGGGGTTAGTTTGAAGTTTCTAGCTATATTTCTTAATTTTAGAACAGAGATATCAATATTTTATGGTGGTATCGATATTTGCCCTGTTTTGAGTAAAAATTACATTTTCATTATTTTCAAACTGGTTTTAAGTCTTGATTTTGATTATACTTGATTATTTTGTGATATTTTGAGTAAAATGATTCAATTACACAGTATTTGAAAGAAAATTTTGTTATACTAGTTTTTAATTCTCTGACACTGTATGTAATACTCTTATACCAGATTTATACGTGTGAACCGGGTGTAAGGGTGTTACACTTGAGGTGGAATGCAATAGTGGAGGGGATGCGCAAACAAGAGGGTTCAAAACTCGATCTGAAAGCAATTGGAGATCAAACTGAAAATGATGCAATCGATGAACAACTAGTGCAAGCAACCATGTCTATCACTGAAATCTATCAACGGTGTAACCTGGCGAAGTTGGTACTAAACACATTTGGAGAAGCAGCTCAAGAAGCTGAATAGGGAATAGCTATGGAAGATGAAATCACTATGACCAACAAAAATGAGACATGAGAGCTGGTAGATAGACCAGTTCGCAAGAAAGTGATCGGAGTTAAATGAGTATTTAAAACCAAGAGAAATTACTTCACCGTTATGACATCTCAAATCAATTTGTTTTTGTTTGCAATTCACTACAACATTGTGTACGGTTAGCCAATCCATTTCCTAAATGGCGTCAAATTCATTAGAAGGGAGTAACATCAAATCAGTAGGAAAGTCATAGCCTTGAACTTTTAGAGGACACTATTTGCAAACCAGATCAGCTATAACACTTTGGCCTAAAGGGTTTGTTACTTTAACAATAGAATTGAATAAGCAATTATGTGTGTTCTTTATTTACTTTGTCCAACTTTTTTTCGCAATGACAATTGAAGTGGCCTCTGTACTTAGACACTTCCATTCAAATAATTTATTCTAAGCAATTAGCAACTGTAGGTTCCAACTTTATCCAACACATTGTACTCCAATGAGAGAATATAAGTTTGAACCTTGAAAGTAACATTGTTGAGAGAGATAGCCACAATCCCAAATATGAATTATAAAATGGAAATGGAAATAACAAAAAAAGCCTAAATGTAATATAAATATTTTTTAAAATAATTGTGATATAAATATTAAGTGTAAACAAAAATCATTCCGTGATTATAGTCTTAAGACTTAAGCCTTGAAATTTTCACAAGACCCTAACACCATGTTTGGTTGGAAGGAATGGAATAGCATTCCCTCCTTATTCATTGAATGTAAATATTCATTTGTTTAGTTGAATGTAATACTCATTCAATAGAATGACTATTACTTTCCTATTACTTACCCTCCAGTAATAACTATTCTTTGATGATATCAAAGAATAGTTATCCCATGCAACTTTGAATAACAAAACAAAATTAATTTCTAGATTAGTCCTTTGAAATTTAGACTCATAAAATATAAAAATAAAATATTTGAAATATTTTAATATAATTTAATATAAAAATAATTATATTAAGAATGTTATTAAATTATATATTTTTATTTTTATTAAATTATATTTAATAATAATCCTATTATATTTAATAACAATGATAATAATAATCATCTTCCTAAAAAAATTTTTACCAATGATACTCTGGTCATTTTAGCTTTTTTCTTATACCATTGCAACATCTATTACATTCAACCAAGCAATTGAACTACTGATTAGAGCTTTATTCTATTATAACTTTATTCCATTACAATCCTATTCAATTCAAGTGAATCAGACGTGTCGTAAAACTTTAGTGTCAATCTTAGACTAGAAATTTTCAAAAAGGAAAACGTAAATCAATAGTTTATTAATAAAATAATCATCCTTTTACACAAATTAATCTGAAATTAT
Organism: Kokia cookei; assembly: GCA_039519145.1. NCBI lineage: Eukaryota > Viridiplantae > Streptophyta > Magnoliopsida > Malvales > Malvaceae > Kokia > Kokia cookei. The sequence continues at coordinate 8,529,806 of CM076910.1, forward strand.
CAAGATACAATTTTGATTTGTATTCCAGCACTTGACAAGATTGTTTTTAATTGTTTAATCAATGTCATTAACCCCTTTTTTTAATAATAATAATATATATATATATTTATATAATTTCATATATTGATATGATAATTAAAATATTTATTATCTTAAATAAAATTTAAATAACGATAAATACTTTACTATTAAAAATTTGTCATTTTCATATAATTCATCAAAACAAAATAATGAAACATAGAGTAAGCATCGAACCTAATTTATCTTTAGGGCCTTTTTTTAATTTATGGGACCATTATTGGAGTGGTTTACATTTTACATCAAATCTCAAAGATTGTACGAAAAAATAATAATAAAATAGAAAAGAAACATATATATTAGTGTCATTGGTACTCATGATAATGTTAAAAAAAATTCATCAGACGTCACCAGAAATAAATATATTATGAATAATGTAACAATAAATCAAAAAGTACAATGGAAATAATGGATGTGGTGTCAGGAAGTTGACACTATTAATATGTTTAATGAAAAAGGAATACATTATTTAAAATTATGAGTTTTACATTATTTTCAATTATTAGGTCATGGTTTAGATTAAATTAAAACTATTTTTATTGGTGAAAAAAATTATCTTTTTAATCTCATGTGTTGGCCTGAATGTTTATTGTTTTAGGTATGGTTTAAATTCAAATCGTACTAATCGCATTATTATTAGGGTTTAATCTTCCCTTTATACTTTAATTAAAAAAAAGAAACAATCTCTTCAAATAGTTAATGATATTACAAAAATGAATAGAAGGTGTGATAGAAACTATTGAGTAATTATTATGTTCATGTAATAAAATCTAAAAAGATGTTGTCCATAAATTTTAAAAAAGAGATTTTATTTTTGATAAAAATAAAAATTAAATAAAATTGATGGTAATCTTAATTATCAATCTAATTTTAGTAACTTGAGTTGATTTTGACAAAAAATAACAAGTAAAAGTATCTCTACAATGATTTTATATCGATAATAATGTCCATTTCAATTGAGTTAAGATTCAATCGATTAAATAAATATTATATTTTCAATTGTAATAATTAACGAAATTTTTTTTATTTGAATTATTAAATATAATTAAAATATATTAACTTATTAATTCAACTCGTATAATGAATTTTTTTCAAAACATAGTTAAAGCACTTTTAACATATTCATATTGATTTTACTTTAGTTAATTAATGAAAGTTAACATTATTCAAAACAATAATTAAATGTCGTAACAGCTCGATTTTCAGTGGTGTCGAAAACAGTGATTTCGGGATCACAACTTCGACAAGTCGAGTCATAAATATTATTTATTTAATATTTATGATGTTAATATCATCATAGTAAATTTTGGTTAAAATATTTTATCATTTACTTAGTTAATTAAGTAAAAAGGATTAAATTGAGAAAAGTGCAAAGGTAGAATTATTTAATTGAAGGATCTAATAAGCAAATTAGCCAATAGTGGTTAAGTGAGTGAATTGTTATGATATTTAAAGTGTTTAAAAGTGATATTAATTAGGGTAAAGTGGATTAATTAGATTAATTATAAAAGCTTATAAATTTACAAAAATGTCATTGTATATATAAGTAAATTAAAAGGAAGAAAAATGAAAAATTCTCTTATTTTCATCTTCTTCCTCACGACTAACTTGGGAAAAACTTTGGGTTTCCATTGTTAGGCTTTGAGCTTCGATTGATTAAGTAAACTTCGTCTGTTTTTAGTATTTTTTATGTTTTTGAGTCCGTATTAGCTTAATCTAGCTCATACAAGGACTAATCTATAAATCTGTCAAATGTTAGAAAACTTGCCATTGTTGAAATTGTTTGTTCTTGAAAGCTTTTGATGTATTTTGAATGTTGATACTTGGATTAAATCTTTTTGTAAAGTGATTTTTGATTAAATTAGGGTTTAAGGACTAAAATGTCAAAATGGTAACATTGTTGTCCTTGTTGTGAAATAAATGGATTTGCTTGGATGTATAAAGAGACTATGAATATTCGGCTGGTATGGGTCTAAGAGGAAATGGGTATTTTGCATGTTTTGTGTTGAAAGGACTAAATTGAATAGAAAGAAAAGGTTAGGGGTCAAATCATAATTTTATCAAAAGGTGTTTGATTTGGTTAAATGAATTGATTATGTAATTCAATATGAGAAATTGAATGATTTGTGAATGTAGATTACAATCGTGCCACCGATTGTGGAAAAGGAAATTAGTCCTTGGGACCTTTCATCACTACAATCCAGTCCGGTAAGTTCGTATGTTTAAATTCTAACTTAAATTGCTTATTCTTGTAATAGAACTATTGTAGTAAGATGAAATGATAATCGAAATTGTGAAAGACGAGTGTGAAGGAAATACAAAAGTTAAACGGGTTTAAGCTATAAACGAAAGGGTCTGATGAGTAAGTGTCATCGTGAGTAAATGAATCCTTTACGGATTAAAGGTCCACTGACTATGTGTCATCATGAGTAAATGAATCCTTTACGGATTAAAGGTCCAATGACTAAGTGTCATCATGAGTAAATGAATCCTTTACGAATTACAGGTCCGATGACTAAGTGTCATCGTAAGTATATGAATCCATGATGAATTAAGGGTCCGATGACTCAGTATCATCGTGAGTATATGAATTCCTACACGAAACAAGGGGGCAATGACTATAAGTCATCGTGAGTATTAAATGAAATGAGTTCCAATACGAAACAAGGGTCCGATGACTTTATGTCATCGTGAGTAATAAATGTGAGTGAGACCTACCCTAGATGTAAACAATGTTCCATTCGGTTAATTAGATTTTTTACAACTCTTGAAGTTTGTTGAATTTATTTAACTTTATGTACTTACTAAGCCTTAAAGTGCTTACCTGTGTATTTGCATTTGTTTTGTAGATTCACTTTTGCTGTTCGAAGGATCATCTTGAAGCATCACACTATCCCGAAGTTGTTCGGTAGACTTTTACATCACTTGGTTAATATGGCATGTACTAGGATGATGTTACCTTTTCTTTTTACTATGAGTTGTGAAAACTTTGTTATATTTGATGAAATGTTGGGTGTAGTTTTAAGTACCTTGTATTGACATAAATCTTGTATTTGTGTTGTCTTGAATGCATAGTTAAAAGTTATGCTTATATGAAAATAATTAACTTGTGTTTGGTAAAATTCTTGAGATTTAGCTTACTTATTTCAGTAGAACCCATGTATGTTTTGGTAGAAGTGCAAGGTAGGAGAGAGGTTGTACATTGACGTGAGTTGTTTCTGTAGTTAAATTATGAGTATCGGTAGTTGTATGTATAGAAGAATAGGTAGTTTGCATGCTAATATCGGTAGAAGTTACAGAATGGAAATTTAGCTCTCTAGAGTTTTGAGTATCCGTAGATGCATGACATGTATCGGTAGAAATTATACTTGTATCGGTAGAATTAGTACAGGTACCGATAGAAATCTGCACTGTTTAGAATTATTCATTGAATTGACTACTATCGATACTTGACCATCAGGTATCGGTATAAGTCCCCTAAAATGTTAGAAATTCCACTTTTACCCTTGACAAAAAAAATTTATGTTTAGATATTGTTTTAAATTGTGAGATGATTTTTTTTAATTAAATAAAGATGTGAATAGACGGATATGTGTAAAACATGAATAGTATAAAATGAATGAAGACATCGGAATCTTAATCGACGACAATATTCGAGATTTATGTGTTACATTTAGTGATATCAGAGCTTACGATTTAGCCGTTTCTTAGACTGTATTAGTCGTGTTTGATGATTTAGAAGTACATGTCATATAAACCTATGATAGTGTGATATGGATGAATTCGATCTAATTAAGATTTTTATAGAAAAACACAGGATGCCTGACTCTAAAAAAGATGAAACTAATGAGGTAAACAATAATGCTCTGACTAATGACTTTGGGGCTAGTCATAGTGCATCAATATTACCGATGACAAAAAATGAAGTAAAGAATATGTTCTTCGGTTTGATGGGGCAATGGTTCACGGAATTCATGAGGAATAATCCAATGACATAACCTCCTATGGCTCCTGTCGCACAACCAGGTGCCCAAGCACCCCTAGAAAGATCTCTCCCACCTCCAGTGGTAGAATCAAGGCGTCGCATCCCTACAAATAGAGTTAGAAAATACGGAGCTGAAGACTTCCGAGGCAGTGTAGAAGAAGATCCTTCTAAAGCTGAATACTGGTTGGAAAATATGCTGAGAGTCTTGAATGATATGGCTTGTCTTGTTGAAGACTATGAAAGGTATGTTGCGTCATTGTTGAAGGATGAGGCTTATCACTGGTAGGCTATGATCGTAGCGATGATGCCTGAAAACGAAGTTACTTGGGATTTCTTCCAAACAGAATTTAAAAAGAAATATGTCAGCAAACGGTACTTGGATAAGAAGAAGAAAGAATTTTTAGAATTGAGACAGGGAAATAAAATAATGACAGATTACGAAAGAGAGTTTGTGAGCTAAGCAAGTATGCTAGAGAGGTGGTACTAACTGATGAAGCTATGTGTGTCCGATTCGAAGAAGGACTGAATGATGAGATATTAATGGTGGTGGGTGGTTCTAAAATTCGACCGTTAGTAGTGTTAGTTGACAGAGCTCAAAAGATGGAAGAAATCTACAACAGCAAGAGACAGAGAGAAAAGAGATTTCAAGAATCTGGAAAGAAAAACATTGCTAGGACCATCTCTATGCCACTATTGAAGAGATTCAGAGAAGAGGCTAGTCAGGGCCCAGTATCTTCGGGACGTCTGACTAGGAGTAAGTCGGGACCACCATAATCTAAATTCCAGAACAGACCCACAAACAGTGTGGCTAACGTTCGTAATATACCTAGTCCGATATGTTGGTATTGTAAGAAGAGCCATGCAGGTGAGTGTCACAAGATGAAAGGGACATGTTATCGATACGGAAGTGTAGATCACTTTTTAAGGAACTGTCCGATAAAATCTGAAGTAAAGGAGGAACATAGTGTAAAACCTCCTGCTATACCATAAAAGAATAGATGCCCAGGGCAGAGTAGCGGTAAAGGTGGAAACCGTGAAGATAACAAAGATACTATAGTCAGATTTGAGGCTCGAGCACCTGCACGGACTTATACTATCTGAACCCGAGAAGAGGCTATCGCTCCTAATGTTGTGACGGGTATATTCTATCTCTTTAATGATATTGTGTGTGCATTGATTGACCCGGGATCGACTCATTCATACATTTGTACTACATTAGCTACTGAAAAGAAATTGTCTATTGAGTTGACTGAGTTTGATTTACAAGTCACAAACCCATTGGGTCATAGTGTCAATGTTAATTTGGTTTGTCGTAAATGTCCACTGAGAACTCAAGATTGTGAGTTCCCTGTTGATTTAATGTTATTATCATTTACTGAGTTTGATGTAATTTTGGTAATGGACTGGTTAATTGAGCACGATGTAGTGGTTAATTGTAAATGAAGACAGATCGATTTGAAATGGTCGTCAGGAGAAGTAATCACAGTTGAGTCTGGGAAGTTAAATAATGGCACCAGAATAATCTCGTCGTTATCAGAACAGAAGATGGTTTGTAAAGGTTGTGAAGCATTTTTTGCTTATATACTTGATACTCAAAGTACCGGAACAGAGTTAGAACAGGTGTCGATTATCAAGGAATTTACAGATGTGTTTTCAAAGGAGTTACCGAGTTTACCGTCAGTCAGAGAAGTAGAATTCGACATTGACTTAGTACCTGGAACTACATCGATCTTGATTCCACCGTATAGGATGGCACCCACTGAATTGAAAGAGTTGAAGGCACAGTTACAAGAGTTGTTGGACAGGGGCTTTGTCCGATCGAGCATATCACCTTGGGGTGTACCAGTTTTGTTTGTAAAGAAGAAGGATGGATCGATGAGAATGTGCATAGACTATAGACAGCTGAGCAAGGTAACAATTAAGAACAAATATCCGTTACCTCGTATTGATGAGTTGTTTGATTAGTTAAGAGGTGCGATCGTCTTTTCTAAAATAGATCTCCAATCGGGTTATTATCAGATGCGAGTAAAAGATAGTGATGTGCAGAAAATCGCATTCAAAATTTGATACTGACACTATGAGTTTCTGATAATGTCATTCGGATAAACTAAGCTCCAGTAGCGTTTATGGATTTGATGAATCGAGTTTTTAAACCTCAGCTAGATAGATTTGTAGTGGTGTTCATTGATGATATATTATTTATTCCAAGTTAGAGACAGAACATGTTCAACATCTGAGGGAAGTTTTGCAAATAATGCAAGAAAAATAGCTATATGCTAAGTTCAGCAAGTGTGAGTTCTGGGTCCTAGAAGTGAGATTTTTAGGTCATGTGGTATCATCGAAAAGAATTTGGGTTGATTCGAGTAAAGTGTCAGCTATTCTCGATTGAAAGATACCTAAAAATGTTTTTGAGGTACGTAGTTTTCTGGGATTAGTAGGCTATTATCGTTGATTTGTGAAAAATTTCTCTATTGCAGCCTTGCCGATGACAAAATTGCTACAAAAGAATATTCAGTTTGTATGGTCAGAAAGGTGTCAGTAGAGTTTTGATCAGCTGAAGAAATTGTTGACAGAAGCTCCGGTATTGACATAAGCTGAAACGGGTAAAGAGTTTGTTGTATATAGTGATGTATCTCTAAATGGTCTGGGTTGTGTATTGATGCAAATAGGACAGGTAATAGCTTATACCTCCCGACAATTAAAACCACATGAACGGAACTATCCGACCCATGACTTAGAGTTGGCTGTCATTGTGTTTGCTTTGAAGATCTGGCGACATTATTTATACGGGGAGAAGTGTCATATATTCATAGATCGTAAAAGTTTAAGGTATCTGATAACTCAGAAGGAACTGAATTTGAGGCAACGTCAGTGGTTGGAATTATTGAAAGACTATGATTTAGTAATTGAATACCATCCAGGAAAAGCTAATGTTTTTACCGATGCTTTGAGCCGAAAATCATTATTTGCTTTGAGCAATGAATGCTCATTTTTCACTTGAAGATGATGGTTCTGTTACAGCAGAACTTTGGAAAAAACTATTATTTTTTACAGCAGATACGAAAGTTATAGGAGAATGACTCAAAGCTTATGGCTAGAAAAGGACAGATGCAGAATGAGGCAACTATTGAATTTACTACAGATAATGATGGAATGTTGTACTTTCAGGGCAGAGTATGTATTCCCGATAATCCTGACTTAAGACAAGACATTTTGTCAGAGGCTCACAGCAGTACTTACTCCATTCATTCGGGCAGTGTGAAAATGTATAACAACCTGAAGAAGATGTATTGATGGTCGGGTATGAAACAAGAAGTCTCGGAGTTCGTAAGTAAATGTTTGGTGTGTCAAAAAGTAAAAGCTAAACATCAAGTAGCGTCTGGACTGTTATAGCCTATTACCATTCCCAAATGGAAATGGGAACGGGTTACTATGGATTTTGTTACAGGATTACCTATGACGCCAAGGAAGAAACAGTCGATCTGGGTTATAGTAGATATATTGACGAAATCGACTCACTTTATCCCTATCCGAATGGATTTTCCACTAGAGAAATTGGTCGAGTTGTACGTATTTGAGATAGTACAACTGCATGGGGTACCGGCACCCATTATCTCTGATAGAGATCTACGTTTCACTTCGAGGTTTTGGGTAAGTTGCACAAAGCTTTGGGAACCTGATTGAATTTCAGTATGGCCTATCATCCACAGACGGATGGCCAGTAGAAACGGGTGATCCAGATTCTTGAAGACATGCTATGGTGCTGTATACTTGAATTTGAAGGTAGTTGGGAAAAGTATCTACCATTGGTGGAGTTTGCATATAACAACAGCTATCAGACCAGTATTAAAATGGCTCCGTTTGAAGCATTGTATGGTAAAAAATGCAAAACACCTTTGTATTAGTCAGAGTTAAGTGAATCTAAGTTGGTTGGAACCGATTTGATTAATGAGACCGAAGACAAAGTACGAGTGACCCGTGACTGTTTGAAAGCAGCATCTGATCGACAAAAGTCCTATGCGGATCTTAAAAGAAAAGATATAGAATTTGTAGTGGGAGACCGAGTCTTCTTGAGAGTTTCACATTGGAAGAAAGTGCTGAGGTTTGGTAGGAAAGGAAAGTTGAGTCCACGGTTTATTGGGTCGTATGAGATCATTGAACGGGTTGGTCTTGTAGTATATAAGCTGGCTTTACCATTGGAATTAGAGAAGATTCATAATGTGTTTCACGTTTCAATGTAGAGACGGTACAGGTCAGATCCTTCACATGTAATTTCACCTTGTGAGATTGAGATACAACCAGATCTATCATATTTTGAATAACCAATTAAGATTTTGGCTCGTGAAGTAAAAGAACTGTGAAATAAAAGGGTACCATTGGTAAAAATTTTGTGGAATCGACACGGGCTTGAAGAAGCTACTTGGAAAATAAAGGCTTCAATGAAATCACAACACCCTACTCTGTTCACTGGTAAGAAATTTTGGGACAAAATTTCCCTAAAGAGGGGAGAGTTGTAACAGCTCAATTTTCAGTAGTGTTGAAAACAGTGATTTCGGGATCACAATTTCGACGAGTCGAGTTGTAAATATTATTTATTTAATATTTATGATGTTAATATCATCATATTAAATTTTTGTTAAAATATTTTATCATTTACTTAGTTAATTAAGTAAAAAGGATTAAATTGAGAAAAGTGCAAAGGTAGAATTATTTAATTGAAGGGTCTAACAAGCAAATTAGCCAATAGTGGTTAAGTAAGTGGATTGTTATGATATTTAAAGTGTTTAAAAGTGAGATTAATTAGGGGTAAAATGGATTAATTAGATTAATTATAAAAGCTTATAAATTTACAAAAATGCCATTGTATATATAAGTAAATTAAAAGGAAGGAAAATGGGAAATTCTCTTATTTTCATCTTCTTCCTCATGGCAAACTTGGGAAAAACTTAGGGTTTCCATTGTTAGGCTTTGAGCTTCAATTGAGTAAGTAAACTTAGTCTGTTTTTAGTAATTTTTATGTTTTTGAGTCCATATTAGCTTAATCTAGCTTATGCAAGGACTAATATGTGAATATGTCAAATGTTAGAAAACTTGCCACTGTTGAAATTGTTTGTTATTGAAAGCTTTTGATGTATTTTCAATGTTGATACTTGGATTAAATCTTTTTGTAAAGTGATTTTTGATGAAACTAAGGTTTAATGACTAAAATGTTAAAATGGTAACATTGTTGTAATAACTGAATTTGCTTGGATGTATAAGGAGACTATGAATATTCGGCTGGTATGGGTTTAAGAGGAAATGAGTATTTTGCATGTTTTGTGTTGAAGGGACTAAATTGAATAGAAAGAAAAGGTTAGGGTAAAATCATAATTTTACCAAAAGGGGTTTGATTGGGTTAAATGAATTGATTGTGTAATTGAATATGAGAAATTGAATGATCTGTGAATGTAGATTACGACCGTGCCACCGATTGTGAAAAAGGAAAATTAGTCCTTGGGATCTATTCACAACTACAATCCAATCCGGTAAGTTCGTATGGTTAAATTCTAACTTAAATTGCTTATTCTTGTAATAGGACTATTGTAGTAAGATGAAATGATAATTGAAATTGTGAAAGACGAGTGTGAAGGAAATACGGAAGTTAAACGGGTTCGAGCTAACATTTGAAAGGCTGATATATAAAATTGGAACGCGTCGACTCAAAGATGTTAAGTGACATTGTTATCAAGAGGAGTCCAAGACTTGTACTTTTTTTTTTAACCAATGTTTTGTCTCATTGAATTTTCCTGATGAAAGTTTTTAACGAAGCAACTTGCAAAAGAAGTTTTTAACCACAATCAAAGTTTCATGTCTGTAATTACATCAAATAAAAGTTTATATATTAAATTATACATTAAATAAAAATTTATGTATAATTTTAATATTTATCCTAATAAAATATAAAAAATTCAGCATTTCATTCCACTAGGGGCACCAAAGGATTGGCAAGGCTCACTGCCTCTCAAAATGATGATAGCATTCAACTTTAACATTCTTAAAAATTTAGAATTTAATTTTATTTATTCAAAAGTAAAATTTCCATTCAAGCTATTTTCCAGTTTGCTAAAGTAAATTAGAATAATAATATTATATATCATCATACGGTTGAAATGTACAATATCGATCAACATTACAAGGAACTGTTTCTCATCCTCATTCTATTAAATCATAATACTACAATGTACCATTTTTGGAGATCAACGGTCTAGAATTTCAAGAGATCATCTTGAAGTGCATGAAAACAACATGAAATCCCCACACTATATACATAGTCAGACTGTTAAAAATCGAATGTCGATAATGACAATGTAAAAAGATCGCAAAGAAAAAAAATAAAACACACAAATTTTACGTGGAAAATCTTTTTGGGAAAAATCATGGACAGAGAAAAAAAAAATTTACTAATGTCGAATTCGAATGATTATACAAGAGGAGTTTCAACCACATCTATTTATAGGTTGAAAAAAATATAATTCTAATAAATGCAAAATATATTATACTACTAAATCTTCTCGAAACATAATATATTTTATTTAACTTGACTTGCAAACAATCTATTAGATTTTGTTTAACTTAATTTGCAAACAATTTCTTAAGGTCACACAACTCTGACAATTACAAAATACAATAATACGATGAGCATTACAAGGACCTGTTCCCACATTTTATTGGTAATAATACTATATTTTAAGCATCAACATGTAGTGAATGAAACAACAACTGAATCCCATGTTGTGGCTTGAGTGTAATAAGTGGTAAAGGTGAGTGAACATAGGTAGGGGAGAGGGTGAAAGTGTAGCGTTGCAAAATCATGGAGAGGGCAATTTTTGTTTCAGTGATTGCAAAGCTCATTCCAACACAAGATCGTGGTCCCAATCCAAAGGGAAAAAATGCAGCCGCATTGTAGTTCGTAGCTTTGGAAATCCCTTCAGCGAATCTCTCTGGTTTAAAGAGATGAACATCGTCTCCCCATAAGTCAGGGTCATGGTGAAGTGCCATGATTCGGATGTTGAGCAGTAAGTCAGTAGGCAAGACGAGTTTTCCAAATCGGACTTCTCTTTCTACTTTTCTAATCGTGCCAGTTGCAGGAGGATAGAGTCGTAATGTTTCATTGATAATCATTTGAATCTATTTGAGAAAAAAGAATCAAAGGAATCAAACTATAATAATTGAAATGGTTAGGATTTGAATAGTTTGCTTACGGTTTTTAGTTTGGCAATCCCTTCAGAATCTGGGTTTCCTTTGCCAATGATCTCAATCACCTCTCTTCTTGCTTTGTCTTGCCAATCCGTGTGAACTGCTAAAAGCAGGATTGTCCATGCGAGCAAGGAATTAGTTGTTTCTTGCCCAGCAAAGTAGAAAGTTTTACACTCATCTACCAAATCTTGTATGGAAAGCTTGTTGTTCTCGTCCAAATCATGATAGGCATTTACAAGTAATCCCAGAAAGTCACGGCCGAAGCTGTCAGCTTCTCCTGTTACTACTTCCTCTTCCCTTTTTTTAACAATCTTCATCACAGAATCATGTATCATTTTCGCAAGTTTATCTGATTCAATTTCATCAGAAGACTTCCAGAACCGGCTGCAAAAGCAAACTAATCCATTGTAAGCTAAAGTCTCTAAGATTAACAAAGTAAGGCTTAGATGAACTTACTTACCTGATGATAGGGAGCCTTGTTTTAAAACCATTTCTGCTTGCAATTAGTGACAACTTCGTCAACATCTCGAAAATCTTCTCCCCTTCCAAGTAACTGCTACTAAAAGCTGTTCTGGATATCACATCTGAAGTCAATAATTTGAACTCTTGGAACACTTCCATCTCTTTTCCTACCCGACCTTTCCATTTCTCAAGCATTGTTTCAACGCTAGCAACCACTGCTGGAATCATGTTCTGCAGAAACCATGGGCCATTATCTCAGTTTGTAAACGTTGTACTACAATAATTATATTAGCAACTAGTGATTTACTTTTAAGCTCTCCCCATGAAATGCATAATTGGCCAACTTCCTTTGCCTTGCCCATTTCTCACTTTCGGTTGTAACAAGACCGTCGCCTAATATCTTCTCAAAGACACCTGTAGGCTTCCCCTTTGGAAAAGCTTTTTCACTGTTTCTCAGCACCTCTTTTACCAGTTCTGGGTCTGTAGTTACCAGTTGAGGTCGGACTCCATCCCAACTAAGATAACTCTTCCCTAATAAAAATGAAAAAAAAGAATTCATTAAAATCAGTTCATGGAAACTGGAGGTTAATCAGAAAAATATATTGTCTCACCGTATTTGTTGATCCAGGAATAAACATGAGGCATCACTCTAGGAAATATATCATGTGTCAAGGCCATAGGTTTGCTAAACGCTTCCGTTCGCATTGCCGCAATTTCTTTGTTGTTTCCATGGATAAATTCATAAGGAGGTCCTCTGATTCCCTGTGAATTCATGATGAGCTGTATACGATAAGGTATCCACCAATACTTGTAGAAGACATTGAGCAGAGCTACGAGGAGGTAGACGCACAAAGAAACTGTGATAAAGATCAGAAGCTTTCCCATGGTGTCCATTTTCGATGAACCAATCAGATTTTGCTATTGAACTGAATCGACTGAAATTTATTAAGGTTTGAAGGCTTCTGAAACTCTTTTTTCTTTTAATTTAATGATTAATGGTTAGCGATTATAAAATTTAACCACTTAATTGACAAATATTTTATTCTCATTCGTCGTACAAATAAAGCTTAAAGAATTTTTTGAAGGAGAATATTTGTTGGGGTTTCGACCAGATAAAATTTTTTAGAAAGAAAATATATTTTTACTTAATTTACTATGCAAGTAAGCTCTTTAAATTTCAGATACTTCACAGGTTCATTGTACCTTTGTTCACTAAAATTAATAACATCGTCATTTCCTGTGAACTCGTTAAATTATGTGAGTTCATCAATCTGAATGAACTCACTAAATATGTTCACAATATAAACAATCAAATTCCAACAATGTTTGATTCAATATCATCCGAAATAATTTCACATAAAATATATAACAATAAACCACAAAGTACCATGCAGAGACATGGATATTAAGGATGTGATGTCATGAAGTTGACGTTATTAGTATGTGAATGAAACACGTGGTTAACTGAAAGCAAAAGAATGTTAGAATAATCGCTATTATGATTCTCCTGAGGCCAAAATCTTAGGCAACGAAGCATCTAATTTTGTTTTCTCTTCAGCTTTTGACCCATAAATGAATGGGTAATTTCGAATCAGATTAGCAATGCAGCATTAATCTTCCATAGATTTTCAATTAATAGAGTCAGAGGAAATCAAGTGAAATATGGGAAATCCAATAAGCACGCGCTTATTTCTCTTCATATTCTTGAACAGATATTGGTTCCAGTTTGATATTGGATTGAAAAAATTAAAATAAAATATATTAAAATTTGAATAGACAAAAAGAATTTTTTTAACTACGGTTTATAATTTGTGTAAACTAAAATATTAAAATTTGAAAAAGAAAAAAAGAGTGTTTTTTCTAATTACGGTTTATAATATGGGTAAACTGTATCCTGTTTATGTTTTGATCATTCCAGCATCCTTGCTAGTACGTTTTCCCAAACCATAATCTAACTTGTCGGAATCAATTGGGAATTAACTGTAGTCTTTAACTGTGTGGCCATAGACAATTCCTTCGATTCAAATTCGTCTAAGTCAACTTTACTTTCTAAAATTGAGAATTCTCGTAGAAATTCTCCGAAACAGCACAAACAAAACAGAAGCAAAAAGAGCCACAAGAAAACTATACACACCAAGTATTTGAGTAAATGCTCTCAAATATATTCTTCAACTCAAGAATCGAATACAATGGGATGATTACAAATGACAGGAAAACATCTATTTATAGTTGAGCTCCTCAAATACAAACATACAGATGAAATTGCACAAAATTTGTCCGTGTGGTAATTGTATCTGGTGGAAGTGCATCTAACCAAGCTTTTGCTTGTCCATCTAGAGCGAATGAGATTAACAACAGTTTGACAGTCTCTACTACAACACCAGTGTGTGAGGTGGTACTGCATATATGTTCAAACAACTGGAGAAAGATCCTCTTTTCTATAATTGGCAAACTTGAGATTCGAAGAAATCCATATTAATAATGAAGGACTTTAATTCAAAAAAAAAAAAAAACATTAGATAACAGACCGAGTAATGCTAGTTCGTAACCAATTCATGTCAGAACACATTTTCCCTAGCATCTGCATCATTTTGTTAGAGGTTACTTAACAAAACACGTATGTTATTTCATCAACTTCCCTTAATCTGCATCATCTATATTACCATAAGAATCTACTGTTAGTCTTGCTGGATAGGTGGATAGCTCTATAAGTACCTCCCTATATGTTGAAATCAAAAGAAAATAGAAGAAAAATATTAATAAGAATAAATAAAAAAGTCGTATATATAATTTCTTAATTTCCTAACTATTTTATTAAGATGTAAAAATTAAAAATCAACTTAGTAACGTTGCCCCCGGGCAATGAAGTCAACAACTTGATCACCTCTAGATGTACTAACGTCCATGGTATGAATACTGCAACTAAAAAATGTGAAATTGAGGCGATGTCCGCAAATATAGGGGTTAGATTGTAATATAGTTACAACGGAGTGGGTGAGTCTTTTGAACATCATACCCAAGGGACGCGAGTACTAGATTAATTCTAACCAAAATGCAAATAAATCTAATTAGTACTTTAAATAAACTATATTACGAATGAACATAATTAAAGGGCTTTTGGTTATAAATAAAAAAATAAAAAAAGCATAAAAAGAAAGACTCTGGAAACCTTATTTATAAACTTGATCAAATCTAAGCATGAGTGATTCGCTCACTTTGGTGCTTATAACTAATTCCTATTTCAGTTTTTTATTTAATCAACTAGTTATTACCCTAGTAGGATCTCTTGATCTTCTACCAAACTAATGAGTCAACAATAACTACTTATCTCTCGACCTCACAGTTCAGACTGTTTTGGGGCTAAAGTGTTCACAGATAAGCCATACCAATTTTGGATTAATTCCCACCTAAATGACTTCCTAGAATCATCAAGCCTAGGATTTATGTTCTTCCTCTCCCAAACAACTGATCCACTAAGAAAACCCTACATAGTAATCAGTTAATCATACCTCCACTAATTAATCCCCCATAAGAGGATTAGTTCCTCATAGATTTCATAAACACAGTAAACTTGATAAAAGACATAGACATTAAGAATAGATCAAAATAGAGTGTAAGGATGATGTGTTGTTGGGAACATCAAATATAATCTATTTCGAAAATTAATATAAATGACAGTAAAGGGAAGTAGGGTTTAATCCTCAAGGACTAGAGTGTAAAGAATCTTGTTTGTTGAGATCGTGCACGAAATCTAGCCCAAGAAAAGCGTTGAAATCTAGAGAAAAAAAAAACAGAATTAAAAAAAATAGAAATAGAGGTGTTGAAATAAAATAAATTGCATAAAATAAATAAAGTTGAAGGAAGAAAGGTTCTATCGATGTTTAGAGATCCAGTCTCTGGTTATCTTGATTCTTCCTCAATTCAATTAGAGACTTTGGATGGTTCTTCTCGTGCTCGAATAATCTAGTTATAGTGGAAGAGGACGCCTATGACCACCAGCTCCAGATATAATTTTGACTTTTAAAGGAACCTGACTTAGCCAACTGTCGCTCTAATGGGACCGTCTTACACTAGATAACCTTTTCCCAACGACGAATGCCACGCCGTTTTGTCTCTTTGGCTCAGCAACCTCTGACGCAGTAAGTTAGCGAACCGACTGTGCAATCTCCTCAAAACACATAAAGTTGACGTCGTTGCATAAGATGAAAAGATTTACTTTTGTAGGGGTTTTAGACGGAAGCGTCGATCTCGTAATTCAGAGAATTTATGAATACTCGAGTGAGAAGAATTAAGCACGGGTTCTAAGCCTCATGAACTTTAGAAGAATATTTGATAACCTTCGGCTAGAAGGGTTTTTAGTTGCTCATGTTTTTGAGAGAGAACACAAGATAATAAAAATAGAGTTTTTTTTATTGAAACTAGAGTTTTGAGAGATGAGGGATTTTTCAATGAATGAGAAGTGAATAATTCAATCACTCGACCCTCTATTTATAATACATATAAATTCCTACTTGAATCCAATCTAAATTCTAAAGGATAATTAGAATTAAATTTAAACATTACTTTCCTAATTGGATCCACTTTAAACTCTAAAAGATAATTCTAAAAAGATAAATATAAATTAAATACAAATTAAATATAAATAATATCCTAAATATTAATCCTAATAAAAATAAATTTTAAAATAAAATCAAATCAAATCAAGTATTTTTGTCCTAGAAAAACTCTCTTCAAGTCTTTCACCTTTTCACAACTTCTCTTTCTCTTCCAAAATCATGTTTTTTTGACTCAATTTGTCCTTTGTCTTCAATTTAATCTCTACAAGATAAAAGGATCACAAATAGCCCAAATTAATAAAATTATACTCACAAATATTTATAATTAATACCCAAAAATATGTTATTTTTAAGCGTTATCAAAGAAGAAATCCTAATTATATTTGATAGATGCACTATAGGAAAACAGGTTTTTAGCGGCATTTTTTTGGACCTATAACGGCGCTTATAAGCACCGCTAAATGTTTTAGTGGCGTTTTCGCAAGTGCCGCAAAAAATACCGCTAAAGATAACGCCGCTAAAAATAATGGCGTTTATGAAGAAAAACGCCGCTAAAGAACATGATCTTTAGTGGCGCTTCTCCCACAAACGCCGTTAAAGAATATGGTCTTTAGCGGCGCTTTCTCACAAACGCCGCTAAAGAACATGGTCTTTAGCGGCGCTTTCCCCACAAACTCCGCTGAAGAACATGGTCTTTAGCGGCGCTTTACCATAAATGCCGCTGAAGAACATGGTCTTAAGCGGCGCTTTTCTCACAAACGCCGTTAAAGACCATGTTCTTTAGCGACGCTTTTCTCACAAACGCCGCTATCATTAACATATTTTACCAGCTCATTTTAATTCATATAGAATCCGATTTTTCAATATTTTTTCTTGTAAATTCAAATCCAACCAATTTAGATCCATTTTCAATTGGATTTGTGCTTATCCCTCCTAACAATCTCGTCTCCGATTTCAAAGTTATTTGTTGTAAGAAATTTTTTTTTTTGGGATAAAATATAAAGAAAACTAAACTTCATTAGCCATTGAATAACAAAAGTTACATGCTACTGAGAGAGGATGATCGATCTCCAAAGGCTTAATACAAATGGATTCTACATAATATTTATGATCATGTTCCCCTACTGTAACATCTTGAAATGATGTTTAGTGGTTTATTACAGGAGTAGTAATGCCTGACTTAGTTCCAATTTTCTTCTTACATTCCATTAAAAGCTTGCTGTAAATATCCAAACCTTTAATTTGATTTAGTCCCTCTGAAACAATACAAAACCAACATAAAATCCAAGAATTTAATTTGATGCTCAACATAGGTGTTAGATATGTATTTCACCAAAAAAATGAAGATTCGAAGTAATGAAACCTCAAACCATAATTTACTTGCAAACACCTTAGCCTTCTTGTGATCACCCTCGAGCTTTGCAACATTTTCTTTTAAAGCAACAAAAGCAGTAGCACAAATGAAACCAAATTGCCTCATCCCCCCACCTAAGGTTTTCCTAAGTCTTCTAGCTTAAAAAAAACATAGAAAACAAAGTTTGAAGATAGATTTCGATATATAGCAGTGGACTTTTAACTAGAAAAACTTCAGATTTTATCTTACTAATAAAGCTTTTGGATCCAACAATGACGGATCCAACTGGAGCACCCAAACCTTTTGATAAGCATACTTACAATATTCAAAAGCAATGAAAAAAAATCTAAATCCATTGTTTATAAGATAAAGAAAATTTCAAGTTGAAGTTGTATTTCTGGCAAAAGAGAGTTTAAATTAAGATGAAGTACCAAGACCAAAAATGCAGCGTGTACAAGCCTGTTAACAAGAACTCCAAGTGCCTGACAGACCAATACTTCAAATCAAATAAAACTTAAATTTTCACATGGAAAAATGCAATTAAATCAATCTTAAAAATGAAACATAATAAGAAGTTTTGAATAGTAATTAGTCACTTATGATTTGTACAAATCAAAAAAATAAATTCATATCATAACAGTATTCAATTCAATGTTAGATTACGTAGGAGTGATCAATTTAAAGGTAAGTTTTCATGACTTTAGCTTATTAAATTTGTTTTAAAGTGATTAGATGTAAATATTCCTTAATTTCATTAGTAGGGTAATTTTTATAATTTTCTCTATTTTAAAGTAATATGACTTTATATTGTGAACATATCAAAGTAAGAATAACATATAAAGTTTGTATCATGTAAAAACTATATGAGAGTAACATAAATTTGATTCAATTTTTACTAAAATATTTTTAAATAATTTTTATAAAAATTTATTGCATTACTGTATACAATTTTAATATCAAATTTTTAATATTTTAAATGTGGTTTAATATTTTGAACTTATATCCTATATTGTTTGGACATTAGTATGGAGATACATGATCCTCCAAAAAACATTAAATAACTTTAAAAGAATTGAAGATACTAAAAAGAAAGAAAGCACATACTAAAAAGGTAGGAAAACTCACCTTTACAGAGCCATCAAACCCAGCTGACACCCATAACTCCAGGAAAGTATATATATAGTGTTGGATGGCATATGCGTATGCACATGACATGAGAGAAAAGGATTTGACATTTTCATTGGATGATACGGCTCTTGTCTCTCTCAAGAACCAGTAGATAAGGAAATATAATGCATGCATGTGGTCCATAATATGTAGAAAATATGACACTCAGTCGATTTATGTTTATAGATAGCAGTACAATTGCAATGTGATTGGGGCCATAGAGATTTTCCATTATCTGCAACAAAGAACCAAACCATTATGAAAATCTTATTCAAAAGTTGATAAATAGCCAAATGAGATCAGAGAGAGAGTTTTGAAGTTGATTGTTCATACACAAAATAACAGTTCAAAGTAAAAACATTAATTTAGCTAATAAAATTAAATAGCCCTGAAGAGCTATTCAGGCCATATTCTTTGTTGTCAGTAATAGACTATTCCAAAGAATACAATTACATGAACCAAATGTATAAATTAGTGTAGCACTTTGAATAAGTCAGGAATCACTTGGCTATTCATGCCAACCAAACGTGTTGTGATAGTAATCTTCAAACTCTGCTTCATGGTAGAATAATAGATAAAGAGCTAAGTGCATTTATAACCTCTTGAGGTCAAATCTTCCTCCATGTTAGCATGGTAAGAGTATAGCCATGATCTGCTACTGCTCTCTCTCCATGCTGCCGATATTCTGGCAAAAAATGGAAGTAAAGAAAGACTCCAAATTTCCAAGACTCCACTTCCATTTACGTCACCTTCTCTTATAAAAATTTCAAGAATCAAAATCATAAAACCCCCTAAACCTTGAATAAAACCATAAAGAAGAAAAAGGAAAACTCAACCCCAAAAGAGAGAATCGAAGGTGCAATTATTAAATGAATGAAAGTTGTAAGAAAGAGACTAATCAGGAGATTTGGGGTTCGTTTTTTGTGGAATAGTTAAACAAACTTGAGACTAATAGGAATGAGTTTTTTTTAAGAGGAATCGAAACTAATAGTAAACCAAAAATTAAGATAATTGATAACAATATCACATAATATTAGCAAACAAAATGGTAGTTCAATCCAATCCTTGAAACCAATATCATAAAAACATTATCAAAAGAAAACAAAGACTTAAAATCCATCAAAGCTTTCAACAAGGCTTCTTGCCTTCTTCACCTACATAGATCTCTTACTTCTCAAATGAGTTAGGTCCCCTCTTTTTGCCAAATCCAACCACTGCGGTAACGAAGTGGCAGTTGTATTGCATCCATTGTAAGCGCGACCACAAGGCTTCTTCTTCTTGTCTTGCTTGGCCACTTTAAGAGTTTGGCCTCTCACCTTACCGGCACGAGCTAGAGATCCGTGAACCTTACCCATGGCGAATAATTGTCAAAAGACTGCTCTTTGGTTGCTGAGCTGCTGGCTTTTGATCTTTTTTTTCGCTTGTGACGGTTAGGAAAGAATGAACAAGACTAAGAATGGTTTTTGATTTGGGGATTTGGGGGGAAAGAAAGGATTTGAGGGAGAAAAACATAAAAGAAAAATAATTTAATTTTTTTAGTTTATAAAAGTTTTAAAATAATGGTTAATATTATAAGTTAATTTAATTTAAGATATATAAAATGTAAATAAATTAGCGACGCCTATTGAAAACGTCGCTATTGCCTAACCTTTAGCGGCGCTTATCTATAAACGTCGCTAATACTATGACCTTTAGCGGCGTTTATGATAAAGCGCCGCTAATGCTCTGATCTTTAGCGACGCTTCCTCATAAACATTGCTAAAGGTCAGAGCATTAACGACATTTTCCCATAAGCGCCGCTAATGCTCTGACCTTTAGCGGCGTTTATGGAAAAACGCCGTTATTGCTTTACCTTTTACGGCATTTACGGAAAAACGTCACTAATGTTTTACCTTTTGTGGCATTTTCTATCAAAACGCTGCTAAAAGTACCGCTAATAACTTGTTTTGCTGTAATGATGAGCGCATAATCCACAAAGAGTTTGGTCAACCTTACAAATCAAATCCTCCAATGAACATTAATGAAAATAAACTGGAAAGAAATCTAAAACCTAAAAGAAAGAAAAATAAAAAAAACTAAAATTACAAAGAAAATTGAGAATATCAAAAGTCGTCTTTCAATAAGTGTTTTAAGAGCCTATTTATAGAGTTAGGATTGTCTTCATCCTTTACCCTAAGTCAACTGATGTTCTCGTGCTAATTTTTCATTGTGCAAACCAAAATGCCCTTGGCTCGTAAGTGCTTCCCGTACAAGGCCGATGTCGAGACACCCTAGTGCCTGTGTCACAACATCGAAGGCAGTATGCATTGTTCAGGGTTTGCTTCAGGGGTGTGTCACAACATCCCTTGGCTGTGTCGCGACACCAAATGCAGTCTCGAGATAATTGCATTATACTCCTTAAATGGTCTCCTGCACAATCACTAAGTATATTAGCTCACCTTTAAGCCTCATTTGGCCCCTAAGTTAAATAAAAGGCTCAAAATACACTTTTTGGATTAAAACTAAAATATGAAAACTTAACTAAAACATAATAAAAATGCTTGTATTCAAGCTCCTCAAGTACAAAAACTAGTTTAATTTGCTACACCAAATTACAAAAGATCAATTCTCTCCCACCCATTCTCGTAACGTCCTCGTTGCATATTCAAAATGGCATTGTTTTGAATTGTCTTTGAACTTTCTTGATTTGGCTGATTCCCAAGTAGTCACTCTATCGGGTAGTTTCTCCTCTCGAAACATTGGCCTCAACTTATGTCTCCATGGTCACCTAACTTGAACTATTTCACTCTTTGGTACATCTCGTTCGCAAGAGCCCAACACTCTTACTTGTCCTTATTATGACTTGCCTCGATCAATAACCACTTGATTCGTACAAATAAGCTTAGATATCCCAAACTTGAACACTGAGTTAACCTTGAGTATTGTTGCTAACTCTAATTTGTAAGCCCCTCGATTTACCCACTTCAGAACTCTAAAAGGACCTTAGTGTCTTAATGTAAAACATTAGATATGTGTTTGAGATATTCTTAAAATTATTCATTATAGAATCAACTCAAATTTTTGCATATTTCCAATAAGCCTATTGTTGGTTATGCATAACCTTCCACATATCCATCATAGTTAGAAATTCTGACTTATTCATAGTGTTTGAAGAAGTGGTCATCAAAATGGTCAACTCAAGGTTAACATTTAGTTCAACTAGTTCATCAATATTTGGTTCCATTCTCGGTTCAAGGCTATTTGGTAAGCCTTAAGATTCTGCTTCTTCTATTCCATTTGCTAAGTCAGCTTCTGGTTTGTCTAGCTCGATCTGATTCAACTGTTCAACATTCTCCACTAATCTTTCAAGATCGTATCTATAATATCATATGCATGTGTTTCTCACATTTAAATGTATGATGACATAAATTAAATATATTTTATCATTGTTTCTCTGGCAACGAGTTTACCATTATGTAGCTCGGACCTGATGATCAGGTAAGGCAAAGGGTGTTACAACTCAAGATACACCTTATTACCTTTTTGTATGTATGTATGTATGTATGTATGAGTTTGGGTTATATGGCATGTACCTTAAGGTATTTGTAACTTGGTGTTTAGTTGGCCTAAAAAGGTTATATCGGTGAATTTCATCCTTTGATTAGTAAATAATTATGTTAGTTTATATGAGTTTGACTATATGAATTAGTTGGTTAGATATTGATGCATTGATGGTTATGATTTAATGATGTTTGGTTGTGTATGCATGTGAGTAAATTGATGGTTTTACATTGATGTAAGGTTTATGTAAGTTTAAGGTACCATTTGATATGGTTTGAATAGTTGAGAATGTGCATTGAAGGTCATTTTACCATTGACTCTCGAGATAGCATGAACATGTCTTGAGATCATAAGAACAAATTTTAACTTATAATTTAACATACATGCATAGTCTCTCAAGACTTGATAAGCTAGCCTTGAGACAATCCATTAAAGCCCTAAGACAAGTGGCCTTTTCCTCGGGATAAGAAACTTCAAAGCTAAATTGGTTTTGGCTTGTTCCAAGTCTCGAATCGAGACAAGAACCCCTTATCTCGAGAAATCCTAATATAAAAGCTAAATTAATAAAACAAGAAAGGTTGGTATCGAGACCTAGTCTTGAGACATAAAGGACCATGCCTCAAGACACAACTTCTAGTGTCTCGGGACATGTTGACATCAAAACCAAAATTTTTAAAAAATAAAATAGGACTTATCTCGAGACATAACACTAAAATTTTATAATTGAGTTTGGATTCGAGTCCTAACTCTCAAATTGACTTAGCATAACCCCGTAACTTGACAAATTAAGATCTTATACATTAAGTATGGATGTGTATAAATATGTTTTATGAATTAATGGATTGATATGATAAATTGTTCATTGAATGATGTGATTAACTAGTAAGTTAGCTTGAGTTGCTTCGACAATGTAATGTGATGTCACACACTCAGATCCGACGTCTAGATCAAGTGTAGGGTGTCACATATTTGCTTAGGTTGTTGATAACCACCATTGTTGTTGCAATTAAAAAGTATTTTTTTAAAGTGTTTAAGAAAAGTGCTTTGAAAAGTGTAGTTTGTTAATTTCAAGTGTTAATATTGTGTCAAAAATTGCATTGGAAAGTTAAAATGTTTTATTTTAGAAATTATGTCTAAAAATAAGAAAATAATTTAAATCACATTTAAATAATTTAATATAAGCATGCATTAAATAAAAATATAAATAATTTTTAAATAATTTATATAAATTACTTATTAAATTTTAAATTAAATATAAAATTATATTTTGTTGAAGTATTGATTAATTATTTATTACTACATCAAAATTCATTAAAGATATTGTTATTTGTTGAATAAGAACACCAATTTATTGAAAAATATATTTTATTAGTGTTTTTGTTGTACAAAGTTTAGCCTATCTTTAGTCTTTGGGAACTTAGTTTAGCTTGTCTTATGTTAGTTAAAAAGGTAAGGAATCTCACATTATTTAAGAACAAAAACGAATAGATTATGCGTTTATTTAAAAACCTATACCTCATAGTGCTAGGTGTAAATGAACAGAACGTTCGATGAACTATTCATGAACCATTTGTATAATGTTTGTTTATGTTCGTTTACTAACTAAATAAACAAGTATGATCAAAATTTTTATGTTCATTTAATAAATGAACAAACACAAATAGAGGTGTGTTCGGTTCGTTTATGTTCTCGAACAAACTCGATTAAAAGCTCGTTTATTGACTCGTTTATTTATTAATGATATTTTCTTATTGTTGAATTATGACTCCTATTTCAAGTCAAATTTGAGAAATAATCTTTCAGTTAAACTCTGTTTATTTGTTTCAATTAAACTCTGTTTATTTGTTTCAATTAAACTCTATTTATTTGTTTGAGTCAAACTCTTATTACTCTAGACTATTTTATTTTTATTTGACTTTAGAATTTAGCCTATAAATAGACTCTTTTACAACCTTAGAAATATACCTATTAGAGTTTAGAACTCCTAACACTTTTGGAGAACTTAGTGTTTATGTTTTGAGGATTCTTACTTTTCGGGTTTTCGGGTTTAGTTTTTATCTCCATCTTTTGTACTATTCATTCTTTTGCCATTATAGCAAAATTATCTTTGCCTATGGTTTTTTATCCTCTTCGAAGGGGTTTTTCCACATTAAATTTGTATGTTCAATTTCTCAATTATTCCACTATTTTTACTTGTTTGTTGCTTAATCGGGTCGATCCTAACAAGTGGTATCAGAGCTAGTTCGATTTTCGTAGATCAACCCGTTTAGAGATGACAGCAACAAGGTTCAACATTGAGAAGTTTGATGGTGTCACATATTTCAATCTGTGGCAAGTTCATATGATGACAATTCTAGTTCAAACCGGCTTGAAAAAGGTTGTTATCGGGAAAAAGCCCGATAATCTAGATAAGTCAGAATGGGAAGAGCTTTATGAAAAAGCACTATTTGCAATCCAATTGTGCCTCACGAATAGGGTATTGTAGGAGGTATTGATGGAGAAGACCTCATCCGCCTTGTGGAAAAGGCTAAAAACTCTTTATGCGACTAAGTCTTTGGCTAACCGTTTAGTGCTGAAATAACGTCTATTTACGTTTCGCATGAACGAATGTGAGCTTTTTAGATATCATATCAATCAATTCATTACTCTTTTGAATGATTTAAATAATGTTAAGGTTGAAATTGACAATGAGGATCAGACTATGCTATTGTTGTGCTCTTTACCCCCTTCATACAAGTCTTTTAGGGAGACCTTGACTTATGGTAGAGACAAAACCTCATTTGAGGATATGAAAGGTCATTTGTTGAGCAAAGATAAACTCGACAATGAGTTTGATTCATATAGCAAGGCAGATGAGCAAGCTTTTATTTTGGTAGCATCAAAGAAGCGAGACAAAAGGTGTCGCTATTGTAAGAAATTAGGTCACGTCAAAGCAAATTGTTATAAACTGCGAAATAAAAGGGCTACTGAGAGTAACGAGGAAGATTTAACTGGTGCTAATTTGGTCAATGAAAGTGGTGATGATTTATTGTTAGTGTCAACGAGCGAAAGCTTTGAGCTTATGTCTGAGTGGATCCTAGATTCAGGATGCTCTTTCCACATATGTCCCAACAGAGAATGGTTCTCCACATACAGTTCGGTTGAAGGTGAAGTTGTGCACATGGGAAACAAATCATCCAATAAGGCAATCAGTATTGGTACTGTTAAAATTAGGATGCACGATGCTACGATTAGGACACTATCAGATGTCAGGTATGTACCTGATTTACGAAAGAATCTCATCTCCTTAAGTATTTTAGACTCAAAAGGTTGCAGAATCAATATCGAGTCGAGCGGCATTAAGGTGTCTCGTGGGGCTCTCGTTTTGTTAAAAGGTAAAAAGATCGGCATTCTTTATATTCTGGAAGGTTTTACAGTGACTGGTGAAATCGGATGTCCCTCGTTCGTTACGGAGTTGAAGTCAACTCATTTGGAGTGGAGGCAACTTGGTCATAGGAGGGAAAAAGGTATAACTATTTCGTTGAAGAGAGGTTCTCTTTTGGATGCAGGTTTTGAAAAGTTAGGGCACTATATTCGAGAAAATCAGACCCGGGTTAGTTTTGATTTGACAGTGCACAAGTTGAAGGCTAGAAGACTTCCAACTTCTAAGCACAGATTTGACTCAGTTAATTCCCTGCATAGTTCAAGATAGACCCGTGACGGGCTTTGGCAAAGATGACATTGTGGAAATACGAGTCAATGTGTAGATTTGTTGAATTATGACTCCTATTTCAAGTCAAATTTGAGAAATAATCTTTCAGTTAAACTCTGTTTATTTGTTTCAATTAAACTCTATTTATTTGTTTGAGTCAAACTCTTATTATTCTAGATTATTTTATTATTATTTGACTTGGGAATTTAAACTATAAATAGACTCTTTTACAACCTTAGAAATACATCCATTAGAATTTAGAACTCCTAATACTTTTGAAGAATTTAGTGTTTATATTTTGAGGGTTTTTTGTTTTCGGGTTTAGTTTTTTGTCTTCATCTTTTGTACTCTTCATTCTTTTGTCATTATAGTAAAATTATCTTTGCCCGTGGTTTTTTATCCTCTTCGGAGGGGTTTTTCCACGTAAAATTTGTGTGTTCAATTTCTCAATTTATTCCACTATTTTTACTTGTTAATTGCTTAATCGGGTCGATCCCAACACTTATAAAAATATTAAAATAATATATGTGTATGTATTTATTGTTTGTTTGTTTGTTTATTATTCATTAACATTGTTCGTGAACATGTTCAATTATATGTTCATGAACATGTTCGTTTAATGTTTGTGAACATGTTCGACTAAGTTAAATGAATATGTTCATAAACATTAAACAAACGAATATGAACACACATAATTTTAAATAAACGAACATAAACAAAATTTAAAATTCTTAACGAATACAAACTGAACACGAACAAACTTAAAAATAAACAAACTAACATAAATAAAGATCTGTTTATTCAAGGTCGATTCATTTACAGTCCTACATATTGCTTAGAAATCCAAGAGCAATAAGATTTTGATTCTTGAGTCTATATAATAACTAATTGTATAAGTTTTATTTGTACCAAAATCAAATATTGAATTTTTCTGTATCATATATTTAAGGTGATTAAAAATTGGTTTAACAATGCCCTGGCTAGGTGTCCTACACTATTATCATCATCGTCATCGAAACACTTTTAATTCCACAAAATGGTCTACTATTTCACCAATCGATAGTTCAAAGGCAAACACTAACGAATGTACCAAATAAAAACTAAGATATAGAAATTAAGTGGAAACTAGAAACAATGGGCTGAAAATGAGAGAAATCAGGGAAAGGATTAAATAATACAGTGACGTCACGTTATTTGTATATATTTTCTAATAGTTTAATGTCAGATCAATATTTTTATCTTGAATTTTAGCATTTTCATCTTGAAAAAAATCAAATCCAAATGAAAATCTTAAAATTCAGGATGAAATAGCTGATGTCAGGGGTGAAACCAAATTTTTTTTTAGAGGGGGCCGAAGTTAAATTGTAATTTTTACGATAGTAAAAGTGCAAGTTTTAAATGATTAAATTAAAATTTTATCATTTTTAGGGGGGGTAAAGTGCAATTTTACTTTTACTAATTTAATATTTTAAAAAAATTTAAAGGTCTAAATGAAAAATTTTCTATTTTAGAGAGAGCAGAACCCCTGTCAACCTTCTGATTTCACTCCTGATTGATGTGACATTAAACTATTAGAAATTAACATTATCCTTATTTCATACAATTATTTTTCGAAAAACAAAAAATGTTAAGACTAGAAGATTATTGGAAAGGATGGAAGAATAAATGTTTTTTTACAAAATATAATTTTACTACAAAATCATAAAAGTAACAGTCGCATTGTTACATCTTTTGGGTTTGGGTTAAAAAGTATTTTTACAAAATGCGATGAAAATATGAAACCATTGAGATGTATTCAAGGAAATATCCACTTTCTAAAGCATTCTGATAGATCGATTTGCTTTTATATTTATGCGAGTGGAAATTTATTAATTGTGTTGATATTGTGAATTACATTTAATCCATCAATTAAAATTATATCACTTCTAGAAATTTTTATTTAAAGTTTAAATTAAATCGAATTAAAAAAATTGAATTATATTAAAATATTAAAAAATTAACTTCCAACCGTTCTTGTTTACCTTATTTATTATTATTATATTATATTCAACTAGTTTAATTGCTATTTAATAAGAATGTGATAGATATTGCTTCTAGAAAAATCAAACGACAAAGGAGAGGTCAGGTTTTGTCTCTGCAGGCGTGTAGTTTGGAGGAAGAATTGACAGGTGGAAAAAGGGTTGATGGGTGGGAGGGTGTTCAGGTTTTAAGTGGGTCAACAAATAGGGCCAGAGAGGATGTGCTTAACATGGGTCTATCTATGGGTGATGTTGGTGTGGAAATTGGGGAGGGAGCCCAAACAATTTTAAACAACAATTTGGGTTATGAGGGTGTGCCGAATATGGGGGGAGGGGGCGGGGGGGAAGGCAGTTCAGATAATAGGGTTTTAATTACTAAAGAAAGGAATTTAAAATCTAACTTGCAAGAAAAATATTCGAAAGGAATCAGCAAGGGGAATTGTTCGATAGAAGAGGGAAATGTTTCAGCAGATAATTCCGATAGCATCTCAAAGCCGTTAGAAATTAAAACCAAATGGAAGGAAGATCAGATCAATACTTGATATTCAGGACAAGTTTCTCTCGCTAAAAGAGAAGCAGAAGAGGGATAAGGCGATTAAGAACCAGAGAGGGAAGGGCATTGGAGAGAAGGAAAACGAGGTTGTGAATGCTTCGCTGTCAGATTCTGACATTAGCAACAGAAAAAGGGTCATTCTTAGGGAGGCTACGAAAGCGTGGGAGGTGGTTAAAATGCTTGGACTAAGCATTATGGGCGACGAGAGAGAAGTGGTGGAGGATTTAATGAAACTAGAAGGGAATTAAGGACAGCGAATTTTCGAGAAAGTAAAGAAGATTCGAAGCAGGATTGAGGTGAGTTGTGTTTGCCACTGTGTTAATTTTTCTGGTTTTAAGATGCTTGGTAGTTTGCTGTAATTACAGAAGATGAGAATTTTATTTTAGAATATTAGAGGTTTGTCGTCAGTTTGGAAAAAAAGTTACTTGGAAAACGTGGTTGGTAATTCTAGGGATGATGTATGTTTTGTGCAAGAGACAAAATTCGAGGAATTCAAATCGAGTCATCAAAGAGGGGGTGTCCATGGTGTGATAGAGGTTTGGAAAATTCTAACCATTTGTTCTTTGAATGTACTTTTATTAAAAGTTTCTGGTCAAGTATCTTTACTAGTGGGTTTTTGATTGGAAGGATGTGGCAAATTTTGATGAATTTTTGTTTTTGTGTTGGAGTGTAAAGTCGTTTGGTGTTCAAATGAGATACTGGTTTTTGGAAACTACGGCTTCATGTTGGACTGAATGGCTAGCTCGAATCGAGAAGGTATTTGAAAGTTCGGTGACTTCTCTTGAGTCTAATTTTTCAATAAAAAATGAGATCATTTCTCTGGGCTAAGTCGATTTTTGCTGACAGTACATTATCAGAGGGTGACTGATGGGGATGGCCAAAGGTGTGTGGGGCGGGTAGTTAATTGGGGAAGGACAGATTTGTGGTTGGGATCCTCCTCCAGCTGGTTGGTGAAGTTTAATGTGGCTGGAATAGTTGTGGAGGAGGTTGCAGGCTGTGGAGGTGTGTTGAGGGATGAGAAGGCAGTGATCTCGGTTTTGTTTTATGGTAAATGTGGTGCGGGCGGAGTGGAGCAATCGATTGTTATGGCAATCAAAATTGCAATGGAGATTTTTATTGATGAAATGCGAAAGGTGAATGTACCTTTGATTGTTGAGTTTGAGCAGAATAGTGTCTATGATTGGTTGAAATTTAGAGGATTAAGACCATGGTCGTTGAGAGATGTTTTTGCGGATATTAAAGGAGGAGCTAGGTATTTGGAGGAGATAAAGTTCGTGGTTACGAATAGACAGAAGAATAGCTTGGCAATTTCGATGGCAAGTGATGGTCTATTCAAAAATAATTTCTTTAAAGCTCATTGGTAATCTGGTTTTTGAGGTTTTCATTGCAGGGTGATTGCAGTATTTTTGCTTGGTTGATTTGCTGGTTCTGTAGCTTGGCTGTCTAGTCTGTTGCAGGGTGTAATTTTCATTCTTTAGGGATGTTTCTTTTTCTGTTGGTTTAAAGAGGGTGTTGTTGCAGGCGATCCTATTTTTGTTTCTGGTTTGGCAAGGTCTTCCTTTGCCTTTAACTTTGTTATATTATGATTGAGCAAAAAATAAAAATAAATAGATATGCATTATGAAACCATTATTAGAGATTGTATAAAATTAATATATTTTATATACATTAGATTAATTGGTACTCATAAAGATGTAGAAAATTTCATCCCACGTCATCAGAAATAATATAATATGAGTTATAGAACAAAAAATAAAAATGCATTATGACTTATTTCTCCCATCTAATTTTACAAAAAAAAAAAAGTCATTTTAACATTCAATTTAATAAATTTACGTTATTTATCAAATTATCTTTAAAATAGAAGGAAAAACTAATATTTTTTAATTTCGCTGACATGCACTCACATGAAAAATCATATATATGACGTATCATAATTAATTAACTTTTAAATTTAAAAAAATTTAAAAAATATATAAATTATTTTTAAAAAATATTTTTTTATTTTTAAAATTAAAAAAAATTAAAACATGGAAAATACCATGTGCATTCCACCGCATCAATAAAATTCACAAATATTAATTTTTTTTTTCTATTTTAAGGTGATTTAACAAATAATATAATTCATATGTTAAAATTGAATAGTTAAAATGGTTTTTTTTTTAAAGATGAAGGATGATATTAGTCATTAAAGCAATAAAAAATTACAATGGAAATAAAGGATGTGACTTTAGCAGTTTAAGAAATTAATAATGGGTAAACGATGTGAACTGGCTATTTGTATTGGTTATACAATGAGTTTCGGCAAAAAATCAATTTTTAGAGTGGAAGCATGAGAGATGTTAGAAAGTTTCTATTTGATATGGGATAAATGGTTCAAAAAGGTGGAAGTGGAATGTGATAATACACTGTTGGTTGAATTACTATCAGTTGGTGGTGGTGTTAATAGTAATTTAGTAGAATTATGTTTGTTACATCAATTGCTATGCAGACGACGGGAGGTTCGATTCCGACATGTCACAAGAAATTAAAATGGCATTATGGACCATTTGGCTAGAAAGATTGATACAAGAGACTTTTTAATCCATTTGTTTACAGATGTGCCGAATTCGATTAGAAATTTATTAGCTAATGATCGTCATGGAGCTCGATCCATTTAATTTATGATTTTTTTATTGTACTTACCTAATGTTGTTTTTTTATCAAAAATATGTGATATCATGAAGTTGACATTATTAATATGTTTAATGAAAAAATAATAATAGATAAACGATGTGATGTCATGAAGTTGACATTATTAATATGTTTAATGAAAAAAAGTAGTTAACTGAAACCGAAAGAATGTGATAAAATATTCACTATAATAATTCAAATTAAGCCAAAACCTTAGGCAATCAGCAACTACTTTTGTTTGCTCTTCAGCTTTCGACCCATAAAAAATGGCCAATTTCCAATCAAATTAACAGTGCAACACTAACCTTCCATAAATTTTCAATCAAGAAAGTTCGTAAGAGAAAATCGAGCGGAATATGGGAGATCCAATATTGATTCTCTCAAGCTTTCTTTGCCTCTGCCTGCTTTTAGTTCTCTTCCGGTTCTTGCACAGATTTTGGTGGACTCCAGTTTACATACAGTATCGACTAGGTTCACAAGGAATTAAAGGTCCTTCTTACAAGTTCATCCATGGAAACACCAAAGAAATGTTGAAAATGAGAAACGAAGCCTTAAGCAAACCCTTGGGTTTATTAGATGATATATTTCCCAGGGTACTGCCTCACGTTTATACATGGATGAATAAGTATGGTATGACTTGCTTCCATCTTTATTTTCACCTAACATATTATACCCATCCTTGAAAAGCATTCATGACCATAATTTAAATCCTTAATCGTAATCATTTCCTTTTCTGCAATAGGGAAGAATCACCTTAGTTGGAGAGGTGGCGAACCTCAATTACAGATAACCGAACCAGAGCTAATCAAAGAGGTGTTAAATAACAGAGACGGATCATATCTAAAAGCTTCACTCCCATTCTATGCCATGAAGCTAATGGGCAATGGATTGGCTACATCAGAAGGTGAACAGTGGGTAAAGCACCGCAAATTAATAAACCCTTCTTTTCAAGGGGAAAACCTTAAAGTAAGCTTTTCTTAGTTCCAAATATATATATATTTTTTGATGAATTACAATAACAGGACAAAACCCGAACAACAAATGCAACTAGTGCGACTCAAACCCAGACCCCACCTGAGACGAAGAACACCTTTAACCATCAGACCATCACATGGAATTTAGTTCCGATCATATATTTTTTTCCGAGTCTCCTCATATATTTAATATAATACTTTCAATTCTATTTTCACTTTATTGCGGTTATTATGTTTAAATCTAAATATATATTATTTTTAATTTCATTATATCTAATGTCATCACATTACAATAATTAATCTTACCATAATAGAATTAATCTAACTGTACATCCAAATCAACCCTAAGACTCATCATGTTATGGGTAACTTTTGACAGAAAATGATTCCTGAAATGATTGTTAGTGTTGAATTGATGCTACAATCATGGAAATATTACCAAGGGAAAGAGATTGAGGTGTTTGAAGAATTTAGGTTATTGACTTCGGACATTATATCAAGGACAGCTTTTGGGAGCAATTACTTAGAAGGGAAAACAATTTTCGATATGATGACAAAATATTCCAACATTATACGAAGGAATATTTTTAAACCAAGGTTTCCAGGCATCAGGTACTTTCCACCTTAGCCTAATCTTGGACTTGTGCACATTAACTCCACCAGTTCCTTCATGTCATCTCTCTCTCACTTGCAGTAAAATTTGGAAAACCTCTGACGAGATTGAAGCAGACAAGCTTTTAGGTGTAATGCACAACTCCGTGACGGAAATCATCAAGAAAAGAGAAGAAAAGGTGAAACTTGGAAATATAGATTGCTATGGTACTGATTTTCTTGGATTACTTTTAAATGCATATCACGATGTTGATGAAAACAAGAGACTCCTTGTACAAGATTTAATTGACGAGTGCAAGACATTTTACATTGCTGGACAAGAAACCATCAATTCCTTGCTTTCATGGACTGTCTTGTTGCTAGCAATCCATACAGATTGGCAAGACAAAGCAAGAGAAGAAGTGATCGAGTTGTTTGGTCACCAAAATCCTCATCCAAATGTCTTATCTAAACTACACACTGTAAGAAATTAAGTCACTAATCATTGATTGTATATACTACAAACGACTTATCATTTTCCCCCACCATTGCAGATAACCATGATAATCAATGAGGCCTTAAGACTATATCCTCCTTCAGTTGCCTTTACCAGGAGATGTGAAAAAGAAGTTAGATTGGGGAAATTCATTTTGCCAGCTAACATTCAGTTGTTCATTTCAAATTTGGTAGTTCATCATGACCCTGAAATTTGGGGTGACGATGCTCATTTGTTTAAACCAGAGAGATTTTCAGGAGGAGTGGCTAAAGCTACAAGCAACAATGTAGCCGCATTTTTTCCCTTTGGGATTGGACCTCGGACCTGTGTTGGTTTCAACTTTGCAACTGTGGGAGCAAAGATTGTTCTTATGATGATACTGCAACGTTACAGATTCACCATCTCACCAACTTATATTCATTCGCCGGTTATAAATTTTTTACTTGTCCCGCAACATGGAATTCAGGTTATCCTTCACTCTTTGCAAACCGATGAAGGTCCAAGTTAGAAAAAGAAAGTAACAGGCCCCAGGAAAGAGATATGAAACACGGTCATGTGTTACTTAGTTCGCAACGGAATGTGTAAGTGTACATAGTCGTTAATAAGTAATAAGTAAAAAGAGTATGTCTTCACAGGAACTGAATCTGTTAATCTGTAATTGTAAAATTAATAATTATCAACATGATATAAAAATAAAATAATTGAGATGATAGATGTCCTAATTAAATCTAAAACTAATATGCAAAATGAGACGAAATAAATGCAATGAATGATTTTAACAACAATTCACAAGTTTTAATAATAATAACATGAATGAGCTAGAACAATTATAACACTTAATTCAATTCATACATATTCATGCTTGATAAGTGCCAAAAGTAACATGTTTTAGCTTATTCTTAATGCGTTTTTAGATGATTAATCAATTTAAAACAATGAATTTTATATTTATAATCCTTAAATTTATGTTTCTATACGTAGGAAAGCATTTGGGAGCGAAAGGAGCGAAAACCGGACAAAAAGAGCATATTTTAGGAGCCACACGGGCTGGACACATGGCCATGGACTAAATCGAAGATAAAAAGAAAAATTTGGGGCAAAAAACGTGAATGTGAAAGAGTTAGGAAGAAATTTATTGGACATAAGACTTTATTTAAATTTAAACTCTATTTTTTAGGATTAATATTTAAGATTATTATTATTATATTGTTTATAATTTAGTTTTAAGTTATCTTTTAGGCTTTGTAATTCAGAGTTTAATTTGAATCCAACTAGAGATTTTCATGTATTATAAATAGGGGATAGAATGATATGAATTGAATATTTTCAATTTTCGGTAAAATCCTCCATTCCCCAAACCCAAGCCATCAGAGATTATTCAAGAAAATAGCTGAAGAAACACCATAAAAGCCATCTTTGAAGCAAATTTCAACGAAGATTGAAGACCTCTCTCTAAATTCATTTTTATTTTACTATGAGTTTCTCTTCATCTTGGGGTTATATTGTCTTTGAGATGTTTCCATTTATTAGCATGAACTAAATTCTTAAAAACCTAGGGGAGATGAACCCTATGATGAATTCTGTTATTTGATTTCTGATTTTACGCAATAAATACTTGGGTTTTGTTCTCAATTGTGTGTGCTTAATTCTTGATTTAGTATTTTCGAGATATTAATTCTTGTTTGATGTGCTTAAATTAGAGGAGAAATGGACCCTGTTTAAGAGTATATCTAGCATAATTGAGTGGAGTTGCATGCAATCCTAGAAATAGGATGACATAAATCTATCGGATTAAAGTCAAATCTAATAGGGGAATTTATAGATCGAATTAATGCAACAATAGGGGCTTTAATTAGAAAGAAATTTCAGTTAATCAACCTAGAGTCAGTTGCTTTTATGCTTGAATAGAGGTATTAGCATAATTTAGGGATTTCTACGAATCAAAATACTAAGTGAATAAATTGCTTAATTCAGAATGATAATGACAAATGAAATCTAGGTGGAGTCTTTCCTGGGTATTGTTTGCTTCTTGGTATTAAAACACTTGTTATTTCTTATTTTATCTTTGTCGCACTTTTATTTTATTAATTTAGTTAAATTTAGTTTAAAACAATTACTCTTTTCGATCGGTTAGATAATAGGAAGACAACTATTACTAGTAAATTTAGTCCTCGTGGGAATGATATCTGTGCTTACCGTAACTATACAATTAATTGATAGGTGCACTTGCCTTAGTCATATTTTTATTTAGTTTCGACTACATCAAGTTTTTGGCGCCATTGTCGGGGACTGAAATATTAGGAAAACTTTATTTCTATTACTTTAGTCATTTTTAATTATTATTTGCATTTTTTTAAATTAAATTAAATTAATTTTTTCCCTTTTTATTTGCTTCTGGCAGGTTCTTTTGGTTTATGATAAGAGGAAACCCGTCGAGACCACTTCTTCATGACTCTGAACTTGAAAAGACTGCTCGCAAAAATCGTAAAGAGGTTAGAGAAGCTAGGCAAAGTCAGAAAACTTTAGTAGACGATAAAAAGGAAAAGGATATTACTGGGGAGATGGGTGACAATCGAAATAACCAGGTTCCTCCTGCTCTCCCAGCTGCTCTTCCTGATCCTCCTGTTCGTCGAACTTTGTATGATTATGCTAAGCCTACTCTGATTGGGGCTGAAACGAGTATTGTTAGGGTGAATGTTAATGCAAACAATTTTGAAATCAATCCGAGTATAATTCATATGGTACAACAGTATGTTCAGTTTGATGGTTTGCAAGATGAAGATCCGAATGCTCATTTGGCTAATTTTCTCGAGATTTGTGACACTTTCAAAATTAATGGTGTTACTGATGACGCCATACGCTTACGGTTGTTTCCGTTTTTGTTGAGGAGCAAGGCAAAACTGTGGTTAAATGCTTTACCACGAGGTTCTATCACTACTTGGCATCAAATGATTGAGAAGTTCTTATTAAAATATTTTTCGTCAGCTAAGACAGCTAAGTTGAGGAATGACATCTCTTCTTTTGCTCAATTTGATATTGAGACACTTTATGAAGCATGGGAGAGGTTCAAAGATTTATTGAGAAGGTGTCCTCATCATGGGTTACCTTTGTGGCTCCAAGTTCAAACTTTCTACAATGATTTGAATCCCTCGACGAGACAGATGGTTGATTCAGCAGTTGGGGGAACTTTAAATAACAAGACACCAAAAGAAGCCCAAGAATTTATTGAGGAACTGACATTAAATCATTATCGATGGCAAGTTACAAGAGTAAAACCTGTGAAGGCAGCAAGGATTTATGATGCTAATGTCGTTTCTATGTTGGCTCGTCAGGTTGAAACTCTTAATAAAAAATTTGATGGTTTGAATTTTTCTGAACAGGTACATCCGACGATGCAGTGAAATGAACATGGAGCGAGGATGATGAGTTCAGAATATTTGCATGAGCAAGCAGACTTTTTGGGTAATAATTATAGACCTCAAAATAATCCCTACAATAATACTTATAATGAAGGTTGGAGAAATCACCCAAATTTTTCATTGGGTGGTCAAGGAAATCAAAGATCACAAATTCCTCCAGGTTTTCAACAACCACATCAACAAGAAAAAAAGTCTAACCTTGAAGATATGCTTGCTAAATTTATTTCGACTTCTGAAGCAAGATTTCAAAGTAATGAGACAACTTTAAAAAATCAGCAGGCATCTATTCATTGTCTTGAAAATCAAATCGGACAGCTTGCTAAAACTATTTCGAAAAGATAGGCAGGTAGTTTACCTAGCAACACTGAACCAAACCCAAAGGAACATGTGAAAGCGATTACATTGAGGAGTGGGAAAGAGTTGGTTGAACAGGAAAAGAAATTGAAGCAGAAATCCAATGAGAAAGATGATGAGGTAATAAAAACTGAGGAAATTCAGGTACCAGTGCTTAAAGAATATAAACCATCAATTCCCTATCTGGCAAAGTTGAAGAAAGACCGCAAGGATGAACAATTTGGTACATTTCTTGATCTTTTTAAACAATTGCATATTAACTTACCTTTTGTTGAAGCTCTTTCGCAGATGTCCACTTATGCAAAAACTTTTAAAAGAGCTACTGACAAATAAAAGGAAGTTAGAGGAGTTGTCCATTGTGGAGCTTAATGGGGAGTGCTCAACTATTCTCCAAAATAAATTGCCTAATAAGCTGAAAGATCCAGGGAGTTTCACTATCCCTTGTTTTATTGGTAATTTAAATATTGAGAAAGCATTGGCTGATTTGGGTGCTAGTATTAATTTAATGCCTTATAAAATGTTTAAGCAACTTGGTCTTGGGAAACCTAAACCCATTAGGATGAGTATTTAATTAGCTGACAGATCTGTTAAACATCCTAGAGGAATTATTGAAGATGTGATTGTGAAAGTAGATAAATTTATTTTCCCTATTGACTTTGTTATACTTGATATGGATGAGGATGTTGAGGTAGCTTTGATTTTAAGACCCTTTTTAGCCACTGCTAGAGCTATTATTGATATGGGTAGTGGTAAACTTGTGCTTAGGGTAGGTGATGATGAAAATATTTTTCAGATTTATAATGTCATGCAATTTTCTCAAGAGCAAGATGATTCCTGTTATTTTATTTATTTTACTGATCATGATGTTCAAAATTCATTGCAGGAAATTGTTCATAAAGACACTTTGGAACTGTGCCTTGTTCAGGGAGGGGAGATCGATGGAGAAATGCTGTGATTAATGAGATGAAGAATTATCTAGATGCTAATGAGTCCCCAATGAGACAGAAAAATTTTGAGACCATTGAGGTAAGTAAAGAATTGAGGTTGAAACCCTTTATTGAAGAACCTTTTAAATTGGAACTGAAGCAATTACTCGATCATTTAGAGTATGCATTTTTAGGGAATAATTCTACATTACTGGTAATTATTGCTTCAGATTTAAAGCCAAATGAGAAAGAGGAATTACTGCAGGTGCTAAGGGAACATAAACGAGCAATGGCTTGGAAAATTTCTGACATTAAAGGAATTAGTCCTTCTTTTTGTACTTATAAAATTTTAATGGAAGATGAATATAAACCTTGCGTGCAGGCTCAAAGGAGATTAAATTCCAATATGAAGGAAGTTGTTAAGGCTGAGGTAATTAAACTTTTAGATGCCAAAGTTATTTATCCTATTTCTAATAGTACTTGGGTAAGTCTTGTGCAGGTTGTTCCTAAAAAAGGACGCATGACTGTTGTGGCTAACGAGAAAAACATGTTAATTCTGACAAGAATAGCCACGGGATGGAGAGTTTGTATTGATTACAAGAAGTTGAATGATGCTACAAGGAAAGACCACTTTCCTCTACCGTTTCTTGATTAAATGTTAGAGAGGTTAGCTGGCCACATGTACTATTGCTTCTTGGATGAACTTTCTGGCTACTATAAAATCTCAATAGCTCCTAAGGATAAAAAAAAGACGACATTTACATGTCCATATGGTATGTTTTCTTATCGAATAATGCCTTTTGGATTATGTAATACTCCTGCTACTTTTCAGCGATGTATGATGGCTATTTTTGATGAACTCGTGGAAGATATTATGGAGGTATTTATGGATGATTTTTCGGTATTTGGTAATTCTTTCTAGTTATGCCTTAAAATTTTAAAACGTGTTCTAATGAGATGTGAAGAAACAAACCTTGTGCTTAATTGGGAAAAGTGTCACTTCATGGTTAAAGAAGGAATTGTTTTGGGTCATAAAATTTTTAGTAAAGGGATTGAGGTTGATAAAGCGAAAATTGAAACTATTGAAAAATTAACACCTCTTAATTCGGTCTATTAGAAGTTTCTTAGGACATGCTGGGTTTTATAGAAGATTTATTAGGGATTTTTCTAAAATAGCAAAGCCTTAAACGAATTTATTAGAAAAAGATGTGCCATTTAATTTCAGTCCGGATTGTTTAGAGGCATTTAACATTCTTAAGGAAAAATTAATTAATGCCTCGATTGTTGTTGCACCTAATTGGAATTTACGCTTTGAACTAATGTGTGATGCAAGTGATTTTACAGTAGGTGCAGTTCTTGGACAGCAAAGAGATAAGCACTTTCAGTCGATTTATTGTGCTAGCAAGACTTTGACAATGCTCAAGTGAATTACACTACTACTGAAAAAGAATTGCTAGCTGTGGTTTTTGCATTTGATAAATTTAGATCTTATTTAATATTATCTAAAGTTATTGTTTACACTGACCATCCTGCTCTTCGCTACCTTCTTGCCAAACCAGATGTGAAACGTCGACTTATTCGTTGGGTTTTATTGCTGCAGGAATTTGATGTGGAGATTAAGGATAAGAAAGGAGCTAAAAATCTTGCAGCTGATCATCTCTCAAAACTCAAAAATCCTTATCTCGAGAAGCTTAATGAAGGTATGATAAATGACTCGTTTCTTGAAGAACGACTCTTGGTAGTAAGTGATTCTGATGGTCCTTGGTTTGCAAACATTGTGAATTATTTAGTTGCTAACACTTCACCAAAAGATTTGACTCATCATCAAAAGAAGTGATTCTTT
Organism: Kokia cookei; assembly: GCA_039519145.1. Classification (NCBI taxonomy): domain Eukaryota; kingdom Viridiplantae; phylum Streptophyta; class Magnoliopsida; order Malvales; family Malvaceae; genus Kokia; species Kokia cookei. Next base: position 8,569,722 of record CM076910.1, read on the forward strand.
GCTGATGTGAAGAATTAATTTTGGGAAGATCCTTTTCTTTTTCGTGTGTGTGCAAATCAAGTAATTCGAAGATGTGTTTCGAATGTCGAAGGGAATAAAATTTTCGAGCATTGTCACTCTAGACCGACAGGAGGACACTATAGAGGAGTTTGTACTGCACATAAGGTCCTCGAATCAGGTTTTTATTGGCCCACTTTGTTTAAAGATGCAAACAGGTATGTTACTTCTTGTGATAAATGCTAGAGAACAGGTAATATTTCCAAACGTGATGAAATGCCTCAAACTTATATGCTTGCATGTGAAATCCTTAATATTTGAGGTATTGATTTTATGGGACCATTTACTAGTTCTTATGGAAATAAATACATAAGCAGTGGATTATGTGTCAAAATGGGTGGAAGCTTAGGCTTTACAAACTAATGACGCTAGGGTGGTAGTTCGATTTCTTAAGAAACTTTACTCTCGATTTGGAACACCTAGGACAATCATTAGCGATAGTGGAACACATTTTTATAATGCTTAATTTGATAAAATTCTTAAGAAGTATGGTGTACATCATAGAACAGCTACCCCTTATCACCCTCAAACTAGTGGTCTAGTTAAAGTGTCAAACCAAGAACTAAAACGTATCTTAGAAAAGACCGTAAAGACTAATAGAAAGGATTGGGCTTTGAAATTAGATGACGCTCTACGGGCTTATAAGACTGCCTTTAAAACTCCTATAGGAACATACCCTTACAGACTTGTTTATGGAAAGAGTTGTCACTTACCACTTTAACTTGAACACAAAGCGTTTTGGGCAATTAAATTCCTAAACTCTGATCTTAAACTTGCAGGGGAAAAGAGGATGCTCCAACTGAATGAGCTAGATGAATGGCGCGCTAATGCTTATGAGAGTTCGAGATTATACAAAGAGGTGGCAAAGCGATGTCATGATTCTTGATTAAAGCAACCTAAACAGTTCGTAGTTGGAGATCGAGTTCTTCTATTCAACTCGAGGCTTAAATTGTTTCTTGGGAAGCTAAAATCAAGATGGTCAGGTCCATTTGTGGTAAAAATGGTCTTTCTCTACGGTACAATAGAGGTAACACATCCTGAGTACAACACATTCAAGGTAAATGGTCATCGACTTAAACCTTATCTTGGTGGTGATTTTCATAATGTGATAGAGGAGCTTCGGCTTCAAGATCCGCCTCAATCGTGAACTTAAACTGAGAAGTCAAGCTTAGACTTTAAACAAAACGCTTATCGAGAGGCAACCCAAGTGTTTTTTATTTATTTATTTATTTTACTTTCATGTTTTTTTTAAATAAAAAAATTCAACAAAATTCAAAAGAAAAATTATTAGTACATTTATTTTTATTTTATTTTTAATTTTATTTTATTATGCACTATTTTTATTCCTATGGTTTTTTTTAGTTGGTATCTCCTTCTCTTACTTGTCTTTGTCTATTTTCTTATTAGTTTGCTTGGAAAATTGCACTTCCTTTAAACTCGTTGGATTTTCAGTTTTTTTCAATTCCGATGAAATCATCCTAAATTAGGGAAGTTTCAATTCCTTTCCTCTTTATGATATTGTGCTTATTCTGCTTATACCTGTTTGTATATTGAGGACAATGTACATCTTAAGAGTGGGGAGATTTATTGTGTATAATTGTGATAAAATCCCTGAATTATTTAGTGTTTAACTAATTTTCTCATACCCCATTAGAGTTAATTTTTGCTATTTGGAATTTTTATTGATTTTGTTTTGAGTTGATTTGTGAATATTTTATGTATTGAGTGATTTAATCTTTAAGATGTGAGAGAGTCAAGCATGATAAGCTATTTTCAAAATTAAATATTTTAGGTTGTCTTCCTAAATTTAATTATTATGTTGAAATTTTGAAATTTCAGGTTTGACATCAAAACCATAATTTTTGTGAGCTTTTGAGCCTATAGAGCATATTTTTTTTCGTGCTCATTTTATTTTGGTTGTGTGTATGTCAATTTGATTTGTTATTCTAGAACTTGCTTTGATTATACATGTTGAGACCACATTATTGATTTTATATACCGATATGATGAGGCACTTTGGATTTACTACCCTCAAAGATAATAAAAAAAATATTCATACAATTAACCCCTAGTGATCCCCATTGAGCCTAACGACGTTTTATTCATTAACCTATAATATTAACCCATGATCCATATATATGTGGTATAATTACCCTTCTATTGACTTCTTTTATTGTCGAGATTTGATTTGATTATGTTGTCAAACTATGTTCCACTATTTGAATTGCTGAATTTTATTTTGTTTGAAAAAAAAGAGAAAATGAAAAAAATCAAGAAAAAGAAATTGAAAGAAAAGATTGAATTGAAAAAAAAAAAAAGAAAACAAAAAAATATATATTTGAGATAGAATCATTAGTTTCATATATTGTTGAAAAGCTCGTGTTTATTTTTTATTATTCATGTTGATGCACTTTCTTTCAATTCAGCAACTGATTGTTTTTTTTCTAGTTTGGTAACTTATCAACTCGATCTCAATTTTAACCAATTCTCCTAGTCTTTTTCATACCCTTAACCTTAGCCCGGTTACAACCTTCTTAGCCCCATTAAAACCTTGTAAAGACCTCTTGATTGATGTTCCATGTCATTTTACAGTGGTGGAGATTTGATTTTCAAGCAAACCTATGGTAATAACATTTTATGTTTGACTATTGAGTGCTTATTTCATGAACCTTAAACATTTTGAGTGCTTTGAGTGAATCTTTAGTGAGGATGTCAAGTATTGTTAATTTTGAATTTAAGGTAATTATTTAGATAAGGGAAGACACCTATATTTTTGTGCTAAAAATTTTGTAGCTTAGATTGCTTGAATCTTTAGTGTTCTTTTAGATGAATTTCCAATGCATGATTGTTTGCAATTTATCCTGAAACATTATTGATGAAAATGAAGAATTAAGAAAGTTAATTTGAATGCGGATTGTGAATTTTGCTTGAGGACAAGCAAATGCGTAAGCGTGGGGATATTTGATAAGTGCCAAAAGTAATATGTTTTAGCCTCATTCTTAATACTTTTTTAGATGATTAATCGATTTAAAATAATGAATTTTATATTTATAATCCTTAAATTTATGTTTCTATGCGTAGGAAAGCATTTGGGAGCGAAAACCAGACAAAAAAAGCATATTTTAGGAGCCACACGGGTTGGACACATGGCCATGGACTAAATCGAAGACAAAAAGAAAAATTTGGGGCAAAAAGCGTGAATGTGGAAGAGTTAGGAAGAGATTTATTGGACATAAGACTTTATTTAAATTTAAACTCTATTTTTTAGGATTAATATTTAGGATTATTATTATTATATTGTTTATAATTTAGTTTTAATTTATCTTTTAGGCTTTATAATTCAGAGTTTAATTTGGATCCAATTAGGGAATTATTGTTTAGATTTAATTCTAATTATCTTTTTAGAGTTTAATTTGGATCTAACTAGAGACTTTCATTTATTATAAATACAGGATAGAATTATATGAATTGGACACTTTCAATTTTCGGTAAAATCCTCCATTCCCCAAACCCAAGCCGTCAAAGATTATCAAGAAAATAGCAGAAGAAACACCATAGAAGCTGTCTTGGAAGTAGATTTCCACGAAGATTGAAGACCTCTCTCTAAATTCTTTTTTATTTCAATATGAGTTTCTCTTCATCTTGTGGTTATATTGTCTTTGAGATGTTTCCATTTATTAGCATGAACTAAATTCTTAAATACCTAGGGGAGATGAACCCTATGATGAATTATGTTATTTGATTTCTGATTTACGCAATAAATACTTGGATTTTGTTCTTAATTGTGTGTTCTTAATTCTTAATTTAGTATTTCTGGGATATTAATTCTTATTTGATGTGCTTAAATCAGAGGAGGAATAGACCTTGTTTAAGAGTAGATCTAGCATAATTGAGTGAAGTTGCATGCAATCCTAGAAATAGGACGACATAAATCTACCGGATTAGAGTCAAATCTAATAAGGGAATTCATAAATCAAATTAATTTGAGAATAGGAGTTTTAATTAGAAAGATATTTCAATTAATCAACCTAGAGTCAGTTGCTTTTATGCTTGAATAGAGGTATTAGCATAATTTAGGGATTTCTATGAATCAAAATACTAAATGAATAAATTGCTTAATTTAGAAAGATAATGACAGATGAAATCTAGGTGGAGTCTTTTCTGGGTATTGTTTGCTTCTTGTTATTAAAACACTTGTTATTTCTTGTTTTATTCTTTGTCACACTTTTAGTTTATTAATTTAGTTAAATTTATTTTAAAACAATTACTCTATTCGATCGGTTAGATAATAGGAAGATAGCTATTACTAGTACTTTTAGTCCTCATGGGAACGATATTTGTGCTCACCGTAACTATACTATTAATTTATAGGTGTACTTGCCTTAGTCATATTTTTAGTTAGTTTTGACTGCATCAATGCTTAATAAATGTTTCGAAAAAATTTCATATCAACTCGATCATTTACTAATTTGGAATCTATTATAAGTTCTTTTGAAATCTTATACTTAGGAAAATCTATTTTACGTTGCTTTGATTATAAATCCAAAATCCCATTACCCAATGTAGCCTTGTAGATAGTGAGCTCCCCCTTGAGCTCCACAATATATTCATTCAAATTTGATATCATGGCTTTGAGAGCATCATTCTCCACTTTCAACTTATTCGTAGTGGAATTGAGCATCCATTGCATTTCTTTTGCATTGGAGCCAAAAGCATCCACCACAAATTTCTTGAGATACTTTTTCGTCGAGTCCAACTCATTAGTGCTTCCTTAAACAACCTCAAGTGTTTCCTTCACATCACCCATGGAGCCCTCGAGATTGGTCACACTATGCCTTCAAACCTTGGCTCGGATACCAACTATGAAGGGCTTAGAGCTTAAGTTTGGAAAACCGCACTGTCTTAAGCAATTTCTTTGCTTCAAATCCACTTAACTCAGCCTAACTCTCGAAAGATGAGAATTCTCAACGAAAATTCTCTAAGGCACCAAAATAAAGAGGAAGCAAACTTAAATATAAAGAAGAATGAATCGAACCGAAAAGCCACAAAAAAAGTAATAACACATCAAGTATTTGAGTAAATCTTCTCAAAAGTATTCTATTACTCTAGAATGGGATTATTACAAATTAGGGGGAATGCCTCTATTTATAGTTGAGCTCCCTAGATCCAACGATATGGTTTAAATTACTTCGACGTTCAAGATCAAAGTAAATCTACAAATTGAGATTCGTAAGGGATTTTACAAGGTCCCCTAAGATTGCAAAATCTTATAATATTACTTTATATGTTTACCTTGGTAACCTTAGTTTTACCTGAGTGTTTCATTAGGCTACCAAGGCATTAAGTAGATGGGCTTCTCCACATGTTCTATGGATCGGGTCAGTTCAAGTGAGTCCAATGAGCCCCATTTAATAAATTGACCTCCATGGGATGCTTCGTGTGCATTCGCCACGAAATTTGGTCCGCAGCCCATGACACATGCCTATAAAGCTCTATTGTGACTACAAGGCTATGGTTAGTATTTCCCATAATCTAGTTCAACGTGATAGAACAAAGCATGTTGAGATTGATCGACACTTTATCAAAGAAAAGATTGAAGCTCGGATGATTTGCTTACCTTCTATTCCAACTTCACAACAAATTGCAAATATCCTTAGCTAAGGGTTATCAAAGCCTTCTTTTTAGTCTTTAATTAGCAAGTTAGGCATGATAGATATCTATGCTCCAACTTGAGGGGGGAGTGTAGAGATTGTTGGACAAAACACGTTAACGAACAAACATAAATATAAAATATTTATAAAAAATACAATATCTGAACAAAACAATATAAATAAATATTTATGTTTAACTAAAACACCAAATCTAAATGAAACAAATTAAATAAATATTTATATTTATTTAAAACATTAGATCTGAAACAATTAAATAAACAAGAACTGAAATAAGGAGGATCAAGTTTTACTAGAAGTTAAGGCCTATTTTTCATAGTTTCCTTAAGACAAATTCGACCACTCTTATGGTACTTGGAGAAACATTAGTCGTTTGTCTCCCAGGATACAACAACAAAATGATCGCGACAGTAGCACCTTTGTAGTGATCAACAAACAAGCCTTGCCTTCTTCTATGACCGAAACATTTGAAAAATTAGAGAGAAAAAAGAAAAGAATTTCAAGAGTGAAAAATAAACTTGTTATGTGTTGTAAAAAATTCTGTAGAATTCATTCAGCTTTTATAGGCATTCAATATGGAGGGATTTGAGAGACACCAAACCTTGCCTTGTGAAAGTATATTTACTTTACTGGCTGACTAGTAGACACGATGTCCTTGAATTGTTCTTCCGTTTGTATAAACGATGATATACCTCACACAACTACCTCTTTGGAAAGGTTTTTAGTTCTCATGGGTATGTTCATTTGGCCATGAACATCTTTTTGGTTATGCTAGATTTTGAGAGAACTATGCCCCAATAGTCTCCTTGAAGCGGCCCTACTTCACTCTCACAAAGGTGACTTATGTTGTTCGGCTTACGGAAACACACAACGGTCATTAAAAGCATAGCTTAACCTATCCCAATTTTAATCACTGTTTACATAGGAATGGACTTGAGATAATAATCCCCACAATGACCTCACAAGTCTATGCAAGTAAGTTGTCCCTTTGAACCTAGATCTTGAGATCTCCAATCAACTAGGTAGGGTTTTACTTCACATAGCGCCTTTTATTTTCATGGGCTTTAGTCGCATTCCTTTCCATGTTTTATCAACATGATCTTTATTTAAGCCTTTAGTGGATCCGTAATGTTACCTTTTGATTTTTCAAAATCAATAGAGATAACTCCATTTGAAATTAGTTGTCTAACGACATTGTGTCGACAACGCATATGTCACGACTTACTATTATACATTACGTTATGTGCTCTACCAATTGTTGTTTGGTTATCACAATATATGTATAATGTAGGCACAAGTTTTGGCCAGTCAGAAACATCCTTCAAGAATTTTCAAAGTCATTCACTTTGCAAGACACCCCTACATTTTCAAGTAGTTATAGGAAGGTTTTCTACCTTTCCATTATTCATATGGTGTCTTGTCGTTCTCCTTACGAGGAACCTTATTTAAAAGGTAATTAGGTGATAGATCAGCTTCCTCCCACATGTTCTCTGATAACTCAGTGCAACACCCAAAACCCGAAACCATCACCGGCTAGGGTCTCGGAGTGACTCAATCTTCTATCACTGATTATCTTTCAAAATCATGTCATATGTTCTTACATTATTAAAGAAATACAGCCAACACGTCATAAGTTATCATTTATTTACAAATGAAATTTAACACGGGTAAAAATGTCATTTTCCCAAATTTTTGGAGACTTCTACTGATACCTGTTGGACAAGTATCGGTAGTAGTCAAATCAATAAACAATTAGGAAAAAATAGACTTCTAGCGATACTTGTGATATTTCTACCGATACAAGTATAACATCTATCGAAACTAGTTGTGCTTCTACAGATATTGAAAACTCCAGAGAGCTAAGAAGTCCTACCTTGCAATTTCCACCGATACAATTTCTCTAACTACCGATAGAAATATGCTCAGTACTACCGAAACTTGAATTTCAACTACTGATACAACCCAAGTCAGTAAACAACCTATCTCCTACCCTGTACTTATACCGATACAAGAAGGAGTTCTACCGAAACAAATATGCAGAATTCTCAAATTTATACAAGTTCAACTATAAAACTTCATTCATAGACTTAAGGTGCAATAACACTTTTGTATTTAAATACAAGACTTAGCATAACATCTAAATACTAGTATTCATATACAACATTGAATTAAACATTCAAAACTTATCATTTAGCAAAAGTACTACGAGTATCACAATCTCAAGTAAGCATATACAAAATATAACATTATCCTAGTACATGCCATATAACCAAGTGATGTAAGAACTACGAACCAGCTCTTGGATAGTGTGATGTCTTCGAGGTAATCTGATCTTTAACTAGACAAGATGAAATCTACAAAACAACCAAAATACATAGGTAAGCTTTCTAGCTTAGTAAGTTCGTACATAGTGAATCATCACTCAACATTAAAAATTGCAACAACAATTTAACATCAGAAAGTCGGATTTCCTCTTCGAACAACCTTATGCTCTATCGAGTCATAAGTCTTCCTTTTACCATATTCTCATTATCATCCCAAGACATGAGTCTTCCTTATTCATAATCTCATTCTCATCTCGAGACATGAGTCTTCCTTATTCATAATCCCATGCTCATTCCAAGTCATGAGTCTTTTTTTTTACAATTTCTCATGCTTAACCTGAGATATAAGTCTTCCTTTTTATACACCAAATATTCCAAGCACATCTTCATTAAGTAATAATTAGTGGTTCAAATAGGAAATCTAACAACAAACTTACTGGATGAAATTGCGGTTCAAGCGAAACTTCAGGGACTATTATATGATTTTCCCCTTTTCGCGATCTGTGACCCGATCTTGATCTATCACAAAATAAATCAATTCTCCCTTTAAATCATATAATTTAATCAATACACACATATAATTCTTTGTTTTGAAAAATTATGAAATTACCCCTAAACTTTGCATTTTTATTCAATTTAGTCCTTAAAGCCAAAACATGTAAAGTAACCATTTTCATTCAATCTTATAATAACAAAATATCCATGGGTATTCATCCAACATCCCCATTCAACTATTTCACAATGAGGATATGTATTTTCATCATTTTCACAACCTAGTCCTTAAACCTTAATTTCAACAAAAATCATTTTATAAAATCAATAAATCTATTCATTGTCCAAGCCCAATTTCGTCCTTTCAAAATCAAATTTAATTTTTTATTTATATTGTTTTTTATTTCATTTTCATTTATTTATTTATTATTTTATTTAAATAAATAAATAAATAAAATAAACCCAATATCTATTACATTAAAAAACCCAATTCTACTTACCCAAAGCCCAAATACACCCTAAACCCAAACCTAATTACTTAGCCCAAACGTAACCAAGCCCAAACTTTAACAAAAATAAAAGAAACATTAATCCTAGCACTGCTTTTACTGTCGCCATCGCCGTTGTCAGCCACGCCTGTGTCTCCATCGTCGTCGTCGTTATCGATTCCGTCAAATCCGAACTCTACCTCATGCACGTCATCGAAAAATCCGAAAAAATTGATTGTAAAAAGGGTTATAAAAACCGAACTCAAAAATGAATTTGAAAGAAAAAATACCCAAAAATTTACTGAAAATATATAGAAATATACGAGATTTTCTTCAAAGCACAACTTCACAAAAATAAAAATCAGATTGTTTAAGGTATATTATATTATATTCTATTTATCTATTTTGTTTATATTTTTTTATTTTTCAAAATAAATACTAAATAAATAAAAAATAAAAAGGAAAAGTTAGGGTTTTCATACCTAATTCCACGCCGCCGCCATCAGTACCACGAGCGAACTCCAACGAAGGGGTGTTTTGTAGAAAAATACACAAAATCGATTTGAAAAACTCATAAAATTGGGGTTCTTTCTTGTTCTTTTTTAGAAATTTTGTTTGATTTTAGTAGATCTATATTAGATCTACAATTTTAAAAAAAGAGAAAAATAAATTTTTCAATATTCGATCGCCGACGTCGATGATTGGCGGTCAGAGACGCAGTGGAGGGGTATAAAATCCAAGGGTGTGTTAAATTTAGAACCTTGGTACAAATATTGATGAATAATAAAGAGTTGGAGTTCTTTTAGGAGAGGGAAGATGAAAGAACAAATGATGTTTTTGCTTCTGAGAAAGGGGCACTGGGAAAGACTTCTAAGGCCAACTTACCAATAATAATTATATCCAGGCCAATAGGTGAGGTTGAAGGTCAAATGAAACCATGGGTCATCATTTAGAAACCCGTGGCATTTCCTTATAAGGATAATAAAAGGGTACAGTGGCTCTATGACTGTAGTGTAATGATACCAAATGAAAGAGGATCAAATGAATATACAAGTTTTATAGATGCAGAGAAGGAGGTTAATAAAAAGGCCTTGATGGATGGGCTTGGGAAGAGAGAAAACAACAAACTCGAGATGCAAATAAATGAGTCAGTAACTGAAGAGAAGGCCAAGGAATTTTTGAAATTCCTAAAGCATAGTGAGTACAATGTGGTAGAACAGTTACATAAGCAGTTTGATCGAGTATCAGTTTTAGCCCTGCTATCAGGTTTAGAGGCCCACCGTAACGCGTTATTGAAAGTGCTAAAAGAAACGTACGGGGCAAAGGATATCTCAGTGAACGAGTTAGATCGGCTGGTTAACAACCTAAGTGCATATAATTCCATTTTTTTCAATGATGATGAAATACCTCTAGAGGGCATGGGCTCAACAAAAGCTCTTCACATTATGACCCGATGCAAAGGGTACACTTTACCAAGCGTATCGATAGATAATGACTCAGCCTTGAATATGTTACCACTGACAACACTGAATAGGTTACCGATAGAAAGCTCTCACATGAAAGCATGCCACAGCATAGTAAAGGCCTTTGATGGAACGGAGAGACGAGTGATGGGCAGAATTGAGATTCCACTCCTGATTGGTCCAAACACGTATGAGATGGACATTTTAGTGATGGACATTAGGCCCACCTACAATTGCCTGTTGGGAAGACCATGGATTCATTTGGTAGGGACAGTACCGTCATCTATGCATCAAAAGTTAAAATTGGTGACAGAAGGCGCATTAATCACCATTAATGTGAGGAGGACATCATTGCATTAGTGACTAGCGATTCACCTGATGTAAGTACAGATGAGGAGGCCATGGAGTGCTCCTTTAGGTCGTTGGAGTTTGTGAATGCTACCTTTGTGGCTGAAGGAGATAAGATCCTCACACCGAGGATATCGACGACCACCAAGATGGGGCTGAAAATGACGATTGGAAAAGGTGCTTCACTTGGAAGAGGATTAGGGAGGTATCTTCAATGGAGGATTACAGCGCTAGTACTGATAGAGAAACATGATCAGTTTGGCTTAGGATTTAAGCCAAATATGAAACAGAGAAAAGAAGAGTTACAAAAAAGACAAGACAAGAGAAGGGCAAAAAAAGTGGAGAAGAGCTCAAAAGCAAGCCAATGGTCTTTCCTCATATCTTAAGGCCATTCGTGTCGGAAGGTATTATTAACCCCGAGCAAAGGTCGACAGAAAATAGGTTGGCACGAATAATGGGGAATTTGAACATCAGCATTGTTTCCGAAGGGACGAGTGAGCAAAGGAATTTGCCAAGAATTCGCTCCTACGCCCTCGGAAGCGTTCTAGACAACTGGACTGTGGAAGAACTCCCTATAACTTTTAAGTCATTTCTAGAGTAATGTTCAGAACACCCTTGTTGCTCTAAGCTTAAGAGCAATTGGGATCTTTTTGTAAAGGACACATGTTCATTTGATTTTTATTTTCAATAAAAAAGGATGTACTTTCTTTCTCATTGGCAAAAATTCTCATTTTTTATCCACCTCATACCGCAAAAAACATGCTTATATCATTTATCTTTCAGATATTTTGGTCCATATGACAAGTTCCTAGATATCAATGATATGAGTAACATTGTTGCCGACTTAGAGCCTCATTTTGAACAAGATGTGTGTTCAGAGGAATCTCAAGATTTTGAAGAAGCCCAAGATTGTAGTTTATCTCCTGACTTGCTACGAATGGTTGAGCAAGACGAGAAATAGATCCTACCTCACAAAGAATCAATAAAAGTTGTGAGTTTAGGGCAAAAGGGAGGCGAAGATTAGAACCAGTATTTCTGCAAAAACGAGGCAAGATCTCATTGATCTGCTTCAGAAGTTCAAGGATGTGTTTGCATGGTCGTATCAAGATATGCCCGATCTAAGCACTGATATCATGGTACATAAGCTCCCCATAAAAGAAGAGTGTAAACCGGTCCAACAGAAGCTTCGAAGAGTGAGATCGGATGTACTCCTAAAGATAAAAAAGAGATCCAAAAACAGTTTGATGCCGGCTTCTTATTAATGGCAGAGTACTCAAAATGGGTGGCCAACATAGTGCCAGTTCCTAAAAAGGATGGGAAAGTACAAATGTGCGTAGACTATCGGGACTTAAACAAGGTTAGTCCAAAAGATAATTTCTCGCTACCTCATATCGACACCTTGGTGGACAATACAGCAGGTCATTCCTTACTCTCCTTCATGGATGGTTTTTCTAGGTACAACCAAATAAAGGTGTATCTTTTGGATATGGATAAAACTACATTCGTCATCGTGTGAGGAACCTTTTGCTACAAGGTTATGCCATTTGGATTGAAGAATGCAAGGGCAACATATCAAAGGGCTATGGTGACTTTATTCTATGACATGATGCACAAGGAGATTAAGGTCTATGTCGACGATATGATCGCAAAGTCTCGAATAAAAGGGGAACATGTGGAAGTTTTAAGAAAGTTGTCCTTAAGATTGAGAAAGTTCCAGTTGAAGTTGAGCCAAAATAAATGTACTTTTGAGGCTACTTCAGGCAAGCTATTAGGCTTTATGGTTAATAGAAAGGGAATTGAAATCGATCTCGATAAAGTCAAAGCTATATAGGAGTTACCACCACCACATACTCAAAAGGAAGTTAGAGGGTTCCTAGGGAGGTTGAATTACATCACTCGGTTCATCTCACAACTATTTGAGAAATATGATCCTATTTTTTGTCTTCTCAAGAAGCATAACCCGGGAGTTTGGGATGATGAACGCCAAAAGACTTTTGACAAAGTCAAACATTATTTATCCAATGCTCCAGTTTTGATGCCACCGAATCCGGATAAACCTTTAATCCTGTACTTGGTCGTATTCGAAAACTCTATGGGATGCGTATTAGGCCAGCACAATGAGTCAGGAAAGAAAGAAAGAGCAATCTATTATCTCAACAAAAAATTCACTGAATAGATAAGGTATTCTCCAATTGAGAAATTATGTTGTGCTCTGGTTTGGACTACCTGAAGGTTGAGGTAATACATGTTATATCATACAACTTGGTTGATTTCAAAATTGGATCCTCTCAATTTTATGATAGGGTCGGCTGCATTAGATGGAGGAATGACCAAATGGAAAATGCTACTTTCTGAATTTGACATGATAATGTGAACCAGAAGGCGATAAATGGGAGCGCGATAGCATATTTCCTAGCTAGCAGAGCTCTCGAGGATTATAAGCCATTAGATTTTGATTTCCCAAACGAAGATCTAATGTATGTTGCAACCACAACAAAAGAAGCTTCAGAAGAGCAACCACGAAAAATGCATTTTGACGGTGCTTCAAATGCTACTGACAAAGGGATTGGGGCAGTTCTAGTATCCCAGAAGGAGATCATTTTCCACTCACAAGCAAGTTTGACTTCGATTGCACAAATAACATGGCAGGATATGTAGCATGTGTCATGGATATTCGGGCAACTCTAGAATGCAAGATTAAGATTCTGGAAGTGTAAGGGGATTCTACGTTAGTAATTTATCAACTCAAGGGAGAATGGGAAATGAGAGATTCCAAGTTGATGGATTAGCGAAAGTTAGTTCTCAAGCTAATTAAAGAATTCAAGGACATCACCTTCCATTACCTCCCGCGAGAGGAAAATCAGATGGTCGATGCTTTGGCTACTCTTGCCTCCATGATCATGGTCAAGAAGTAAGAAGATATGAAGTGTATTCATATGAGTATCTATGAGGTTCCAGCTCATTGCTACAATATTGAAGAGGAAGAAAAGGATAATCACCCTTGGTACCAGGAAATTTTGCAATATGTAAAAAATCATAAGTACCTAAGCAAGCCACCAAGAATGAAAAAGAACATTGAGAAGACTCGTAATTGACTATGTCCTTGATGAGGATATTCTGTATAAAAAGAGAAAAAATCAAGTCTTGTTGAGGTGTGTTGATTCTATTATGGCTAAGAAGATCTTAAAGGAAGTTCATGAGGGTGTTTGTGGAACACATGCCAATTGTTTCACGATGGCCAGACAAATTATGCTATTCGGGTATTACTGGTCAACCATGGAAGGAGATTGCATTAAATAGGCTAAGAAATGTCACAAGTGTCAAATATACGGAGACAAAATTCTTGTACTTCCTTCTTCTCTCCGTGTTATGACTTCCCCGTGCCTTTTTCTATGTGGGGCATGGATGTTATCGGACCAATCTTGCCAAAAGCTTCTAATGGGAATAGATTCATTTCCGTAGTCATCAATTACTTTACTAAGTGGGTGGAACCTACTTCCTACGGCAGTGTCACGAGATCAACGGTCAACAAAATCTTAAAGAAGGAAATTATATGTCGGTATGGAATGCCAGAGAAGATCATATTCGACAATGCTTTGAACCTGAATAATAGCACGATAAAAGAAGTCTGCAATCAGTTCAAGATCAAGCACCACAATTCAGCATCGTTCTTCCGAAAATGAACGAAGCTGTGGAAGCAGCTAATAAAAACATCGAGAAAATCATGGGAATACGACAGAGACCTACAAAGACTGGCATGAGAAGTTACCATATGCTCTCGACGCTTATCAAATGTCTGCTAGAACTTCTACTAGGGCAACACCTTTCTCATTAGTATATGGAATGAAGACAATCTTACCCATTGAAGTCAAGATTCCTTCCCTCCGAGTCTTATCAAAAGTAAAGTTAGATGAGGCGGAATGGATCCAGTCAAGATATGACCAGCTAAACTTAATCAACAAGAAGAGGCTGAAAGCTATCCAACATGGCCAGATGTATCAAAACGGATGATGGAAGCTTATGATAAAAAGGTTCGCCCTAGAGAATTCCATGAGGGAGATCTAGTTTTGAAAAAGACCCTTCCTATACAAAAGGACTTTCGAGGCAAATGGATGCCAAATTGGGAATGCCCATATGTAGTAAAGAAAGCTTTCTTTGGAGGAGCTTTGATTCTAGCTGAGATGGATGACAAGGATTTGTCAAACCCCATGAACTTAGATTCAGTGAAGAAATACTTCGCCTAAAAAAAAGGTTGAGTTGAAAACCCGAAAGAGCGGCTCAAAAAAAGGTGGGGTCGAGATGAAAATCCACAAAGGGCGTCTTGAAGCTTAAGGAGATTTGAGTCGAAAACCCGAAAGGGCGGCTCAGATTTGGATCAAGGATTGGGCATAAAGAGCTTCTTTCTCAAAAGTAGCAAGATGGAGAGACATTGCATCTTGGGCATAAATAGAGTGCAATAGCTTTCATGGGTACACATAAGGCTCAAAGTGGTCCTCATCAAGTTTACCCAAAGAAGTTCATACGTTGATATATAGGGCATCTGACTTTATTTCTTGTTGCTCACTTTAGCAATTCTTAATCAATATTTGCTAGTTTTTACCAACATTTGTTATCTTTTTAATGATTGATGTCTTCTCATTTATTTCCATTCAAGCGTTATCGCCAATAAATTCAATGTTATCCATTTTTGTAACCTTACTCAGAGCATTCTTTGCATTGAAATAATGGTTAATGGACTTGATGATGTAAAATATAAAAAGATTTCTACATATTACTTTGGGAAATTTTAAATAGTATAGGGACCTGAAACAGGACCATTAGTCAGAAATAACCAAATCCGAGGGTTGAAGGGATCCTAAAACGAATAAGTTCAGCTTATGGTTACCTTTTCATAATTTTGTATCAAGAACACCAAACTTAAAATGAAGGTAGGGTGATACATCGATGTTAGAACTTAGGCAAAAGACGATCAGTGATGACCTAAGGACAAAGACAATAAAAAACCACTTTTGACATCTTTGCATGCATAATCATTCAGGCGCATTTACATAGAAGCATTTGATTCATTCAAATCATGGCATCCTAGTTACATGGCCTAGGTAGAGGCCCTTAAAATAGGTTCTACTAGTCATATCCTTAGAGAATGACGATAGAACAACAAATCTTATACCCTTAAAGTTTTAGAGGGGCAGATTGAAGTCGCAATGGCGAATCTCATTCACCTAAAGCTATAGAGGGGCAGATTGAAGTCGCAGGGACGAATCTTATACTCTTGAAGCTAAAATGGAGCGAAGATACAACACCAAATATTTTACCCAAACTAGAGGGCAGATTGAAGACCATCCGATCTCTTACCTTGACCATGGGGCAGATTGAAGCAATCCAATCTTTTACCCTAACTAGAGGGCAGATTGAAGACCATCCAATCTCTTACCCTAACCATGGGATAGATTGAAGCAATCCAATCTTATACCCTAAGCAGGGGGTAGATTGAGACAATCTAATCTTTTACCCCTAAAGTTATAGAAGGACAGGTTGAAGTTACAGAAGCAAATCCTATATCTCTAAAGTAATAGAGGGGCAGATTAAAACGCGCAGTAACAGACCTCGATCTCCACTAAAGTTGTAGTGGAATGGAGTGAAGGCAAATCCTATATTCCTGAAGTTGCAATGAATGAGATTGAGGCTACATTAGTAAGTCCTATCTCCTTAGATATAATAGAGCAGGATAAAGCTACAATATTGAAGATAGATGGATATAGTGAAGTGGGGTAACCAATGAAGCGGAAGAGCGGGCTACTAAGAGAGAGTCACCAGAAGACGAAATTCAGCAGGATTGGACGAAACTGGTCTTCTTTTTCTTTACTCCATTCCCGTTACACGATAACGAGCAAAAAGGGGTAGTAGTGCAATCCCAATTTTGTCCTTTCAAAATCCAATTTAATTTTTTATTTATTTTGTTTTTTATTTTATTTTTATTTATTTATTATTTTATATAAATAAATAAATAAAATAAACCCAATATCCATTACATTAAGAAACCCAATTCTACTTACCCAAAGCCCAAATACACCCTAAACCCAAACCTAATTACTTAGCCCAAACTTAACCAAGCCCAAATTTTAACAAAACATAAAAGAAACCCTAACCCTAGTACCCCTTTTGTTGTCGTCGCTGCCACTATCAGCCACGCCCGTGTCGTCATCGCCGATTCCGTCGGATCTGGACTCCACCTCACGCATATCACCGAAAAATCTGAAAAAATCGGTTGTAAAAAGGGTTATAAAAACCTAACTCAAAAATGTATTTGAAAGAAAAAAAAAAAAGACCCGAAAATTTACTAAAAATATACATAAATATATGAGATTTTCTTCAAATCACAACTTTACAGCAATAGAAATCAAATTGTTTAAGGTATATTATTTTATATTCTATTTATCTATTTTGTTTATATTTTTTTATCTTTCGAAATAAATACTAAATAAATAAAAAATAAAAAGGAAAAGTTAGGGTTTCAATACCTAATTCCACGCCGCCGCCGTCAGTATCACGAGTGAACTTCAACGAAGTGGCATTGGTGATCAACAGTCGGGAACTAGGCACCTGAGGTCGAACGGTGGAGATAACAGAGGGGGGAAAGAGGGAAAAAGAGAGGATTTTGTTTTTTTAAATGGTGAATGAAAATGAAAAAAAAGGTAAAAAAATGGCTTAAATAGCCATCGGAAATGACAACGTTTGAGGGGGGAATTTTTGCTATTTTTTAAAATTGGGCTAATTGCCCATTGAGTCCTCCCTTATTTTTTAATTGTTTTAAACATGACCTTCTGCCTTTTTTGTTGTTTTCAATTTGGCCCTATAATTTCACTTGATTTTCAATTTGGTCCTTAACCCAAAAATATTTCTGAGGCTGTCACGTGTCAAGTTTTTTGGGTTTATTGACCGTGAAGCCCCTGTCGTATTTTAAAATTGTCTTTGACCCTTAAACTTTCCAAAAATTATGTTTTGACTCCTAAATCTTTTAAAAATTTAAATTTGACCCCAAATTTTCCAAAAAATTCAAAATTAACCCTTAAACTCTTCAAAAATTCCATTTTGACCATCGAAATTTCCAAAATTCAAATTTGACCCTAAAATTTTCCAAAAATTTTGATTTGACCCTCGAATTTTTCGAAAATTTTGATTTGACCCTTGAATTTTTTAAAAATTTCGATCTGACCCTTGATGTTTTCAAAAATTCAAATTTGACCCAGTTTTAATGTATTTTTTTCTATTATTTTATCCTATATGTAATGACGTCGCCGTCGTTAGTACCACGAGTGAACTCTGACGAAGGGGTGTTTTGTAGAAAAATACATAAAACCGATTTGAAAAACTCATAAAATCGGGGTTCTTTCTTATTCTTTTTAGAAATTTTGCTTGATTTTAGTAGATGTAGACTAGATCTATAATTTTTTCAATATCCAACTATCGTAAGCAGCGATCGCCGGCGTTGGTGATCAGCAATCGGAGACTAGGCACCTGAGGCCAGACGGTGGAGATAACTGAGGGGGGAAAGAGAGAAAAAGAGAGGATTTTGTTTTTTTAAATGGTGAATGAAAATGAAAAAAAAAAAAAAGGTAAAAAAATGGCTTAAATAGCCATCGGAAATGAAGACGTTTGAGGGGAGAATTTTTGCTATTTTTTAAAATTGGGCTAATTGCCCATTGAGTCCTCCCTTATTTTTTAATTGTTTTAAATTGGACCTTTTGCCTTTTTTGTTGTTTTCAATTTGGCCTTATAATTTCACTTGATTTTCAATTTGGTCCTTGACCCAAATATATTTCTGAGGCTATCACGTGTCAATTTTTTTGGGTTTATTGCCCGTGAAGCCCCTGTCTTATTTTAAAATTGTCTTTGATCCTTAAACTTTCCAAAAATTATGTTTTGACCCCTAAATCTTTTAAAAATTTAAATTTAACCTCTAATTTTCCAAAAAATTCAAAATTAACCCCTAAACTCTTTAAAAATTCCATTTTGACCATCAAAATTTCCAAAAATTCAAATTTGAGCCTAAAATTTTACAAAAATTCTGATTTGACCATCAAATTATTTGAAAATTTTGATTTGACCCTTGAATATTTTAAAAATTTTGATTTGACCCTTGAGGTTTTCAAAAATTCAAATTTGATCCGATTTTAATGTATTTTTTCTATTGTTTTATCCAATATGTACTGACGTCGCCACTGTCAGTACCCCGAGTGAACTCCGACGAAGGGGTGTTTTGTAGAAAGATGTACAAAACCGATTTGAAAAACTCATAAAATCGGAGTTCTTTCTTATTCTTTTTTAGAAATTTTGCTTGATTTTAGAATATGTAGACTAGATCTACAATTTTAAAAAAACAAAAAAAATTAATTTTTTCGATATCCGACCGCCGTAAGCGACGATTGTCGGTGTTGGTGATCAGTAGTTGGAGACCAGGCACCTGAGGCCGGACGGTGGAGATAACAGAGGAGGGGAAAGACAGAAAAATAGAGGATTTTGTTTTTTTAAAGGGTGAATGAAAATGAAAAAAAGGTAAAAAAAATAGCTTAAATAGCCACCGGAAGTTACGAAGTTTGAGGGGAGAATTTTTACTTTTTTTTTTTAAATTGGGCTAATTGCCCATTGAGTCCTCCCTTATTTTTTAATTGTTTTAAGCAGGACCTTTTGCCTTTTTTGTTGTTTTCAATTTGGCCCTATAATTTCACTTGATTTTCAATTTGGTCCTTGACCCAAAAATATTTCTGAGGCTGTCATGTGTCAAGTTTTTTTGGGTTTATTGTACATGAAGCCCCTGTCGTATTTTAAAATTGTCTTTGACTCTTAAACTTTCCAAAAATTATGTTTTGACCCCTAAATCTTTAAAAATTTAAATTTAACCCTAAATTTTCCAAAAAATTCAAAATTAACCCCTAAACTCTTCAAAAATTCCATTTTGAGCATTAAAATTTTCTAAAATTTGAATTTGACCCTAAAATTTTCCAAAATTTTTTATTTGACCCTCGAATTTTTCGAAAATTTGGATTTGACCCTTGAATTTTTTAAAAATTTTGATCTGACCCTTGAGGTTTTCAAAAATTCAAATTTGACCTGGTTTTAATGTATTTTTTCTATTATTTTATCCTATATGTATATATTACATGCTTTTAATTTTTCTTGTTTATTTTTTTATTATTAATCCCTTTTATATGTATATGTATATTATTTTATTTGCTTTTTTATGTCTTTTTTTATTATGTATACTTGTAAATCATGTGCATATTTTTTGCATAACATGAAATTTTTTTAAAAAAATACACAAATTGTTTTAATAAATCAAGGCAATGTTCATTGTCTCGAGAATTTGAAAAATCATGTCCTAACTCACTGGGTGTGGTTTATTTTGAACCCGGATAATTGAATATCCTTTTAAAATTTAAATACAAGATTTTTTTGAAAAGCTCGTCATTTTCAAATATTCGAATTATTATGTCCTAACTTACTGGATGTGAATTTTTCTCGATTAATTTGAAATAACGAGTTTTCTTCGAAAGTAAAATTTGTTTTCAGAATAAAATAAATTTGACATTCATGCATTTAAGGATCGTGAATTAATTTTTTCTCAAATTTTTAATTTTTCAACAAATAAGACTTTGAATAATCGATTAGGTTCCAATTTTGGGCGTGTAAGGGTGTTAATCCTTCCTTATGCGTAACCGACTCCCGAACTAGTTTTATGGTTTCAAAGACCAAAATTATTTTAATGATTTTTTAAAAAAATCTCAAAAGGTAACCCAATTACACTTGTTTTAAAAAAATTATTGGTTGCGACTCCATTTTCATTTTCTAAAATATAAATCAAGACATGTTTTTGTTTTATTTAAAAAATGGTTTCGACATTCATCAAACATAAAAATCTATCAATAACCTTCAAAAGCAAGCATTTTCATCAATGGCAAGTTTTATAACATTTGACAGATTCACAAATTAGTCCTTGCAAAAGCTAGATTAAGCTAATATGGACTCAAAAACATAAAAATTACTAAAAACGATTAAGGTTTGCTTACCCAAATCAAAGCTAAAAGATTGGAAATGAAAAACCCTAAATTTTCTCCCTTTTAGCCTGTAGAGAAGAAGAAGAAGAAGAAAGAAAATGTGAAAATATCATCTTTCTTTCTTTAATTTAATATATATACAATGACATTTTTGTAATTTCTTATACTTTCATAATTAACTTAATTAATCATCTTTTTAACCTTAATTAATCCTATTATTAATCAATATTTGTCATGATAATCTACCCACTAATAATCTTTTAGGTTAATTTACTCACTTGGTCCTTCTAATTAACCAATTCACCTTTGCACCTTTTACTATTTAATCCTTTATACTCAATTCATTATCTAAACATTAAAATTCCTTAACCAAATTTTAATATGATGCTAACTACGCTATACTTATAAAAATAAATAAATTTGTGACTCAACTTGTTGGAGTTGTGGTCCCGAAACCACTATTTTCGACACCACTGAAAATCGAGCTATTACACCTAGAGGTTTCTAACATTGCGTTCATCATTTCCTTAAAAGTCCGATTTTTCCGTTCGGCTACTCCATTTGATTGAGGAAAATATGGTGGCGTCACTTAATGAATAATACCATGTCAAGCATAATATTCACCTAATGGTTCAGCATATTCACCACCACGATCACTTCTCACCATTTTATTAAGTTGGTTTTCAACTTCTTGCTTTTAGAGAATAACTTTCTTTATAGCCTCGTTTTTGCTCTTAAGCAAATACACGTAGCAATAATTTATGCTTTCA
This sequence comes from Kokia cookei, assembly GCA_039519145.1. NCBI lineage: Eukaryota > Viridiplantae > Streptophyta > Magnoliopsida > Malvales > Malvaceae > Kokia > Kokia cookei. The sequence goes on from CM076910.1 coordinate 8,591,388, forward strand.
TCAATGAACGTAATAAAGTATTTATTCCCTCCTCTCATTTGAACAAATCTTAAGTCACAAACATTGTTATGCATTAGGTCAAGTGATTTTGTGCTTCTTTCAATAGTTTGAAATGAAGACCTTGTTAATTTTTCCTTAACACATGTTTCACATTTATTAATGTGAAACGAAGGAATGTGCTCTATATTAATTAATCTTTGTGAAGTATTTAATTAACAAGTACGAGCTTGTCATACCATAAATTAATTGATTTGAACATTTAAATGGAAGAAGCAACATTTTTATTCATTGTCAATACTTTTACAGAGGTTGCATTACATATCCCCTTCCTACATAAGTCTATATCAGGCACATAGGTTTATATCATACACTTCCTTGAAAATTTCTTCCATAGCATTGGCTTCATTAGCTTTAACTTTCTTCGAAAGCTTGCAGTCAGATGACTTGTTTCCCATCTTGTTCCAATTGAAGTATTTCCCTTGAAATTTTTTCTTCTTAGAAACGCCATATTTTGGTCCCAGTTTAGACCCATTTTGAGGTTATTTTCCCTTCTTGAAGTCCTTCTTGACTTCTACCATATTTTCCTTAGCACCATTGACATTTGTTGTCTTGGTAAGCCTTTGTTCAGCACCTCTATTCTATTCTTCAATTCGAAGTTTGAAAATCAGGTTTTTGATTTATCGGTTTCGTACATGACAGAGTGAACTAATTTTCACATTTGACAAGCTTGAAATCAAGTATTTTTTCCTTATGTTTTATGGATTTTTAATTTAGTTGCCTTTTGAATAAATTGTGCTGAATAGGTTATTTTATTGCTTTCAAGGCCAAATGAGGCCTAAAGATTAGCTAGCCTACTTCGTGAGTGCACAAGAGACTAACAACAGCTGAACAACAGTGATACTGACCACTTCGTCACGACATGGGGAGCTCTATGTCACAACAAAGGGGCCAACAGCGAAGAATCAAGAAACTGCTTGCTTTGTCGCGACACAAAGCCTGGTGTGTCGCAACATCGACCCTAGACTTCAAACTCTATATCGAGTGAGGGGATTTTTGTTTTCACAATGTGACTTAAGCACGAAGGACAGTAACTGACCTAGGGTTGATGAAAACGATCGGTCAACACTATAAATAGGGCCTTTAGCACTAGAGTTAAACATACTATCTATTAGTTTTTAGTTTTATTTTTTATTTTCATTTTGAAACGAGATTGTAAAACTCGCATAAACGTTTGAAGAATTTTTCCAAACAGATTGTCAATACAATTCTAGTTTCTTTTTCATTCTCTTTATTCAATTATATGTTTTCATATATTATTGTTTTAGTTATGATTAAGAAAATCATGAGGAACTAATTCTATTTTGGGGAATTAGGGAGTAGAAGTATGAATATTTAATTGTTGTTTAACAGGGATTTTACCATTCGGATCAACTATTTGGGAAAGAAAGAGCATCAAATAAACAGTAAGCTTGGCAACCTTAGAACATCATTTAGGTGAGAATAAACCTAAAATTGGTATTGCCCATTCGTGAACACATTTTCCCCAAACCGATTTAGACTGTGATATTTAGTGATAAGTAGTCTCTATCGACTTGCTATGTCGGCAGAAGATCTAGAGATACAACTGGGATAGTGACTAGTTGATTGGAGGAAAATCTCCAAAACTCAACAATTGAAGAACTTATATGGAAATGACCTAATATCCCGAAGCCGTTTATAAGATCTTTTACATCTCAATTCTTTTCCTTTATTTTGTCTATTATTTATACTTTCAAAATCAACTCTTTTATTATCCTTCGTACTATAATCCCTAAAGCAAGTACTAATTTCTTTTATTCTTTACAGGAATTTAATTTACTATCACTTCACACCTTCTTTGGGTACGATCCTCATAATACTACCAAATGTTTCGTTGTACACACTATATTTACAACTTGACTTGTATACTTGTGGAAAGGCTAAAATTTACAGTGAACGAGAGTATTTTTTGGGGTGGTCAAGTTGTTGGCACCGTTATCGGGGAGGCAACGCTTTAGTAAATTTTATTATTTCTTTGTATTGAAATAATTAGGAAAAATTTAGGTTATAAATACGATTTAACAATACTAACAAATTTTATTTTTTCATATCTACTACTTTCCTTTAATTTCCATCATTAGACCATGTATGCTTGCGATTATTTTTGTGCATATGACATTTACAACGATATCTTTGAAGATGATATCTATGGAGATGGGTATTATGAAGATTGGGAGATCCAGGAAAACCAAAGATTATTGATGCTAGAGTTGAGTCAACTCCATGGAGAATCCAGATCCTTGATCAACATGATGATCTATCTTTCAAAGGAGCATATTTCGAATCTGAACAAATGGAAGGAGAACAAGAACGAGGGCTAGATAAGGAAACATAAAAAGAACTCTTTGAAGAATTAGATGATCGGACCGTTGAGCAAATCGAGATCTCATCCTTGGAAGGGGAAATGGATAGCTTTGCAAAAATTTAGATTGAGCCCCAATCCAATGATGAATCGATCCCTATAGAGGAAGATGATGGTTCCCATATCCAAAATTTAAATCTTCAACTAATTACTATTACAAACACATCGACAAAAGAAATATTAGTTGAAGATATCATAGATCAAAGATTTTATTTCCAATGGAAAATAACTACTATTAACAATACTTTCCTGGTACAACAAATCCCTAAAGAAATTAAAAATGTGAAATTTTTTCAATATTTGCATAAAACAGGCAGTATTTGCAAGCTAGAGTCCTAGTTCTAAACGAAATAATAATCGCATCCACAGAAAAAGAAGAAACACAACCGTGGGATAGGCAATTACTGTAATGGTACCACGAACCTAAAAATACCAAACAAGGTGATGGAAATTACAAAGAGAAACAAATGGCTGCCGCAACACCAACACAAAGATATCTGGTAAACTAACCATTTTTACTGAATTGGGTAATCGAACAGCTATTAGCCCACCACACAAAGGAGTACCAATTCCATAAGGGGATCAACAGTGAAAGCAATTACAAGTGTAAGTGGTGGCATAAAATAACAGTTGTCTTGAATAGGTGTGACCGATGAAAAGAGTTGATGATTATCAATGCGGGGAGAAAAGGAAAATTTTGTGAAAGGGATAAACGTTAAAGAGTAGTCTGGCATGACGGTTGCTGGACGAATTGTGATAGAACAGACTGTTCTCGGGTGCCGACATGCACACTAACACTCTTGTTAGATAATTCTGACAAGTACTAACATGTATTTATATATATATTTATACTAACCTAACTAATTTTATTATTTTCTTTCTTTTTAGGATTTTATTCGGAATTGACATGTTTGTCGCTACATGACCTCTTGACGTCACGGCAAAGCAACTAGATTAACTCAAGCACGCCTAGGCGTGCTATGACGTGACATAACCCTTGTGTGTTATGACAAAGGGGTCAAAATGCTAAAAATCCAAAACTAATAGGTTTGTCGCGACACAGGGGAAGCTATGTTGCGACAGAGGAGACAGTCTACTAGAACTACAAGATGAGTTTGTCATGAAAAACAGGGTACTGAAAGGTTGGTTGCAACATACCTAGGCTATGTTGAGACATCGTCTACAATTTTTACAAGTTTGACCAGACCCAATTGCGCAACTTGACGGCCAAATCACACTTTACTCGATTTTTTAACGTCTAAAACCCTACCCCTATAAATACTAACTCAACATTAAACTTATTTTTTCATCTAAACACTTTCAAAACACTCCAAAGACTCTTAAATCTTTTCTCCATCTTCAAAAACCCAAACCCCTTTCTCCAAAGGCTCTACTCCATCCAAAAAGGCTTAGATCGACTCTCATTGGCAAGTCCAAAACAAAGATATTTCTTACACTTTTACTGTTCCATTCCTTACTGTTCATCTTTTATGTGATAGATTACCATGACTCCATGAAAAAGAACCATAGTACAAGATAGCGATAGCAACTTGGATTAAGAACGATTTGTGAACGCTTATAGAGAAATAATTCCTAGCCTCTCAAGGATAATCCTTATCCAAGAACGGGGGTTTGAACCATCGATGGTCCTGTACAAAGAAGTTTGACCACTTGTACCATTAATGGGAACAATTTTGTGTTTCCCCAACAGGTAATGTTGTAGTACCTATAGTACATGAATTTTATGATTCTCTGAAAGAGGATGCATTAAAAATAGGGCTATAGGAAAAGTGTGTGTATGAGGGAAATATGTCCCGATTCTACCTTACCAAATTTGCAACTTTTATAATGTGCCCTTTTACGAAATAGATTATCTGAATGAGGTTAATTTAGACTTGTTTAAAAATTTTGACATGGAGAAAATAGTTAAATTTTTTACTGAAGGAAGGTGTGGTTGGAATTATCGCCCCGATTACAGCTCAGCTTCGAACTTTAATCAAGTTATTATGCTTCCTATTGCGAAAATGTGGATGCAATTTTTGGCCACTAGGATAGCCCCGACCCTAAAAGAAAATTTGTGTAGGAAGGTGGATCTACAAGGAAATGCAAAATTACACGAAAAGTAAAAGAGCTAGACTTTTTTTCCTCACCTTGTAATGACATTATGCAAGAAGGTAGATGTGCCAATGAGCGATAACGAACCATTCCTGAAGCCAACACGAAGTACCATCGGTGATTCTATATATAGAAAGTATGTTGAGCTTAAAAAATAGATTAAAGAGTGAAACCAAAGAAGGAAAGAAAAGATGGATGTGCCAACTTCTTTGAAACATAAGAATGTTGAAAAAGCTCGAAAAAGATATGGGGGAAGCATTGAAGGGAAACTTGACGGCATGATATGGTGCATGCAAGAAACAACTCCAGTGCTAAAGGAGTTCGCATCGAACATGTTTGGGAATGAAGGAGGAGATGAGGATAAAAACGAGTTAAGAGGGACCAACGTAGAGCAAGACTAATGTTTTAGCCTCAATACTTGACTCCTAAAGGGCCGGTGTTTCGGAGCCCAGCATGACGACTAGGTAGGAGCTCTCACCAAAAGTACTCTGGCAAAGGCAAAGCTCCCATGGATCCTCAATCTGATTTGGAAGAAGAGGATTGAAGTTTAACTTTTCATAGCCTTGAGACTTTGATTTATTTTAAGACTTGTAAAATAGGGATAATTTTGGATTTTTTTTGTTTAGGACTTATATAATTTGTAGGAGTAGGATTAGGAATTATATTTGTATATATGCTTTAATTCTTTTTGTAGGAACCACACATTATGGAGACATAATAATTTCGAGCACTCATGCCAAAGGAAGACGGACAACCACAATAAGAAGAAAAGGGCCTTCATTATCAATCGAGTAACTTCTTTCCTTAATACTTATTGGGCTACACATTGAGGATAATGTGTTTTCTAAAGTGTGGGGGTAACGTAGGAATTTTGGCATACATTTTTTATTTTCAATTTTTATTTGTCTTTTTTATGTGTGCTTGAGCTTGTAGAAATACAAGTGATTGGTTAGAAGCATGTGTAATAGGTTGATTATGTTTATTGATAAATTTGACATGATGAGGAGGATTTGTTCATTTTTTAGCATTAAATTTTTTATGTTCAATAGGTTATTATGTATAGATAGAAAGGTATTATTGATACAAAATGATGTGCATAACATGAGGAAACGAGCATGCTAGTATATGATAGATGATAATTTTGAGATTAGTTGAGTAAATTGATAATTGTGCATATTGAGGTGTTTAGAAATGACCTAAGGCATTGTTTGGACACATCTAGAGCTAAAAAGCCAAACCTTGTTCTAAATTTCCAATTAGTACCCATCTTTGAGCCTTATGACCCTTTTGATGAACCTCATTATAAAGCCTCTAAGACCTCGAATGATGATTTGGGTATATCCTTTTCTTTGGTCCCATTTTGCATGAAAATGAACATATGATCATATGTATTTAGGGTAAGTAGACACATTATGGTGGAGATTGTTAAATAAAATAGGGAAATCAGTATAATGTATGAATTTTAGTTTAGCCAAAGAAGAGAAAAATAGTGAAAAAGCAAAAAGAAAATGAGTAGAAATGAAAAAAAAAAAATCCTGTGTAAGAAAACATGTGATGAGTGACAAAATTATTAAGTCACCAAAAAAGTAGAAAAAAGAGAATCTTACTCAAGAAACAAAAAGAAAAAGAATACTTAGAGGCTACCTAAAGGGATTACCTTATGTTAATTTCCCAAAATGGAGAAATAAGAAAGGTGAGAGTAAGAGAAATAAGGGAGTTGAGAGCAAGAGAAATAACGAGGTGAGATGGAATAGGACATAAATGGGGAGAATAGGGAAAAATAAAATGTGCCAAACTGTTTTTGTGTTTGTAACCTCTTTTATGCTTAACTATTCTTTAAAAATCATACAAGTCCTAAGCCTCAACACGTTACAAGCCAAAAAGCCCTATGTGACCTAAACAACTCAATGCATGGATAGATGTGGAAATTGCATAATCTCATTATAATTGTCTGTATTGTACTAGGATAACCAAAGTACTTATGTTAGGTATTGATGGAGTTATATCGATAGGACTTTAATATTTGTATTTCTTGTAACCTACTGAACTTATATTGTTTCTACTTAAAAATAGTAAAGTTTTTCACTCATCATGTTAGAATTATCAAAAGATACATAAAGCCTAGACTAGATGCTAAGAACCTAATCTTTATATAATACAAGTTTCAAGCTCATTTATCTTTCTTTCTTTGTTATTTGATTTTGTTTTCTTGTTTGCTTGAAAACAAGCAAAGATTTAAGTGTGGGGGAGTTTGATCTATCGGTTTCTTACGTAGAAGATTGAACTAATTTTCACATTTGATGAGCTTGAAATCAAGTATTTTTTTTTTATGTTTTATGGATTTTTAGTTTAGTTTTGTCTTTTGAATAAATTGTGTTGAAAGGTTATTTTATTGCTTTCAAGGCCAAATGAGGCCTAAAGATTAGCTAATCTACTTTGTGAGTGCACAGGAGACTAATAACAGCTGAGTAACAGTGATACTGACCACTTCACCATGACATAGAGATCTCTATGTCACAACAAAGGGGCCAGCAGCGAAGAATCAATAAACTGCTTGCTTTGTCGCGACACAAAGCCTAGTGTGTCGCGACATCGACCCCAGATTTCAAACTCTGCATCGAGTGAGGGGCATTTTTTTCTTCACAATGTGACTTAAGCACGAAGGACGGTGGTTGACCTAGGGTTGATAAAAATGGTCGGTCAAGGCTATAAATAGGGCCTTTAGCACTAGGTTTAAACAAACCATTTATTAGTTTTTAGTTTTATTTTGTATTTTCATTTGAAACGAGATTGTAGAACTCACATAAGAAGTCGAGGAATTTTTCCCAACAAATTGCCAATACAATGTAAGTTTCTTTTTCATTCTATTTATTCAATTATATGTTTTCATGTATTATTGTGTTCATGATGATCAAGAAACCCATGATGAACTAATTCAATTTTGGGGAATTAAGGAGTGATAGTATGAATATTTAATTGTTGTTTAATAGGGATTTTACCTTTCAGATTAGCTGTTTGGGAAAGGAAAACATCAAACAAACACTAGGCCTAACAACCCTAGAACGTCATTTAGGTGAGAATGAACCCAAAATTGGTATTGCACATTCGTGAACACCTTTTCCCCAAACCGGTTTAGATTGTTACATCTAGCAATAAGTAGTCTCTATCGACTTGTTATGCTGGCGGAAGATCAAGAGATCCAACTGGGGTAGTGACTAGTTAATTGAAGGAAATTCTCCAAAACCCAACAATTGAAGAACTCATACAGAAACAACCTAATATCCCCAAAGTCGTTTATAAGATTTTTTACATCCCAATTTTTTCCTTTATTTTCTCTTATATTTATTCTTTTCAAAATGAACTCTTTTATTATTCTTCGTACTATAATACCTGAAGCAAGTACTAATTACTTTTATTCTTTGTAGGAATCTAGTTTAATATCGCTTCATGCCTCCTTTATGTACGATCCTTGGAATACTACCAAGTGTTTCGTTGTACACACTATATTTACATCCTAACCCATATACTTACGGAAAGCCTAAAATCTACACCGAACAAGAGTAAATTTTGGGACGGTCAGAACCCGAATTGTCGCAACATCCTATCCGACTCATGCATCTCAATGGTAGCGTACACTACCAATAAAACCTTCATGTGTCAGATGTTGGGGTGCACCAAGAATTCAGACAGGATGCATTCCAAAATTGCTAGATCCTCATATGAAATCCATACAAACTATATTAAAATAATAATAATAAATTTAGTTATATGTATACTATTAAATCTTAAATCAAATACGTTAAATCTTAATCTTAAATCAATTAGTTATATATATTGTCGAAACCATCCTTTTTTGGAAAACGACGAGTTTCAATTATTATTTTAATGTTGGAAAATGGGAGTCGCCACCAATCTTTTATTCGGTGCGATTGGATCACCACAAAATATTTTTTTTAAAAAACCGTTTTGAATACATGTAGGTCTTTGAAATCCATAAAAATAGGTTCGGGAGTCGGTTACACATGAGGAAGGATTAGCACCCTTATACGCCCAAAATTGGTACCGTATTGATTATTTTCGAGTCTTTGTTTGTAAAATTTTGAAAGCTCGAATAAAATTTAAAATACGATCCTTGAATGCATGAGTTAAGTTTAAAAGAAATCGAGCTTGTTTGGAAGTCCTGCTATTTCAAAGTGATCAAGGAAGAAAGTTATGTCCAGTGAGTTAGGACATAACATTTCAAGATCCAGAAATAACGAGCTTTCCTTTGTAAAAATTTTTAAATTTTTGGGAAAAGGATGTTCGATTATCTCGATTTGAAGAAAGGTTGCACCTAGTAAGTTAAGGCACAAATTTTTAGAATCGAAGATAAGGAAACATTATCTCGATTAAAGGTATTTGATTATTTTGATTTGAAGAAAAATTGCACCTAGTAAGGTAATTAAGCAGTTAATAATGGATATTAAATAACACGAAGTAAGGTAATTAAGAAGATAAATGATATGCAAAAATAAAAAATGCAAAATACGAGTGCATAATAATTAAAATTAAATGAAAATATTGATAATGAAGAAAAAATGATGCAATCGGAGTTGAAAATGAGACTTTTCGGATACCCAAGGGGTAAAATGGTAACTTTGGATTCTCGGGGGCAAAATGGTAACTTTGGGAAAGTTTGGGGTTAAAAATGGAATTTTTAGACATTCGAGGGTAAAAGGGTAATTTTGAGAGTTTCAAGGTCAAAAATAGAGTTTTTTGACATTCGGGGCAAAATGGTAATTTTTGAAAGTTTCGGGGTTAAAAATGGAAATTTTGGAGGTTCGAGGGTAAAAATGTAATTTTTGGAAGTTTTGAGATCAAAAATGGATTTTTTGGAAGTTCGAGGGTATAAATGGAATTTTTGGAAGTTTTAGGGTTAAAAATGGAATTTTTGGAAATTTAGGGGTCAAAAATGGAATTTTTGGAAGCCTCGAGGTCAAAAATGGAATTTTTAGAAGTTTAGGGGTAAAAATGTAATTTTCAGACAGTTTAGGCACCTTCAGGGCAATAAAACCAAGAACAAGTGACACGTGGCAGCCTCTCAGGCATCCTGAAGTCAAAAGACTAATTTGAAAACCATGAAAAACTTCTGGACTAATTTTGTAATTAAACAGAACTTGTTTTGAGGATTAAATTAAAATAAATTAAAAATAAGAGGGACTTTTTGCACAAATGAACCAAAACAATGACACGTGGCAGCTCTTGATGTTTTCAAAAGGTCAAGGGACTAAATTGAAAAGCATTGAAAATTATTGGCCAATTTAAAATTAATTAAAAGTACAAAAAGGACCTGATTGAAAATTTGAGAAAAAGTGGAAGGATCGAATGCAAAAATATACCATTAACCAAAAACATGCAGATCCTAGGTCAGGTCGGGTCGGATTCGGGCCGGTCATGGGTTAAAGCTCAAAACAACGCCATTTTGGGGTTGAAACTCAGCCCTCAAAACGACGTCGTTTTGGAAGCCTATATATAGCCTACTTTTGGTTTTTTTTTTTTCATTTTTTACTCTCTTGTTTAAAAAAAAAAACCCTCAAAAATCTCTCAAAGGCCTCCCCCCTTTCTCATGGCCGGTTCTTCCGTCAAGACCAAGCCACGTGTGCCTCAATCCTATCCTCGCTGGTGCAGGCGCCGTCGACTCCGCCTGCCACACGCCGTCCCCGGAGTCATCCGACCACTGTCCGATAAAACTTTTCATTTTTCATTTTTATTTTTAGAAAAAAACGAAGATCAGGTTTAGATCCAGTGAGATCCAACCCCGATCTTCTCTTTTTAAAAGGTTTTTTTCTTTTTAAAAAAAATCATCTCATTTTGATTCTGTTATCCCACGTTTTAAGAGTTTTAAAATATTTTTTCTTGTTTTCTTGCAGGTTCATGGGCGTAGACGCGTGGATGATGTTCGGTGATGGATTAGGCCGACCTCCGGCGACGACGCAACGAGGGAGTACTTCCGACCTTTCAACTTTTATTTCATTATTTTAAAAAAAATATTAATTATTAATGTTTATTATTATTATTATTATTAAAAACAATTATTAAGGTTATTAATGAAATTATTTAATATTTAGTATATATTTAATAGGTGCTTTAGAAACGGATAAGTGCAATTAATAGCCAGTAATCCTTTAATGCATGCATATGTATATACATGTGGTCAAAACGTTTGAATTAATTAAAACATTAATTAACAGTATAGGTAGGTTTAATAAATGCATTAATGTATATTAAGAATATAAGGTACTTAGGAATTCAACTCATGCATGACAGTTATATGCTTGTATTGAGATCGTACCTTAGTTACTTGATGCTTGAAATTTTGAGTCTGACTTGGACTTTTCGTTATTTTCTTCCTCTATTCGAATGTAACCAAAATGGGCTCTGTATATTGATTTTTTAGAAAGGCTTCGTAACCCATTACAAATTTTGAAACTGGTTTTTATAACCAGTATTACAATAATTATCTTTTGTTTTTCTTTAATAAATGTACATCTTGTCTTCTCTCTTTTGTAGGTTCGGCTATGGCAGTGGCAGTTGGAGCAGCTGGTGGCAGTGCAAGTTGGAGCTGAAGGAGGAGCTGCTTGGGCTGACGTGGCGCATTTTGAGTGGCTGAGGATGGCAGCAGCAGTGCAAGTTGGTAATTTAGGGCTTGGGTCATTTTGTATAATTGGGTTAGGGACATGGGTCAATGGTGTAATGGGTTTAGGAAATCTAGGTCTGTATTTGTGATTGGGCCAAATTGGGTCCAAGATTGTAATTTGGACTTTGTTTTGTTTTGGATTTTTATTTGGGCTTTTAATTTTAATATTAAGTTTTTAAATCCATTCAAATTTGATTAAATTTAAATTTAAAGCAAATTTAAATTTAAAAAGATAAATTTAAATTTTAAAAAAATAAATTTAAACCAATTTAAACCTAATTTTAAAATCAAAGCTTGATCCAAAATTTGGGCCCGGTTAAAATTGGGCTTCAACAGCTGCCTCTCTTTGCTCATTGTTGTGTAACAGGAATAGAGCAAAGACCAAAAGAAAGCCCAATTTGTCGAGTTCCATTTCTTCACTGCTCTTTTTTCAATTGGTCTACCCTTCATTTTATTGACCGTTTGATTTTGTTGCAGCTAATACTCCATCTTGCCCTAAGGTAATCTTCAAAAAGACAAAATTTGTCACTGTAATTTCACTCCATTCCTTTCAATGAGATTGAAATTTGTCACCGTAGTCTTTGAGTCTGGTTTGCTTCTTCTTAGTACATCATCAGGAAGACGACCATATCACTTGTTTTGATCCACTTCTTCGTGATTCATCATGAAGATGGTTTTGGTTCACTTCCCTGTATTTCATTAGGAAGCTAACCGTTTTATTACTTCGACTTGCTTCTCAATATCTCATCAGGAAGCTGGGGTTCGAATATTTGCTCACATCGAGCGTGGGTTTGATTTGGTCTTCTCTTCTGTGTCTCATCAGGAAGATGACCACGTCGTTTGTTTCAATCCGCTTCTCTATATCTCAACAGGAAGATGAATTTGGTTCACTTCTCAGTATCTCATTAGGAAACTAACCATTTTATTACTTCAACCTGCTTCTCAGTATCTCATCAGGAAGCTGGGGTTCAAGGATTTGCTCACATCGAGCGTGGGTTTGATTTGGTCTTCTTCTCAGTATCTTATCTAGAAGATGACCGCATCGTTTGTTTCAATTCACTTCTCTATATCTCATCAGGAAGACGAATTTGGTCCACTTCTCAGTATCTCATCAGGAAGCTAACCTTTTATTGCTTCGACCTACTTCTCAATGTCTCATCAGGAAGCTGGGGTTCGAAGATTTGCTCACATCGAGCGTGGGTTTGATTTGGTCTTCTTCTCAGTATCTCATCAGGAATATGACCTTTTATTGATTCGACATGCTTCTCAGTGTCTCATCAGGAAGCTGGGGTTCGAAGATTAGCTCACATTGAGCATGCGTTTGATTTGGTCTTCTTCCTAGTATCTTATCAGGAAGATGACCGTGTCGTTTGTTTCAATTCACTTTTCTGTATCTCATCAGGAAGACGAATTTGATCCACTTCTCAGCATCTTATCTGGAAGCTAACCTTTTATTGCTTCGACCTGCTTCTCAGTGTCTCATCAGGAAGTTGGGGTTCGAAGATTTGCTCACATCGAGCATGGGTTTGATTTGGTCTTCTTCTAAGTATCTCATCAGGAAGATGACCGCGTCATTTGTGGATAATCGCAATCTGCCCCATGATCGAGGTAAGGTATTGGAGTCCTGCACCTTTTCAACTTTTTCTTGATGATCTTAATGATTCATCTCGCCATGTGGCGGGGATGTGACCTGTGAAATATGCTTCTATGGGCCTCTATATAGGCCTAAATTAGAAAGTCATGATTAGAATGAATTAAATGCTCCTAACTTGCATGAATGTGTATGATGAATGTCAGATTTATTTATTATTATTCAGGTCAGCATGGTCTGTCGCCCGTCCAAATTCTGTCTTTGATGTGTTGCTCCATCTTCTTCTAGGTTGTTTTGGAACTGCTTGTTTTTTTAAGTTTGTCTTCCCATTGGTGATCTTGTTTCGGACTTCTGTAATTTCTCAAAATTCTAGAATAATGCTCATAACTTTTTGTATGATTTATTAGTTCATTACCCGTTATTTAGATGTGAAATGCTTGAACAAAATTCTATTAAAAAGAGGATCAAAGGAAACAACATGAGTTGAAAATTGCCAAGTATACAATAAAGGATAATTAGTTGCCCCAGATATCGCAAACTGAGCTACTCTGCGCCAACTTGCTTGAGAATCATTCCTAGCTTAGATGTGTGTCTAGAAGATCTAGAGTGCTTTATTGGTGTTTCAAGTTGTAACCTTCCTCCATCTCATCGACCCGTTCTTAGATCTGAGTCGCCCTTTGCGGGTTTTCAACTCAAAATTTCCTTGGTTCCAGGACGCCTTTTGCGGGTTTTCATCCTGAACCCCTTTTTTTTTCGAGATGCCCTTTACGGGTTTTCATCTCAATTCCCTTTTTTTTTTTTAGGCGAAGTATTTTTTCACCGAGTCTGAATTGACGGGGTTGTATAGATCCTTGCCGTCCATTTCTGTTAGAATGAGAGCTCCTCTTGAGAAAGCTTTCTTTACCACATAAGGTCCTTCCCAATTGGACGTCCATTTTCCACGGAAATCTTTATGTATGGGAAGTATCTTTTTCAAAACTAGATCTCCCTCATAGAATTCCCTACGACGAACCTTTTTGTCGTAAGCTCGCATAATTCTTTTCTGGTACATCTTGCCATGACGAATGGCTTTTAATCTCTTTTCCTCGATTAAATTCAACTGATCATATCAAGCTTGGATCCATTCAGCCTCATCTAGTTGAAGCTCGGTTAAGACTCGAAGGGAAGGTATTTCAACCTCAATAGGAAAGACTACTTCCATAACGTATGCCAAAGAGAATGGTGTTGCCCCAGTAGAAGTCCTGACTGAAGTTCTGTAGGCAAAGAGGGCAAATGGTAGTTTTTCGTGCCAGTCTTTATAAGTCTCAGTCATTTTTGCCACAATCTTCTTGATGTTCTTATTAGCTGCCTCCACAGCTCCATTCATTTTTGGGCGATAGGGAGAAGAATTATGATGCTTGATTTTGAACTGTTCGCAAACTTCTACTATCATGCTATTGTTCAAATTTAGGGCATTATCGAATATGATCCTTTCAGGCATCCTATATCGGTAAATAATTTCTTTTTTTAGGAACTTGCTAACCGCAAACTTGGTAACATTGGCATATGAGGTTGCCTCTACCCATTTAGTGAAGTAGTCAATCACCACAAAGATGAATCTATGGTCATTGGAAGCCTTTGGAGAAATTGGCTCAATAATATCCATGCCCCACATAGCAAAAGGCCAAGGAGAAGTTATGACGTGAAAGTGTGATGGAGGTACATGAATCTTGTCTCCATAGATCTGACACTTATGGCACTTCTTGGTATAATTAATGCAATCGTCTTCCATAGTAGACCAGTAATACCCAAATCTCGTTATTTGCCGGGCCATCGTGGAACCGTTGGCGTGTGTCCCACAAATGCCTTCGTGAACTTCTTCTAAGATCTTCTTAGCTTCAATTGCATCGACACATCTCAGCAACACTTGATCTTTTCTCCTCTTGTACAAGATTTCCCCGTCTAGGACATATTCACTGGTCAGTCTTCTTAATGTCCTCTTTTCATTTTCTGAGACTTGCTCGGGGTACTTTCGATCTCTTACAAATTGAAGAATATTCTGGTACCATGGGCGATCATCATTTTCTTCTTCTTCCTCTGCCTCAATATCACAACAATGAGCAGGAGCTTCATAGATACTCATCTGAATGGGCTTTACATCTTCTTTTCTACTCACCTTGATCAATGAGGCGATCATCGGCAATCTGGTTTTCTTCTCGTGGGAGATAATGGAATGTGATGTCATCGAACTCTGTGATCAACTCGAGAACCAATCTGTGATAATCCACTAGCTTAGAATCCCTTGTTTCTCATTCTCCTTTGAGTTGATAGATTTCCAGTGCGGAGTCTCCATAAATCTCTAAAATTTTGATTCCTCGCTCTATGGCCGCACGAATTCCCAAGATACATGCTTCGTATTCAGCCATGTTGTTTGTGCAATCAAAATCAAGTTTGCTGGTAAAAGGGTAGTGATCTCCTTTTGGTGATACCAAGATTGCCCCGACACCATTACCTATGGCATTTGAAGCTCCTTCAAAATTCAATCTTCAAGGTCGTTCTACCGTGATTGCCCCTTCAGTAGTCACAATATACATTAAATCTTCATTCGGGAAATCGAAGTTTATCAACTCATAGTCCTTTAAAGCCCTGCTGGCTAGGAAGTCTGCTATCGTACTCCTTTTTATTGCTTTCTGATTGACGTAGACTATGTTGAATTCTGAGAGCAAGATTTGTCATCGAGCCAATCTCTCATTCAATGCAGCTGACTCCATCAGGTACTTTAGAGGATCTAATTTCGAGATCAACCAAGTGGTATGGTACAACATGTATTATCTTAATTTGCGTGTGGTCCAAACTAGTGCATAACATAATTTTTCAATCGGCGAATTTCGCGTCTCGCAATCAGTGAATTTCTTGTTGAGATAATATATCGCAATTTCTTTCTTTTCGGATCCATCGTGTTGGCCTAGTACGCATCCCATGGAATTTTCAAAGACTGTCAAGTACAGAATCAATGGCTTATTAGGAATTGGAGGTACCAAGATATGAGTTTTGGATAAATAATCTTTGACCTTGTTAAAGGTTTCTTGACATTCCTCATCCCATACACCCGGGTTACGCTTTCTAAGCAGACAGAAGATAGGATCGCATTTCTCAATCAACTGTGAAATGAACCGAGCAATGTAATTTAATCTTCCTAAGAACCCTCGAACTTCTTTTTTTGTTCTAGGTGATGGTAGCTCCTGTATGACTTTGACTTTATCCGGGTCAATTTCAATTCCTCTTTTGCTGACTACAAAGCCTAACAATTTTCCTGATGTGGCCTCGAAAGTGCACTTTGCTGGGTTTAGCTTTAATTAATATTTCCTTAGCCTTCTAAATAAATTTCTTAGGATTCTTACATGTTCTTCCTCCATTTGGGATTTCGCAATCATGTCATCGATGTAAACTTCAATCTCCTTACGCATCATGTCATGGAACAGGGTCACCATGGCCCTTTGATAAGTTGCCCCTGCGTTTTTGAGTCCGAAGGGCATCACCTTATAGCAAAATGTTCCCCATAATGTGACAAATGTGGTTTTGATCATATCCTCAGGATCCATCCTTATCTGATTATACCCAGAGAAACCATCCATAAAGGAAAACAGAGAATGTCCTGCCGTGTTATCGACTAAAGTGTCGATGTGGGGTAAAGGGAAATTATCCTTTGGGCTAGCTTTATTTAAATCTCGATTTTCCACACACATGCGCACCTTTCCATATTTTTTTGGAACGGAGACTATATTAGCTACCCATTCAGAGTATTTAACTACCTGGAGAAAACTAGCGTCAAATTGCTTCTTGACTTCTTCTTTTATTTTTAACAACACATCCGGTCTCATCCTTCGGAGTTTTTGCTACACGGGTCTGCTTTCTTCCTTTATAGGGAGTTTGTGCACCACAATGTCAGTGCTCAAGCCAGGCATATCTTGGTAAGACCATGCAAAGATATCTTGGAACTCTTGAAGCAACTCGACAAGATTCCTTCTGGTTTCTATGGAGATGCTTGTCCCAATTTTCACCTCTTTCTTTTCATCTTCGTGCCCCAGATTAATAACTTCCACTGGGTCCGAATGAGGCAGGATCTTTTTTTCTTCCTGTTCCATTATTCTTAATAGATTCGGAGGTAGATTACAATCTTGATTATCTTCAAGGTCCTAAAGCTCTTCCAAACACATATCTTGCTCAAAGTGAGGTTCTAAGTTAGTATCAGGTCTGCTCATATTATTGATATTCGAGGATCTATCAAGGGATGAAAGGAAGGTCCAAAGAGCAAAATAAATTTACGAAAGCATAATTATGTGGTATATGTATGAGTATGTATGTATTAAAGAATAATTAAATCTTGTTTATTGGATATGTACGAATGGTTTATTAAGCTGAATTAAGAAATGAAAGAATAATTATGGAGAAGAATATAATATGAAAAGTGCATTTCATTCAAAATAACTGAATAATGACCATGGGCCCTTTTACGAAAGGATCCATATTGCTTTCGAGCCTAAAGCAATAGGTGTTTTCGAGCATTACTCTGAGGAAATCTTAAAAATTATAGGGAGTTCCTCCACGGTCCAATTATTCAAGGTGCTTCTAGGTGCACACGGACCAATTCTTGATAGATTCCCTTCCTTTCCTTCATCTGATATAACATTAATGCCTAGATCTTTCATGATGCTCCCCTTGGTTCCAATCATCACTCGCTCCTTTTCTCGCTCTGTTTTCTGGTTGATCACCCATCCCGAGACGAAAGTCTCATAGATGTGAGGGAAGACCATGGGTTCCCACGAGATTTCCTTTCCAAATAGTCTGACCCTCCTTCTTTCTTGTCTTTTTTCTAGCTCCTTCCTCTTTTGTTTCGCGTCCGGCTTGTACCCTAGGCCATAATGACTTTTCTATCAGCATCGGCATATTAACTCTTCCTTGGAGGTATTTTCCTAGTCCTTTCCCAGGTATAGCTCCCTTTCCGACTGTTAATTTCAAGCCCATTCTGGTGGTCGATGATATTGTAGGCACAGGTATCTTGCTCCCTTCCGAAATGAAAGTTGCATTGACAAACTCTAGTGAGTGGAACGAGCATTACACAGCCTCCTCATCTATTCCCACATAGGGTGAATCACTCGTTATGGACGCGATTATTTCCTCCTCAGCATTAATCTTGATTAGCAGCCCTTCATTTATTAGCTTCACTTTCTAGTGCAAAGAAGAAAATACTGCTCCAGCTAAGTGGATCCATGGTCTTCCTAGCAGACAGTTATAAGTGGTCCTAATATCCATCACTAGAAAAATTCACTTCATATATATTCGGCCCAATTTGAAGAGGTATTTCAATCTTTCCCATTACCTTCCTTTCTGTACCGTCAAATGCTCTCACTATGTTATTACACTCCTTCTTATGAGAGCTATCAATTGGCAATCTTTGCAGTGTAGCTAATGATAGCACATTCAAGGTTGAACCATTGTCTATGAGTACTCCAGATAGCGTATACCCTTTACAATGGGTAGTTGTGTGTAAAGCTTTGGTGAAACCTATTCCTCCCGTCGGTATTTCATCATTGCTGAAGAAAATGAAGTTATCAGTACTCACGTTATTGACCAATCGATCTAGCTTACTGACGGAGATGTCATTTTCTATATATGTTTCGTTCAGTACCTTCATTAGTGCGCTTCGATGGGCTTCCGAGCTTAGGAGTAATGACAAGATCGATATTCGGGCAGGCTGTTTGTGTAGTTGTTCCACTACACTATATTCATTACGCCTTAAAAACTTCAGAAACTCCTTCGCCTCCTTCTCAGATACAAGCTCGTTTGTGGGTACTTCGGGCTTGCTAGTTATTTCTTCCTCAAGCTCACACATTATTACTTTCCCTTTGCTGACCTCTTTTTTTTTATTTACTGGGTCATAATTTTTACCGCTACGGGTAACAAGATTCACGTCCTTCCTAGGTTCTCCCTCTTTTGGTATGGTCACATTACAATTGTAACTCCATGGGACCTTCTTACTATCTCTGTAAGGAAACGTTACAGGCTTTTGTATGATGATACGAGGGGTTGTCTGTTCTCTTGCCGCGCCATTTGTTGGTTTACAAATAATCACCTTGGGGCGATTAATTCCATAAGCCTTAGCTGTTCCATCCTCGAAGGCACAAACATCATTAACTTCCTCTCTTTCTTCAAAAAATTTCTGCTTTTAATTGTCAATCAACATCTGCACCATGGTTTTAAACTTGACGTAGTCTTGAATTTCATGCCCCTTAACGGCATGAAACTCGCAGTGGTTATCAGCCCCTATTATCATACTCTTTTTTCCTTCGCGATTATCCCTTCTTTGACCAACTCTTGCCATACCCATCGAAGTGGAGACTTAGTTTCTTCAACATTTCTCTTAATTTTCTGAACTCCTTCTTCCAGCAAGGCATTCACCCCTTGCTCTGGGTAATTAGGCAGAGAATTCCCAACTATATTGGGCTTTGTTGGCTCTTCTAATTTTACGACTCCATGCTCTATGAGTCCTTCGACTCATCTTTTAAAAGCAGGGTAATTTTCAATCGAATGTCCTTCTACCCCTACATGGTATTCACAGTGAGCATTCGCATCGTACCAAGCCGGGAATGGGGTTTATATGGTCTCACACGCTAAGGAGCTACCTCATGCGCGTCATACAGTATCTTATAGAGCTCTCCGTTTGACATCGGAAGGGGAGTATATTGAACTCTTCCTCTATTTGGCCTAATGTCCGGTTCCTGCCGTAGGGCATTTTGGTAATTACCCATTGGAGCTTTGGGCTGACCTGTCACGAAGGGTTTGGTGTAGCTAGTTTATATATGCTTGCATTGTTGACTTCATTATCCCTTCTTCTAGGGGTAGGCCTTTTAGGGTTTTCTTCGGTTTCAATCTTGCCAGCCTTGATTGCAATTTCAATCATCTCCCCCGATATGACCATATCAGAGAAACTCTTGGTGGCATTTCCAAACAGGTGATTCAGGTAAGGAGCTTTGAGGGTATTGACAAACAACATTGTTGTCTCCTTTTCTGTTAGTGGTGGCTGTACTTGGGTTGCCACCTCCTGCCATCTCTGTGCATATTGTCTAAAGCTTTCGTTTGATTTCTTCTCCATATTTTGCAATGTAAGTCGATCAAGAGCTATTTCTATCACATGACCGTATTGCTTTAAGAAGGCTTGTGTTAAATCTTTCCATGAATGGATTTTTGATCGGCTCAATTGATTGTACCATCTGACTGCCGACCCAGCTAGGCTGTCTTGAAAACAATGAATCAACAATTGGTCATTATGCACGTACCCCGCCATCTTCCTGCAAAACATGGTTAGATGGGCTTCAAGATCCCGCTATATTTTTCAAATTCTAGAACCTTGAATTTGGGAGGGAGAACCAAATCCGGAACCAGACTTAACTCTTTGGCATCTACCCTATAAGAAATTTCAATTCCCTACATCGCGTCGATTTTCTCCTCTAATCGCCTGTATTTTTCCTCTATTTGTCTAGGGAGATCCTCTTTTATCATCTCGTCAAAGTTTGGGACACCTAGATTCGCCGCATTATCCTCTAGGTTTGACCTAGATCCAATTGGATAATTGACTAGTCTTGACGTGCCCATGGCTTGTTGCTGTGCTCTTATAGTAATGGCGGGCTCCCGCGCTGGCATTTCATGTGAAGCCGGGTTATGGAGAGGTGTAAAGCCTGGAGGAACCGTTGGGTCCTCTTCCTCCTCAATAGCAGGGCTCTTTCCTTTATCGGCCATGCTCTGTTTTACTTGTGCTAATTCATTCATTAGACTCTTTTGTACCTCCATGAATTGATTTTTCATTTCTCTGCACATCATTGTCATTTGTTCTTGGATGCACTCTTGCATCTGGTCTTGTAATTCTTTCTGGATTTGTTCGAGTCTTTGCTCCATGGCCTTAGTTTTCTTTCAAGTATTATAGTGATGCAAGTTTTCAATGATTACTGATGTAGCTGAATTGTAAGTTTTTAATAAATTAGGATTGTTATGCAGAAATATGCAAAAATGTGATGCGAATAATATGCATGCATGCAAGACTTATAATTTATTTTCCATTTAGAAAACTTCATTTGGATAACAAGTTCCTTAACATAAAGAAAATTACATAAATGGTTTTGCTTTGATGCTCAGAGCCTTGACTTTCTTAAGGAGTCCAGCTAGCTTTTGTCCTCGTTTTGTCTTCGTCTCGTATTGTATGCTTAATTCTTCTGCTTCAACTGCTAGTGTTTATACATGATCAGCTACTCCGCGAATTTGATTTAAGGCCTCACCCATAACATAATCCCTCTCTCTGACTTCTTTCTAAGCTTGTTGAAGATGCCAATCATTTGTCTCTAACGTCCTTTCCAAAATCTCAGTTCTTATTTCACTATTCTGCAAAAAGGCTTCTAATTCTTCCACCCTCTTATTCAGTCTCTCGATCTCAGCTCTGCTTGCCTTCAACTCCATTACTGAATTTCGGCTACGATGCCTGTACAAGGATTTCTCTAATTCTCGTACTCGAGCTTTTAATTCGGCCACTTCAGCTTGGCTTTCCAGAAGGCTACTTTTCATAGCATTTTCCTGAACCTGGACGTCTTGAAATTTATTTTCCCAGTAACTTGTTTTATTCTTCTCTTTGCGGATTTCCTGCTGCCATTGCTCTGACGTCTTACCTAAACTGGCAGTTCTTATTGACAAGCGAAGCTTTTTATAGTCCTTTTTTAGGCTGCTAAGATCTTCTTCAGCCTTATTCTTCCCTTTTCTCAATTTCTCCGCTTCTAGCTTCTGGACATTAACGTCCAATCCTAAAAGCACCTTCTCTTCTTCCAAAATGGGCTCTGTATATTGATTTTTCAAAAAGGGTTCGTAACCCATTACAAATTTTGAAACTGGTTTTTATAATCAGTATTACAATAATCATCTTTTGTTTTTCTCTAATAAATGTCCATCTTGTCTTTTCTCTTTTGCAGGTTCGGCTATGGCAGTGGCGGTTGGAGCAGCTGGTGGCAGTGCAAGTTGGAGCTGAAAGAGGAGCTGCTTGGGCTGACGTGGCACATTCTAAGTGGCTGAGGATGGCAGCAGTAGTGCAAGTTGGTAGTTTAGGGTTTGGGTCATTTTTGTATAATTAGGTTAGGGACATGGGTCAATGGTGTAATGGGTTTAGGCAATCTGGGTCTGTATTTGTGATTGGACCAAATTGGGTCCAAGATTATAATTTGGACTTTGTACTTGTTTTGGATTTTTATTTGGGCTTTTAATTTTAATATTAAGTTTTTAAATCCATTCAAATTTGATTAAATTTAAATTTAAAAAGATAAATTTAAATTTGATTAAATTTAAATTTAAAGGGATAAATTTAAATTTAAGATAAATTTAAATTTTAAAAAATAAATTTAAACCAATTTAAACTTAATTTTAAAATCAAAGCTTGATCCAAAATTTGGGCCCGGTTAAAATAGGGCTTCAACATATATACTTACCTCCATTTCAAATTATTGATCTAACAGTAGTTGTATATCTTGCAGCTTTTTCGGTACTCTCACATAACTCAACCCATGATTCCACCTATTGAAATAATTTGTTAACAAAATAATTTAAACTTGAAATTATTTTATTACGATAAATAGGTTATCTAATGAATTTTACCTTGTTACGAGTGAGAACGTGCAAGGGTAGTTTGCTTCAGGACGTAAAAATGACAATCGATATTGTGCCCATGATTACAGTAGTAGCATGCAACAACCAATTTTAATTTTTCGTGATTGTGTCGCTCGGTACATCTCCCAATACAATGTCACCAACATGGCAGACCCTCAATTGAGTTTGCCCACTTCTCAAAAGTTGACGAGTTTCAGTAGCCACCTTAAATGGACGAGATTTCATGACTTATCCAGCATTAGGATACCCCCAATTATCAGAAGGATGTAAGAATGAGTGTGTTGTTCTCTTTCGATTTCAATCGAATCCTCATCGAGCTTATGAAAATTTCTTCTTAACCAAGCCATTTCTATCCGGCCTCCAAATATTGTCTCCGAAACCAACTCCAAAAGTTCCTCGCATACGGCTCTCCAATCGACGTGAACAATCCGAGTCACTTTGGACCCATCCACTGGTAACCCGAGCCATAATTGCATGTTCTCTGAAGTGAAAGTACACTTGCCGCATGAAAGATGAAAAGTGTGCATCTCATGTCTCCACCTTTCCACCAAAGCGCTTATAAGTGTTGGGTCCAACTTACACCCCTACCTACAAGGACCACATGTGAAAAACCGGCTTATCTTAAGTAAGGCTCGATTAAGGGTGAGGAAGGAGCAAGTAGATTATGAATGTTGGTTTGCAAAATGCGATCTTTTGCCTAATGAAGGAAAAAATTTACAAAATATTAAATTTAAATATAAAAACTATATAAAAATTAGACAACATTAAAATATAATAAGAAATATTCATACCATTTGCAATTGATTGAAGGAAATGTGGTTCTTATCATGATGGATTACAAAACTTGCCATTGATAATTTCGAAAATAAATGAATACTTTGTATTAGAAAAAATATTTTAAGAAAATGTTAAGATAATTTAAATAAAAATTAAATAAAATTGAGAGAGAAAAAAAATTAGTGAATTTAAGTGGGTTTTGATAGGAATTTGAGAAATAATTTAGAATATGAGAGAGAGTTGAGAGATTGAAGTGAAGAAAAATGAAATTGGGGGGTTATAGGGTAATTTTTTTATCATTAGCGGGGTCAAATGGCTAATTAAATAACCAATGAAAAAGTAGTTGTTATTTTTTACCGTTGAGGTAAAAGCACTTCCAGTTGGAAGTTTTTTTGTTAATTTGATAGAAAGCGCTTCCAGCTGACTTGACAAAAAACGTTTTTAATTGGAAGTGTGTTCTTGCAAATCACCTAAAAACGTTCTTAGGAAGCGTTTTTTCATAAAATTGATTTATTCTCGTGATTTTTCCTCCAATCAGCTTATTCCCGTAATTATTATATTTTTTTATATTTTTTGATAAATTAATAGGTTTTATAATTTATTTGACGCTAATTATTAATAAGTTGGGCAGTTGGAGATAAATATAGAATATTGAAGATGTAAGGTTTAGTCCTTTTTGCTAAAGTGATATAAATATAGAATATTACAAGATGTAATTTTTAATCCTTTTGCGAAAGTCAGATAAATATAGAATATTAGAAGACACAAGTTCGAAAATAAATCTGACTGTCTTATATAGATTTCTTTGCACACATAAAAGTGAAAAAAAATAGTTGAGTGGATAAGGAACTTGAAACCAGTCATGGGATTATTGGTTCAAATCTTACGTTTTGAAGTGATTTTTTAATTTTTTTCAAAAATTTTGTTTGGATAAGGGGAAAATTAAAGAAAAAGATAAAAGAAATTATGTTGATAATATGTTATGAAATAAATAATTAGTGTAAAGAAAGAAGACAATAGGAGAGTAATAGAGATGTATATAATGTTTATCCAAAATTTATATTTATAGTTAAGAAGCATAAATGAAATCAAATTATATTTTTAATGAATATTAGAGTCATAAAGTAAATCAAATTTATCTTGATTTTGATGGGTATATACTTTATAATAAAATATTCATAATAATAATATAATTTTGTAAAATAAAAAAAATATATTTTAAAAAGTATAAGTATGCAAACTTAAAAAATGGAATTTTAGGTTTTTTAGAAAATTTTATGAATTCTTAAAGAATTTTTCTTTTTTGAAATTTTAGAAACTTTTTGGTATGGCGTCAAAATGTTTCTATTAATTTCTATTTTATTTTGCTTTTAATGATCATTGGTGTTGCGCACCGTTTTGGTTAGTATGACTTAAGTGAAACAGTGCAATTTGCTTATGTTATAGAGTAGCCAGAAACACTGTGTTCCGAGAAGTATTGTTAGTTAATTGAAACGGTGCGGTTTGAAGGAAGGTTATAACTGCCAATAATAGCTCGTGGCAACCAACCCCTTGGCCGTTATGCACTCCTATTTCTAGTGGGAAGGATGTAAAGGGACGATTATGGAATGATTATGAATTTTTCTTTCTTTTTCCTCTCAACTCTTTGTTTCTTTCTTCTCTCATCTCTGTCAATTTTCTCGTTCACTAAATATCAAGCATCAAAGGTATCAGTGCGTCGCGATCTCCATAGTCGAGGAAGGGGTAACCACACGAATGCAAAAGGAAATGAGCCAGTTGCAGCAGAAAGTTAGTTTGCTTCAGGTGGAACTTGCACAGTTGGACACTAGGTTGGATGATCGTTTCAGGAAACTTAAGGATGAAGTCAAGGGAGAGATCAAAACTGAATTACAAGCTCCTTTTAAATAGTATCCAGGTCAACCGCGGTCAATAACGGGTAGTTGCTTATTTAAGGACAAAGGGAAAGGAGTTCTTGGAGGGGCTCATCTTAGTTTTCTTCCTAAGGAGAACTTTTTAATATCACCTGAGCCAAAACTGCGATATTTGGAAACTCCCTCGAGAGTCTGTGTTGGGGATCAACTCATGAGGCTTTACAAATTGGAATGCCCGAGATTCAATGGAATAGATTTCAAGGGTTGGTGGTCGACACTTGAGCAGCATTTTTTAACCGATGGGATCTTGGACAACGTTAAGGTCTGGACCGTGATGCTACACCTAGAGAGCAAAGTTCTGGATTGGCACAATTTTTTTTGCTCAACGAAAAGGAGGACTTCACTGTCTATCTTGGGATGCTTATGCCCAAGGACTAAGGGAATGGTTTTGCTTCACATCTTTTCTTGATCCTATTGAATTATGACTCCTATTTCAAGTCAAATTTTAGAAATAATGTTTCAGTTAAACTCTGTTTATTTGTTTGAGTTAAATTCTTATTAGTCTAGATTATTTTATTATTATTTGACCTAGGAATTTTGTCTATAAATAAGCTCTTTTACAATCTTAGAAAGATATCCATTAGAGTTTAGAACTCCTAATAATTTTGGAGAATTTAGTGTTTACGTTTTGAAGGTTCTTTATTTTCGGGTTTTCGGGGTTTAGTTTTTGTTTCCTTCTTTTATATTCTACATTCTTTTACCATTATAGTAAAATTATTTTTACTCGTGGTTTTTTATCATTTTTGGAAGGATTTTTTCACATTAAATTTGTGTGTTCAATTTCTCAATTTCTTCCGTTGTTTATATTTGTTTGTTGCTTAATCGGGTTGATCCCCAATAGATAAATGTCAGAGTTGGTATTTTTGAAACACCAAGGGATTGTGGATCAATACCACGACCATTTTGTAAGCCTACTAAACCAACTTCACCTTCTTGAAAGTTATGCACTGAACATATTCACCAGTAATTTAAAGGTCGAAATAGGTTAATATTTGCATCTCTTTAAGCCTAAGACTCTAGTTGAAGGGTTTTTGTTGGCTAGACAAGTTCAGGGAATATTGACCAACAATTATAGGAGGTCTTCTCTAATACGAATAGGAGGTTCCCCTAGACTGCCATCATTATTTCCTACTCCTCGAGCTACTGTTATTTCCAGCTCCACTACTTCTAGTGGACCCTCTACTATTGCTAGTGTACAGAACTACTAAGGCCCTCACACAATTAGATATGGAGGACAAAAGAAAGAAGAGGCTAAGCTTTTGGTGTGCAAATAAGTACACACCTGGACATAAATGCATGAAGGCACAGTTGTACTAACTCTTATTGGATCCTCAAGATGATATGGATGGGGAAGCCATAAGTCCACAACCTGAGGACCTTTTTGATTGCCAGAAGCATTTGGAAAAAATCGAGCCTGAAGGAAAGCAACCTCCAACTCTAGTTCTTTCTTTGCATGTATTACATGGCTCTCAAGGAAACAACATAATGAGGGTTGGTGCTACTATTGGTAATGCTACTGTCATCATTCTAATTGATTTAGGCGGTACCCACAATTTTGTGGATACCAAATTGGTAAGGAAACTTGGTCTTCCAATCAAGGTAACAAGCAGGTTGAAGGTTATTGTTGCTAATGGTGGTGTCTTACACACTCATGGACACTACAGGGCATTACACTAGACATCTAGAGGCAGTCGTTTTAGTACCAACTTCATGCTATTACCTCTAAATGCGTGTGATCTCATCCTAGAGGTCCAATGGCTCTTATCTTTAGAAGATATTGTTTGGAACTTCTCCACTTTCATCATGCAGTTTACTCACCAAGGCTAACATTGTACACTACAAGGTATTTCGCCAAGAGCTATCCAAATTATGTTTGGATCTCAATCGAGCAAGTTATTCTCCTTTCTTAAACATGGTCACTGTACCCTGCTCTTAACCACTATTTCTCAAGCTTCTTTGTTCACTGCAACCAGTACTTTGGATATAGACTTACACAAGTTGTTGGCTGACTTTGATGATGTTTTTCAAATTCCTCAAGGGCTACACCCTCTTAGGATGCAATACCACCACATTCCTCTTCTACTGTTGTGATCAAGGTTTGTCCCTATAGGTACCTTACACTCCAAAAGAATGAAATGGAGAGAATGATTTAAGAGATGCTTCAAGCTAGAATAATTAGAAATAGTTGTAGTTCATTTGCCTCACCAATTGTTTTGCTGAAAAAGAAGGATGGGAGTTGGCATTTATGTGTAAACTACAGGTAATTAAATCAGCTTACAATCAATGATAAGTTTCCTATCCCTATGATTAAAGAGCTGATCGATGAGCTTGGTCAGACAACCTTCTTCTCCAAGATGGACCTAAGATTTGGCTATCACCATATCAGAATGAAGGAGCAGGACATACACAAAATTGCATTTAGGACACATGAGGATCATCATGAGTTTTTGATAATGCTCTTTAGCCTCACCAATGCACCATCGAGTTTTCAATCATTGATGAATGTAATCTTCAAAACAATTCTAAAAAAATTGATGCCTGTTTTTTATGACATCTTACTATATTCAATGGACTGGTCAACTCATTTGGTCCATTTAAGGGAGGTCCTTCAGTTTCTTCGGGAGCATTCGTTATTTGCCAAAAAGAGAAAATGTACTTTTGGTACTACTAAGATAGAGAACCTAGGACACATCATTTCCAAAGGCTCAGTATTTATGGATGCTACTAAGGTGGATAGTGTATTGAACTGGCCAACACCAACTTCAGTGAAGGAATTAAGAGGTGTTTTTGGGTCTGTCTAGATATTATAGATGGTTCATTCAACATTTTGGGATAATGGCTAAGCCACTGACTACATTGCTAAAGAAGGAAGTCAGATGGAAGTGGACCAAAATGACCAATGATGCTTTTTTACAACTCAAGCAAGCCAAATGTACAACACTTGTTCTTACATTATTTGATTTCAATTCAGAATTTTACCTAGACACTGATGTTAGCGATCATGGCATTGAAGCTATGCTGCATCAACATGAAGCCAATAGCCTTATTTAGCAAGGCTTTAGGAGTGAAGCATCAAACACTCTCCATTTATGATAAGAAGAAGCCTTTTGTCCTTTTAGCAGTAAAGAAATGGCACTCTTATTTGGTTGGTAGAAGATTTTCGATTAGAATCGACTATCAAAGCCTAAGGTTCCTATCTGACAAGCAACCCGTTACTCCATATCAGTAGAAATAGGTCTAAAAGATGCTCAGTATGATTATGTTGTGACTTACAGAAAAGGCACGCATAACTTGGTTGCGGATGCCTTATCTGGGAGGCTACTAGAGGAAGAGGGTCAGTTCCTTTAGTGTCTTGGTAGCTTCAATTGGTCTCATCTTTGGACAAAGGTACTAGATTCTTGTGTAAATGATCTTAAAATGCAACAGTTGTGTGCCAATGTTCAACAACCCCATTTACATCCTAAATACTCTTGGGATGGTAGAGTTTTAAGAAGAAAAGGGAAGATTGTTGTGGGATATAGTGACACTCTGAGAAGAGACTATTTTTAGTATTTTCATGACGGAGCTGTTGGTGGCCACTTAAGGGTACAGGTCACTAGACACAAAATGGTTGGTCTTTTCTATTGGAAGGGACTTTCCAAGGATGTTTGACAGTGGATAAGCGAATGTGTGACATGTAAACAGTGCAAAGCTGATAATTCCTAACATCCAGGCCTCCTGTAGCCTTTACTAGTCCATGCTCGAGCTTGGTCATCATTTAGTATGAACTTTATAAAGGGATTGCCAACTTCAAGGGGCAACAAAACTACCCTTGTGGTTGTGGACCGTTTGACCAAGTATGCACATTTCTTGGCCTTAACTCACCCCTTCACTGCACTAGTTGTCGCTTAGGAGTACCTTAACCAGGTCTATATGCTTTATGGCCTTCCTGATTCGATAGTGTCTGATAGAGATCGAAATTTTACAAGCAAATTTTGGCAGGAATTGTTTAAAAGGTTAGGCACTAACTTGCACATGTCAACGACCTACCATCTAGAGACTAATGGGCAGACATAGGTTCTAACGGGTGCCTCGAGGGATACCTTCGGTGCATGATAGACGAGAGGCCAAGTGACTGGATGTTATGGCTACCATTGACAGAGTGGTTATACAACACTAGCCATCGCATTGCCATCCACTGCACCCCTTACGAGGCACTATATGGTCAGGAACCTCCTAACCATTTTCCTTACTTAGCCGGATCTTCACATGTAGAAATTGTGGACAGAAGTTTACAACACCGAGAGGCAACTAGACAATTGCTTAAGTTCCACCTTAAAAGGGCACAGACAGAACGAAACAAATAACAGATCGAAAAAGAAGTGATAAAAAATTTCAGGAAGGGGACTTGGTGTATCTGAAATTGCAACCCTATCGAAAACACTCTATCAGACAAGTCATGAACCAGAAGCTCTCACGAAAGTATTTTGGTCCTTACATAGTACAAGCACGAATTAGGAAAGTGGCCTATCGATTAAAGCTGTCACCTGACTCCAAAATCCACTAGACCTTCCATGTATCTCATAAGAAAACATGTAAGGAAAACTCCAAGTCAAATCAGTCTGCCAATGATTGAGCTTTGTCCAAAGAGTCATTGAGAGTACTCCAACAAAGGATGGTTAGCAGAGGAGACCACACAGTCACTGAGGTTTTAGTTTAGTGGGCCAATACCTTCCCTAAGGACTCCACGACTGCAACAAAAATGGCCCCATTTTGATCCTTGAGGACAATGATCTTTTGAGAAAGGCAGTATTTTTATGGCATGAAAATGTTTCTGTTAATTTCTATTATTTTCTGTTTTACTTTGCTTTTAATGATCGTTGGTGCTGTGCACCGTCTTGATTAGTAGGACTTAAGTGAAAAGGTGCGGTTTGCTCATCTTATAGAGTAGCTAGAAACGTTGTGCTTTGGGCAGCATTGTTAGTTAATTGAAACGGTGCAATTTGAGGGAAGGTTGAAGCTATCAATAACAGCTCGTAGCAACCAAACCCTTGGCTGTTATGCACTACTATTTCTAGTGGGAAGGGTGTAAAGGGACGGTTATGGAATGAATGTGATTTTTTCTCTCTTTTCCCTCTCAACTCTCTACTTCTTTCTTCTATCATCTCTGTCAATTTTCTCATTCACTAAATATCACGCATCACTTTTTTGCATTTTTATGATATTTTTTTAGTTTTTCAAGAATTTTGAGTTTTTACATGTAACAGCTTTTGATTAGATGAAGTACTATATTTAATGAAAAATATAAATAAGGAATGAGGATTACAAAATAAATGTACAAGAACAAAACTAATAAAAATTTAATATATATATATATATATACACTAGGGTGATAATTTAGCTATGGTATAAATAGATTTACTTAGGGATTAGGTCACTTGACTCAATTCGACCTGAAGATCTGCTCAAAAAATAAGAGAATTTAAGAAAAAATTAGGGTGTAAACCTTTTATTCCTTTACCCGATCCCTTATTCAGTTGATTAGTTCCCCACTTTCCATTTTTTTCAAATAAGTTCCTATTTTCAAAAAAATAAAAATAAATAAAGTGCCCAGTAGACCTCCACTTGTCCAATTTCGTTGCTCATTGATAGCCATCTCTACTCCAGCAACCACTCTGTCTCTCGCTTCCTTTGTCGTCAGCGATCATCACTGTTGCACTGTCCCACTCATTCTTCCACCAAGACACTGTCGTTGTTCCGGTCAAGCTACTACTTCCTCTGTCGTCGACGTTCACCACTGTCGTCGCCTTCTCCGCTCCAGCCTTCAGTCGTGGCCATCCCGTTGTGCCGTCGATCAATCTCATCCAATTCCAAGTAAACTCAATTTCTGAAGAACTTTCGATTCTTTGAACTCCAAGTATTATCTTCAAGAAAACCAACTCTATTCTTCAGATGCCATTGTGGAAGAAAAGTGGATTCATTTGACTTTGTTGGTTTTGTTTCCGGGAATTGGCAGTTTAAAAAACATAAGGCAAAGAAGTGGAAGGGTTATTACAAGCTTTTGAGTTTGAGAAAGAAAAATAATGAAAAAAATAAGTGTTTTTTGGATTATTCATGGATGAACTAAACATTTTTCTTTTCTTACAATCAATGGAAATGTTTGTCATTGAGAGAGAACGAAGAAGAAAAGCTTTATTGTGCCCTTGTATTTATATTTACTATTATAGGGATAAATATCAAAATCATACATGAACTACAGTTAATTTGTAATTGTATATATAAAATTTTATTTTGTGCAATTTTATTAATGAAATTTTGATTTGATTTAATTCTTGTAAATTATTAACACAATTATTAATATAAGTATAAATTTGAATCACAATTAGAGTTTCACATGTATGATTATACCAAATTAAAATTCATATATACAATTATACATTAAATCAAAATTCATACGTAATTTTGAGATTTATCTCTTATTATTATTATTCCATTTACAAATTCTGATTATGACAATCAATGGAAATGTTTGTCACTGTTCTTCAGATTATGTTCACTGCTGCGAGAAACACTGAAACACATCTAATGAAGCAAATTTGGTGATTTGAAAATGAAAATTCATAATAACTCAAAATTATTAAAATGGAACTAAGTTAATACGGAAACACACGATAATATATATTATATAATACAAATATAAAATTGATTAAAACTGATGTTATAGCTTAATTGTAATCGGTTAAGATTTCAACTTTTAGCTACTAATCAACTAACTTGGTTCAATTTATTATATATACACACTTGCGTAATGAAGATAATGATTGCAGATGATGCCAAAATTAGAGTAGGCCAACATCTTGTCATTTTTTTCCTTTTTCCGTTATACAAGTCAAAATCTGATATCTCCCATATGACATTGATGAACTTAACATAATAATAAAAAGAAAAAAAAAAACACAGCTCCTGGTTAGCATTATCTGCAAACGTTGAATTCCATGGCAAAAGTATCAGTCCTTGTTGCAGGCTCTGTTTGCCTGTCTCTGGTCATAGCTCTAATCAAAGTCCTACACGAATATTGGTGGAAACCACTTCGGATCCAACGGTTAATGAGTAGGCAAGGAATCTATGGATCCCCTTACAGATTCATCCATGGAAACAACAAAGAGACCATCAAAATGAAACGGGAAGCCTTGAGAAACACCATGCCTACTTTATCACATGATATACAGCCCAGGGTTCAACCTCAAATTTGGTCAAGGATCAAGTTATATGGTGAGCTTTAAACACCCTTTGTTTTCCTATTCCATATGTCGTTTTGTTTTTATTTTGGGAAATAAGTTTACTTTCTTTTACCACTGTGGGGTTAGGGAAAATCTATCTAAGTTGGACAGGTTCTAGAGCTATGCTTGTTATTACAGAACCGGAACTTATCAAAGAGTTACTTAAAAATAGTGAAAGAGCTTTCCCAAAGAGGACTAGCAGAGATAGGAGGAAAGAAGACGATTTCGTTCTTAAGATACTAGGGGATGGGCTTGTGACGTCAGAAGGTGAGAGATGGGCAAAGAAAAGGAAATTGGCAAACCATGCTTTTCATGGGGAGACTTTGAAAGTATACTTCTAAAACAATTTCTGGAATTATCTCTTCTTATACATGGTCCATTGAAGATACTTTATTTAGCTTTATTGTGTGATTGATGGTTTTGGCAGAGCATGAGCCCTGCAGTGATTGCTAGCGTTGGGACGATGCTGGAGAGGTGGAAACTATTTGAAGGCAAAGAAATTGAGGTGTTTGGAGAATTTAGATTACTGACATCAGAAGTGATATCCAGAACTGCTTTTGGTAGCAGTTTTTTGGATGGGGAAAAGATTTTTGACATGTTGATGAAGTTGTCTGTCATGACAAACAGAAACATGTTTAAGGCTAGATTTCCTGTCATCAGGTCATAATTATCTCAAATTAACTAGGAAATTAGTATGTATATTTAGCTCATTTTTTATTTTATTTTTGCAGCAAGTTCTGGAAAAGTGCTGATCAAATTGAAGCAAACAAACTTGAGAAAGAGATACACAATTGTGTGATGAAGATAGTGAAGAAAAGAGAAGAGGAAGTAGCTAATGGAGAAGCCAACAGCTTCGGCACTGATTTTCTTGGATTGCTTTTAAATGCTTACCATGATGCAGACAAGAAAAACAGGATTTCACTACAAAATCTGGTTGATGAATGCAAGACATTTTACTTTGCTGGACAAGAAACAACTAATTCTTCACTTGCATGGACTGTCTTGCTTCTTGCAATCCATCCAGAATGGCAAGAGAAAGCGAGGCAAGAAGTGATCACGATCTTCGGTAATCAAAATCCGAATCCTGAAGGCATAGGCAAACTCAAGATTGTAAGCAAATCTAATCCTCTACCACATTTAGTTGAATGAATGTCGTGTTCTGACATGTTTATTTTTCCTTGTTTGCATACAGATGACTATGATCATTAATGAAACACTAAGATTATATCCTCCAGTAAGTTCCGTGGTAAGGAAGGCAGCAACTGACGTTCAACTGGGAAAGCTGATTCTACCCGCTGATTTGGAGTTGCTTGTTCCAATTCTTGCACTTCACCATGACCCTGACTTATGGGGAGATGATGTACATGTTTTCAAACCCGAGAGGTTCGCAGAAGGGATTGCCAATGCTACGAAACATAATTCAGCTGCATTTATTC
Organism: Kokia cookei; assembly: GCA_039519145.1. Taxonomy (NCBI): domain Eukaryota; kingdom Viridiplantae; phylum Streptophyta; class Magnoliopsida; order Malvales; family Malvaceae; genus Kokia; species Kokia cookei. The sequence continues at coordinate 8,625,291 of CM076910.1, forward strand.
CGTTCGGGTTGGGACCTCGATCTTGTGTGGGAATGAGCTTTGCGTTGACGGAAATGAAGATGGCTCTTTCGATGATTCTACAACGCTTCACCATTTTGCTTTCTCCTACCTACAGTCACTCACCATTTACCCTTCTTTTGCTTCAACCGCAGCATGGAATTCAGGTAATGCTTCATTCTCTGTAGAATGAAAGCCTACACATGTGAAAGTGCTTAAAAAATAGATGCAAATGATGTGTAGTTTCTATTTTATAGTTATGTTCATTAAATACTCAATGGAACAATGCACTATCAGTAATATGTTTTGGCAAAAGATTTCTGGCATATGCAATGTTTAAAAAAAAGTGAAACCCTGGTTGCCAATGAAACAACAGCAAACAGCATTGTAGTAACAAAATTCGAACCTTTGATAGCATTCAGTGTCATGAAATCACTAAAAATTCCCCCTTCATGCGAGAAATAGGCTTAAAGTTTTCTTCTGCCTCATCCTGCTGCCTGATATCAATTTTTGAAGCTCTATCAGAATGAAATCTTAGCAAAGCTCATTTATAAGATGCTTGCACCTGAGATGACCATTAATCTTTGTTAGAAAACGACTTAATATTTTAAGATGGAATAAGGCATGATCTCCTCACGATCTTACAGCATAAGAACTATATCCAGAAGTTAATGAAACAATAATGTGATTATTAATTTAACTGCTGAAACAAAATGGGGCAGACCACCTGATTTGATAATCGATGCAATTGATTAGATTGATAACAAGATGCGTATATAAATCAATGAAAATCCTTCTTTGGATCACTCAAAAGAAAACATAGTAATGTCGATAGGATATAAACAAATTCCAATTTCACTCTCTTCATTGCCTGAGTTACGAAACAATGTGACCATACTGATATATGAGTTTTTCACGTAAAATTTATGTGTTTTATTTTTTCTTTTATTATTTTACGATCATTCTATTCTTATTATTCACCATAGTTTTAACAATAAAACTATTAATGAAGTTCATTACTTCGTTTAGCAAAGTATTTATAGTTTATAACACAACACAACAACTGATATGTTGTTTACACGTAAAATTTCCAAGTTGACATTATACATTAGAAGATGACGACCAGACTCTAAAAGAGATGTGTCTTGAAGTTAAAAAGAGTGATGAAGAAGCACCAATTGTATCAGCACACACTTTCTGACGTGACAACTAAAAGACCAGCCAGAATTTAAAATCAGAACATTCAAACTTTTGATAGACATGACCCTGCTCTGGAACTGTTTTGAGGTGTAAGATAAATGAAGTTTAAAAATATTTATTTCATTAATGATAAAAGAGGTTAAAAACATAAAAAAAAATTCTTAAATATTATCTATTGTTTGGTATAAATAATAAATTTTTAATAGAGTAATTATTTTATCCAATATTAATCGAGTAAAATCTCAACAAACATATTTAAAAGAGTGACAACTGACAAGAGTTTTTTTTAATTACTATTTTATTATACTCTAAAAATAAATGACATTACCCTATACGGAATTTTTTTTGAATAAAGCTTCGAATTGGATTTTATTAACAAAAACAAACTTTAAAACAAAAAACCTAATTCGGCTATACCAAGTCCAGATTGTAACTAAAAAATAAACTAAGACAGACTTTAACGAGAGAATAAAGAAAAAGGAAAGTAAAATTAAAAGAAATGCACTCTCCAATCAGAAAAAGCCTCAACCCTAGGGTCTAGATTCCAAGAATTTTCTCCATTCAGTGTTTTGGGGTTAAGGGCTACCAAGAAATGGCGAATATTCTTCTTCTAAAGGGAATATCAGAGGTCATCGCCTTCTTGTTCGTCGAAGCCCCTTTCTGTCATCATCAATCGGTCTCTCGATTACTTCGATACCGCGTTCCCATCTGATTAACTGCGAAGTTCGACACTAAACCATTCAGATAAAAAACTTCATTTCTTCTTAGACTCTCTTTAGCTAAGGTGTGGGTGATTAGATTGCCTGATCGAGGAACATGCATAAAGGAAATTTCTTGAAAACTTGTGGATCTCTGATGAATATTTGAGATAATCGTGCTAATCTCAAATCTGTCTATATCTCTTTTCTTGCATTTCTTAATAATAGACAAAGTGTCCCCTTTTACTACTAATTTTCTGACTTGCATTCCTCCCCCCATTTTAACCGCCTAATCACAAGCACGTGCCTCCGCCGCAAATGGAGTAATTATATCAACATGCAAAACATATCTGGAGGCTAGGACTTGGCCGTCGGCATTCCGGGCAATAAGACCTGATGCAGATCGATGCTGAGAGTGATCAAATGCATCATTGAAATTGATCTTTACAAAATCGGGATCTGGAGGCTTCCAGTCAATAGAGGTAGAGGTAACTATTTCTATCTTACTACTCATCATAATTTGTTCTTGTACATAGCTCTTTGTTAAGTCTGCAATCTTTTTTCCTGATGTAAAATTCCTTTCATGAACCCATTTATTGCGCGTGAACCACACAACCCATAGTGCGATACAAAAGAGCCTACTCTACTCCACAGAGTTGCTGACGAAAACCCACGTAAGCCAATCTCACATATCCTCATGTTGACCCTTGAGCACCCACTGGAAATCTAACTGATTCCATGCTTCGGTTGTTGTAGGGCAAGCATAGAAGACATAAAAGATATTCTCCTTCGTCGTTCCACAGCGAGGGCAAGCAGTGTGAGATCCCAGCCTTCGCATCCTCATGGTCGCTAAAGTGGGTAGGAAGCCCCAAAATAGTCTCCATAGAAATTTTTTTTGCTTAGGATTAATGTCATTTTCTTATAATTTTTTTTTTCCATGGATTGTAAATTATTTCCCTAAGCCTTGATCTTTGATTCGAGCAATAGTTTGTAACCACTTCGAGCGATGAAATCCCCAATTGCTTCGCCACGCCAAACCAGAAAGTTGTCATGTTCCGCACTTGCTAAGGGGATTTGAAGCACACTGCCTACCTCCAAATTATTGAAGGTAGAGCATACAATATCCCTTACGTTTTAGTTATTTGGTCAATTAAATCGCTAACTCATGTCTCAAAATTGACTACGGGTCCGCTAACCATACAGTTCCTATTTCTAGGAATCCAAGTTGTAGTAGCTGCAAGGATGCTTTTTCCATTACCCACTCGCCAGCAAAGGCCCTTCCATAAATGCCCCTGTGGTGCCCATATACTCTGCCAAGATTAAGAAGGTATATTCCCTAAATTTGAGTTTAAAAAATCACAATTAGGGTAATATATAGCTTTTAATACTCGTAGTAATAACAAATTCGAATACTGAATAAGTCGCCATCCTTATTTTTCCAATAAAAATAAATTAAACTTTGTGAATTATCGAAAACCCAAACTTCCATTCTCCTTCAGATCACATAAACGCTTCCATTCGCACCAGTGTATGCCCTTACGACCTTAACCTTTCTGTCACCAAAATCGAGCAATAATTTGTTCTAGTTCTTCACAAAAAGATTTAAGGAGTAAAAAACACATCATAGAGTAGGTGGGGATAGCCTGAAGAACAACCCTAATAAAAACTTCCTTCCCTACTTGAGATAACAACTTCGTACTCCAATTGTGAATCTTCTGAGAAAAATTATCTTTAATGAATTGGAAAGCTAACTTTTTTCTTGCGACTCACAACACTAAGTAACCTTAAATACCTCTTTGTATCATTAGAATGTCTAACACCCAATAAGCCAAAAACTAAATCTCTATCGCACGCTAGATTATTCTTGCTAAAGAAGACGAAAGATTTATCATAATTAATACTCTATCCAGAACATACCTCATATTCATTAAGGATCTGTGGAAGAGTACTTGCCACTCTACTAGTGGCTTCGACAAATAAAACACAATCATCAGCATACAAGAGATGGGTAATTTATGGTCCCTTTCTGCTAACTCAAACCCTTTTAAGGGTCTCCTTTTGTATTGCAAGCTTTATGAGTGTTAACAAACCTTCTTTGCAAATTAAAAATAGGAATGGTCTTAGAGGGTTTCCCTGACGCAAACCTCTGCTAGGACAAAACCGCTCACCAATTCGACCATTGATAAGTACTAAGTAGGAGACTGACATTACGCATTTCATAATAAGATTTATCCATTCAGTAGCAAAACCCATACAAAACATCATCTTTTGGAGGAACTCCCATTCTACACAGTTGTAGGTTTTACTCATGTCTGGCTTAATCGCCATAAGTCCTTTTTCCCCACTCTTTTCTATCTAAAAGAATGTAGAATTTCATAAGCAAGTAAAATATTGTCAGAAATTAATCATCCTGGACGAAAGCACTCTGAGCCTGATCACTCTAGCACAAACTGGAACTAATTAGCAATGACTTTAGCGATCAACTCATAAATCACATTGCAAAGACTAATTGGGCGAAACTTAGAAAGATTCATAGCATTATTGATCTTTGGAATGAGAACCACTTGGGTATGGTTGAGGGGAGCAATATCTTTACCGTTATTCAGGATCTCTAAACAAAAGCTACACACGTAATTTCCACAATATGCCAATATTTCTGAAAAAAGATAGAAGGAAAACCATCCTCACCAGGAGCTTTTGTAGGACCCATACTTTTCAGTGTAGAAAGGACCTCTCTTTCTGTATGGGGTTTCAAAAGCATGCGATTAGACTCCTCTAATATACATGAAGCAACTCCTTCTAACAAATGCTCGAAACGTCAGTTCCATTTGTAGTAAAAAGCCGCTTAAAATAATCTCTTGCAATTCTCTTCATACCCAATTTCTTAGCCGTTATTCTTCCATCTTTTTCTTGTAATTCTCCAATCTAGTTTTTTTTCTTCCTATGAGAAGCAAAATTATGAAAAAAAATAATTATTACGATCACCTAACCTCAATCAATTAGCTCTAGCACTCTACTCCCAATAGCTCTCGTCTTTATCAATTTCCAAAGTGAGTTGGACTTTAGTATCAATGAGGTCTACCAAATTGGCATCTTCCCACTCTCGATCCAGAAGTTCACAAAGTCTAGCCCTTAATTCTTCCTTCAAACCATTTTTCTTGCACCTAGTCGCTCTCATCTATGAAGTAAGACCAACCTGTAAACCTTTCAACTTAGTTAACAAGTCACTATCAGAAGATTCTTAGAGCCGACTAATTTCAACTCCAAAAGTGTCCTCGAGAATGCATCAAGCTTCAAAATGGAATGATCCTTTCCTACAAAACATCTCTTTCATGTCCAAGAGAAGGAGAAAGGGATAATGATTAGAATATGTATGAGGGAGATGACGAACTTCCATATTCAGGAGTAGCTCAAGTATTTTGCCATTCATAATTGCTTAATCAAGTCGCTCACGAATACTCGTAGTTTGAAAATTTCCCCTTTTCCAAGTAAACCATTGTCCAAAATATCCCAGATCATGCAATTGACATTCTAGTAATACATCACGAAAAGCCTCAATTTTTTTTCTCCTCCCGTGGCAAATCCCCTTTCTTCTTAAAGGAGTACATGACCTCATTGAAGTCTTCACAGACCACCCATGGCTTATTCTGCGAAGATCCCAACGAACATAATAGGCTCTAAGCTTTCAACCTGCCATTCGCATATGGGGCTCTATAGAAACCTGTAAAATACCATGTTTGAGTAATACCTGATTCACAAGTCTGTATATCAATGTGATTAATGGAATAACTTTTAAGAAAAACAACAATCTCCCCTTGCCAAGCTAGGCATAAACCTCATCACATTCCCATAGTAAGAACCTCAAGCCCATTCATAAAATCGCATTTTCTTTTAAACATCTCCATACGTTTATTGTCAAGCTTCGTCTCCATAAAAAAGATAATCTAGGGACGACAAGTTCGCAGCACAAGCCGAATTTTCCTTAATGCCCATGGACTCATCAAACCACGGACATTCCAACTTAGAAGTTTCATTACGACCGATCGACTTGCCCCCTAGCAACCGTAGATAAATCATAGGTTCTCTCTATTGGTCGAGCATCTCCTTTTACGTCAGCATTGTCACAATCGGACCTTAATTCCTCCATTGTGAAATCATCACTTCTTAAGACACGAGCATCATCAGTACATCACAACTTTTTACTAAAATTACTCCTACATGAGGCCTCTCTGTTGTTATCCCCAATTCCTCTGATTTCCTTATGCTTCCCAATGCCAATTCCCAACCTATCATTCTCTTTTGGACCTTGCGATTGTCTTTGCTTCCACTTTTTTTTTTACTTCTTCAAGGCACAAGATTGCTAGCATCTAAACTCTCCACTCGGGTCTTCATAGCAGTAATGGGCTCTTCGAACAAAGTGGACCATCATGATTCATCTGTTCAAAGGCAGTAATGTTGCCCAAATTAAACCCATCGCAATTTAATTTCTCACAATTAGGAGTATGATAAACATCTTCTAAAAGACGCGATTCCCCCATTTTTATCCTTATCTGCATGAATTTCATGTGACAAAGAATTAGACTCCAAAAGTTTGCATCACGCGTCAAGGAATTTGGATTCAAAACAAAATCAACTTCAGTGGAAACGTGACCATCTACGTAACTCACCACATCCTTCCCAATTTACGATGTACCTTTATCGATTCCTTTTTTGACCGTTTTTCCTGCCTCAACATCATCGACATAGAATTTTTTGTGCATTATCTTTTTCGATTGTGTACCAAGTTGTAGAGTGACCTTACCTAGCAAATTTAACTCGGGTTTTAGGGCTACCGAATAAGGAAGGTTGTCTCCGGTGACCCTTTAACCTACTCAAGAGTAGTAATGCAATCCCTGAGATAATGTCCTGTCTTCCCACATCAGAAACAAACCCTGGTAAATTCTCATATTTGAACGGGATACATAAGTCATCACTCTCATTGATTGTCACAAAAATGCCTCTACGCAAAGGCTTCTATGCATTCAGCTGAACTTTGATTCTGTAATAATCATCGCTGACTTCCAATCGCAGTAATCCACCAAACGTTGACCCAATTGCATGCATGAGGTCCTTCTTCTCAAAATCTGAAGGACAAGGACCAACTTTGACCCAGAAAGGTGAGAGGTGGAGTCGAATCTTACTCCTCTCTATTGGAACGCGTAACCTATAAAAAATAATTAAATGTTTGTGAAACAGCCATGACCTTCCCTCCCGATTAATTCAAGGTCCTCATCCTCATAAAAAATAATAAGAAATAGATTTCTTCTTGTCACACGGATATCAAACTTTTCTTGGTCTTCCAAATACTTTTCATCTAAGCCCGAGAACTACCAGGATTGTAACACCCAAATCCCGTACACTGTCACCGATTAGGATTCCAGTGTTTACTATTCATTTTATACCATTTTACAAATATCCAACTATTTGCATCTTTATTCAAGACAAATATCATTTCTCAGAATTTAAAACAATATCTAAATATAACACAATTTTATCAAGGGTAAAAATGGTATTTCTAACATTTTAGGAGACTACTACTGATACCTGATGGTCAAGTATCGGTAGTAGTCAATTCAATGAATAATTTTAGAACTGTGCAGATTTCTACCGATTCTTTTACTAATTCTACCGATACAAGTATAATTTCTAGCGATACAAGTATAGTTTCTATCGATACAAGTCATGCAACTACTTGATACCAAAAACTCTAGAGAGCAAAGATCCACACCTTGCAACTTCTACTGATACAAGCTTACATACTATCGGTACATCAGTAACATGAACTATCGATACTTGCAATTTAACTACTCATACAATCCAAGTGAAAAAACAACCTCTCTCCTACCCTGCACTTCCATCGAAATATACATGGGTTCTACCAAAACAAGTATGCCAAATCTCAAAAAGAATTGTACCAAAACACAAGTTCATTGATTTCATACAATCACAACCTTTAACTATGCATTCAAGACAAAACAAATACAAGATTTATGTTAATACAAGGTACTTAGAACTACATCCAATATTTCATTAAAACATAACGAGGTTTTTCACAAACTCATTGAATAAAGAAAAGGTAACATCATCCTAGTACATGCCATATTAACCAAGTGATGTAAAAGTTTACCGACAACTCCGGGATAGTGTGATGCTTCAAGATGATCCGATCTCCGAACAGCAAAAGTGAATCTACAAAACAAATGCAAATTCACAGGTAAGCACTTTAAGGCTTAGTAAGTACATAAAGTCAAATAGATTTAACAAACTTCAAAAGTTGTAAAAATCTAATTAACCGAATGAAACATTATTTAAAATGGGGTAGGTTTCACTTGCATTTGTTACTCACGATGACATAAAGTCATCGGACCCTTGTTCCGCATTGGAACTTATTTCATTTAATACTCATGATGACATATAGTCATCGGACCTCTTGTTTCGTATAAGAATTCATTTCATTTAATACTCACGATGACATATAGTCATCGGACCTCTTATTCCGTATAGGAATTCATATTCTCACGATGACATTAAGTCATCGGACTTTTAATCCATCATGGATTCATTTACCCACGATGACACTTATTCATCGGACCCTTTAATCCGTAAAGGATTAGTTTACTCACGATGACACTTAGTCATCGGACCTTTTAATCCGTAAAGGATTCGTTTACTCACGATGACACTTAGTCATCGGACCCTTTCATTTATAACTCGAACCCGTTTATCTTTCGTATTTCATTCACACGCGTTTTCCACAATTTCGATTATCATTTCATCTCACTACAATAGTTATATTACAAGAATAAGCAATTTAAGTTAGAATTTAACCATACAAACTTACCGGATTGGATTGCGGTTGTGAATAGATTTCAAGGACTACTCCGTTAATTTTCCTTTTTCTCGATCTGTGGCATGGTCGTAGTCTACATTCACAAATCATTCCATTTCTTACAATAAATCACACCACCAATTCATTTAACACAATATAGTCCTTTTTGGTAAAATTACGATTTTACCCCTAATAGTTTCCTTTTATTCAATCTGGTCTTTTCAACACAAAACATGCAAAATAACCATTCTTACACACAACTAACCATAACCGAATTCCCTTAGTATCTATTCAACCATTCACACATTTATTTTCACAACAATACAATTAATTTCACCATTTTCACACTTTAGTCCTTAAATCCTAATTTCATCAAAAATCACTTTACAAAAAGATTTAACCCAAGTTTCAAACACTCAAATATATTAAAAGCTTTCAACAAAAGCAATTTCAACAATGGCAAGTTTTCTAACATTCGACAGATTCATAAATTAGTCCTTGCATAAGCTAGATTAAGCTGATACGGACTCAAAAACATAAAAATTACTAAAAACGATCAAGATTCACTTACTCAAATCAAAGCTCAAAGATTGAATGGTGAAAACCCTAGTTCTTCCTTCTTTTTCGTGAAAAAGATAAAGAAATGGTGAATTTTTCCATTTTTTTCTATTTTAATTCATATATATAGTCAATGACAATTTTGTAAATAACAAGACTTTAATCATTAAGCTTAATTAATCCTTTTCTTTAACTTAATTAATACACTCTTTTCACTTTAATATCATATCATTCCACTAACTAAATCTCTCTCTTGGCTAATTTGTTTAATTGGTCCTTTTAGTTAAACAAATTTTACTTTTGTACTTTTCTCAATTTAGTCTTTTCTCTTAATTAACTATCTAATCGATTTAATTCTTTAAACCAAAATTTAATACGATGCTATCGACGTCATAAATATTACAATAAATAAGTTTACGACTCAACTCGTTGGAGTTGTGATCCCTAAATCACTATTTTCGACACCACTGAAAAATCGGGTGTTACAACTCTTCCCCCCTCAGGGAAATTTCGTCTCAAAATTTCTTACTAGTGAATAGAGTAGGGTATTGTGGTTTCATTGAAGCCTTTGTTTCTCAAGTAGCTTCTTCAAGTTCGTGTCGATTCCACAAAACTTTTACCAATGGTACTCTTTTTTTTCGCAGTTCTTTTACTTCACGAGCCAAAATTTTAATCGGTTCTTCGAAATACTACAAATATGGTTGTATTTCAACCTAACAGGGCAAAATCACATGTGAAGGATCCAACTTGTACCGTCTCAGCATCGAAACGTGAAACACATTATGAATCTTCTCTAATTCTGGTGGTAAAGTTAACTTGTATGCCACAGGACCAACCCGTTCAATAATCTCATATGGTCCAATAAATCGGGGGTTTATCTTCCCTTTTCTTCCAAACCTTAGCACTTTCTTCCATGGTGAGACTCGCAAGAAAACTCGATCTCCCACTGAAAATTCTATGTCTTTCCTTTTAAGATCTGCATAAGATTTCTGTCGGTCAGATGCTACCTTCAAACAGTCACGGATTACTCGTACCTTGTCTTCGGTCTCATAAATCAAGTCGACTCCAACTAACTTGTTTTCACTCAACTTTGACCAATACAAGGGTGTTCTACATTTCCTACCGTATAATGCTTCGAACGGAGCCATTTTGATACTAGTTTGATAGCTGTTGTTATATGCAAACTCCACTAATGGCAAATATCTTTCCTAACTACCCTTAAATTCAAGTATACAACACCGTAGCATATCTTCAAGTATCTGTATCACTCTTTTCGACTAACCATCCGTCTGTGGATGATATGCAGTACTAAAATTCAATCGGGTGCCCAAAGATTCATGTAACTTACCTCAAAACCTCGAGGTGAAACTGAGATCTTTGTCAAGGATAATAGATGCTGGTACTCCATGTAATCGTACAATCTCAGATACATACAATTCTGCCAACTTCTCTAGTGAAAAGTCTACTCGAATAGGAATAAAGTGAGCCGATTTTGTCAATCTGTCCACTATAACCCAGATTGAGTCTTTCTTCTTTGGTGTTGTCGATAATCCTGTAACGAAATCCATAGTGACTCGTTCCCATTTCCACTTAGGAATAGTAATAGGTTGCAACAGTCCAAACGGTACCTGGTGTTCAGCCTTTACTTATTGACACACCAAACATCTAGTCACGAACTCCGAGACTTCTCGTTTCATACCCGGTCACCAATACATCTTCTTTAGGTCGTTATACATTTTCACGCTGCCCGGATGAATGAAGTAAGTACTGCTATGAGCCTTTGACAAAATATCCTGTCTTAAATCAGAATGATCAAGAATGCATACTCTGCCTTAGAAGTAAAACATACCATCATTATCTGTAGTAAATTTCGTAGTTGCATCATTTTGCATCAGTTCTTTTCTAGTCATAAGCTTCAAGTCATCCTCTTGTAACTCTCGTATCCGCTATAAGAATAATGGTTTCATCCGAAGTTTTACTGTAACAGAACCATCACCTTTAAGTGACAAATGAGCATTCATTGCTCTCAAAGAAAATAATGATTTTCGGCTCAAAGCATCAGCAACAACATTAGCTTTTCCTAGATGGTATTCGATTACCAAATCCTAGTTTTTCAAAAATTCTAACCGCCGAAGTTGCCTCAAATTCAGTTCCTTCTGAGCCATCAGATACCTTAAACTTTTATGTTCTGTGAATATGTGACACTTCTCCTCGTATAAATAATGTCGCCAGATATTCAAAACAAACACAATGGTCACCCCGATAGTTCCGTTAATGCAATTTTAATTATCGGGAAGCATAAGCTATTACCTATCCTATTTGCATCAATACACAGCCCAGACCATTTAGAGATGCATCACTTTATACCACAAACTCTTTACTAGTTTCATGTTGTGTTAATACCGGAGCATTCGTCAATGATTTCTTCAGTTGGCCAAAACTCTACTGACACCTTTCTGACCACATAAACTGAATATTCTTTTGTAGCAATTTCGACATCGGTAAGGCTATGATAGAGAAATTTTTCACGAATTGACGATAATAGTCTGTTAATCCCAAAAAACTACGTACCTCAGAAACATTCTTAGCTATCTTCTAATCAAGGATAGCCGACACTTTACTCGGATCAACCCAAATTCCTTCTTATGATACCACATGGCCCAAAAATCCCACTTCTCGGAGCTAGAACTCGCACTTGCTGAACTTAGCATACAACTGTTTTTCTTGTATTATTTGTAAAACTTCCCTCAGATGTTGAACATGTTCTGTCTCTGACTTGGAATAAATCAATATATCATCAATGAACACTACTACAAATATATCCAGCTGAGGTTTAAAAACTCAATTCATCAAATCCATAAACGCTGTCGAAGCTTAGTTAATCTGAATGGCACTACTAGAAACTCATAGTGTCCGTATCGAGTTCTGAATGTGATTTTCTGCACATCACTATCTTTTACTCGTATTTGATAATAACCCGATCGGAGTTCTATTTTAGAAAAGACAATCGCACCTCTCAACTGATCAAACAACTCATCAATACGAGGTAATAGATATTTATTCTTGATTGTTACCTTGTTTAGCTATCTGTAGTCTATTGTCACGGACCGCGCACTGAGGCCCGAGACAAGCACACATCAAGCTGCCCAAGAAGCACTCTGTAGAATTTTGGGCCTATCACCACTTAGCCCAACACTTGAGTTTGAAGAGCCTTTCAAAGAAGATATGGCAAGTGGCATATAATCAAGAATATTCCCTTTTTATTCTTTCCATATCTTTGTAAAATCTTATCATTGTATCTCAACCGTCGATGTACTCTAATTTTGACCGTTGGATGTAGGGGGCTTCAACTATAAATAGAGGCTTACCCCCACCTCATTTTACACACTTCACATTTCATACTTGAATATACAAAGTATTCACTCAATTTCTCTCTTGTCTTTTTGTTTTGCCTTTTTCTTTCAGAGTTCCTTTGCTTCCGCTAGGATCTAAGCACTTTAGCTTTGATCGAGATTCAGGCTTACTTAGTCGTTGTTTGATCAAGAAGCGTCTAAGGCCGCACGCTCCAAGATTTGAGTTCTACGGACGTGACAAGTGGTATCCGAGCCTGTTCGAGTGAGAGAAATGGCACCACAAAATACAAGCGACGTTCCAACAGTTGAACGAGAGACCCGTGCTGCTGCTGAGAAGAAGAGGAGAGAGAGTTCCAGGGACATTATTTCAGCCTTGGAAAGGAGGGTCGTTAGACTTGAAGATTCCATGAAGGAAGTCAAGGAGGCCCAGGAAGATACAGAACCGTACATTGAGAGAGTGGGTTCTCTTAAAGAAGAAGTCATGATTGCGGTTCAAGGGCTTCTCGACGAGATGTATGAGAAGTTAGACCAACGGGACAATTCCCTTGAAGTAGCAGGGGAAGCTACCAAAGCCGAGTTGGTGGAGGAGATCAAGGATCTTCGAAGTGAGCTTGCCATTTACAAGAGAGCTGTAAAGAATGGCATGATGTCAGAAACAGTGGCACTCACACCCAGGATCGATGTCCCAAAGCCAAAGATGTATGCAGGGACACGATCAGCCCAAGATGTTGAGAATTTCATTTGGGCCATGGAGCAACACTTCCGAGCCATGGGGGTCAAGGACGAAGCAACAAAGGTAAACACTGCTTCTGTCTATTTGACTGATATCGCTCTTCTATGGTGGCGACATAGGTGTTCTGAGAAGGAGAATGGGGAAATTCCCATTACAACATGGAGTGAGTTTCAGTTCGAACTCAAGGAACATTTCTATCCCAAGAATGCGCAACTAGAAGCCCGAGCAAAGTTGCGACAACTCAAGCATACTGGCTCAATTCAAGATTATGTGAGACAATTCACCGAGCTCAAGCTTCAAATTCCAAAGTTGAGTGAGGAAGAAGGATTCTTTACCTTCTTGGACGGACTTCAACGATGGGCTAAAATGGAGTTGAACCGTATGGGGGTCCAAGAGCTTTCTAAAGCTTTGTCCGCAGCTGAGTCAATTGCCGAATTCGAGATCAAAAGGTCCGAGTCTACCAAACCAAAGCCAAAATTCAAAGGTAATGGTGGGGGAGACAAGGAAAGACCAGCCAAGAAGGGGTCTGAGAAGCCGGCAGGTAATAATATCAAGTTTAATAGACCTTGGGAGAAGAACAATGAGCCTTTCAAGTGCTACGTTTGTGGAGGAAAGCACTTGGCTAGGAACTGTCCTCAAAGGGAGAAAGCCGCTGCCATCCAAAGGAAAGATGCTGAAGAGGAGACTCTTAAGCTTAACTCCATCATGAGTTCCATGGAGGTTAAGAAGGGTCAGAAGAAGAAGGGACTGATGTTTGTCGACATCACTGTGGCAGGCCAAAAGATGAGTGCACTAGTGGACACAGGTGCATCAGAATTGTTCGTGTCCGAGCAAGCTGCCAAGAGACTTGACCTTCGTGTTGAGAAGGCAAGTGGGTTTATTAAAACCGTCAATTCCGAAGAAGCTCCGATTGCAGGGGTGGCAAAAGGAGTCATGCTAAACCTTGGGGGTTGGATCGGTAAGGAAAACATCAAGGTAATCCCTTTGGATGACTTTGATTTCGTGATTGGACTTAATTTCCTTGACCGGGTTAATGCGTTTCCTGTTCCCTTTGCCGATTGTTTATGCATTTTGGATCCGAAACATAAATGCATTGTTCCGACAACTCGGAAGGCTGGAGTTGAAGCCAAGATGTTATCAGCCATCCAGCTTAGCAAGGGGGTGCGCAAGGAGGAACCAACTTACTTTGCTGCGTTGGTTGATGAGCAACCTACCAAGTCCGTCGAGGTCCCGAAAGAGGTGGGACAAGTGTTGGCAAAATTCAAAGATGTGATGCCAACCGAGTTACCCAAAAGCTTACCACCAAAGAGAGAGGTGGATCACAAGATTGAACTCGTGCCAAATGCGGAGCCACCCGCTAGAGCCCCTTACCGAATGGCTCCACCCGAGTTAGAGGAGTTGCGCAGACAGTTGAAAGAGCTCCTAGATGCGGGTTATATCCGACCGTCTAAGGCACCCTATGGTGCGCCGGTACTCTTTCAGAAGAAGCACGATGGGACGCTTCGAATGTGTATCGACTATCGAGCTTTGAACAAGCTCACGGTGAAGAACAAGTACCCGATCCCGCTCATTGCTGACTTGTTCGATCAACTTGGTGGTGCAAGGTGGTTCACCAAGTTGGATTTGAGGTCTGGATATTATCAGGTTCGAATAGCCGAAGGAGATGAACCAAAGACTGCATGTGTGACACGCTATGGTTCATATGAATTCTTAGTGATGCCCTTCGGCCTCACGAACGCCCCCGCCACTTTTTGTACTCTCATGAACAAGGTATTACAACCCTTCCTTGATCAATTTGTTGTTGTTTACCTTGACGACATTGTGATTTATAGCAAGACACTTGAAGAGCATTTGGGGCATTTGAGAAAGGTGTTCAAAGTCTTGCGAGAGAACGAGCTCTATGTCAAAGAAGAGAAGTGCTCGTTTGCCCAACAGGAGGTCCCTTTCTTAGGCCACATTGTGGGAGGTGGCAAGATTCGAATGGATCGGACCAAAGTCCGAGTTATTGATGATTGGGAGCCGCCAACCAAGGTGACAGAGTTGAGATCCTTCTTGGGGCTAGCCAATTATTATCGAAGGTTCATTAAAGGCTACTCCAAAATAGCCACACCCTTGACCGAGTTACTGAAGAAAGACAAGGCGTGGGATTGGAGTATCGAGTGCCAGCAAGCCTTTGCAGATTTGAAGAAGGCCATGGTCAATGAACCAGTGTTGGTGTTACCTGACTACACCAAGCCATTTGAGATCTACACCGATGCGTCTGATGTTGCCATTGGTGGAGTTCTTATGCAAGAGGGACATCCGGTTGCCTTTGAAAGCCGGAAGCTCAATGAGACCGAGAGGAAGTACACGGTCCATGAGAAGGAAATGACTGCAGTAGTGCACTGCTTGCGCACTTGGCGACACCACATACTTGGGTCCAGGTTTGTGGTATACACGGACAATGTTGCCAATAGTTATTTTCTAACACAAAAGAAGTTGTCTCCAAAGCAGGTCCGATGGCAAGAATTCCTTGCAGAATTTGATTTTTCCATGGAGTACAAGCCAGGAAAGGTGAATTCTGTTGCCGATGCCCTAAGCCGAAGGTACAACATGGAGTCTGTAAGTTTGCCGGAGGGACAACTATTAGAGCGCATCAAAGAGGGGTTGTCACATGACCCAACAGCCAAAATGCTCATCGATTATGCCAAAGAAGGGAGAACCAGAAAGTTTTGGCTTGAAGGGGACATGCTATATGCTCGAGGACATCGCCTCTATGTGCCTCAGTTTGGAGAATTGCGCAAGGGGCTCATGAGGGAATGCCATGATTCCAAGTGGGCGGGACATCCGGGGATGAACCGGACATTGGCACTAATTGCAGAAAACTATTACTGGCCGCACATGGGCACAGATGTTGAAGCCTATGTGAAGACTTGTCTTGTGTGCCAACAGGACAAGATAGAGATGAAGAAACCAGCGGGACTGTTGCAGCCATTGCCCATTCCCGAGCGACCATGGGAAAGTGTTTCCATGGATTTTATTGTCGGTTTGCCCAACACTGACGGCTTGTCAAGTATCATGGTTGTTGTTGACAGGTTTTCGAAGTATGGGACGTTCATTCCAGCGTCTAAGGTGTGTCCAGCCGAGGAGGCAGCTCGTCTTTTCCTCAAGCACGTGGTCAAATATTGGGGAGTGCCAAAGACGATTATCAGTGATCGAGACACACGATTCACGGGGAGATTTTGGACTGAATTATTCAAGCTCATGGGATCAAGCTTGAACTTTTCAACAAGTGTTCATCCCCAAACCGACGGGCAAACTGAACGAGTGAATGCACTCTTAGAGATCTATTTGAGGCACTATGTGAGTGCAACACAGCGCGACTGGCCAAAACTGTTGGATATGGCTCAATTTTCCTACAACTTGCAACGGAGTGAGGCGACAAACCAAAGTCCGTTCGAGATCGTGACTGGGCAACAACCGCTTACACCCAACACGGTTGTTTCCAAGTATGAAGGGCCAAATCCAGCAGCACACAAGTTTGCCACAGAGTGGCAAGAGCATCACGACTTAGCCCGAGCTTGTTTACACAAGGCAGGTAAACGGACCAAGAAATGGGCAGATCGAAAGCGTAGGGACGTGAATTTCCAAGTTGGTGATCTAGTCCTTGCCAAATTGACAGGAATCTTGCGCAACCCAACCGTGCACAAAGGGCTTGTGCGAAGATACGAGGGTCCATTCCGAGTTGTGAAGCGGGTAGGCACAATGGCCTATAGATTGGAGTTGCCACCAACCATCCGAGCTCATCCAGTGTTCCATGTTAGCTTACTCAAGCCATACCATCAAGATGAGTCAGATCCGGATCGAGGCAAATCACACCGAGCGCCAGTCGGAGTGAAGATCTCTTATGAGAATGAGGTTCGAGAGATCCAAGCGGAGAGAGTTATTCGACGACCAGGATACAGACCAAGGCACGAATATTTCGTTCAATGGAAGGGACTTCCCGACAGTGAGGGTAGTTGGGAACTAGCCGAGGGTCTATGGCAATTCAAAGACCAAGTGGACAGATACCATGCAAGCAGAGTGACGAGGGCGTCACTAGATTCAGTGGGGGAGAATGTCACGGACCGCGCACTGAGGCCCGAGACAAGCACACATCAAGCTGCCCAAGAAGCACTCTGTAGAATTTTGGGCCTATCACCACTTAGCCCAACACTTGAGTTTGAAGAGCCTTTCAAAGAAGATATGGCAAGTGGCATATAATCAAGAATATTCCCTTTTTATTCTTTCCATATCTTTGTAAAATCTTATCATTGTATCTCAACCGTCGATGTACTCTAATTTTGACCGTTGGATGTAGGGGGCTTCAACTATAAATAGAGGCTTACCCCCACCTCATTTTACACACTTCACATTTCATACTTGAATATACAAAGTATTCACTCAATTTCTCTCTTGTCTTTTTGTTTTGCCTTTTTCTTTCAGAGTTCCTTTGCTTCCGCTAGGATCTAAGCACTTTAGCTTTGATCGAGATTCAGGCTTACTTAGTCGTTGTTTGATCAAGAAGCGTCTAAGGCCGCACGCTCCAAGATTTGAGTTCTACGGACGTGACACTATGCACATTCTCATCGATCCATCTTTCAAACTGGCGCGCCCCAAGGTGATATGCTCGGTTGGACAAAGCCCTTGTCCAACAACTCTTGTAACTGTGCCTTCAACTTTTTCAATTCAATAGGCGTCATACTGTACGGTGGAATCGAGATCGGTGCAGTTCTAGGTACTAAGTCAATGCCGAATTCTACTTCTCTGACTAGCGGTAAACCCGGTAACTCCTTCGAAAACACATTTATAAATTCCTTGATAATCGGCACCTGTTCTAACTCTGTTCCAGTACTCCGAGTATCAAGTATATAAGCCAAAAATGCTTCATAACCTTTACGAACCATCTTCTGTGTTGATAATGATGAGATTATTCTGGTGCCACTACTTAACTTCTCCGACTCAACTGCGATTACTTCTCCTGTCGACTGTTTGAAATCTATCTATCTTCGTTTACAATTAACTACTGCATCATGCTCAGTTAACCAGTCTATTCCCAAAATTACATTGAACTCAGTAAATGGTAATAACATCAAATCAGCAGGGAATTTACAGTCCCGAATTCTGAGTGGACATCTACGACATCAAATTAACAATGTCACTATGACCCAATGGGTTTCTGACTTGTACATCAAACTCAGTTGACGCAACAGGTAATTTTTTTCAGTAGCTAATTCAGTACAAATATATGAATGAGTCGATCCCGGGTCAATCAATGCACACACAATATCATTAAAGAGATAGAATATATCAATCACAACATCAAGAGCGGTAGCCTCTTCTCGAGCTCAGATAGCATAAGTCCGTTTAGGCGCTCGAGCCTCAGATCTAGCTATAGTATCTTTGTTATTTTCACGGTTTTCACCTGTACCGCTACTCTGCCCTGGGCGTCTATTCTTTTATGCTATAGTAGGAGGTTTTACACTCTGTTTCTCCTTTGCTTCAGATCTCATTGGACAGTTCTTAAGAAAGTTATCTGTGCATGGCTCCTCTTACAATACCCACATATCGAACTAGGTATATTACGAACACTAGCCACACTGTTTGTGGGTCTGTTTTGGAATTTAGATTCTGGTGGTCCCGACTTACTCCTACTTAAAAATCCTGAATAAACTGAGCCTCGACTAGCCTCTTCTCTGAATCTCTTCAGCGGTGGTATAGAGAAGATCCTAACAATTTTTTTCTTTCCAGATTCTTGAAATCTCTTTTCTCTCTGTCTCTTGCTATTGTAGATTTCTTCCATCTTTTGAGCTATGTCAGCTAACACTACTAGCGGTCGAATTTCAGAACCAACCATCATCATTCTTTTCTCCTCATTCAGTCCTTCTTCGAAACGGACACACATAGCTTCATCAGTTAGTACCACCTCGCTGCCATACTTGCTCAGTTGCACAAACTCTCATTCATAATCTGCCACCGTTCTATTTTCCTATCTTAATTCTAGAAATTCTTTCTTCTTCTTATCCAGGTACCATTTATTGACATATTTCTTCTTAAACTCTATTTGAAAAAATCCAAAGTAACTTCGTTTTTTGGCATCATCGCCGCGACCATAGCCCACCAGTGATAAGCCTCGTCTTTCAGTAGTGCTGCAACACACCTTACATAGTCTTTAACAAGACAAGCCATCTACTTTAAGACTCTCAACGTATTTTTCAACCAGTATTCAGCTCTGAAAGGATCGTCTTCCACACTACGTCGAAAGTCTTCAGCTCCGTATTTTCTAACCCTATCTATAGGGATACGATGCCTCAGTTCCACCACTAGAGGTGGTGGAGGTCTTTTTGGGGGTGCTACCGATTGGGCAATTGGTTATGCACAGGAGGCGTAAAGGGTGATGTCATCAAATTATTCCTCATGAATTTATTAAACCACTGCCCCATCAAACCGAAAAACATATTCTTCGCTTCATTTTCTGTCATGGTAATATTGACGTATTATGACTGGCCCTAGAGTCATTAGTCGGAACATTGCTGTTCAGCTCATTAGTTTCATCTTTTTCAGAGTCAGACATCCTGTATTTATCTGCAAAAATCTTAATTAGATCGGATTCATCCATATCACATTATCATAGGTTCATATGACATGTACTTCTAAATCATTAAATACGACCAATATAGTCCAATAAACGACTAAATCGTAAGCTCTGATACCACTAAAAGTAACACCCAAATCTCGTACACAGTCGTCAGTTAGGATTTCGATGTTTACTATTCATTTTATACCGTTCATCTTTTATAAATATCCGACTATTTGCATCTTTATTCAAGACAAATATCATTTCTCACAATTTAAAATAATATCTAAACATAACACAATCTTATCAAGAGTAAAAATGATATTTCTAACATTTTAGGGGACTTTTACCAGTACCTAATGGTCAAGTATCGGTAGTAGTCAATTCAATGAACAATTTTAGAACTGTGCAGAGTTTTACCGGTACTTTTACTAATTCTACCGATACAAGTATAATTTCTACTGATACAAGTCATGCAACTACCCGATACCAAAAACTCCAGAGAGCAAAGATCCATACCCTGCAACTTCTACCGTTACAAGCTTACATACTACCGATACATCAGTAACATGAACTATCGATACTACCGATACAAACCAAGTTAGAGAACAATCTCTCTCCTACCCTGCACTTTTATCGAAACATACATGGGTTCTACCGAAACAAGTATGCCAAATCCAAAAAAAAATTATACCAAAACACAAGTTTTAACTATGCATTCAAGACAAAACAAATACAAGATTTATGTTAATACAAGGTACTTACAACTACATCCAACATTTCATCAAAACATAACAAGATTTTTCACAAACTCATTAAATAAAGAAAAGGTAACATTATCCTAGTACATGCCATATTAACCAAGTGATGTAAAAGTCTACCGACAACTCCGGGATAGTGTGATGCTTCAAGATGATTCGATCTCCGAATAGCAAAAGTGAATCTATAAAAAAAATGCAAATCCACAAGTAAGCACATTAAGGCTTAGTAAGTACATAAAGTTAAATAGATTTAACAAACATCAAGAGTTGTAAAAATCTAATTAACCGAATGGAACATTGTTTACATATGAGGTAGGTTTCACTTGTATTTGTTACTCACGCTGACACAAAGTCATCGGACCCTTGTTCCGCATTGGACCTCATTTCATTTAATACTCACGATGACATATAGTCATCGGACCTCTTGTTCCGTATAGGAATTCATTTCATTTAATACTCACGATGACATATAGTCATCAAGCCTCTTGTTTCGTATAGGAATTAATATTCTCATGATGACATTGAGTCATCGGACCTTTAATCTATCATGGATTCATTTACTCACGATGACACTTAGTTATCGGTCTTTTCAATTCGTAAAGGATTCGTTTACTCACGATGACACTTAGTCATCAGACCCTTTAATCCGTAAAGGATTTGTTACTCACGATGACACTTAGTTATCAGACCCTTTCTTTTATAGCTCGAACCCATTTATCTTTCGTGTTTCATTCACACGTGTTTTGCCATAATTCATGAGATTCTGCATACTTGTTTCAGTATAACCCATGGTTGTATCGGTAGAAGTACATGGTAAGAGAGAAGTTGTTCACTGACTTGGGTTGTATCCGTAGATGAATTATAAGTATTGGTAGTCATGTGATTAGAAGTATCGATAGTTTGCATACATGTATCAGTAGATGTAACAAGGTAGGATTTTCAGCTCTCTAGAGTTTTTTAGTATTGATAGAAGTAAGACTTGTATCAGTAGAAGAGTCACTTGTATCGATAGAACTATCACATGTATCGGTAGATGCCTGCACTATTCTTGAACGGTTTACTGATTTGTTAACTACTAATACCTTGCCAACAAGTATCGGTAGAAGTTTTCATAAATCATGGAAATGACCCTTTTGGCCTTGTTGAGTTGCAGTTATAATTATTTAGTGATTTATGACGTGTTATGTGCGTTTCTTTAAACAAAATAAGAACGAATGAAATGATAATAAAAAATGAACAGTGATAGATGAATAGTAAGACATCGAGACTCTGACCAACAATGGTTTTGGGTGGCGTTACATTTAGTGGTATCAGAGCTTACGATTTAGTCATTTCTTGGACTACATTGACTATGTGAAATGATCTAGAAATACATGACATATGACTTATGATAGTGTGATATAGATAGATCCAATCTAACTACTATTTTACAAATAAGAAAATAACTAATTAAGAACGAGGAGAGACCAACGAGGTAAATAATAATGTTTTAGCTACTAATTATACTGATGATACTGATGATAGAAAGTGAAGTCAAAAACATATTCTTTGATTTAATGGGACAATGGTTTTCAGAATTCATGAGGGATAATTCTATGTTACCACCTTCCCTACCTATGGCACCTCCCGTAAGGTATCCACCTCCCGTAAGGTATCCACCTCCCGTAAGGTATCCACCTCCACCTGTGATAGAACAGAGGCGTCGTATACAAACGGATAGGGTAAGAAAATATGGGG
Organism: Kokia cookei; assembly: GCA_039519145.1. NCBI lineage: Eukaryota > Viridiplantae > Streptophyta > Magnoliopsida > Malvales > Malvaceae > Kokia > Kokia cookei. The sequence continues at coordinate 8,647,791 of CM076910.1, forward strand.
TGGAAGAATTTCGCGGAAATGCTGAGGATGATCCATCTAGGGCTGAGTATTGGTTGAAAAACACTCTGAGAGTACTGAATGAAATGGCTTGTTTGTCTGAAGACTATGCTAGGTGTGTTGTTTCGTTACTAAAGGACGAGACATACAATTGGTGGATGATGATTGTAGCGATGGTCCCTGAAAATAAAGTTACTTGGGAATTTTTCCAAACAGAGTTCAAAAAGAAAAATATAAGTAAACGGTACCTGGATAAAAAGAAGAAATTCTTAGAGTTGAGATAGAGAAACAAGACAGTGGCAGAGTGAAAACGGGGATTTGTACTTCTCAGCAAGTATGCATGGGAGATTTTACCTATAAAACGAGGCTATGTGTGTGTCCGATTTGAGGATGGTCTAAACGACTAGATTAAAATGATGGTAGGTCATTCTGAAATTCGACCATTTGTTATCTTGGCAGATAGAGCACAAAAAATATAGGAAATTTACAACTACAAGAGACAGAGTGAAATGAGGTCAATAGAATTCAGTAAGAAGACTTCTTCCAAAACTTTCTCTTTGCCCCAGTCAAAAAACTTTAATGAGTTTTAGTTCCAAACCTGAATTTTTAACTCTTGTTGCCTAGATGCCCATGCTTCTTTTGCAGCTCGCTTGTATTTATCAATCTCGTTAAGACATTCTCAGTTAATAATTATATTATTTTCACCTTACGCTGTAGCATCAACACCTTGAACATGTAATTTATCCCATTAATCATCCTTTTTATATTTGGCGACAGGATTAATACTTGATATCCCTGTGCCAGTACGAGATTTTCTTAATTTGATAACATCATACTGAGAACTCTTCCCAGATACAGTGGTTAGTGCTAACCACGGTGGAGAAGGATGAACGTAACAGCCCATTTTCAGCGGTGTCAGAAACATTGATTTTGAGACCACAAAACTGAAAAGAAAATTTTTATAATGTGTGTTTAAATTAAATAAGCCAACAACAATTTTATATGGAATCTTGAATTGGTGAATTTTTAATTATTGAATTAATTATTAGTATAAGTAGTTTGGTTCAAAAGTCAAATGGTTTTAGAAAATAAAGTATTAGAATCTCGTTTCTAAAATTAAGAGCCGTAAATATGTTTATTAAATATTTACCGAGTCTTACTATATGTGAATTGAAGTTTGGTTGGGTAATTTTGATAATTAATTGCTTAATTAGGGAAAAAGGAGTAAATTATAAAAGAGGTAAAAGCTAATTGCTATTGATTAAAAATAGTAAAGGGACCAAAATGGTAATTAAACCATGGTCAAAAAGTCCAAGCAGTGGTGACATGATTTCATTCCACCAACTTTTGGGATATTTATTCATTTAGTCCTAATTAGCTTAAGGTTAAATTGTAAATAAGTGGTTTGATTTAAATTTAATATAATTGAAGGATCAAATAGGAAATTAACCTATGGCATTTTAGTGGGTAGATTATTATGAGGTAAATTGATCATAAGTATGATTAATTAAGGCTAAATAAGTGATTAATTAAACTAATCATGAAGACTAAATATCTACAAAATTGCCATTAGGTATAAATATGAAATTAAAGAAGAAAAATTACATTTTTCTTCTAATTCCTTCTTCTTCCTCATGGATAAGAAAAGACAACCTAGGGTTTTCCATTATTGAACTTTGAGCTTTGATTTGGGTAAGCAAACCTTGACCGTTTTTAGTAATTTTTATGTTTTCAAGTCCGTGTTAGTTTGATCTAGCTAATCTAAGGACTAATTTGTGAATCTGTCAAATGTTGTGAATCTTATCAATATTGAATATGCATGTATTTTAATTTTTTTTTATAGTTTTGGAAGTTTGATGATTAGATTGGATCTTTTTGTATAGTGATTTTTGATGTAATTAGTATTTAAGGACTAAAATGCTAAATGATGAAATTGGGTGAACTTTAGGTGAAATAAATGGATTGTGCGGACTTATATGAGATCATGGTATATTCAACTGGTATAAGTTGAGGGGAAAATTGGTATTTTTCATGTTTTGTGTTGAAAGGACTAGATTGAATAAAAAGAAAGTATTAGGGGTAAAATCGTAATTTTCCCAAAAGGACCAAATTATGTTAAATGATTTGTTTATGTGTTTTAATGTGAAATTTGGATGAATTGTTGATTTAGATTATAATCGTGCCACGGATTGCGGAAAAGGAAAATTAGCAGAATAGTTCCTGAAGTTTAACCAAACTGCAATTTCATCCGATACATTTTACTGTCTAAAGATCGGATCATCTCAAGGAAATCACACTATTACGAAGTTCGTATGGTAGATTTTACATCACTTGTTCTTATGGCATGTTCTAGGATGATGTTATCTTTTGCTTTATGTACTTGGGTTGTTACAACTTCGTTATGTTAAGGAATATAGTAAATACATATTGGTCAAGTTGGAGTATAGACTTAAAAGTACTATGTTATGACTTGGAATCTATGTATTTCATGTTGACTTAATGAATAGTGATGTCAGGAGTGTATTGTATTGATAAACTTGTGTTTTGTCATAAGTCATGAGATTCTGCATACTTGTTCCGGTAGAACCCATGGTTGTATCGGTAAAAGTATAGGGTAAGAGAGAAGTTGTTCACTGACTTGGGTTGTATCGATAGTCTTGTGGTTAGAAATATCGATAGTTTGCATACATGTATCGGTAGAAGTAACAAGGTAGGATTTTTAGCTTTCTTGAGTTTTTTAGTATCGGTAGAAGTAAGACTTGTATCGGTAGAAGAGTCACTTGTATCGATTGAACTATCACATGTATTGATAGATGTCTGCACTATTCTTGAACGGTTTACTGACTTGTTAACTACCAATACCTTGCCAACAAGTATCGATAAAAGTTTTCAAAAATCATGGAAATGACCCTTTTGGCCTTGTTGAGTTGCAGTTATAATTATTTAGTGATTTATAACGTGTTATGTGCGTTTCTTTAAATGAAATAAGAACAAATGAAATGATAATAAAAGATAAATAGTGATAGATGAATAGTAGATATCGGGACCCTAATCGACAACGATTTCGAGTGTTAGGTTTTACATTTAGTGGTAACAGATTACGATTTAGTCATTTCTTAGACTACATTGATTATGTGAAATGATCTAGAAGTACATGCCATATGAACCTATGATAGTACGATATAGATCGATTTGATCTAACTACTATTTTACAGATAAGAAAATGCCTAATTAAGAACGAGGAGAGACCAACGAGGTAAATAATAATGTTTTAGCTACCAATTCTGACGCGAGCCGAGGGGTACTAATTATACTGATGATAGAAAGTGAAGTCAAAAACATGTTCTTTGGTTTAATGGGACAGTGGTTTTCAGAATTCATGAGGAATAATTCTATGGTACTACCTCTCCTACCTTTGGCTACACAGCCTGTTGTCCGACCTATAGCACCTTCCGTAAGGTATCCACCTCCTCTTGTGATAGAATAGAGGCGTCGTATACCAACGGATAGGGTAAGAAAATATGGGGCGGAAGAATTTCGCGAAAATGCTGAGTATGATCCATCTAGGGCTGAGTATTGGTTGGAAAACACTCTGAGAGTACTAAATGAAATGGCTTGTCTGCCTGAAGACTATGTTAGGTGTGTTGTTTCGTTATTGAAGGACGAGGCATACAATTGCTGGATAATGATTGTAGTAGTGGTACCTGAAAATGAAGTTACTTGGGAAATTTTCCAAACAGAGTTAAAAAAGAAATACATCAGTAAATGGTACATGGATAAAAAGAAGCAATTCCTAAAGTTGAGACAGGAACAGGAGATAGTGACAGAGTACAAACGGGGATTTGTACTTCTCAGCAAGTATGCACAGGAGATTGTACCTGCAAAATGAGGCTATGTGTGTGTCCGATTTGGGGACAGTCTAAACGACAAAATTAAAATTATGGTAGGTGGTTCTGAAATACGACCATTTGTTATCTTGGCAGATAGAGCACAGAAAATATAGAAAATTTACAACTACAAGAGACAGAGTGAAAAGAGGTCCAGAGAATTAAGTAAGAGGACTTCTTCCAAAACTCTCTCTTTACCGCTGTCGAAAAAATTTAAAGAGTTTTAGTTCCAAACCTAAATTTTTAACTCTTGTTGCCTAGATGCCCATGCTTCTTTTGTAGCTCGCTTGTATTTATCTGTCTCGTTAAGACATTCTCAGTCAATAATTAAATTATTTTCACCTTACGCTGTAGGATCAACACCTTGAACATGTAATGTATCCCATTAATCATCCTTTTTATATTTGGCAACAAAATTAATACTTGATATCCCTGTGCCAGGATGAGATTTTCTTAATTTGATAACATCATACTGAGAACTCTTCCCAGATACAGTGGTTAGTGCTAACCATGGTGGAGAAGGATGAATGTAACAGCCCGTTTTCAGCGGTGTTGGAAACAGTGATTTCGGGACCACAAAACTGAAAAGAATATTTTTATAATGAATGCTTAAATTAAATAATCCAACAACAATTTTATATGGAATCTTGAATTGGTGAATTTTTAATTATTGAATTAATTATTAGTATAAGTAGTTTTGTTCAAAAGTCAAATGGTTTTAGAAAATGAAGTATCGGGATCTCGTTTCTAAAATTAAGAGCAGTAAATATGTTTATTAAATATTTACATAGTCTTACTATATGTGAATTGAAGTTTGGTTAAGTAATTAATTGCTTAATTGGGGAAAAAGGAGTAAATTATAAAAGAGGTAAAAGTTAATTGCTATTGATTAAAAATAGTAAAGGGACCAAAATAGTAATTAAACCATGGTAAAAAAGTCCAAGCGGTGGTGACATGATTTCATTCCACCAACTTTTGGGATTTTTATTCATTTAGTCCTAATTAGCTTAAGGTTAAATTGTAAATAAGCGGTTTGATCTAAATTTAATATAATTGAATGATCAAATAAGTAAATTAACCTATGGCATTTTAGTGGGTGGATTATTATGAGGTAAACTGATCATAAGTAGAATTAATTAAGGCTAAATAAGTGATTAATTAAACTAATCATGAAAGACTAAATATCTATAAAATTGCCATTAGGTATAAATATGAAATTAAAGAAGAAAATTCACATTTTTCTTCTAATTCCTTCTTCTTCCTCACGGTTAAGACAAGAAAACCTAAGGTTTTCCATTAATGAACTTTGAGATTTGATTTGGGTAAGCAAACCTTGACCATTTTTAGTAATTTTTATATTTCAAGTTCGTGTTAGCTTGATCCAGCTAATCTAAGGACTAATTTGTTAATCTATCAAATGTTTTGATTCTTATCAATATTGAATATGCTTGTCTTTGAAAGTTTTTGATAGTTTTGGATGCTTGATGATTAGATTGAATCTTTTTGTAAAGTGATGTTTGATGAAATTAGGGTTTAGGGACTAAAATGCTAAATGATGAATTTGGGTGAACTTTAGGTGAAATAAATGGTTTGTAAGGACTTGTATGAGATCATGGTATATTCGACTGGTATTAGTTGAGGGTAAAATGAGTATTTTGCATGTTTTATGTTAAAAGGACTAGATTGAATAAAAAGAAAGTATTAGGGGTAAAATCATAATTTTCCCAAAAGGACCAAATTATGTTAAATGATTTGATTATGTGTTTTAATGTGAAATTTGGATGAATTGTTGATTTAAATTACAATGGTGTCACGGATCGCAGAAAAGGGAAATTAGGAAAATAGTTCCTAAAGTTTAGGCAAACTGTAATTTCATCCGATACCTTTTGATGTCTGAAGATCTGATCATCTCAAGAAATCACACTATTGCGAAGGTCGTATGGTAGATTTTACATCACTTGGTCTTATGGCATGTACTAGGATGATGTTATTTTTTTCTTTATGTACTTGGGTTGTTACAACTTTGTTATGTTGAGGAATATAGTATTAGGTGTAAAATCATAATTTTCTCAAAAGGACTAGATTGAATAAAAAGAAAGTATTAGGGGTAAAATTATAATTTTCCCAAAAAGGATCAAATTATGTTGAATGATTTGTTTATGTGTTTTAATGTGAAATTTGGATGAATTTTTGATTTAGATTACAATTGTGCCACGGATCGTGGAAAGGAAAATTAGCAGAATAGTTCCTAAAGTTTAGCCAAACTGCAATTTCATCCGATACATTTTACATCACTTGTTCTTTTGACATGTACTAGGATGATGTTATCTTTTGCTTTATGTACTTGGGTTGTTACAACTTTGTTATGTTGAGAAATATAGTAAATACATGTTGGGCAAGTTGGAGTATAGACTTAAAAGTACTATGCTATGACTTGGAATCTATGTATTTCATGTTGACTTAATGCATAGTGATGTCAGGAATGTATTGTATTGATAAACTTGTGTTTTGGCATAATTCATGTGATTCTGCATACTTGTTTCGATAAAACCAATAGTTGCATCGGTAGAAGTACAGGGTAAGAGAGAAGTTGTTCATTGACTTGGGTTGTATCGATAGATAAATTACAAGTATCGGTAGTCATGTGATTAGAAGTATAGGTAGTTTGCATAAATGTATCGGTAAAAGTAGCAAGGTAAGATTTTCATCTCTTTGGAGTTTTTTAGTATCGATAGAAGTACGACTTGTATCGGTAGAAGAGTCACTTGTATGGGTAGAACTGCCACATGTATTGGTAGAAGTGTACACTATTCTTGAACAATTTACTGACTTATTAACTTCCGATAACTGGCCAACAAGTATCGGTAAAAGTTTCCAAGAATCATGGAAATGACCCTTTTGGCCTTGTTGAGTTGCGATCATAATTATTTAGTGATTTATGACGTGTTATGTATATTTCTTTAAACGAAATAAGATCAAATGAGATGATAATAAAAGATGAACAGTGATAAATGAATAGCAAGACATTGGGACTCTGACTGATAATGGTTTCAAGTTTTGAGTGTTACATTTAGTGGTATCAGAGCTTACGATTTAGATGTTTCTTGGACTACATTGACTGTGTGAAATGATCTAGAAGTACATGCCATATGAACTTGTGATAGTGTGATATAGATGGATCAGATCTAACTATTGTTTTGCAGATAAGAAAATGTCTGATACAAAACGAGGAGAGACCAACAAGGTAAATAATAATGTTCTAACTACCGATTCTAACACAAGTCGAGGGGTACCGATTATATCGAAGACAGAAAGTGAAGTCAAAACATGTTCTTTGGTTTAATGGGACAGTGGATTTCAAAATTGATGAGGAATAATTCTATGGTACCACCTCCCCCACCTCTGGCTACACAGCCTACTGCCAGACCTATGGCACCTCCCGTAAGGCCTCCACCTCTTTCTGTGATAGAACAGAGACGTCGTATACCAACGAATAGGGTAAGAAAATATGGGGCGAAAGAATTTCACGAAAATTCTTAGGATGATCCATCCAAGGCTGAGTATTGGTTGGAAAACACTCTGAGAGTACTGAATGAAATGGCTTGTCCGCTTGAATACTATGTTAGGTGTGTTGTTTTGTTATTGAAGGACGAGGCATACAATTGGTGAAGGATGATTGTAGCGATGGTACCTGAAAATGAAGTTACTTGGAATTTTTCCAAAGAGAATTCAAAAAGAAATACATCAGTAAACGATACCTAGTTAAAAAGAAATACGAATTCCTAGAGTTGAGACAGGAAAACAAGATTGTGGTAGAGTATGAACGAGAATTTGTACTTCTCAGCAAGTATGCATGGGAGATTGAACCAACAAACGAGGCTATATTTATGTCCGATTTGAGGACGATCTAAACGACGAGATTAAAATGATGGTAGGTGGTTTTGAAATACTACCATTTGTTATCCTGGCGGATAAAGCATAAAAAATGGAGGAAATTTACAACCACAAGAGATAGAGGGGAAAGAGTTCCAGAGAATTCAGTAAGAAGACTTCTTCCAAAAATTTCTCTTTACCGTCGTCGAAGAAATTCAAAGAGAATGAGAACCGAATGACAGTTTCATCTGGTTACCCGAGCAAGAGTGGGTTGGCACAACCTGAAACAAGATTTCAGAATAAGTCTGCGAATAGTGTAGCCAGTTTTCCTAATGCACCTAACCCAGCTTGTGAGTATTGTGAAAGATTCCATGCAGGTGAATGTCGTTTGAAGAAAGAGGCATGCTTCCGATCTGGAGCAACCAACCAAATGGTACAAAATTGTCTAGTATCATATGAAGAGGAAGAGACTCGGAGTGTAAAACCCAATCATACCACAAAAGGGTAGACGTTCTGGTCAAAACAACATTGCAAGTAGAAATCATAATGAAGGTAAGGAAAATAGAAACAGATTCGAAGTCTGAGCACCTGTACAGACCTATGCTATTCAAGCCAGAGAAGAAGCAATTGTATCTGATGAAATGACTGGTAAATTCTATCCTTGTTATGACTGTGAGTACTTTGTACGATTTAGGATTGATTTATTCTTATATTGATACTGCCTAATAACTAATAAAATTTGTCTATCAAGTCAATTGAAGTTGAAATACTAATTACAAACCCTTTGGGATCGCAGTGTCTTAGTTAGTCTAGTATGTTGTAGATACCTCTGAAGTTTCGGGATGATGAGTTACTACTGATTAATTTTACTATTAAGTTATTAATTTGGTATTTACTTTGGAAATAGATTAATGGAAGATATATTACTGTAGGAAATTGTGGACAGAAATGAATTGGTTGAAACGCCAAACTAATATACTAATTATGGATAAACTTGATAGATCAGATAAAATGTATCAGAATTGTTTAAAGGTTGGTCTTATTCGAGATTAAAAGGAGGATGTTATTTTCTAGATTTGGATGAGCTAATAATGATTTTGATTGTGAAGAAAACACTAGAATAAACAGATATTGCTAAGTAAAATTTCGAGGACAAAATTTCTTAAGGGGAAGAGTTGTAACAGCCTGTTTTCAGCAATGTCGAAAATAGTTGTTTCAGGACCACAAAACTGAAAAGAAAATTTTTATAATGAGTTTTAAATTAAATAACCCAACAACAATTTTATATGGAATCTTGAATTGGTGAATTTTTAATTATTGTGTTAATTATTAGTGTAAGTAGTTCGGTTCAAAAGTCAACTGGTTTTAGAAAATGAAGTATCGGGACCTCGTTTTTAAAATTAAGAGTCATAAATATTTTTATTAAATATTTACAGAGTCTTACTATATGTGAATTGAATTTTGGTTGGTAATTTTGATAATTAATTGCTTAATTAGGGAAAATGAGTAAATTATAAAAGAGATAAAAGTTAATTACTGTTGATTACAATTAGTAAAGGGACCAAAATGGTAATTAAACCATGGTCAAAAAGTCCAAGCGATGGTAACATGATTTTATTTCACCAACTTTTGGGATATTTATTCATTTAATCCTAATTAGCTTAAGGTTAAATTGTAAATAAGTGTTTGATTTAAATTTAATATAATTGAAGGATCAAATAGGTAAATTAACCTATGACATTTTAGTGAGTGAATTATTATGAGGTAAATTGATCATAAGTAGGATTAATTAAGGCTAAATAAGTTGTTAATTAAACCAATCATGAAAGACTAAATATCTACAAAATTACCATTAGGTATAAATATGAAATTAAAGAAAAATCACATTTTTCTTTTAATTTCTTCTTCTTCCTCACGACCAAGACAAAAAAACCTAGGGTTTTCCATTAATGAACTTTGAGCTTTGATTTGGGTAAGTAAACGTTGACCGTTTTAGTAATTTTTATGTTTTCGAGTCCATGTTAGCTTGATCTAGCTAATCTAAGGACTAATTTGCGAATCTGTCAAATGTTGTGAATCTTATCAATGTTGAATATGTTTGTCTTTGAAAAATTTTTATAGTTTTGGATGCTTGATGATTTTTGATGAAATTAGGGACTAGGGACAAAAATGCTAAATGATGAAATTGGGTGCACTTTAGGTGAAATAAATGGATTCTAGGGACTTACATGAGATCATGGTATATGTGACTGGTATGAGTTGAGGGGAAAATGGATATTTTGCATGTTTTGTGTTGAAAGGACTAGATTGAATAAAAAGAAATTACTAGGGGTAAAATATAATTTTACAGACTGGTAAATTCTATGCTAAACATTGCAAGTAGAAATCATAATGAAGGTAAGGAAAATAGAAACAGATTCGAAGTCTGAGCACCTGTACAGACCTATGCTATTCAAGCCAGAGAAGAAGCAATTGTATCTGATGAAATGACTGGTAAATTCTATCCTTGTTATGACTGTGAGTACTTTGTACGATTTAGGATTGATTTATTCTTATATTGATACTGCCTAATAACTAATAAAATTTGTCTATCAAGTCAATTGAAGTTGAAATACTAATTACAAACCCTTTGGGATCGCAGTGTCTTAGTTAGTCTAGTATGTTGTAGATACCTCTGAAGTTTCGGGATGATGAGTTACTACTGATTAATTTTACTATTAAGTTATTAATTTGGTATTTACTTTGGAAATAGATTAATGGAAGATATATTACTGTAGGAAATTGTGGACAGAAATGAATTGGTTGAAACGCCAAACTAATATACTAATTATGGATAAACTTGATAGATCAGATAAAATGTATCAGAATTGTTTAAAGGTTGGTCTTATTCGAGATTAAAAGGAGGATGTTATTTTCTAGATTTGGATGAGCTAATAATGATTTTGATTGTGAAGAAAACACTAGAATAAACAGATATTGCTAAGTAAAATTTCGAGGACAAAATTTCTTAAGGGGAAGAGTTGTAACAGCCTGTTTTCAGCAATGTCGAAAATAGTTGTTTCAGGACCACAAAACTGAAAAGAAAATTTTTATAATGAGTTTTAAATTAAATAACCCAACAACAATTTTATATGGAATCTTGAATTGGTGAATTTTTAATTATTGTGTTAATTATTAGTGTAAGTAGTTCGGTTCAAAAGTCAACTGGTTTTAGAAAATGAAGTATCGGGACCTCGTTTTTAAAATTAAGAGTCATAAATATTTTTATTAAATATTTACAGAGTCTTACTATATGTGAATTGAATTTTGGTTGGTAATTTTGATAATTAATTGCTTAATTAGGGAAAATGAGTAAATTATAAAAGAGATAAAAGTTAATTACTGTTGATTACAATTAGTAAAGGGACCAAAATGGTAATTAAACCATGGTCAAAAAGTCCAAGCGATGGTAACATGATTTTATTTCACCAACTTTTGGGATATTTATTCATTTAATCCTAATTAGCTTAAGGTTAAATTGTAAATAAGTGTTTGATTTAAATTTAATATAATTGAAGGATCAAATAGGTAAATTAACCTATGACATTTTAGTGAGTGAATTATTATGAGGTAAATTGATCATAAGTAGGATTAATTAAGGCTAAATAAGTTGTTAATTAAACCAATCATGAAAGACTAAATATCTACAAAATTACCATTAGGTATAAATATGAAATTAAAGAAAAATCACATTTTTCTTTTAATTTCTTCTTCTTCCTCACGACCAAGACAAAAAAACCTAGGGTTTTCCATTAATGAACTTTGAGCTTTGATTTGGGTAAGTAAACGTTGACCGTTTTAGTAATTTTTATGTTTTCGAGTCCATGTTAGCTTGATCTAGCTAATCTAAGGACTAATTTGCGAATCTGTCAAATGTTGTGAATCTTATCAATGTTGAATATGTTTGTCTTTGAAAAGTTTTTATAGTTTTGGATGCTTGATGATTTTTGATGAAATTAGGGACTAGGGACAAAAATGCTAAATGATGAAATTGGGTGCACTTTAGGTGAAATAAATGGATTCTAGGGACTTACATGAGATCATGGTATATGTGACTGGTATGAGTTGAGGGGAAAATGGATATTTTGCATGTTTTGTGTTGAAAGGACTAGATTGAATAAAAAGAAATTACTAGGGGTAAAATATAATTTTACAGACTGGTAAATTCTATGCTAAACATTGCAAGTAGAAATCATAATGAAGGTAAGGAAAATAGAAACAGATTCGAAGTCTGAGCACCTGTACAGACCTATGCTATTCAAGCCAGAGAAGAAGCAATTGTATCTGATGAAATGACTGGTAAATTCTATCCTTGTTATGACTGTGAGTACTTTGTACGATTTAGGATTGATTTATTCTTATATTGATACTGCCTAATAACTAATAAAATTTGTCTATCAAGTCAATTGAAGTTGAAATACTAATTACAAACCCTTTGGGATCGCAGTGTCTTAGTTAGTCTAGTATGTTGTAGATACCTCTGAAGTTTCGGGATGATGAGTTACTACTGATTAATTTTACTATTAAGTTATTAATTTGGTATTTACTTTGGAAATAGATTAATGGAAGATATATTACTGTAGGAAATTGTGGACAGAAATGAATTGGTTGAAACGCCAAACTAATATACTAATTATGGATAAACTTGATAGATCAGATAAAATGTATCAGAATTGTTTAAAGGTTGGTCTTATTCGAGATTAAAAGGAGGATGTTATTTTCTAGATTTGGATGAGCTAATAATGATTTTGATTGTGAAGAAAACACTAGAATAAACAGATATTGCTAAGTAAAATTTCGAGGACAAAATTTCTTAAGGGGAAGAGTTGTAACAGCCTGTTTTCAGCAATGTCGAAAATAGTTGTTTCAGGACCACAAAACTGAAAAGAAAATTTTTATAATGAGTTTTAAATTAAATAACCCAACAACAATTTTATATGGAATCTTGAATTGGTGAATTTTTAATTATTGTGTTAATTATTAGTGTAAGTAGTTCGGTTCAAAAGTCAACTGGTTTTAGAAAATGAAGTATCGGGACCTCGTTTTTAAAATTAAGAGTCATAAATATTTTTATTAAATATTTACAGAGTCTTACTATATGTGAATTGAATTTTGGTTGGTAATTTTGATAATTAATTGCTTAATTAGGGAAAATGAGTAAATTATAAAAGAGATAAAAGTTAATTACTGTTGATTACAATTAGTAAAGGGACCAAAATGGTAATTAAACCATGGTCAAAAAGTCCAAGCGATGGTAACATGATTTTATTTCACCAACTTTTGGGATATTTATTCATTTAATCCTAATTAGCTTAAGGTTAAATTGTAAATAAGTGTTTGATTTAAATTTAATATAATTGAAGGATCAAATAGGTAAATTAACCTATGACATTTTAGTGAGTGAATTATTATGAGGTAAATTGATCATAAGTAGGATTAATTAAGGCTAAATAAGTTGTTAATTAAACCAATCATGAAAGACTAAATATCTACAAAATTACCATTAGGTATAAATATGAAATTAAAGAAAAATCACATTTTTCTTTTAATTTCTTCTTCTTCCTCATGACCAAGACAAAAAAACCTAGGGTTTTCCATTAATGAACTTTGAGCTTTGATTTGGGTAAGTAAACGTTGACCGTTTTAGTAATTTTTATGTTTTCGAGTCCATGTTAGCTTGATCTAGCTAATCTAAGGACTAATTTGCGAATCTGTCAAATGTTGTGAATCTTATCAATGTTGAATATGTTTGTCTTTGAAAAGTTTTTATAGTTTTGGATGCTTGATGATTTTTGATGAAATTAGGGACTAGGGACAAAAATGCTAAATGATGAAATTGGGTGCACTTTAGGTGAAATAAATGGATTCTAGGGACTTACATGAGATCATGGTATATGTGACTGGTATGAGTTGAGGGGGAAATGGATATTTTGCATGTTTTGTGTTGAAAGGACTAGATTGAATAAAAAGAAATTACTAGGGGTAAAATATAATTTTTCCAAAAAGGATCAAATTATGTTAAATGATTTGATTATGTGTTTTAACGTGAAATTTGGATGAATTGTTGGTTTAAATTACAATAATGCCTCGGATCGTAAAAAAGGAAAATTAGTAAAATAGTTCTGAAGTTTAGCCAAACTGTAATTTCATCTGATACATTTTATTGTCTGAAGATCGGATCATCTCAAGGAAATCACACTATTGCGAAGTTCGTATGGTAGATTTTACATCACTTGGTCTTTTGACATGCACTAGGATGATGTTATCTTTTGCTTTATGTACTTGGGTTGTTACAACTTTATTATGTTGAGGAATGTAGTAAATATATGTTGTGCAAGTTGGAGTATAGACTTAAAGGTACTATGTTATGACTTGGAATCTATGTATTTCATGTTGACTTAATGCATAGTGATGTCAAGAATGTATTGTATCAATAAACTTGTGTTTTGGCATAATTTATGTGATTCTGCATACTTATTTCGGTAGAACCAATGGTTGTATCGATAGAAGTACAAGGTAAGAGAGAAGTTGTTCACTAACTTAGGTTGTATTGGTAGATAAATTACAAGTATCGGTAGTCATGTGATTAGAAGTATCGGTAGTTTGCATACATGTATCGGTAGAAGTAGCAAGGTAGGATTTTTAGCTCTCTAGAGTTTTTTAGTATCGATAGAAGTAAGACTTGTATCAGTAAAAGAGTCACTTGTATCAGTAAAATTGTCACATGTATCGGTAGAAGTCTACACTATTCTTGAACGGTTTACTGACTTGTTAACTACTGATACCTAGCCAACAAGTATCGGTAGAAGTTTCAAAAAATCATGGGAATGACCCTTTTGGCCTTGTTGAGTTATGATTATAATTATTTAGTGATTTATGACATGTTATGTGCATTCCTTTAACCGAAATAAGATCGAATGAAATGATAATAAAAGATGAACAGTGATAGATGAATAGTAAGACACCGGGACCCTGATCGATAATAGTTTCGGGTATCGGGTGTTACAATGAATGATGATTAGAAAAGGGGGCAGGTAGTATTTGGCTGGGATAAAAAGGAAACAAAAGAAGAAAAAGGTAGAAAAGAATTTTAAAATAGTACATGGTTATGTGTCAGGTCATGTGGGCCACAAAGTCCTGTTTCAAGTTTCTCTCTAGAATCAAGATCGTGTGTCATCACCTAAATCGTGTGTTGTTGTCATTTGCTTCTCCAACGGTCGTGTACATGGTTGTGTAGGTCAAATGATGACCGTGTGACTTCACTGAAACCATGTGGGTCAAATTGTTTTTTGAAAAATTGGCTCCAATAATCTGATTGACCATGACACGCCTGTGTGTACCACACGACCATTTTGTCAAGCCGTGTGATTCCTTTTTTTTCACATTTTTATTTTTTTTAAAAAAATTATGTAATAAAAATAAGAGTATTAGCATAAAACATAAAAAATGAAATGGAAAATAATAATAAATAAATAAATAAAAGCATTCGTTCCATTTTTTAATTTTTTTAATTGTTTCATAAAAATAAATGTACTAAGCATGCAATACAATTAAATGAAGATTAAATGGATATAAAAAAAACACTCGAGTTGCCTCTCGAGAAGTGCTTATTTAAAGTCTATGCTCGACTTCCCTTTTCAATCTTACAGTTAAGTCACATTTTGGAGTCAGAGGTTCTCTATCTCTCGTTATCAATATCACCACCAAAATAAAGTTTGAGACAATGACTGTTTACCTTAAATGTGTCATAATCAGGGTGTAATACCTCAATGGTTCCATATGGGAATACATTTTGTACCACAAATGGATTCGACCATCTCAACTTAAACTCTTTAGGGAACATCAGTGGATCTAAATTGTCCAACAGTACTTTGTCTCCAACTTTAAATTGGTTTGTCCTCTTTAAATGAAAACCATGGTGTTGCTTTGTTACTTCTTTGAACATTCTCGGTTTCGCATAAGCTTTTGGTCCCCATTCATCTAATTCATCAAGCTGTACCATTCGTTCTTTACTTGTCCCTTGATTTTTATCACCTTGAAAGAATACGATTTTAACACGTATTCGTGAGAGATTTCCTACAAAGAATGTTGAGTCGCATGATTGCTAACGTCAACAGAATAACTAGCATCATCTCACTGACTAGAAACTCTCACAACATCACGTGCTTGAAGCGTAACCTTTTCATCACCTACTCCCAGCACAAGTTTACAATTAGTCACATCAATAACAATTCTAGTAGTGGCTATAAAGGGTCAACCTAAAATCATGGGTACTTCAACATCTTCATTCATGTCCAATATAACGAAATCAACAAGGAATATGAATTTATCGACTTTAACAAGTATATCCTCAATAATAACCTTAGGATACATAATTGATCAGTCAAATAATTGAATACTCATCCTACTGGGTTTTGGTTCTCCGAGACCAAGTTGTTTGAATATTTTATAAGGCATTAGATTTATACTAGCACCCAAATCAGTCAAAGCTTTTTCAACATTTAAGCTACCAATAAAATAAGGAATAGTAAAACTCTTTGGACCTGTAAGCTTAGTGGGTAATTTGTTTTGGA
Organism: Kokia cookei; assembly: GCA_039519145.1. NCBI lineage: Eukaryota > Viridiplantae > Streptophyta > Magnoliopsida > Malvales > Malvaceae > Kokia > Kokia cookei. The sequence continues at coordinate 8,664,160 of CM076910.1, forward strand.
GAATGGTCGAGCACTCCTCATTAAGCTCCATAGTGGAAAGTTTATCTAACTTCCTTTTATTTGTTAACATCTCCTTTAAAAATTTTGTATACTTGGGCATCTGCGAAAGGGTTTCAACAAAAGGTAAGTTAATATGCAATTTTTTTAAAAGTTCATGAAATTTATCATATTCTTCGTTCATGTGATCTTTCTTTACTTTTGCCGGCAACAATGCCAAAAACTTGATGCGTCTCGAAACTAATTAAAATTTGACTAAGAAAAGTGCACCTATCAATTAATAAGATAGCTACGATGAGAATAGATATTGTTCCCACGAAAAAAAAAAGTATTAGAAATTATTGTCTTCCTACTATTTAATCGAATAATTCGAGTGATTGATTAAAAACTAAAATTAACTAAAATATTAACTAACGAACATGATAAAGAACAAAACATGAAAATAACCAATTAACAACCAAGAAGCAAAACAATGCCCAAGAAAGAATTCACCTAGATTTCATCTGTCACTATCAATCTAAATTATGCAATTCTTTTACTTAGTTTTTTTATCAATAGAAATCCCTAAATTATGCAAATATCTCTTTCAAGAATAAGAGCAAGTAACTATAAGTTGATTAATTGTAATTTCTTTCTAATTAAAACCCCTATTATTGCATTAACTCGAGCTATGGATTCCCCTATTAGATTATAATCCGATAGATTTATATGTCGTCCTATTTTTAAGATTGCATGCAACTCTACTCAATTACGCAAGATCTACTCTTAAACAGAATTTATTCAACCTCTAACTTAAGAAAATCAAACATGGATCAATAATTTAGAAATATTAAACCACAAATTAAACACAAATTATCGAGAACAAGAAACTAAGTCTCTATTGCGTAAAATAAAAATCAAACGATAGAATCTATCATAGGGTTCATCTCTCTAGGTATTTAGAAAATTAGTTCATGCATGAAAATAAAAACATCCAAGATACAATATAACCGAAAGAAATAAAAAAAAACTCATGATAGTCTCTTAAGAAATCAACTGGGAATCTTAAATCTTGACAAAAACCTGCTTCAGAATCAACTTCAATGGTATTTTTTGAGTTGTTTTCTTGAGTATTTTATGACAACTCTCTCATATCTTCTTATTAATGTCATATTCATCTTATAATGCTCGAAAAACCTAAAAATCATGATTTTTCACTGTTTGATGTGCAATTTCGTGAAATCGACACAACCTACCACATGGCCTTGTGGAATGGTCTAGCTCGTGTGGCTTTTGTAGCTTGCTCCCATTTTTTAGTTTTTTCTCGTTTTTCACTAATTTTAATCTCAAATGCTTTATTAAGCATAAAAACATGAATTTAAAGAATTAAAAGCATAAAATTCACAATTAACAGCGAATAATCACCCAAAAACGAATTAAGAATGAGATTAAAACATGTTATTTTTAGCACTTATCAGTTGACAGTGAGGATATAAGTTTCTTGCATTCCGTGGTGAAATCCAATTCTAATAGGTATTTTGGAACATCAGAAACTGGATCTTCAACTTGAGCATGACAATCATTTTCAACTGGTAATAAGGATTCGAGGAGTTGGCTTTCTTCGTTATTTTGGCCCTCTTCTTTTAGGTATTTAGGGAGAGAAATTGTGGGAAGTGGACAAGATTCAGTGGTAGACATGGTTATTTGTTTTCCCTATTGCTTTAGAATTAGATGGCTTTTGTAAGGGTGAGCAGAATTCGATTCGGTTTGAAAAAATTGATAAAAATTCAAATATTAAATTAAATACTTCGAGTTATTCGGGTTAATTGAGTTATTCAAGTCTACTCGAATAAAAAATCAAAATTTTCGGTTTAACCCTAATATAAATTACACAATTCGAGTTATCCAAAAATCAAAATAAGAAAAGACAAAATTATGTCGTTTTTATAAATATTTACCTTTCTAAAGTTAAAATTCAAAACAATTAAGTTAAAAAGAAAAATTACGCCGTTTTGATAAATGTTCACTCATTAAGTTAAAAGGCAAAACCATTTATTGTTTAGTGTAGTTAAATAATGTTGTACTTCGTCTACTACTTAAATAATCGATCCATGTAAACACAAAATTGAGAATAAATATTAGGATTCGTTAACTCGACTCTATTTGACTCGAAATGGTTTTACTCGATTTGATTTGATTCGAAAAAATCAAATTTAGTTCGATTGCTAAAATAGTATTCGTCAATTTGACTAACTCAAATTTTTTGACTCAACTCGATCAAATACTCACCCCTATTTTTTTTGTAAAAGGTTTCAGTACTTTTATAATGGAGAAAGCTGTAAAATACTATTTCAACAATAGTGGTAAAACACATGGTGGTTAAAGTTTTCATCACTGAGGTAAGGTTAGATTTGGGTTTAGTTATTATATTTATGTAATTTATATACTTTTAAAAACAAGTAGTTTAAAAATATTTATTATAATTTGGGAGAAGCATTATAACACACTTTTATTGATCAATAAAATACGCTCTTTCTTTTGCTCTCTCATTCTCTTTGTCATTTACTCTTTGTCTCTTTATTTTATAACACGTTATCAGCACGATTCTCTTTTAATTATTTTTTTCTTTTAGTCGTCAATTGAGGCCGACGCACTATGGGTAATCATTAGAGCCTTTAACCACTCAGTGCTCATGATAATAACCAGGGTGATAACGATGATGTTAAAGATCTTTAGGTATATTTCACTATAATTTATTTATTATATCATGTTTATCATAATTTGAGACTAATCATGACAACATGAATAGATATATTATGATTTGAAATCCATGCATGTTTGCGATGGTGATTATGGAATAAATAATCTAGTGGGACATTTATAAGTTCATCCTACTAAATTTGTTGCATTCCCAGAAGTGAATGCAAACATAAAGAAAATAATCATGGACCACTAAAAGTGGGAACATAGTGATGAATAAGAGAACAATGAGGGTTCTCAAGAAACTCTTCAAAGGGTAAAGATAACTTATGTTATCAATGTGATATGAAAGGTTATTGGCCACATATGTGGTGTATGCCCAAATATTTTGTTTAGGTTAATATTCTTTGAGGAATGATATGAGAATGTAGTAATGAATTCTATCATTACAGATAGAAAATATTTTTTTTATTTGGTACTGAAACAAACCAATATTATTTCAATATTTGGTAATACAAAATTAGTCGAAAGCTCCAGAAGAGCTAATATATTAATATCTTGTGATGGTTAACCCATTGGTTTTAAAATATATTCATAATGGATCTCATATTGAGATTGTGAATGAGGAAAAGATTATATTTCATATGAATCAAAAGAGGATTGGGTTATTGATTTATATTTTTTATAAATTGAATTGATTGTGACTATCTTTGTGATATTTTTCTTTTGTCATTATCCCCATTAAGGGGTTGAAGTCAAAATATTTGACTGTGAAAGATCTACATAAATTATGGAAGAAAAATATGAGTAATAGAATATGATAATTCTATAAAAAAAACTCGCTGTGGCTGGATGCACCTGAAGTTACTTGTTTTTAAAACTGTGAGTATAGCTTTACAGTATTCAAAATAAGTTCTCAATTAAAATTACGTGGGAAAATATTACTGATGAGAACCTTGCAAGAGAGAACTTATTCAACTTTTCATGATTCAAATGTGCTCCTACAATAGCAATATCATGATTCAAAAGTTTTTAACCACGAAACTTAACCATTCCCCGAATTGAATGTAGCAATACATAACAATTATGAAGATTTTGGACATGTGAAGATTTTTTGGCATATTCCTTGAAGCGAATATTGCATATAATTATTTGGAATTTATATTATTTGACTTAATGTCATTATAAATTTCACATTGATTTAGACATTTCCAGTAGTAAATGTCATAATAATACTTATATGTGGATATAAAGTGAAAGAAATAATAGTAAACTTATCAATTTGCTACAATTTAGTATAATTGAAATGCATGTTAAAGTAAACTAGAAGTTTACTGGTACAATTATGGCATGACCAGTTAGACCATCCTAGATTTTATATGATGCGGAAATTAATTGAGAATTCATATGGACATTCATTAAAGAACTAGAAGATTCTTTAATTTAAAGAATTCTCATTTGTTGGTTGTTCTCAATGAAAATTGGTTGTTAAAAACTCACTAGCTAAAGTTGAGATTTAATGGCTTGCATTTCTGAAATGAATATGGGCTCATTCATCTACCATGTGGATTGTTTTGATATTATATGGTTTTGGTAGATGCATATACAAAATAATCACATGTGTTATCAACTCGCAACATATCGTTTGCAAGATTGTTTGAATAATTAAATTTAGATCATGCAATTAAGATAATTCATCTTGCTAATATTGATGAGTTTATATCTCAGACTTTTATTGATTGAGCTTGAAAAACTTTGGTAAAAGTTTGTTATTTATGCGCAGAATGGTTTACAGAAATTATTGATTGAACGCCTCTGATTATTACTTATGAGAACTAAACTTTCTCTTTCAACATGGGATTGTGTTCATTTACGTGTTGTACGCATCAAGCCAATAAGTTTTAAATACTCCCCATTGCAATTGATTTTTGGTCAAGACCTAAATATTTCTCATATTTGAATTTTTATATGTGCGTATATGTTCCAATTGCTCCACTACAATGCACAAAGATGAGTGAATCCTCAAAGAAAGTTGGAAATATATATTAATTGTGGGCCTCCTTTTATTATGATATATTAAATGTATTGAAGATTCAATTATGACATGATTGTGATTACTATTTTGATTTTGATAGTTTTCCCGATATTAGGGGGAGAGAATTAATAACTTGTAATGAGTTAAGGGGGAGAGTAATTTGAACTAGAAGTTCAACAAGGATAAATCATTAAAGTTCCAAATATGAAAATTTTCATAAAAATAAAAAATCTAGATGGTCATATACTGAAGGCAGGTGCTCCAGAAGAGACCCAACACATAACTAATAAGTAAAACTTCAGAAGAGATTCAGGTACCTGAAACTGAATATTAAAATAGTGAAAATAAGAGATCTCGATAAGTTATGTCAATTTGAGAAAATGTCAAACCAATAATAAAAGTGGTCGACAATGGTTTTGCATGCAATATTATTGTGGAAATAATGAAATAAAAAGAAGATATTGAATAAATCTCTTGGGAAATAGAGATATAGAATAAATTAACCAAAATAAAAAGACGCAACTCAAATACAATTAAATTTGTGGAATTTTTGGACCAGCAGTCCAAATATTTAAAGGTATAAAGCCAGTGAGGGTACAAATGAATAGTTTTGCAAAGGAGAAATAAAAATATGAAGATTTTCGCAAAGTCCTGCCATTAATTCTGAGAAGATATAATTTTTTTTTGTGGTGGATGCAATAACCTTTAGATATATTATTAAACTGGCAGTTCATACTTGCGTCTCATGGTTGTTGTTACAACCTTTTGTGAATCACTATATAGTAAAGTTTATATTAAAATCCTTAAAGGATTTGGAATGCTAGAAGCATATTGAAATTATTGGGAAATTTTTCATTTATATGAATTGAAATAATTGAACATGTGGTAAATTTGACTTAGTTAATAGTAGTTGAAGGAGGATTATAAAATGATACAAAATACTTATTTGTATTTTTATAGAAGAATCATGATTAAAGTTTGTTATGATTATTTCCCCCAAATTTTCCCTCACCCATGACTTTCAAAAGAATGGTGATATAAATGCTTAGCAGATACATTCAAATAGTCATTTAAAAATTTGTATTCAAGATTGAATACGTAGAATATGATATATTATGTGATGTTTTATGAGGGGGAGTAAATACGCGTTGTACTCTTTTTCCCTTAACCGACGTTTTGTCCCATTGGGTTTTTCTGGTAAGGTTTTTAATGAGGCAACATGTTATGCGTATTATAGATATGTGTACTCTTTTCCTTCACTAGGAAATTTTTCCCACAATGTTTTTATCTTAGTAAAAATTTTAACGAGGCACATTATCTACCAATGGACATCCAAGAGGGAGTGTTATGAATATTTATTAAGTGGATGTCCATCAGGATCAAGATAAGTTTGGATGAACTTTAAATTCTAGTAGTCATTAGAATTAGAGTTCTATTTCATTTATACTTTTTATGTTTATGAATATAGACCTTGGAGAAGCATTATAACACACTTCTATTGATCAATAAAATACGCTCTCTTTTGCTCTCTCATTCTCTTTGTTATTTACTTTCTGTCTCTTTATTTTATAACATTTTAGTTTTATATTTATTCTTTTCTCTTCAAAATTTTAAGCACAAACAATTTAAAATATTTTTAACGTTTTAAATTTGTTGAAAGCGTATAGACCATTAATAATTGAAAAATAATTTTATTACACACAAATATTACACAGTATAAATACAATTTTTTTCTCTCTCTATATATTAGGTGCTAGTTTTCTATCGTACACACTTTTTTTTTCTTCTTTTACTCACACCACTTATACTTTCCATACACACTATGTTTACATATTGATATGCTTGGTTAAACCGTCTTAGCCTTCTTGATTAGTTGCCAGACTTGTCTTAGCCTTCTAGATTAGTTGTCAAACTTATACATTTGCTATGGATAAGTATGCTTAAACTGATGCCTAGACTTGTCCATGGGTCATGCTAGGTCGAGCTTTGAAAAAATTTTAAACCCGTTTGATAGGTTAGTGCTTGACCTGACCCAAAAAATCGACTTAAATTTTTGTCTAAGCTCGGCTCGAATAAAAATGCTAAACTCGGGGTTCATCCTGGTTATATTATTATTTTTTAGAATATAATACATCAAAAACACTAAAAGAATTGAAATAAACGTTTCTCAACAAATTGAAAATAAATTAAAAAAATCATTGTACTTAAATAACACTAATATAGATGTAATTTAAAATACTTCTAAAATAGTAACAAAATTGACAATAAAATAAGAGTTGAAATGTTTATCTTACTCATGAATGAATGGTATGCTAAGATTCGAAATTGGACCATTTGAAATAGCTAGATTGCTTGATGATTTGTAAATGGTGAGTTGAATGTTTGGTATGTTACATGGCTTGGTGATTAATTTGGTTCGTTCATATCAAGTTTAGTAAATTGCTTAGTGTTTAAATTGCATATTAGTATATGAGTTAGTGATGGAAGTGTTTTGAACATGGATAATTGATTTGAAAAGTGAATAAGCTTAGATGGTATAATCTTGAATGGTTGATTTAGGTACTTGTATTTGGTTGTCAGTGGTATGGTTTAATGACTTTATTCTTGGATAATGTAGATTGGACTCTTAGAAAATGGTTTTCAATCATTGAATTAGGTACCAATTGTGTATTTCGGCAAAAATATTGCCAACGTTGCGACCTCCATGGTTCATGGGTTTCCTAAATTCATATATGGCCAATATCCATGGTTCCACTTCCACCCACCCATACTTTGCGCAATTCTAAAACTTGTTACTATTTACAAAACCATATATAGTTTAGTGCACCGACATTTACTCATTAAAATAAACCAACAAACAATTTTAACATTAAAATTACTGATGCACAAGATTGGATGACACAAAATCTAAGCTAAAGCCATCATTAAGAACCCGCACATAGATTAATCAAAACATAGTAATATGATAAGTGGTAGGGATCTAAAACTTTAGCCCATAGCCATGCAACTTTTGTTCTGTAATTTGGTCTAGCTTTTCGATCATTTGAGGAGTCAAATGATTCTTAGCATCTCCAACTTCACCTCGTCTGAAAAATGTCTTGTACTCCTCACCCGATGCCAACCTCCCGGTTCTGTTAACCTCCAATTTGCTCAAATTTTCAAAGCAGCATAGTTTTTGTATACCGTCCACCGCACCCCTTGTCTCTTCTTCATTGGAAAATGGGCATCCGAGGAACTGAGCTAGCTTCTTCAGCTGGAGTTTGGGCTGCTCTTTCATTTCCTCGTATTTCAAAAACAATACTCTTTCAGGGTTTTCCAAGCTTTCTTTCCAATACCCTAAAACATGGTCCCAAAACGGTCCATACAAACTCACGCCTCTAATAAACTTATCGAAGGTCTCTTCAAGAGAGTTGCTTCCCATATCCTTGATTCTCAGCTTGTTCGTGAAGTGCCAAAGCGATACGAAAGTATCTTTTGGGTTCCTACAAAAGTAAACAAGCTTGCAAGATGAATTCTTTACCGAGTCTGGCAATGAAACAAGGGGTAAATGAGTTCCAAACAGCCTTGGAGATGTAAAAGTGGTGAAGTCAGGAACCTGACCATCAATGTAAAGCCCATACTCCAAAAATGGAACAAGAATGTGAGGGTTCTCTGAGAGCAAAGGGTGATTACTATCAGTGTTGGGATACTGGACTCGGTTCATCAGGGCAAAAACAATAGCCTTTAACCATGTTGTTCCCGATTTTGGAGTGGTAACAAGAAGGATATCAGTCTCCTGAGCTTGAAAGTGGTGTTGGCTAGTAAGCACTGCTTGTAACTGGCGAGTGGTGTGCCAAAAACCCTGATATTGATGGAGGAGATTGACAACCCAACCTTTCTCGGTTGGCAGTGAGGATATAAGCTGCTTGCATTCTGGGGTGAGACCCAATTCTAGCAGGTATTTGGGAACATCAGAAACTGGATCTTCAGCTTGAGTGTGGCAATCATTTTCAGCTGGTAATGAGGATTTGAGGAGCTGGCTTTCTTCAATCTTATTCTGCCCCTCTTCTGCCAGGTATTTAGGGAGAGAAACTGTGGGAAGTGGATAAGATTCAGTGGTAGACATGGTTATTTGTTTTCCCTATTGCTTTTGAATTAGATGGTTTTTTGTAGAAGGTTTTCATTGCTTTTATACCGGAGAAAGCTGTAAAATACTATTTCAACAGTGGTAAACCACATGGTTAGGATGGGTTGGATTTGGGTTTAGTTATTATATATACACAATTGATATATTTTTAAAAACAAGTAGTTTAATAGTATTTTTAGTTTTATATTTATTCTTCTCTTCAAAATTTTAAGCACAAATAATTTAAAATATATTTAATTTTTTAAATTAACATGTATTATACATTATTATAAATTTAACTTTTATATGATATATTATAATAAAAAAATCAAGTTGTTGATTTAATTATTTCAAATAATTCTTTCTCACGAAAAAAAATGATGAAATGCTTGCTTTAGGAGCTTAGGCTCATATTTGTCTTGGTGTTTACTTTCATTCAACATTTCATTATAATTAATTAAAATTCTTACAAATTAATAGTTATTTCAACTTTGACAAATTTTGGAAAATTATATATATATAAAAAAAACTTTGACAAATTGGAGTGGCGGCATAGAGATGCCTTGGTTCCGCTTCGTTATGATTTTTCTCTTAAAATTAATATTTTAATTTAATCTTTTTTAATATTTTAATTAAGTTTTAATTCATAAACTAATATTTAAATTATACAATTTCTTTATTTTTGCTACTTATTTTTATCATAAATGATATTTAAATTATTATTATTTTAATTGATACTTCCGTTAATCAAATCATTATGACTATTTTATAAGAAAAGGGTGAACCTACAAAGGATGAAGATTCAATATTTTATTACTGTTTGTCATATAAATGAAAATGTTAAGAGTATAATTGAGAAAATGATATAATTGTTTTAGCTTGATATAACTGTTAATTTTGATGAACATTAAGGTTTGATGGACTCTTTTGTTAAGAATCCGTCCACTCCAAATGTTTTGTTAATTATTCTAATATAATTTATTTTCTATCTTTATTACAGTATTGGTTATGATAATACAAAATGTTTCTTTGTTTATAAAAATGATGTATTTGGAAGAGTAAACATTTAATTTAAGGAACTGAATATCAAACAAATGCTAATTTTATATTTTTGGCATAATAATTTTTTTGGCATTTCAATTTTACAAAAAAATTATTTTAATCATTCATTTATTTTATTTTATTTTTTTTTAGTTTTTGAACTTGCATTTTTGTCAAATCACTCCAAAATGATTAGAAAAATTGTTTGTTAACTATATTGAGATGACATGTCAGCATTTAATTAATTTTTTTTAAAATTTTAAAAAATATTATATATATTTTTAATAATTTTAAATATTTTTTATTTTTAAAAATAGTTTTTTTATTTTAAATTTTTAAAAAATTAATTAAATGTTAACATGTCATCCACGTGGCAATCCTTGTGTATGCAATGTTAGCAAAGTTAAAAAAACATTAACTTTTCCATTCATTTTGTGGTGATTTAACAAAAACCGTAAGTGTAAGGGCTAAAAATTGAGAAAACATAAATGAAAGGCTAAAATAATTTATTTTGTAAAGTTGAAGAGTTAAACAAGTCATTATGCATAGATTTTTTTTAATGATCTATTCATATTTACATATTATTGTTGGTGGATGAATTTTTTTTCTTTCATCTTTTTATAATTCATGTTTAGGATTCGTAACTATCTCTCTAAAAAATATTGTTTTTAAAATCCAAACATTTACGTTGTCTCTTTGAGATTACACTGTACCCAACACTTGTTAATATATATTTTTTAATGTTATAGTTTGATATTTCATTTACTTGGGAAATGTAAAACATGAAATATTTACTACTTTATTCATAAAACTTGAGATTAATTGAATTGCTTTAACATGGTGTGAGAGTTTTCTATAATAAACTAAGTTGACATTTTAAGACGTAGATAGAGAGATAAACAGAAGCATCATTTTCTCTTTTCTTCTTTTGAAACTTTCTTTCCGATAAAAAGAAATTATTCCCAACAATGGCGAAAGCCACTTTGTTCTAAATTCCTTATCTACACAATGATTACTTTTGAGTCCATTTTCACACTACAAATTACCGTTTGGATCCCAAAATTTCAATAATATGGCCATAAATATATCCAAATTCATCAATATAGAACATTTGATATAAACTCAACTCTTTTTTTGTACAAATTCACGCAATTATTGGTTTTAAAAACTATCTTGAAAGATAGAAATACACATTGTTTTGGTATAAAATCTCCCCCCCCCCCCTTCAAAAGAGATTTACACTTCAAATTAAGTTAGAAAAAATTGAGCTTAAATCACTTATTGTAAAGAGATTTACACTTAATTTGAATAATTTGATTATTCTCTTTTTAAGTAAATGTGTTTGAGGGGAATGAGTGCAAACAATTGTACAGTAGTGAGGCTTCAATTGTCCTTCATGAGAGTTAGGTAGATTGAGTTTAAATTACTTGTTATACTATAAAATTGTTTAATGGATTCATTCTCTACGTTGTTAGGATTTGTGCTTTTAGTGAAGTTATAATGAACGGTTTTTGCATGAATAGCAAAATGATTATGCAAATATTGACTCATTTATTATTTAAGGTTTAATTATTATTAAATTGCATTATAAGGAGTCTTTCTAATGTAGAAGATAACTTATATTAGTAGGTAATCTAATTTATCCATAGCCCACAGAGTCAAATGAGCAAATAACTCATGTTAAGACTATTATGTCATCTATAAGTCTAAATAGGGAGATAACTTGTCTTGGATATTGAAGATGAATTAACTCCCAAGATAGAGACATATATGTCGTTGTCTACATTAACAATACATTATATTAGACCCAAGCTAAATTAATCATATATTTGTTTATTGATTAATTTACTTGTGACATTTATAGTGTAACTTACCTCAATATTAAGTAAGTGAATGATATGATGTATGCATAACCTATATGATTTCATGTATTGGAAACCTATTTTCTCAAAGTAGTAAGTAGAAAGCCGGTATGTTGGGTAGCAAGAAAATCCTAGAAGTAGGCACAATGATGTATGTGACCCAGTGAACATTAGTGTGAGGAGGTTATCAATCTTTCATAATGTTCATAGATGATTATTTTATATATGGATATGTTTATCAATGCACAGTAAGGGTGAAGCTTTTTAAAATTTTGAAGAGTTTTGTGTAGAGGTAAAGAAACTATTGAGGTTACCCATTAGATCTCTTTGATCTAATCGAGGTGGGGAATATTCATTAGACGAGTCCATAAGTTAGAAATCTTTCTTAGTTGATTGCATTGAAAACCCGATAATATAATGGTGTAGCTAAGAAAAGGAATAAAACCTTGTTAAACATGGTTCATTCAATGTTAAGTTATTCACATGTTTCAAATCCTTGTAACACCCTAAAATTTAAGAGGTTAGAATAATTAGGTGTTATAGTATTAATCTAAAATGAAATATGATTAGAAGGTCTAATTTGAAAAATAGTGTGTTTTAATTAAATCAGGACCTAATTGGAAAAGAGTAAAAAATAAATTAAAATATTAATAATGAATCTTGACTATGAGTATTAATTATTATAAACTAAAATAGGATCGTACTAAAAACTATAAAGTTAAATAAGTTAAATAATTGATTAAAAATATAAGCTAATAAAAATAGGTAAGTTGAGCACAAAATAGATATATAAAATTAAGTGACTAAAATACACAAGAAATAAGCCTTAGGCATGATGCTTAAGTTGCTTGTTTATTCCTTTCCTTAGGAAGCTAAGGTTCAAATCCCACTCTTTACATTTTCTCTCTTTATTTTTCAAGCAATTAAGGATGGAAACCAAGTTAGTATAAGAATTAAATATGATAGAAGAAAAACATGATATAGATAGTAACCAATGGTTAAAGCTTGCTCTTTTCCGCACACTTAGGTTTATGTCACTTTAACTATTTCTTATTTTTGTTAATTCCAGAAAAATTTAATTGCAAAAACACCATTAAATTTAGTAAAATTACAATAAAACCCTCAAACTTTGGAAAAACTACAATAATACCCCAATTATTTGTAAATTTTAGAAATTCACCTCAATCTAATCCTAACTAGAATTCTATTTCTTTTTATCTTCTAATTTAAAATAATATCTTATCCTTTTTAAAAGATAATTTAAATAGAATTAAAATACCAGTATCTTTTTAACTACTTATCTTAATTTGCAATTCAAATTACTCTTTTTTTAATCTTATTGAAACTTATCCTTTTTATTTATATTTCTAGTCTTTTCCTTTTCTAATTCTATTAAAATTCCCTATTTGCTATATTAATTGAAACCCTAAACTCTCTCACTATATATCCTAGTTTTCTCTCATTTGTCTCAAAGCTCTTTAAAAACCTTTATGTTTTACTGAAAAATATTCATAAAACTTTTGAAAATTAAATCAAGTCATCATCAAATTTTCATCTCCAAATTGTTAAAATTCGAGTCGTTAGATCATTGAATTTCCATCAAAGATCGACCATTGTAAGTGTATGGAACGAGCTTGAATGTGGACCCGAAATAGTAAGGTTGGTGACTTTTTACAAAAAATCAGGTCAAAATTCAAAACTGTCCAAGTAGACACGGTCTATCACATGGGTGTGAGTGTGAGGGCCGCTCATGTGGGACACACGATCGTGTCCCATTGTTTCCCCTCACAAACAGTCTTGCACACGGCTTGAGGGCTCTCACACAGTCTAGACACATGACCATGTAACCCTTGAAACTTTGAAATTTTAGTTTTGCCCAACCCTTACTTATTTAATGTAATTCAGTCCCTGATTAGGTTTTTAATGACATCTAGCAAAATAGATTATATAATTAGGTCACAAATTAGGAATAAGAAAGATAAATACATGATTGAATGATTTTAGGAACTACATGCTTATGATTGAAGACATGAAATTGTGAATTATTCCATGTTTTTATGGCTTAAACGTGTAGTTGATGCTATGATATATTATGTTTACATGTGAAAGATTGTTCAAACAAATGGTATAGTAAATATAATTTGATTGATTATGTTATACGATATGCATGATATGGTAAATATTATTTGATTGATTATGCTATACGATATGTATGATATAAGTTTCTCCTATAAGATGGAACATTGTACAATCTCTGAATGTTCAAACTATAAGATATGTATCTTTTGCATGTGCATGGGAGAATTATGAAAGGAGGAAGTATACGACAGTTTACTGCATCTATATGTTATAAGTTATAAGTTTGTTGTGTACCCACAGCTTAAGTAGATTCCAACTACGACTATATGTATGGAGTATCCATGATTTACCCTAACAGCTTTCATTTGGGAGGAATTCTGAATCCTTAACCATACAGCAGCTTGTCTGCACCCTCTGTGTATTTACAACTTAGTTGTAACATCCCTAACCTATCTTCGTAACTGGATTAAGGTTAAGGTGCTTTACCAACTGATCATACACTAAATCTTGCATATTAACTCAACTTAGGTCATACATTCGCAATCTCATATTATAAGTATACATTAAACTTTAAACCATGCCTTGGAGACCTTAAACGTAGCTTGAAAACACTTTGGGACTAATTTGAAACCATTTGAAAAGTTTAAGAAAAGTTAAGAAACAGGGACACACGGTCGTGTGCTAGCCCATGTGAGATTACGAAAATGGGTCATACGGTCGCGTGCCAGACCATATGTCTATTTGAACTAGGGTTACACGCCCGTGTGTCAGCTCATGTGAGTCATGCAGTCAACACACTCAAGACACACGCCCGTGGGTAGGCCGTGTGTGCCCAAAAGTCCAAAATTTAAGGTTAAACCATCACATATTAGACTCGATACCTAAATAAATCCATATCACAACATTTCTATGACTTAAAGCACACTCAAAAACATTTAAAACATCTTTCAAATATCTATTTAAACAATACATATATCCATATCACAATAAGAATAGAAACTAGACATATCAATCCGAAATGTATCCATTCCAAAAACGACCATTTCTAAATTCAAAGATCATCACAAGAATTTTTTTTTCAAAACTGTAATAGCCTATTTTCAGTGGTATTAGTAGTGTTAGTTTTGAGATAGAACTTTAGTTAGTAAATTAGTCTTTTTAAATGGTTTAAATGCATATATGGAAATATGAAGTATTTAGTATATTAAAATTATACTTGATGGGAGATTAATACAATGTACTAAATTGAGAAATTAGAAAGTTTGGTCTCACATTTTAAAAGGCTCTAAAATAATGAGTATTGAATAAATAAAGAAATGAAATAGTGACGGATTTAATGAATAAATAGCCATCTTTTAGGTTAGTGGGGTTGGTTGTCTAAAATAAAAAGATTTTTATTTATGTTAAGTGTAGTGAATATAGTAGAAATAAGAAAAAAAGAAAGGGAAGAAAAGACACATCATCATCTTCTCTTATTTTTTTTTCTTCTTTCTTTAATCGAACACCATTAGAGAGAAAGCTTGAAGTTGGCTTCAGAGAAGTCCTTGCATGTAGGTAAATTGGAGTTCATTTTTAATAATTTTTGTATTTTCTTGATCCTTGGAGCTTATTTCATGAAACTTATTTTCTATTTTTCAAAAATATAAAGAAATGGTGAACTTGCCATGGATGAATTTTGATGTCTTAGTTTCCATTAGAGATGGATTATGAGTTAGAAACTTGATTAGAAAATTTTAATAGCTTGATGGTAATATAAAAATAGCATAAGGGTTTAGGTGCATGAGATTGGATTTTAGGAAGGTGTTATTAAGTAATTAAACCTTCCCATGATTAGATGATAATAATGAGAAAAATCTATTAGTTTATAATATTTAGTATATTTATTTTCGATTGGAAATGGAAGGTAAATTGATTGTTAAATTGTTAGAATTATAATTTGAGAAATTGATTAGAGGAGAACACGGATTTATGAAATGTATCTTTATTCTAGTTAAATTTGTAATGGAATGGGACAATGTGGTTAGTTGAATTAATTTATGTTTAAATTATTTAAAAAGATCAAGAGATGGACATTACGGTAGATAAATGAGGGAAAGGAAAAGTTGTTGAGTAATTCTGCATTAAATATTGATCGACATTGTCGAAACCATCCATTTTGGAAAACGACGTTTTTCAAAAATTTATTTAAATGTTGGAAAATAGGAGTCGCCACCAATCTTTTATTTGGTGTGATTGGATCACCACAAAATGTTTTTTTTTTTTAAAACTGTTTTGAAAACATGTAGGTCTTCGAAATCTAGAAAAATGGGCTTGGGAGTCGATTACGCATGAGAAAGGATTAGCACCCTCATACGCCCAAAATTGGTACCGTATTGATTATTTTCGAGTCTTTGTTTGTAAAATTTTGAAAGCTCGAATAAAGTTTAAAATACGATCCTTGAATGCATGAGTTAAGTTTAAAAGAAATCAAGTTTGTTTGGAAGTCCTGCTATTTCAAAGTGATCAAGGAAGAAAGTTACGTCCAGTAAGTTAGGACACAACATTTCAAGATCCAGAAATAACGAGCTTTCCTTTGTAAAACTTTTTAAATTTTTGGGAAAAGGATGTTCGATTATCTCGATTGGAAGAAAGGTTGCACCTAGTAAGTTAAGGTGCAAATTTTCAGAATCGAAGATAAGGAAACATTGCCTCGATTAAGGGTATTCGATTATTTCGATTTGAAGAAAAATTGCACCTAGTAAGTTAAGGCGCAAATTTTTGAAACTCGAAATAAAAGATTATCGCCTCGATTTTAAAGTTTTTATGAAAACAATTTTGAAAACAAACATGCGAGTTTAATATGAATAAGCAGTTAATGATGGATATTAAATAACACAAAGTAAGATAATTAAGAAGTTAAATGGTAAAAAATAAAAAATGCAAAATACGAGTGCATATTAATTAAAATTAGATGCAAATAATGATGATAAAGAAATAATGATGCAATCGGAGTTGAAAATAAGACTTTTTGGATACCCGGGGGCAAAATGATAATTTTGGATTCACGGGGCAAAATGGTAATTTTAGCGAAGTTCAGGGTTAAAAAATGGAATTTTTATACATTCAGGGGTAAAAGGGTAATTTTGAGAGTTTCAGGGTCGAAAATGGAGTTTTTGGACATCCGAGGGTAAAATGGTAATTTTTGAAAGTTTCGAGGTCAAAATGGAATTTTTGGAGGTTCGAGAGTAAAAATGGAATTTTTGGAAGTTTCGGGGGTCAAAAATGGATTTTTTTGAAGTTTGAGGGTAAAAATGGAATTTTTGGAAGTTTCGGGGGTAAAATTGGAATTTTTGGAAGTTTCGAGGGTAAAAATGGAATTTTTGGAAGTTTGAGGGTAAAAATGTAAGTTTTGGAAGTTCAAGGGTCAAAAATGGAATTTTTGGAAGTTCATGGGTAAAAATGTAATTTTCGGACAGTTTAGAGACCTTCAGGGTAATAAAACCAAAAACAAGTGACACGTGGTAGCCCCTCAGGCATCCTGAAGTCAAAAAACTAATTTAAAAATCATGAAAAATCTCTGGGCCAATTTTGTAATTAAACAGAATTTGATTTAAGGATTAAATTAAAACAAATTGAAAATAAGAGGGACCATTTGCATAAATATGCCAAAATTATGACACGTGGCAACTCTTGGTGCTTTCAAAAAGGTCGAGGGATTAAATTGAAAAACATTAAAAATTATTGGGCTAATTTACAATTAATTAAAAATATGAAAAGGACTAAATTGAAACAATAAAAAAATACGGAAGGACCAAATGCATAAATATACCATTTTTGAAAAACACGTGGATCCTGAGGTGGGTCGGGTCAGATTTCGGGTCGACCATGGGTAGAGGTTGAAACAACGTCGTTTCGGCCTCTAAGTTCATATGCCAAAACGGCGTCGTTTGGATAGGGGTATATAAGCCTATTTTCTAAGAAAAAAAATCACTTTTTCATTTTATTTAAAAAAAAAACTCTTTCGCCTCTTTTCCTCTCTGAAATTCTCCAAGGGGCCGGCCGTGGCTCCTTCGCTGGTTCACCGGCGGTTGGCTGCTACGCGTGCCACGCACTGCCGCCCTTATGTCGCCCAAGTCGCTGGTCATCGCGCGTGCGTCCTTACGCCGTCCAGATTCACCTACGCGCCGTCAGGTAGACCGAAAGATCTAGGTACAACCTCTTTTTTCTCCCTTTTTTATTCAAATCCTTTTCGATTTTTCTTCGAAAATACTTTCCCTTTTTTATACTTTTAAAAATTTCTATTTCAAAACCCGAAAGTATAGATTTCGTTTGTCGAAATCCAAATTTGATTCATGGTTTCCATTTTGTTTCAGGTCGGTTCATTGAGATTTTTCTTTAAAAATCTTTTTATAATTCTTTGTTCTTTCTTTTTGCAGATCTATGCACGACGAGGCGATGGTGGCATTCAAGGGAAACTCCGGCGCGAAGCTCCGACGACGGTAAAACCAGCACAGGATAAGCCCTCTGACCTTTCGGTTTTTTTCTTATTATTAATTATTAATATTATTACTAATTACGAATAGTTATTATCATTATTATTATTATTAAAATAGTTATTATTGCCATTAATATTAAAACGTTATTTAATATATTTATTAATACGTTTTTAAGAGGACGAAACAATAAATTGCCAACAAAGGTATTAAATACATACATCAATGCATGCTTAGAATCTAATGAGTTTAGAATTTTGAAGCATGAATGGCAGTAAACATATATTAATAATACCTGATTGCCTTCAATGCTTGAGTAACCTGATATTGAATTTGATCTTTCCTTTTGCTTCCTGTTTACTTTTACCTCTTCACTTGTAGCTTATCAATTCTCTATTGATCAAGAACTGTCTCTATTTGGAAATTAGAAATTGTATATTGATTTTTTTGAATGTTTCAAAAGGGTTCGGAACCCATTACAAGACTTTCATTTTGGCTTTATAGTCATTTTCACAATGATTATAATTTGTTCTTTACAACTACATGTGCATCTTTTCCTTGCAGGTAAAAAATGACAGTGGTGGCTATGGCAGTCGACGGTGCAGGGGCAAGTTGAAGCTAGAGGTGGCAACTTGGGTCTGGTCAATGCTGACGTGGCGTGTTCTGATAGGTTGAAATGAAGGCAGCAATAGTAGCAGATTTTGGGTCTTCTATTTGGGTTGAATTGTAATGGGTCATTGTAATTTGGGTTGAGTTGGGTATTGGGCTAACCAAACTTGGCCCATTGGGCTTATATTTGGTTGATTGTAATTGGACATTCAATTGGACTTTATAATAATCATTTAAAATTTGAAAATAAATTTAAATTTAGATTAAATTTAAATTTAAAATTAATTTAAATTCAAATTTAAAATAAATCTAAATTTAAAATAAAATTAAAAGGGGCTCGATCAAAATTGGGCTCCAACAGACATTGCACAATTAAGTTCGTTTCATTTTATTATATTTATAAACTCACTTTATAAATATTAGAATTGATATATATATATATGTTGTCATATATAATGGTTTTTGTTGACATGTATAATCCTTTGTGGATTGTTTTGCTTACACAATATTCAGGCTAAGTGCTTAGTAGGCTTTGTGCCAATATTTTCAGGCTATGTGCCTAGTAGGCTTTGTGTTGGTGTTTTCAGGCTATGCGCCTAGTAAGCTTGGTGCTGGTGTTTTCAGGCTACATGCCTAGTAGGCTTCGTGCCGGTGTTTTCTGGCTATGTGACTAGTAGGCTTCGTACCGGTGTAATTGGGCTATGTGCCTCGTAGGCTTTGTGCCGGTGATCCAAGAACGAGTATTTGAATTTTGAACTATAGTCATTAACTTACCTTAATTACATTACCATTTGTATTTCGAACTTACTAAGTCTTAAATGATTTACCACGTTTGATTTTCATGATTGTAGGTCTCGAGGAATCTTAACATTGATTGGATCCAGTCAAGAGTGCACACTATCATCTTTATACTCGGTAGACTTTTGAGTAACTTGTTTTTGGTATAAGAGTGGCATGTATATAAGATGTTTTGGTGATTATGTTGTTGATGGGTAGCTTATGTTAAGACTTTGGCTTATGAAATTGTGGAAGTACATAATTTTAGTGAATTTAGATTATGAGTTTTGTGTAATGAATGGTTGCAATGAATATAGTATGCCTTTAACATTTTGCTTGTGTTTTGGCTTGCCAAGATTTATATTTTTGGATTTATGCATACTCAAATGTGATGGTTTAGAGTTTAGATAGAAAGCTTGTATTGAGTTATAGGTAGAGATGAGTTTTGTGTAAAAGAATGAATTGAATTTCAAGAAGCAGTTTGAGTTGTTTCGGTACTTGGGTGAGGATATCGGTAGAAGTGCAGGGGTTTGGTAATTTTTGCTACTGACTTATTTGGTTTCGGTAGTAGGGACCTAGACTACCGGTAGAACGATATGAATAGTATCGGTAGACTAATCTAAGTATCGATAGAAAATGTCAGTTTTATTAACTTTGCTCACTGTCAATTTTAGTATCAATAGTTGGAAAAGAGGTATCGATAGAAGTCAACAGGCTAAGTAGATCTGCTTACTATAGTTTTAGGTATCGATAGAAGCTTGTTTGGGTTTCGGTAAATCTAGACCCCTTTGTATCGGTAGAACTTTTATAGTACCAGTAGTTCATTGTAGTATTATTTTTAATTTGATTATTATTTGTTCTACCGATACTTACTTGTTCTTGTATTGATAGAATAATCATTTCATATAGAAATTGCATGCTAATCTTGAATTCCAAGTATGTATTGTTTAATTACTTTTAAGTCTTTTTGTTCGAATATATGGTATTGAAAGGTTGAAATATTAAACATTGTTAGTGATGACTGTTATTTATAATGAAGGTTTATCAAAATATGTGAGTTTGATAGTTATGTTGGGTTAGGGGTGTCACACAAAACATACAATGGCTAGAGTAAAATGATGTACAAAATATGAACATAGTCTAATTTAATGCTTCTATAACATGACATCCTAAGTACATGCCATAATTAACCAAAAAGCCAGGGTGTCAAAGTCTACCGAAAGGAGTGTAGGCTATTGTGATTTGCTCTAATGATCCAACCCGTGGAATTACAAAAAACTCAAAATCTACAAAAGAAAATGTCAACAAGTAAATATTAATAATACTTAGTAAGTCCTCATGGAGATTAACATAACTCAATATAACTATAAAAAGTTTTATTATGTATTCATTAAATTGCATAACTTCCATGTTTACGCTCGTCAGCATGAATATACGTTTACGCTCGCTAGCATGAATATATGTTTACGCTCGTTAACATGAATATACGTTTACGCTCACCAGTATGAATATATGTTTACGCTCATCAGCATGGATATACGTTTACGTCACTAGAGTTCCCTTTTATTTTATTTTTCCAAATTTTTCTTATTTCACTCTGTAACTAATTGTTCATTTCTATATAAACTTTACTCCTTTACTTATATAACCAAAATAAAATGTAGAAATAAGTTAGGTATACAATTAAGGACTTACCTGTTAAGTATTTGCCAACCGGGACTATTCGATGACCTTTCCTTTCCTATGTACGTCCTCTACTTGTTGCGATCCTTGATCTAAACAACAATGTTTAATTTCATTAATCACTCTATTCCCACTTAAATAAATCAATTTACTTTTGATGACCTTCTTTTAGGGTAATTTTTCAAAATTACCCCCAAGGCTTTAACTTTTATGCAACAAGCCATTAGCTTAAACTCAAGTTTCATTTTAATGCATGAGAAACTAATTTAACTCATTTTAATTTCAACTCACATGCACAAAGATAACTCATAACTATATCTATCAAAAAAAGTCCCCTTTGAAATGTTATTTTCTAGGCATTTAGTTCTTAGATTCCAAAATCACAAATTTACTCATCAAAATACCCATACCCATCATTTATCACTAGCAATTTATTCATGGAAATCCATAACTATCAAGAGCACAAATGGTAAGACCCTAAACTTTTAATGGTTTTACATATAAGCCCCCAAATGAACTAAATCAAGCTTAAAAAAACTTAAATATATAAGAATCATATAAGAGAAATCTCAAAATCTTACTCAAATGAAGAGATTGCTTGAAAGCTTTAGTTTCTTCCCAAAAATGGGGGTTCTCACATTGAAGAAGAAGAGAATGATCTAAAATCCTCTTTTTTTTTTCTCCACTTTTTAGCACTAAATTTTCTTTTATTTCAATTAAATATTCATTTCTATCTAAAAATATCATTGCTTTGACTACCTAACATCCACTAATTTTGTAACACCCGAAATCCTGAGTATTATCGCCAGTTAGGATTCCGGTGTCACCTATTCATAATATTATTCATCTTTTATACATATTTGATTGTTCACATCTTTATTCAATTCAAAAATCATTTCCCACGATTTAAAACAATACTTAAACATAATATTATTTTGTCAAGGATAAAAATGAAATTTCTAACATTTTGGGGGACTTTTATCAGTACCTGAAGGTCAAGTATCGGTAGTAGTCAATTTAATGAACAATTTCTAAGCAGTGCAGATTTCTACCAGTACCCGTACTTGTTCTATTGATACAAGTCAAGCATCTACAGATACTAAAAACTCTAGAGAGCTAAATTTTCATCCTGTAACTTCTACCGATACAAGCATGCAAACTACCGATACGTTTACACATACAACTATCGATACTCATAATTTAACTACCGATACAACTCAACTCAGTATACAACCTCTCTCCTACCTTGCACTACACACATGGGTTCTACCGAAACAAGTAAACTAAATCTCTAAAGTATGTACCAAACACAAGTTCATTGTTTCCATATAAGCACAACTTTCATCTATGCATCCAAACAACACAACACAAGATTTATATCAATACAAGGTACTTAGACCTACATCCAACATTTCATCAAACAAACAAGGTTTCTCACAAACTCATTGTATAAAGAAAAAATAACATCATCCTAGTACATGCCACATTAACCAAGTGATGTAAAAATCTACCGAACAACTCCGGGATAGTGTGAAGCTTCAAGATGATCCGATCTCCGAACAACAAAGGTGAATCTACAAAACAAATGCAAATCCACAGGTAAGCACTTTAGGGCTTAGTAAGTACGTAGAGTTAAATGGATTTAACAATCTTCAAGAGTTGTAAAAATCTAGTAAACCGAATGGAACACTATTTACATCTGGGGTAGGTTTCACTCGCAATTATTTCTCACGATAATACAAAGTCATCGGACCCTTGTTCCGCATAGGAGCTCATTTCATTTAATATTCACGATGATCTATTTTCATCGGACCATTTAATTTGTCATGGATTCATTCACTCACGGTGACACTTAGTCACCGGACCTTTAATCCGTAAAGGATTCATTTACCCACGATGACACTTAGTCATTGGACCTTTAATCCGTAAAGGATTCATTTACTCATGATGACACTTAGTCATCGGACCTTTAATCCGTAAAGGATTCATTTACTCACGATGACACTTAGTCATTGTGCCTTTAATTTGTAAAGGATTCATTTACTAACGATGACACTTTGTCACCGGACCTTTTCGTTTATAACTCAAACTCGTTTATCTTCCGTATTCATTCACACTTGTCTTCCAGAATTTTGATTATCATTTCATCTCACTGCAATAGTTATATTACAAGAATAAGCAAAACCATACGAACTTATCGGACTGGATTGCAGTTGTGGATGGATTCCACGGACTATTCTACTAATTTTCCCTTTCCACGAACGGTGGCACGGTCATAGTCTACATTCACAAATTATTCAATTTCTCATATTAATCACACAATCAATTCATTTAACACAATCAAACCCCTTTTGGTAAAATTATGATTTTACCCCTAACCTTTTCTTTTTATTCAATTTAGTCCTTACAATAAAAAACATGCAAAATACTCATTTCCTCTTCAACCCATACTAGTCGAATACTCATAGTCTCCTTATACATCTAAGAAAATCCATTTATTTCACAAGAAGTACAAGAATATTATCATTTTAACATTTTAGTCCTTAAACCCTAATTTCATCAAACATAACTTTACAAAAAGATTCAACCCAAGTATCAAACACTCAAATATATCAAAAAGCTTTCAAGAACAAGCAATTTACACAATGGAAAGTTTTCCAACATTTGGCAGATTCACAAATTAGTCCTTACATAAGCTGATTAAGTTGATACGGACTCAAAAACATAAAAATTACTAAAAACGATCAAGGTTTGCTTACCCAAATCAAAGCTTAAAGCTTGAAAGTGTAAAAACCCTCACTTTCTCCTCTTGGCTGAATGAAGAAGAATAAGGTGAGAAATTCTGATGTTTTTCTTCATTTTCTTTATTTTAATTTCATATATATACTAATGGCAAACTTGTAATTTTTATGACTTTTATAATTAACTTTTTTTAACCATTTTTTTAACCTTATTAATCATGTTATATTCACTTAATACACATGTCATTCCAGTAACTAATTCTTCATTGGTTAATTTACTCATTTGGTCCTTCTAATTAAACATCAATACTTGTATCCTATTTATGATTTAGTCCTTTCTATTCAATTAACTATCTAATCAATGCTATTTTCAACTTGTAATTCATATGATGCATATATCACTAGAAACATTTAAAATAACTAAATTTACGACCTGGCTCATTGGAGTTATGGTCCCGAAATCACGGTTTCTAACACCACCAAAAAATCGGGCTGTTACAACTCTCCCTCAGGAAATTTCGTCCCAAAATTTCTTACCAGGGAACAGAGTAGGGTATTGTGATTTCATTGAAGCCTCTGTTTCCCAAGTAGCTTCTTCGAATCTGTGTCGATTCCATAAAACTTTTAACAATGGTACTCTTTTGTTTCACAGTTCCTTTACTTCACGAGCTAGAATCTTAATTGGTTCTTCGAAATACGACAAATCTGGTTGTATTTCAACCTCACAGGGCGAAATCACATGTGAAGGATCTAACCTATACCGTCTCAGCATCGAAACATGAAACACATTATGAATCTTTTCTAATTCTAGCGGTAAAGTTAACTTGTATGCCATAGGACCAACCCGTTCAATAATCTCATACGACCCAATAAACCGGGGGCTTAGCTTCCCTTTTCTTCCAAACCTTAGTACTTTCTTCCAAGGTGAGACTCGCAAAAAAACTCGGTCCCCCACTGCAAACTCTATATCTTTCCTTTTAAGATCTGCATAAGACTTCTGTCGATCGAATGCTGCTTTCAAGCAGTTGCAGATTACTCGTACCTTGTCTTCTGTCTCATGAATCAAGTCGGCTCCAACTAACTTGTTTTCACTCAACTCTGACCACTACAAGGGCATTCTGCATTTCCTACCGTATAATTCTTCGAACGGAGCCATTTTGATACTAGTTTAATAGCTATTGTTATATGCAAACTCCACCAAAGGCAAATATCTTTCCCAACTACCCTCAAATTCAAGTATACAACACTGTATCATATCTTCAAGTATCTGTATCACTCTTTTCGACTGACCATCTGTCTGCGGATGGTATGCAGTACTGAAATTTAATCGGGTGCCCAAGGCTTCATGCAACTTACCCCAAAACCTCGAAGTAAAATGGGGATCTCTGTCAGAGATAATAGATCTTGGTACTCCATGTAATCTTACTATCTCAGATACATACAACTCCGCCAACTTCTCTAGCGAAAAGTCTGCTCGAATAGGAATAAAGTAAGCCGATTTCATCACTCTGTCCACTATAACCCAAATCGAGTCTTTCTTCCTCGGTGTTAGGCGATAATCCTGTAACGAAATCCATGGTGACCCATTCCCATTTCCACTCAGGAATTGTAATAGGTTGCAACAGTCCAGACGGTACCTGGTGTTCAGCCTTTACTTGCTGACACACTAAACATCTAGTCACGAACTCTGAGACTTCTCGTTTCATACCTGGCCACCAATACATCTTCTTCGAGTCGTTGTACATTTTCACACTGCCCGGATGAATGGAGTAAGTACTACTGTAAGCCTCTAACAAAATATCCTGTCTTAAGTCAGAATTATCAAGAATGCATATTCTGCCCCGAAAGTACAACATACCATCGTTATCTGTAGTAAATTCAGTTGTTGCATCATTTTGCATATGTTCTTTTCTAGCCTTCAACTTCGAGTTATCCTTCTAAAATTCTCGTATCCGCTGTTAGAATAACGGTTTCGTTCGAAGTTCTGCGGTAACAGAACCATCACCTTCAAGTGACAAATGAGCATTCATTGCTCTCAAAGCAAATAATGATTTCCGGCTCAAAGCATCAGCAACAACATTATCTTTTCCTAGATGGTATTCAATTACTAAATCATAGTCTTTCAATAATTCTAACCACCAACGTTGCCTCAAATTCAGTTCCTTCTGAGTCATCAGATACTTTAAACTTTTATGATCTATGAATATGTGACACTTCTCCCCGTATAAAAAATGTCGCCAGATCTTCAAAGCAAATACAATGGCAGCTAACTCTAAGTCATGGGTCGAATAATTTCGTTCATGCGATTTTAATTGTCAGGAGGCATAAGCTATTACCTGTCCTGTTTGCATCAATACACAAGCCAGGCCATTTAGAGATGCATCACTATACACAACAAACTCTTTACATGTTTCAGGCTGCATCAATATTGAAGCTTCAGTCAACAATTTCTTCAGTTGATCAAAACTCTGCTGACACCTTTCTGACCATACAAACTGAATATTCTTCTGTAGCAGTTTCGTCATTGGCAAGGCTATGATGGAGAAATTTTTCACGAATCGACGATAATAGCCTGCTAATCCCAGAACACTACATACCTCAAAAACATTCTTAGGTATCTTCTAATCGAGAATAGCCGACACTTTACTCGGATCCACCCGAATTCCTTCCGATGATACTACATGGCTTAGAAATCCCACATTCTTAGTCATCGAACCTTTTCGTTTATAGCTCGAACCCGTTTATCTTCCGTATTCATTCACACTTGTCTTCCATAATTTCGATTATCATTTCATCTCACTGCAATAGTTATATTACAAGAATAAGTAATTTAAGTTAGAATTTAACCATACGAACTTACCGGACTGGATTGCAATTGTGGATGGATTTTAGGGACTATTTTACTAATTTTCCCTTTCCACGATCGATGACACGGTCATAGTTTACATTCACAAATTATTCAATTTCTCATATTAATCACACAATCAATTCATTTAACACAATCAAACCCCTTTTTGGTAAAATTATGATTTTACCCTTTACCTTTTCTTTTTATTCAATTTAGTCATTACAATAAAAAACATGCAAAATACCCATTTCCGCTTCAACCCATACTAGCCGAATACTCATAGTCTCCTTATACATCCAAGCAAATCCATTTATTTCACAAGTACAACAATATTACCATTTTAACATTTTAGTCCTTAAACCCTAATTTCATCAAAAATCACTTTGCAAAAATATTCAACCCAAGTATCAAACACTCAAATATATCAAAAGATTTCAAGAACAAGCAATTTCAACAATGGCAAGTTTTCCAACATTTGACAGATTCACAAATTAGTCCTTGCATAAGCTAGATTAAGCTAATACAAAATCAAAAACATAAAAATTACTAAAAACGATCAAGGTTTGCTTACCCAAAACAAAGCTTAAAGCTTGAAAGTGTAAAAACCCTAACTTTCTCCTCTTGGCCGAATGAAGAAGAAAAGGTGAGAAATTATGATGTTTTTCTTCATTTTCTTAATTTTAATTTCATATATATACTAATGCCAAACTTGTAATTTTTATGACTTTTATAATTAACTTTTTTTAACCATTTTGTTAACCTTATTAATAATTTTATATTCACTTAATACACATGCCATTCAACTAACTAATTCTTCATTGGTTAATTTACTCATTTGGTCCTTCTAATTAAACATCAATACTTTTATCCTTTTTATGATTTAGTCCTTTCTATTCAATTAACTATCTAATCAATGCTATTTTCAACTCGTAATTCATATGATGCATATATCACCAGAAACATTTAAAATAACTAAATTTATTACCCGACTCATCGGAGTTATGGTCTCGAAACCACAGTTTTCGACACCACTAAAAAATCAAGCTGTTACAAATTTTCTTAGGTGTGGTGTCATCTTCCATTAGACTCTATAATTTCTAATTTCACCAATATAAACATAATTAAACTTTAAATTTTTAAAACTTTATAACTCTTGCAATTTAACCCTCTTCTTTTAATTATTCACTATATCATCTAAATTTCATAGTAAATTTCAATATGACTCTACCCCAATGCATTTCAATATTTAATTAATAATATTTACTAACTTATTTATCGGAAATATGTGATCTCAAACCACGGTTTCTCGACACCACTAAATTCGGGATGTTACATTAGTAGATTCCAACTGAGACTTTTATAAGGAGTATTCACAACTTTCTCTGACAGTTTTTATCTGCAAGGGGTTGTGGATCCTCAACCATATGGCAGCTCGTCTACACCTATAAGTATAAGTGGAGTGATAAGGAAGAGGTGTTCTAGGGAACTCTTTATTTGGCATGTAGCGATCGAGGGTAGGATTTCTGAACACCATATGATACGTTATACAATTGTTGCATGAATATACCTTGCTTTCTCATTAGAAAATATACGATGAATCATTCGAACTAATAATTGTACAGCGTGAAAGATTCTATAACTCTATAATTATGTTACTATCATTGAATTCATTTAAATGTTGACTGTTCTGTTTATCTAATGTGATATAAAATGAATTATCTTATTATTGAAATTTCTAAGTAAATATGATTATTATTGATATGCATGTTCGAATATTGATTGAACTTATTGTAAAGGTTCACCCATTGAGTCTGTTATGCTCACCCCCTATTTTTCCCATCTTTTCAAATAATCTAATGGACTAAGCGCAGACTTGACGCAGGGAGGGTCTCAGCTTGTTCTCGTCAATGATTTATTATTATTATTATTATTATTATTATTATTATTATTATTATTATTATTATTATTATTATTATTATCGCTTTATTTTACTAGGAACCGTGGTATAAGATATTAATTTTTGTTTACATCACTAAGGATTCATGTTATTAATGTTTTTTACTGTCATTAGTGATTTAAGATTATTTTAATATTTGATATTTATTGAGAATTAGCTAATTAGGATGATACTTATTTATTAAAGTGATTATATATATATATATACATATGTATATGTATGTATATGTATATGTATATGTATATATGTATGTATATGTATATGTATATGTATATGTATATGTATATGTGTATATATGTATATGTATATATATGTATATGTATATCTATGTATATATGTATACATATATATATATATGTATATATGTGTATATATATAAATTATGGACTCTTTCTTGGCTGTCGAAATTCATGTAGTTTTGGATTGATAAAATGAGATATTCACTTAAATTAAAATAGATTTATTATTGAAAATTAGTTTGTAAAAAGATCGAGACATCTTGGTGATGAATGTGATCTCTCCAGCTCGGGTCTATCGTCTAGGTTGGATTAGGGAGGTTACAATTCTTTTGGGGATATACACTACAAACGACTTATTATACTATGAATAATGCATTAACTAAATCAATACCGAGAACTTCATATAAAATTTGGCATGGTGGGAATCCCACCCTAATTCAATTTAGGATATTTCATTGTCTAGCACATGTATTAGATAAGGATGCTAAGAAGTTAGACTCATAAATCAATTTTTTTTCATATTTTTAGGATATTCAAATATTATAACTCGAAGGATCAAATGATCAAAGTGTCAAATCATGCAACCTTCTTAAAGGAAATTTATATGAACAACTTTAAAACTTAAAGTAAATTATTATTTAAGGAACTTTCAAGAATTAAAGAGAACCCTTAATTTTCAATATTGGATCCCACTCCAAGTAATAAACTTGAAAAAATATAGGGAACCTCGCCATAGTGGGAAAGTCTTTAGGAGATCAAAATTCTTCATGTACGATGGCCATGTATATCACACGAAAATTGTCGAACATGAAGAGGATGATTCGCTCACTTACAAAGGTGTTATGCAAGATGTTGATTCCAAGCTATTGGAGAAAGTTATGGATGCCCAAATGGATTTTACGAAACCCAAAATGATATGAGGTGGCATTCCAGCCACAGTACTCCATAACAAATGGGCCCACCATACATGACCTAACTAGACACGCACCTTTGACAGGTGGTAGCTCTCATCAAGGATACATCTCGAGAAAGGGAAAAGCACCAATGAAAAGGGGGCACTCGCCTCATTTTGATGATTCGGATGATGATGAAATTGAAGTTTTATTTTTCTGACTCAAGTGTTATTTTGTTAAGAATCTGCTTGTTAGCTCATCCCAAGTGTTGATTGAATTTGTCAACAACGAATCTAATCGCATAAAAGTATCATCAGTAAGAGAGAAAGGGAATAAATGAAGATGGATGGCGTCATCGGATACCCCATTACACTTGAAAGTATCACAAATGGTTAGAAACATCTTAAGATGTTGGGTTGGATCCTTAGTCATTGACACTCAAAATTGAAGGTTCGATTGTATCATTTGGATCATTATCAATTTAATTTTGATGTTATTAGCATTAATTACTGGGCAATTAATGCTACCACGAACAACATTTAGGTTGGGCATCACATAGTCGTGCAAAGTTCTTTGCTCCATAGGTGGTTATGGTGGTTGTCGAATTTCTCCCTATGGATTTTCGATGGGTTACTCTCTCAGGTGTTGTGCCCTCCTTTCATGTGTGATGATATGTTCTAGTTTCGACTCAGATAGTAAGACACCGTTATCGGTTCGATTCATACAACGTTACTACAAGCATGAGGGATGGAACAAAATTACTTAAACTTGGAATCAAAATAAAAATAAACAGGAAATAAGGTTGTATCTATAAATCCTACTTTTGGCTACTTATCTCTAGCTAGAAATGTACATTAAAAATTACTCAATCTTACACCTCTTCCTCGGTAATGATGCAAACAACTTAACCGGCTGTGCGCATGCTCATTAAAACACTGAATTTATGAAAATATTTTTAAGGTCTGGTTTTACTACAAGTGTACAGTGTTAATTGTAATATTTATAGTGTACAATGAATTATCGAAGTATTCCAAGGATCAAACCCAAAAGAAGAGGAGATTGAGCAATGATTGGCATACACAATAGAGTCTAAGTGGCTAGTAACACAATTTTATAGGATGACAATTCATAAAAGAAGATTTTGCAAGAAAAATAAATTCTACTCTAAGGACTAAATTGCAAGAAATGTAAGCAAAAGAGACTATTGGAAAGATGAAAATATGTAAGTGTACACAATCGTATTCAAGTAATAAAGCGACAAGTAATGTCGAGTATCATACCCACAGGGACTGTGCTATGAAAAGTATTTATGAAATATTTAATTAACAATTTGGTTAAGAACAAGATAATATTTGTGAAGGAATTTAATCTAAAGTATAAATCTAAACTAAATTAATCTAAGCTAAGCTAAACTATATTCCAATTTCACGATTTCTAAAGGTTTAATCAATATAACATAAATATGTCAGGTTAATTGCTTTAATTACTCAATTAAATCTAAATCATGTTCATGCTTGTTACGAAATAATATTCAAGGCAACCTGGTACTATGCTAACTTATGAACAACATCACTTACTAAATTTTATTCATGTCTTGAACATATCTCTATGCCATTTCAACCGACTAAATCTGTGACACCCTAAACCAGACCTAGATGTAACGGCTGAACCATGACATCATAGAACGAAGTAGAAACACAATGAAAGCAAGCACATGTTAAATAATACCAAAGTAGCAATAGATTCCATAGTGAATAAAAGTAACAACATAAGTTTAAGGTTCCATTGTTATGTTTCCAACAAGTATCCAAACTAGTGTCTTACATCTATGTCTCCTAACATGACCGAGCTCCCCATCCGTCGACCCTCATGTTTGCGAAGTTTCTATACATCATTCAAAGAGTTAATACATGCGATAATAAAGTTCCTTGAGGTTTATAATATTGGTACGTAAAACAAGAGCGTTAGTTAATAACTGTCACAGCTTCCAGCTGTGAGTTCCACAGTATTAAATTCAACATCAGCTGGTAGTATTTACAGTCTCACTTCTCAGCTTTACGATGTTTACAGTGTCACTGTCGATTTAGTGTTGTGTTGCATTAGTTATAGTGTCACTGCTAGTTCAGTAATGTATTACAGTGTTTACAGTGTCACTGCCAGTTCAGTAATGTATCGTAGTGTTTACAGTGTCACTACCAATTCAGTAACTCGAGAACTCTTAACTGTCGCCAATGTACAAGCAAATTTACACAGCCTGGCACATGACCATGTGCCAACCTGTGTGTGCCACACAATTTGGCACACGCCCATGTAACTCATCGTTTCCAATTTTGTAACATAAAACATCTACACGGTCTTGCACACGCTCGTATGTCCAGCCAGTGTAACTCATTATTTCTAATTTCATAAACAAAATGTTCACATAGCCTGGTACATGCCCGTGTGTCCAGCCCGTGTAACTCACTGTTTTTGATTCCTCAAAATAGTATGGTTACATGGCCTAGCACACGGCCGTGAGCATGGCCTGTGTGTCTACTGTAGCCTTTTAATACGACACACACCCGTGTACCAACCCGTGTGTCTACGAACAACATCAAATATGGCAAAAATTGCAGGAAAATTTATAAAACAACTCAGGGGTTTTAATACCCTACCTGAAAACAATGAAAAGAAGTCCCCAATCGTCTGTTCCAAAACCTAAGCCAATTCCGGAAACCAATTTAACAATTAACGAACCAAACAATAACTCGATACTTAATCACGTCGATGTTTCAAATAACCAAATCTCGTTAATCCTCACTTTGCCCAAGATTACTATCCCGAACTACTATGTTGTGAAGGGAGCATCGAGAGGATTCACGCCTAAAGTAAAGCAAAACACATTTCGTTAAGAATTCCGAACATAACACACAAGCACTTGTCATTTTCAAGATAAAATAGCACAAAAATGGAGAATTCTTCTAATTCACAATAGTTTCCGCTTAGCCTATAGCAATTACACGAATAGTTACGTCAATTCCATCTCCGTACGAACACAACAGGGAAAATTCAAGGCTAAAAACAAAATAGACTCCACTTCTCTCCAATCTTCATTATTACTCCTAAAACACACAAACAAGAACGGTAAAAAATGAAGAGAGAGAAAGAAACCAACTAGGAAGATCATTTAATTAGTTTCAAATTTGGTTTGCTAAATAAGTGCCAAGAAAATAAATAAATGTATAGACAAGTCCACCTGGAGGTTTGAACACCCGACCAGAAACATAATAAACAGACACATGACCATGGAACCACTAGGCTCATTGTTGAAAGCAAATGCATTGTACTCACTATAAGGCATAAGCGCAAAGTTCGAAGTTCAGAAAAAGAAATGCATAATATCTAGGTCGTCACTCGAACCCCAAATCTCAAATATATAGTGAAAGCATTTAACCACAGAAACAGAGATAGTTTCAGAGTCACAACTAGAACAGAAAAGTTTAAATTTTTGAGGTGTTACAAAATCAATTCTAATAAGCAAAAATGTTATTGCATATACATACTAAGCTAAAGAATCTCTTAAACATATCTCTATACCAATTAAATCGACTAATTAACAATCATAAGCATGTAAAGGATCAAGTGAAGCAACAATCATATCTCTATGTTGAAACAATTTAATCACAAAAATCCTGCAAGTTATGTAAGGCTATGTATTGTTTAATACCATCACAATTCTAACCTTCAGCTCCCTTAGAAGATTAAACATGCACAAATTAAATAGTGTGTCCATTAATCATAATTTCAATGCGCTTAAATGATTAATTCAATAGTTATATCAAAAGGGTAATGCAATAATAATTTAGGCATGATAATATTTTATTAAATAGAATATTCAGGGCCTATAATAGTATGAACATGAATTGAATATAAACAAGCAATTAAACACAATCAACCCAAAACTTAAAGAATTTAAGCCATTTTAATTAAATAATTAATAGCATTCATAATAGCATTCATCATAATAACAAACAAGAATCTAAAAATAAAGAAAAAGACTAGGATTAAATCCGTCGATATCTAAGAACAGCTGTCGCGTTATTCGTCGTTCTTGCTTGATTCTTCTCAGATCAAGGTCTCTGATAAACACTCAAAAAATACTATGGAAGGGCTGAAGAACCACTCTTTCTCAAGAGGGGAAATTGGCAAAGGAATGGAGGGGAAACTAGGACGGAAAGCTAGAGGAAAAACTAAAGAAAGAAGAGAGAATGGTGAGTGAATTGTTGTGGAAATGAGGTGAGTGAGGGTAGTATTTATAGGTGGAGTTGAGGTGAGATGTGGTGGCTATATTTAGAAAATAAATATCAGCCACACACATTGCTTGGCCGGTCATGCATAAGCAAGTTTGACTAGTTCAAACTTTGCTTAAAATGAGCTAGGGGTGAGAATTTGAAACCATGAAAAATAGAGGGGTTTGAATGGGATTTTGGGAAACTTTAGGGGCTATTTTCAAGGTTGAATTGGTCAACAATATCAGCTGATTACATCACCATGTGGACGGCACATGACTAGCCCAATTAAAGGTGGTTCGACCCTTGATTGCATGCATATCGAGCCACTTCAGTTCAGCCTTTATAATTTATTTTTAATCCAATTTAATATGAATTAAAAATATAATTATAAAGCATAATTTTGCTTCATATTGGACCGACCCTTGACTTGAAAAATATTCTTCTTAGCTCTTCATTAACTCGGTGTAAAAATTCCCTCAACAGTTTAAGCTATCAGCAGTGTCTACCGGGCCGATTTTCATTAATTGGGCAAATATGTCAAAAAATCATCAAATTCATGCTTAATATTTATAAAATAATTAAAAATCAATATGTTGGAAATTTTAGCACAAATTAATTATTTTATAAATAAATTATATTTTTCGACATTAATTACTCATAATTTGCATGAAATTGGGTAAAAAAGGGTATGAAATAGTCTATATATTTTTATCGTTCCAACAATCCAACAAATAACTAATGGGGGTTGGTTGACTTTAATTTGGTTTGCCAAATCTCGAGCTAGGGACATAAATTGCTTAAATTATTAAGTGACTCCATTCTATCTCTTGATCTCAATTTTATTGACTTAAACGAATTAGGTCTAATTTATCTCTCGATCTCGTCGATTAATCTTGGACTAACGAATGAGTGTGCGGCAACATTACCTACTTTATCTTAATATTTCCTTAGTGGTGTCATTACCTAAGTTTTTAGTTCTATTCAAATTAGTCCAACTCGTTACGATTTAGTCCCTTGTCCAAAGATTTTAGTTTATCCACATCTCCATCAACCAATCTCCTTAAAGGTTTAGCTACTCATACTTAAAGTGAAGAAAATAAACATAATAATGGAAAATAAGGCAGCCATGAAAGTAAAGTCTAAGAAAAATATGAAAGTTGAGATTTTTATACAAGAAAACTTAAATAGCATGAAACCAAAAGCATTTAACAAGAAAAATCTAAAGCAAGAAACATAAAGGGAACGAACATTAACAGATTTAAAGTGAAATAAACTGAAATACAACAAACTAAAGCTTAAAGAGTCTTGAAAGCAAAGTACAGGGAGTTGAAATTAAAGGTAAGCGTTCGATCGAATCGAGTGAAAAAAATTCGAATTAATCGAGTTCACGAGTCTTATTTTATCATCCTATATCAATTTGAATTTTTTCGAATCGAGCCGAGTGGAATGAAATTTGAGTCAAGTCAAATTGAATGAAATTGTTCGAGTTAAATTAAAAAAATAAATATGTCAAATAAAAATATTGTTACAATATAACTAATTCCATATTAGAGCACATAAATTTGAAATCATATATATTTGAAATTATTTTTAAAGTAAAATAATAATAAAAAAGATACTTGAGTATGATAAATTTGAATCATTAATTAGGTCCTAGATCATTATTTTAAATTTTTAAAATTTTATATATTTTTATTATTTTTTAAATTTTTTATAATTTATTTTAAAAAATAAATTTTAAAATATTTATAAATATTTTGAACTTTAAAAATTATTTTAAATTTTTTAAAATTATTTTGAATTTTTTTTGTAATTTTTGTTGAGAAAGTGATTAATTTGTTCATTTTCAAAGTTGACGAAAATTAAAAGAGTATTTACATTAATTTATTATTCTAATTACTCTAGTTATTTAAATTGTAAAATTCAACTCTACTCGAACTCAAAACTCGAATAACTCAATTCAATTAATTCGAAATTTAAATTTTTTTTAATTTTTTTTAATCGAAATTTATTAACCTTTAAACCGTACTTGAAATCCGTAGCTGCAACTTGATTTACTCTTCTAACATTAGGCTAGTGTCAATTCTCATGCAATGATTTATTCTTTTGCATCATTGTACAAGCACTTTTTGAAGTTTACTGAAGAACCACTCGAAGATTTTCCAATCTATAAAGTAGAAAAGAGAAAGAAAAAAGTGATTTCTTTAATGCCTCGTTTTAAATGATTAAATGATTAAAAGAATTAATAACAACACATTTAATTAGTAAAAAACATTAAAGAAAAAGATCTATCATTTAGGGTTACATTAATATGCACCTACTTCAATTAGTGGCGGAGTTGAAAGGCTGATGGGGTCCTAGATTTTTTAAGATAAGAAAATTTTTTACTTAAATTTTTTATAATTTATAAAATTTTAAATTAATAATGATAAAATTAAATTTTATTCTTTTAAAATATAAAAAAATTATAAAAATATAAACTATTAAAATAATAAAATTATATTTTTATTATCGAAAAATATATAATTTAATTTTATTCCTATAAAAATAATTTTCTAATTCTACCACCAACCTCAATTATATCATTTGTGTAATAGTATTGATTTGCTTTATTTAAATATTGATTGACATCCATCGAATTCAAACTTGAAAATAACCTTTTCCATTTTCCTCTTAATTAATTTGACCCATCAATCACTATGTTAATTTAAAATTAATTAGCATGAAATCTAAAATTCAATTATTATGTTTGTAAATCTTTCCCCTCTACTATTATAATATAATTATTCACTAGTATCAAATAATAATAAATTGTCTCTGCTACAAAAGAAGAAAGAGAAGCCACTTTACAGCTTGGTCTTGCAGCTTTTAGAGAAAGAGACTCCAAATCTTATCATTACTCCACTCTTCCCATTAAAGAATCTAAAGCAAAAGTTGGATTTCACTATGTTTCGTTGATGCTTTGATGGCGTTCAGCTCGTGAAAAGACGAGACTTTCTCCTTCGCAGAGTAATATCAGTGTCAATGTGATCATCTAAACAATATCAGTGTAGCTCGTGAACTATTAATCACTGTATCAGAGACCCTACCAAAAACTTGTAAGAGCCAATACACGGGTGTCTTGAATGATTGTAACAGCGGTTGAAGCTCAAGAATTGGTTTCGAGATGATCAAGAATCATGAAAATTAAAACTACTAATTATAATACGATTGATACTCAAACTCGAATCATATTTAAAATTATAAATATCTTTGATCATTCAGTTAATATACGAAATTCAGTTGTGTTTAACATTATTAAGCATGAAATAAGTTCCGGAGTGCTGCAACCCAAGGTCACTAACAACGGTTCAACATTGCTGTTGTGAAAATGTGGTTTTAAAAAGTTTTTGAAAGAGTGATTTGTTTTGGTATTATTGTAAAAAATTACAGTTTAAAAATTTATTTTAAATATGATATTGAATATTAAAAATAAATTAATTTAAAATATATTTAAATAATTTAATATAATTATATATGAAATATTTT
This sequence comes from Kokia cookei, assembly GCA_039519145.1. Lineage (NCBI taxonomy): Eukaryota > Viridiplantae > Streptophyta > Magnoliopsida > Malvales > Malvaceae > Kokia > Kokia cookei. Next base: position 8,701,976 of record CM076910.1, read on the forward strand.
AAATAATTAAAATATAATAATAATAAATATTTAAATCATTTACTATAATGATATTTGTAAATAATATTTAAATAATTTAATACAATGAAAAATGAAATATTTAAATGATAGATAAAATATAAATAATCTAAATTTTAAAAATATTTTAAATATTTAATATATAATATTAATCTAATTTTTTAAATGTGTTTTAAGTAATTAATATAAATCAGAGTATTTTGATTATTTGAGCTACAAAGCCTAAGAGCCAAAGTTGAAAGCACCTAAATACCATCTTTTATATTTGGGTAAAAAAACACTTTTTCAATACAATTTCAACCCCCTAAAAATTAAGTGTTTGGCATTATTTATGAGGTGAAAAACACTGTTTGGACCCCATAAGTAATGTCGAACAAGGTTTAAACTACTAGTGAATTTATATTTTGGTCATTTAATTTTAAAAAGTTACAAAATAGTCATTAAACTATTTGAAGGTTTCTATTTAAGTCAGTAAGTTATGTAATGGGCTCCAAGTTACAATTTGACGTTTGATATAGTGGATCAGTACCCATCAACAAGTATAAGAATACACTTTAGATCCAAGTCGATTTGAAAATCAATATCAGAGATCAAAGAAGAAACATGTTTGGATTTTGGTCCACATACTCATAACGTTTAAAGTTGTTTTATGAAAAAAAATAACCGAATTGTACAAGAAAATGAAAAAAAGAGCATTCAATTAATGAAGGCACTGCAAATAGATAAAGCCAAACAATAGTGACTTTAATAGACCAATAACTTGAATGAAAACTTTCACATAATTCAGTGACCATCTTTTAACTTTTTGAAGTTGAGTGACCAAAGTAAACTTACTAATAGTTTTGTGACATTAGGTGTAATTTTACTCTTTTTTTTTTTTTATTGATATTGATTCATATTGATATCAATTGGTTTTTGTGTAATGCTTTGGATTTATTATTATTTTTAAAAAATATTTAACATATGTATATATAAAATATTTAAAAATATCATATAAATGATATTAAAAATTTTCAAATATAACATACTAATCAATTATATAAAATTATTGTCAATCAAATTAAAAAAAAAAAATCCATCATCCAGCAAATAAAAAATAAATAGCAAAAAATATATATTTTTATACATTAAACAACAAAATCATCCCATATTAGACCTATTCAAGGGCAGTGTAACACCCTAAAAGTTAGGAGATTAGAATAATTAAATATTATTGTATTAATCTAAAACGCATTGACCTAATTAAAAAAAGGGTAAAAATAAATTAAAATATTAATAGTGAGTCTTGACTGTGAGTATTAAATATACAACTAAAATAAGAGAGTATTAAAAATTATAGGTTAAATAAGTTAAAGAAAAATTAGGTAAATATGTAAGGTAATAAATATATATAAATATGTAAGTTGAAGCAAAAAATATATATATATATATAATCAAGAGACTAAAATAAATAAAAAATAAGTCTTGAGCTTGATGGTTTAGTAGCTTGTAAGTTTCTTAATGAGTCGAGGATGAAATCTCACTCTTTCCTTTTATTTTGAAATTTCAGCAAGTCTCCAACAAGAAGCAATAGATAAAATTAAGTGCAAAAGCTTAACAAAAAAAAGTGCTTTGGTTGAGTGATAAGGCGATGGCACTCCCAAGCACTTAGGTTCAAATTATGCCTTCCCCTTTTTGGTTTTCTATAATTTCGGCTTACTATGGAGAATCGCAATCATGCCCCCAAACTTTAGAAAAATTACAATAATACCCAAATGTTTGTAAATCTTAAAAATCCACTCCAATCCAATCTTAACTAGAATTCATATTTTATTTTCCATCAAAATTTAAATTAATATAAGAATTTGAATTATCTTCTTATCCTAATTTGAATTTCAAGTTAATCCTTTTCAAATCTAATATTTTATTAAAAAAGATAATTTAAATAGAATTCATTATCTTTTTATCTTCTAAATTTAAATAATATCTTATCCTTTTAAAAAGATAATTCAAATAAAATTAAAACTACTTTTCTTATTTTTTATCTTCTTATCCTAATTTGAAATTCAAATTACTCCTTTTCTAATTCTACTAGAACTTATCTTTTATATTTTTTATGTATTGTAACACCCTAAACCCAATCCGATTGTCGAGTCCAAATATTAGGATGTCACACCACCGTCTCACATCATGCTTACCTCATTTTAACGTTTTATTTCACATGCAAATTTTTCTTTTCAATTATCTTACTGTAGTGTTCATATATTCACAAATTCATGCTCATTATATGTCATACAAAATCAGGTTAATGTTTAAATCATATCATCATACCATCATACATGATATTTAGGGAAAAACCGAAGAAGTGAATGTGAACCGTGCACCAGGTAAGGTCCCAAGAAAGGGAGGTGAGTCAATTTGACCGCTTAAAAACTAAGTATTTCCTAGCTAGAGCCAATTCTAGATATGCACCTTCTCATTATCACACTTTTTACAGTTATCGAAAAATCAATTTAATGTTAAATAATTTCATCTTACATCGATTTATCAACTATCAAACATTTATCATATAAAACAAACCTCAAAATGTCTCAAATATCATATTTTCAAGTTTATAATGGCATGCAAATAGCTAAAAAAACATAACAAAAATCAATATAAATCCACCATATTGCCTAACACATTGTCTTAGGTTCCCAAAACATAAATAACTTATAAACCTACTAATAAAAGTAAAAAGGTCGACTTGGCTTGGATCACCCCCGAGACCACACCGCTCACACCGGTACTAAATATTTGCAGTGGTTAAAAAGGAGTGGGTGAGCTTAACAAGCTCAGTGAGTGTCAAGAATAACCACTACATAAACGATCATCATGCATCAACCCAACAATCAAATAACATGTTCATTGCATCTTTCTTGTATTTATTTTCACATAGTTTTCAGTATACTATATACAAGTATATTCAATCATATACACATATAATCACAGTCAAACACAGTTTATGATAATTTGGCTATTGAGACTATGAAACATATGGTGAGCTTTATCATCACTCATTTGATACGCAGATCTCTAACACACTAACACTAGACTCATAGAGTCGAAAGATACCTCATAAGTAAAGCATATAGCTAACACTCTCTAACACACCAAACATATCCTGTTGAATAGAGTATAGCTCACGTTCCCTTATCTCTCCAACATGTCCCTGAGCCTCAGTGCTTCACATATAACACAAACGTGAGTATTCACAATCCTATGACATACCGACTATATCCAAAGGTCTCAAAAGATCACAAAGCCAAAATATCAACATTATTATTACATTTACTTATCGATTTTTTGCACATCATCACTGCATATTCACATCATTAGCACAATATATTCACTGTCACATGGCATGAACACATATTTACTATCTCATGGCATGAATAACATACCCACATATTTATTATCACATGGCATAAATAACAAACTCACATATTTACTGTCACATGACATGGATAACAAACCCACATATTTACTGTCTCATGGCATGAATAACATACCCACATATTTATTGTCTCATGGCATGAATAACATACCCACATATTTACTGTCACATGGCATGGATAACATATCCAAATATTTACTATCTCATGGCATAAATAACATACCCACATATTTACTTTCACAACAGTCATCACAAGCTTATAACACATGTCATAACATCTCATATATGTTCATATTTTCATAATTACACAAGCACACTTATATCAGAAATAATCATAGGTAAGAGAACACTTACACTTGGAATTTACAGAAGGGGTGATAACATTAGAAAAGACCATTAAATTTTCCCTATTTAGAGTATGATTTGTTCCCTTTGTATTATGTTTAGCATTCATTTTTAGCATTTTATATTTAGTAATTGCATTTTCTAAGTCAGTGATGTTTGGTTTAATTTTCTTTTATTTTATCCCACTTATGCTACTAATGTCGTTACATTTAGTGTTAGTTTTGTGTCTTGAGATGTTAGTGCAGGGATTTATCTTAGAAGATCAAAGAAGGAAAGTGTTCAAAGCTGTCACTACAAGTTTGATCCAGAATTGTGCCCAAACATGTCACCGCATAAGTACTTCCAAATTACATTAGGGATTTTTCTGTGTGAACATATTCAGAAGTACCAGTGCATGAGGATGTCAAAGTTGGCATAGCAAATTAAAGTATAAATTTGCATCCAAAAATGTCGCGACAGCCTGCAACTGCTTACTGCATGCACCAGATTTGCATGAGTGTACAGCTGGATTAACTAACTTGTACAACTGCAAGGAAGTTAGATCTAAGAAAAGGACACATGTACTGGGTAGTAAAGATAAATACTGAGGAGAGAGAAAAGAGAAAAGGAGATCATCAAGCTCGTGACAAATTAATTTCATTTCGATTTTTCTTAAGCAAACTGCCATGGAAGCTTAAATCCCTAGAGGGTGAACTGATGCGACGATAAGGCAGCATTTACTCCTAACGAGGAGTGTTCTAAGTACGACACAAGAGGAGCATTTATGGGGAAGTTCTAGTAGGCTAGGAATAGAATGCTTCAACTTGTTCTTTATTTCCTCTTAAACATTGATAAATTCTGATGACTTTAATTGTGTATGGAAATACCTCTTAATGTTAGATCTATTTTGATTTCTGCTCAAATCTTCTTAACTGTTTATCTCTGGATTTAATTATTTTGACCACGGAAGTATGATTGCAGTTACAGTCACTAGAATGTGCAGTGACAAGTTAAATTAACAAGCAAGACAACGGAAGTTGCTTGAGGCACGAAGGAATTCTAGCCACTTGTTCTCAAATGCAAAGCATTACCAACACTGGAAGGTATGGCTAATGTGAGTGTTTTGAGTCTTTGATAAGCAGGGAAGTCGAAAGTAGTGAGATCTCATTAATCTTGATTGCAGTGACAATTTATCTAGCAATTACCTTGTAGTCACATTTAGTGTTTGCCAACTTATCAAGTCAAGGATCCCTCATCTCTTTATCATTTTTTACTTCTTTAATTTTCTTAATTTGCATTGACAAAATATCTTCAACATTCATTTCATTTTCTATTAAATTGCTCTAACATTTTGTATTACAGTTTTACAAAATTTGCGCTTACAGTTTTAACTTTTGTATTTATGCAATCTTTGACTTAATTACATTGACATTATTCTTGATAATTCTTCTTATTTTAACTTCTTTTTCTTTGACAAATTTAAACAAAGACAACCATCTCTATGGGATCGATATCTGATAGCTTACATCTATCAACTATACTTGCATCAACAAATGTTCGCTTGCACATTTGCTGTGACGTTCATAGTGCGATCAAGTTTTGGCGTTGTTACTGGGGATGGTGTTTGTTTGATGTTTATTTTTTTAGTTGCAATTATTCTTTATTTCCTAACTTTTATTTATTATTAATCTGTTTTATTTTTGTAAATTATTTTCAACTTTCTTTTAGGTATTGTATGACCACTAGAAGAAATCCTAACAATATTATTGGCTTAGATCCAGAAATCGAAAGAACTATTCGAAGGAGGAGACAAGAGCAAAAAAATATGGTTTTACCTAGAAATAATGTCATACCACCACAAAATCCTATCCCTCCAATACAGCCACAAAATGTGAATAATCCACTGCTGCCATAAGAAGAACAAATATAGAACGGAACAATCAAAGATTTTGTTGTTCCTGTGTTAGATGACTTGCAGCCAGGGGTTGTTAAACCAGTGATTCAAGCAGAAAATTTTGAGTTAAAACCAGTGATGTTTCAGATGTTAAACTTGAATAGGCAATATGATGTTTTAACTCATGAAGATGTGAGGGAGCATCTTAAATCTTTTCTGCTAATCTCTGCTTCTTTCAGTCAGCATGGTGTTCCTGATGATGCCTTGAAGATGCAGTTGTTTCCTTATTCTTTACAAGGAAGGGCTCGTACCTAGTTTCTGGGATTACCTGCTGGATCTATTACATCATGGAATACGCTTGCAACATAATTTGTTTTTTGATTTAATCCACCCACAACGAATGCTCGATTGCGGAATGATATTACTGCTTACCATCAGCTGGATGATGAGAACTTGCATACTACATGAGAGCGTTACAAAACTTTGCTTCGACGTTGTCCCATGCATGGAATTTAATAGGAGATACAGATCAAAATTTTCTACAATGGATTAAATGTGCAGACAAGAAATCTTGTTGATGCATCTGCAAACGATCCTTTGTTGGATTGCACCTATGATGAAGCTATGCGAGTTTTGGAGAGAATCGTGCAAAATGATTATCAATACCCGATTTCTCGAGCTGCTCAAGTGAAAACAAATCTTGGAGTTATTGAGTTAGATGTTATATCAGCATTAAGTGCACAAGTATCCTCATTGGCTAACATGATTAAGAATATAAAGGGGACGAGTGATGTTACTCCTATTCGAGTAGCCCAACAAATGGATGTCCCAACATTTTGTTGTGAAATTTGAGGCGACAACCATAGCTACGAGGACTGTCCATAACATGCAGAGAATGTGTTTTATGTCAACAACATCTGAGGGAACTCATATGGTAACTCTTACAATAGTTCCACTAGGACTCAACAACCTTGGGGGAATCAAAATGTGTCTACATTCCTATATGAAACTTCCTTGAATTAATGAAATTTTAGACAAGGGAGTTACAATTAGCAACAGCAAAATTACAACCATAATTCTCAAGTGCAGGCACATCATGATCAGATGCAGTCACATACTCAGATGCACTCACATGCTTGTATGAAGCCACAATAGGCTGCAATGCCAAATATAAACATGCAAGGATAGCATTAACAACAGTAGTAATATTCTCAACTAAGATCGGATCCATTAGCTGCCCTTGAAGACTTGATACGTGAGCATATTAAAAGAACGAAAGCTCTCGTACAAGGAAATTCTTCTTTCATCCGCACATTGGAAGCACAATTAGGACAGTTGGCTTCCAATATGGGCACAAGACCATCAAGTGCTTTACCCAGTGACATTGAGAATCCAAATCAAAAGGGGAAGGAGCATTACAAGGTTGTTACTCTACGGAGTGGGAAGTAAACTATTGTCCAAAGCAGCAGCTTTAATATAGCACCTGTCGACGCAAATGAACCAGAGAAACAAGGAAAGGTTGTATCTGAAGAAGAAGTAGTAGAAATAAGTGAGGAGGAACCACTAGTAATCACACCTATGCTAACCATTCAACCTTCGAAGTTGTCGACGCAACTACCAATGTCGACGCAACCGAGTGTATCACAACAGCCCAATGTCAATATACCTTTATTGTTTCCACAACGATTCAAGGAGAAAGAACATGACAGAGACTATCAAAAGTTTGTCACTACCTTGAAACAATTACATATTAATATACCTCTTGTTGATGCTCTTGTGCATAATCCCAGCTATGGGAAATTTATGAAGGAGCTCTTATCAAAGAAAAAGCAGTTACCTGACATCGAGACAATTGCGCTCACAGAAGGTTGCAATGCTGTATTGACAAATAAACTGCCATCCAAGATGAAAGATCTTGGAAGTTTTACAATTCCATGTTCCACTAGAAACCATTATTTAAGAAAAGCTCTTTATGATCTAGGAGCAAGCATCAATCTTATGCCTTTGTCAACATTTAGAAAATTAGGAATTGATCACATGAAGCCCACTACAGTGACATTGCAATTAGCGAACAGATCCTTAGCACAACCTGAAGGACAAATAAAGATGTTCTCGTCCAAGTCGATAAGTTTGTGTTCCCAGTAGATTTCATCATACTTAATTGTGAAGCTGATAAGGAGGTGCCTAAAATTTTGGGACGCCCATTTCTTGCAATGGGGCACACTCTTATAGGCGTTTTCAAAGGCGAGTTAATCATGCGACATAAGGATGAACACGTTACCTTTAGTGTTTTTGAAGCAACTCTCCATAGGAGTAAAGAACAATGTCACCATATTGATGTCCTGGATGAGTTAATTGCAGCATAATTTAATGAGCGTAGTTCAGCAGTGCTAGAAGAATTTGTGGCGACATCTGCAGATAATTTCTCACCTGATTGTGGCCATAGGGTTGATGCAAATATTTGTGAGCTGAGACATGGTTGGCAGATAGAATCTTTAGATCTGACAAATAGGATGATCCTTGTTTTCAAACCATTTATTGAAGAAGCTTCAACTTTAGAGTTGAAACCATTGCCAACGCATCTAAACTACGTTTTCCTTGGTGACAACGATACCTTGCCAATAATTGTTAGCGCAAATCTTGATGTAAATCAAGAGGAGAAATTAATCATAATACTGAAGCAGCACAAGCGAGCAATCGCCTGGAGTATTACGAATATTAGAGGTGTTAGTCCCTCTTTTTGCATGCACAAGATCAGGCTGAAAGACGAGAGAAAGCAGTCCATTGAACAACAACGTAAATTAAATGAAAAAATGAATGAAGTAGTGAAAAATGAGATCACAAAATGGTTGGATGCAAGCATTATTTACCCGATTTCTGACAGCACGTGGGTGAGTCTAGTCCAACGTGTTCCAAAGTAGAGTTGTATCATGGTGGTAAGTAATGAAAAAAATGAATTAATCTCTACTCGCATTGCTACAGGTTAACGAGTTTGCATGGATTACCCTCGTTTAAATCCTGCCACAAAAAAAAAAGATTATTTCCCACTTCCATTCATTGATCAGATGCTGGACAGGCTAACTGGTAAGTCCTTTTATTATTTTCTTGATGGATGTTCTGGCTACAACTACATTGCGATTACGCCGGAGGACCAAGCCAAAACAAATTTGACTTATCCATTTGGTACCTTTGCTTTCCGTCGAATGCCATTTGGTTTATGTAACGCACCGACCATATTCTAGAGGTGCATGATGGTAGTGTTTTTCGATATGATTGACGATTCGTTAGAGATATTTATGGATGATTTCTCTGTTTATGGTCATACGTTTGATAAATGTGCTGACAATTTAGCTAAAGTGTTAAAGTGATGCAAGGACACCAATCTAGTACTAAACTGGGAATAATGCCACTTTATGGCAATTGAGGGCATTATCCTTAGGCATTGTATCTCTTGTCAAGGCATAGAAGTTGATAAAGCAGAGGTGGAGATTATTGAAAAGCTACCCTCACATACTAATCTCAAGGGAATAATAAGTTTTCTCGACCATGCTGGATTCTATCAACGATTCATCCGAGATTTCTCCAAAATTACAAAACCTTTCTGCTCCCTGTTGGAGCAAAATAAAAAGTTTCTGTTCGATGATGCTTGTCTAAAAGCATTAAATAAAATTAAGCAGCAGTTAGTGCAGGCACCTATTGTCGTCGCACCGAACTGGTCCCAACCGTTCGAAGTAAATGTGTGATGCGAGTGACTTTGTCATAGGTGCTGTGCTTGGACAACACAAGGACAAGGTATTTCATACAATATATTATGCAAGCAAAATTCTTACTGAAGTGCAGGTAAATAATATAACCACAAAAAAAGAGTTGCTGGCAATAGTTTTTGCATTCGACAAGTTTCATTTGTATCTTGTCAGTGCAAAAGTTACAATTTATATTGATCACTCTGCATTGAGATACCTCTTTGCCAAAAAAGATGCGAAACCCAGGCTGATTAGGTGGATCTTATTATTACAAGAATTTGATGTTGAAATTAAAGATAGAAAAGGATCGAAAAACTAGGTAGCAGACTATTTATCTCATATGAAATTCGGGAGTGAAGATGGAAATATGTCACAAATTATCGACGCATTTCAAGATGAGAAACTATTTTTTGTCGACTCATCTCCATGGTATGTAGATGTCATAAATTATTTGGTCTGTGGGAAGCTACCACTGAGTGAAAATGGTTACCGAAAGGTTAGATTTCTTTGAGATGCTTCAAAGTACCATTGGAATGAGCCGTACCTGTTCAAGGTATGCGTCGACAATATTAGTCATCGCTGCATCCCTGAGAAAGAAATGCTCTATATTCTAAAGCATTACCATTATGCACTTTATGGCGGTCATTTTGGTGGTGTTAGGTCTGCTGCAAATGTCCTTCAGTCAGGATTTTATTGGCCAACATTGTTTTGAGACGCCCATAATTTTGTTCAACAATGCAATAATTGTCAATGCACCGAATCAATATCTGGACGTAACGAGATGTTACAACAGCCTATCATGGAAGTTGAGCTTTTCGATGTTTGGGGTATGGATTTCATGGGACCATTTCCCAATTCTTTTAGAAATGTGTATATTCTGGTTGCTGTTGATTATGTTTCAAAGTGGGTCGAAGCAATAGCTGTTCCTAAAGATGATGCTCGAACAGTGTTGAAGTTCTTTCACACATATATCCTCACTCGATTCGGCACACCAAGAGCATTAATAAGTGATCAAAGCACTTATTTTCATTGTAATCAAGTTGAGACAACATTAAAGCATTATGGTGTTAAACATAGAATGACAACCACATATCATCCACAAACAAATGGCCAAACTGAGGTATCAAATCGGTAAATTAAAAATATTCTTGAAAGGTGGTTAATCCATCTAGACGCGATTGGTCTTCACGACTCAATGATGCATTGTGGGCATTTCGTACAACAAACAAAACACCATTAGGAATGTCGTCGTATCAGTTGGTTTTTGGTAAATCTTGTCACTTGCTTGTGGAATTTGAACATAAAGCCATGTGGGCAATTAAACAAGTGAATATGAATTATGATGTTGTTGGACAAAAGAGATTGTTGGACATTTTGGAACTAGAGGAAATTCGACGCAATGCTTACGAGCTGCCATATACAAAGAAAAAATGAAGCGATGGCATGACAACATTATCTGAAGGAGACAATTTTTTACAAGTCAGTTAGTTCATTTATTTAACTCATGTTTAAAACTGCATCCTAGTGAATTGCGTTCCAGATGGTCAGGGCCATTCGAAGTTGTCGAAGCATTTCCTCATGGTGCGGTGACAATTAAAGATTTAAATGATTGGAACCAATTCAAGGTGAATGGCCAACGATTGAAACACTATCTCAATCCAAACAGCCATGAGCAGAACGAGACCATTAACCTGGTCACATTTCCTTAACATATCATCACATTTATTTTATTTACTTTTTGTATTTTATTTTATTTTAACTATCTTCTTTAGTTCGTTGTAGGAATAAAAGTTATTCTTTTTGTCGACGCACACAAACACAACTTGTCGACGCATTTTAATTATTGATTCACCACTATGAAACATTTCAAGAAAGAATCATGCCGATTATTCACCCTATTCCCCAACCGTTGGATCGATTTCGAAAAAGGACAATTCGTGTCATTACATTTATTAGATGCAGAAATAGTGTTTTATCACTGTAATGGAAAGCATAAAGCCTTTTCATCTTCATTCTTTATAAAACATCTTATTGTGCCAATGGTGTTTTGCACAACCACATTCGCCATTGTTGCTGCAAACCTTTCTTTTCTTCAATCTTCAAATTTCTTGAAATTTTTAATCTCTTTCTTTCATACAGTCATGGCTAGAACTATAGGAACAAAGACCCCTTTTAAACCAGTCACTGAATCATCTACGACGGTGGTTTGTAACGTCGAGTAGCCTCCATCGAAAGAGCCAGTCTTGTTTTTAACCAAAGCCACCAAAGACCGCTTCCACTACACTATGTTGAAGTGGAACTACCACCCAGAGCAAGGATTTCAACTATCTCCACTGCTCACGCTGGGAAACCAGGTCAATAGAACCATCCCGCGCTTGGGGTGGGAGAAGTTTTACGATCATCCAAAGGGGTATTCTTCATCCTTGGTAAGAGAATTTTATGCTAATATGTTTGATAGGGAGCAAGAATTTGTCTTTGTTTGAGAGGCGTTGTTACCGTGGGGCGCTGACCGTTTAAATGCCCTCTACAAATTCGTTGAGGATAAGCATACCGCTTTCCTAGAACAACTAACATAGGAAGGTGCTGACTTGCTACTGAATGATTTATGCATCAATGGTGTTGCTGTTTGGACCAAAGACAATCTTAACAATTATACAATGCATCGTCATTTCCTTACGGTTTAAAGTAAAATTTGTTCCATTTCATTAACTGCCGCCTATTTCCCTCTACTCACAGCACAACGGTGACTTTAGATAGAATGTGTCTCATACATTCAATCAGCAAAGGTCGTCGGATTGATGTCGGTGCGATCTTCCATCAAGAGATTGTAGAGCTTGCAGCAAAGCAAATAGGTATTCTGTCATTTCCCTCTCTTATCATGCAATTGTGTAAACAGAGGGGTGTTGTACCTCGGGAGGGGGAAAAGTTCTTGGAAAATAAAGGCCCAATTAATGATGTCTCGGTTGAGCGAATGACGTGGGGGCAAAAAACACATGTTGTAAAAGAAGCTACACAAAGGAAGGAGAAAGGGAAGACAAAGAAAAAAAGACAAGCAACCTCATGCTCCCAAAGATCTTCACCTTTGAAGAAAACTTAAAGAAATTGAGCAGTTGGTTGGACGAATGAGTCTGTGGCAACTGAAACTTGTCACCGCAGTGGATGATATAGAGTACTCATAGAACTTATTTTATGCCTACACCAGGGCATGGAATACTGCAATTATCAGCACACTATGCAACATGAGCAAGCAGCCCTTACTAGAATTCCTAGTGCTTCCCCTATCATCAGGGAAGCAACACCATCAACCGAGAAAGCCGCTTTAGAGGGTAAGTACCACTCTGTTAAGTCTCCGCATATGGTCCACATTTTTTATGATGAGGACTAGGATGTAAATTCGAGGGATGTTGAGGAATGTGTTTGTAATACTGCTAGCCTCTTTAAAGATGAATTGTCTGGTAGTTTAGGGGAAAATTTAGTTGAAAAGGTAGTTGCTATTGATGGGGAGCGCCCGACCATGGAATTTAGGGGTATTGAGGAGGAGAAGGACGAGAAAGAAGAAGAAGAAAAGGAGGAAGTTTTTGTCGCAATAAATTCACCTAAAAAATTTATCGTCGCACCTACCAGTATGGGTGCAACTACTGAAGACCTAGCGCCATCTATTGTGAGTCAGGCCGAGGCTGAAACATTCATCAACGAGGATTTTAATCCTTTGGCTATTATGCCTGATATGACACCACTTGCTGAAAATCATCATCCGGATCTTACAGTCGATGAAGCCAGCATATATTCGAACCTGGAGGAGCAATCTACTGGCCCGATTAAACAAATGGAAAGGAAACGTAATCGTAAAGATAAAAAGAAGTGCAAGGAGGAGCGTCCCAAAAAGAAGAAAAAGACCAAGACAACCACATCTTTGGCTGCAACACACTGAGTTAGTCTTTACTTTTCAATGCTTAGTTTAGTTTCATGCATATCATGTAGTTGTCATCACATTTTTATTGTCACTACATTTTATTTGTCAACACATTTGCATTGTAGTTGCATTTTAGTTGCCTTTCCATATATATTTGTTTATTATTATCGGTGCATTGAGGAAATGCAATTGCATCCACATTTTTAAGCTATTATTTGTCCTTCAGTTTAATGAAAGACTAGATTTTAAAAAGGAAAATATTAGGGGTAAAATCGTAATTTCTTAAAAAGGATAAAATTATGTTAAATGATCTGATTGTGTGTTTTAATGTAAAAATTTGGATGATATGTTGATTTAGATTACGATCGTGCCTTAAATCACGAAAATGAAAAATTAGTAGAATAATCCCTAGAGCCTATCCATAACTGCAATCCAATCCGGTAAGTTCACAATGTTAAATTATTATTAACAATTGCTTATAATTGTCTTTCTTATGATTATTGCAAAATGAGAAACGACGATTCGAAACATGTATGACGGACACAGTGAAAGGAGTATTACCCTGCCTTGTGCCAAAGATTGAAAATGGTCCGATAGCTAAGATTCTGCATTTGTTACGGATTCTCTACAGCATCGTGAGTCACAATAAAGTGAAAAAAATAATCCAAGAATGGATTACAGGCCTTACGATGGTTGAGATTTATGCTCGTGTTGCATACTCTCGACAGCTTAGTGTGAACAGCATCATAAGGAACATTTATACCGTATTGATGACTGAGGTACCGCAAGTGATGCGACTCCTTATCAGCTTAGTGTGAGCAGCATGGTATACTGGTAACAGAAATAACCTTTGGGTCAACAGGGAAGAAATTGAATTATGGATCACCGAAGTACAGTCTTGCTCTAGATCGATTGAATTACAGATTGTACCATACAAGTTACTTGGTAAATTTATGGACCTTGTGAACTTGCTAAGCTAGGAAAGTTTACCAGTGAATTTGATGTTGTTTTGTATATTCTATTTTGCTATTTGAATATCGGACCATCTCGAAGAAATCATGCTATCCTAGGAGCTCGTTCGATAGTATTTACATCACTTGGTTGTATGACATGTACTAGGATGATGTTATTTTGTAAATGCATGAATCGAGGTTAATTAATACTTTGTAAGACTTGGTTGAATATTGAACTCTATGAATGTTTGCTTAATGTTGAAAGTGGGCATTTAGTACTAGAATGAAATGTCATGTTGATCTTGATCACTTGTATTGTCCACTTAAACCTTAAGTTTATGAAATGAATGTCTGGTTGATGAATTAGTATATATTTTGAATTCTGCATACTTGCTTCGGTAGAACTCCTACATGTATCAGTAGAAGTATAAGGTAAGAGAGAGGTTGTATTTTGACTTGTATTGTATCGGTAGTACCAATAGAAGTACCGACAGTTTTGTTCATAATAGTATTGGTAGTCTGGATGCTTGTACCGGTAGAAGTTACAAGGTAAGACTTCTTAGCTCTTTAGAGTTTTTAGTATCGATAGAACCATGACTTGTTTTGGTAAAAGTCTCACTTGTATCGATAAAACTATCATAATGTATTGGTAAAAACCTACACTATTTTTGAATTGCTTTCTAACTTGACTACTCCCGATACTTGTCTAACAGGTATTAGTAGAAGTCTCCAAAAATCATGAAAATGACATTTTTACCCTTATTAAGTAGTGATTATATTTAATCGATGATTTATGTCGTGCTTAATGCTTTACTTTACTTAAACATGATTAAATGAAATAGTAATATGAAATGAATCGCGATATATGATCGAAAAGACACCGGGACCCTAATCGATAACGATATCGAGTTTTGGATGTTACATTTAATGGTATCAGAGCTTACAATTTAACTATTTCTTGGACTGTATTGGTTGTGTTTAAATGGTTTAGAGGTACATGTCATATGAGTCTGTGATAGTGTGATACAGATAGATCCGATCTAACTACAATTTTTATAGATAATCACAGGATGCCTGATTTTGAAATAGATAAAACTAATGAGCTAGATAGTAACGTCTCGACTAATGATTCTAGGCCCAATCACAATGTACCGATATTACCGATGATCGAGAATGAAGCAAAGAACATATTTTTCGGGTTGATGAGACAGTGGTTCTCGTAGTTCATGAGAAACACTCCGATGATACCACCTCCTCTATCCTTGTTACACTACCTGTTGCCTAATGGGTAGCACCTCTAATTATGCCTCCACCTCCTCTAGTGGTGGAATAGAGACGTCGTATTTCAACAAACAGGGTTAGAAAATATGGAGCCGAAAAATTTCGAGGAAGTATAGAAGATGATCTCTCTAGAGCTAAATACAGGTTAGAAAACACATTGAGAGTCTTGAACGAGAAGACTATTTGATGTGTGCCACTTCGTTACTGAAAGACGAGGCTTACAGTTGGTGGACGACGATTTTAGCAATGATGTCTGAGAATAAAGTTACTTGGGAATTCTTTCAAACAGAGTTTAAAAAGAAATATGTCAGCAAATGGTACCTAGATAAAAAGAAAGAATTTTTTAATTAAGATAAGGAAACAAAATAGTGGCAGAATATGAACGAGAATTTGTGTAACTTAGTAAGTATGCTCGAGAGATTGTACCAACAGATGAGGTTATGTGTGTTCGTTTTGAAGATAGACTAAATGATAATATCAAGATGATGGTGGGCGATTTTGAGTTGCGACTGTTTGTGGTTTTAGCATAATAAGAGATAGAGAGAGAAGAGATTTCAGTAGTCCGAGAAGAAGAATATCACCATGACTTTTTCTATGCCACCGCCAAAGAAATTCAGAGAAAATGAAACTCGTGGAGCAGTCTCTTTTGGATTTTTTAGCAGGAGTAGATCAGGACCACCAGAGTCCTGATTCCATAATCATCCTGCAGATAGTGTAGCTAGTATTCATAATACACCTAATCTAGCAGGCGAGCATTGTAGAAGGTACCATGCAAGTGAGTGTCAAAAAATGAAAAGAGCTTTTTACCGATGCGGAGGTACAGACCATTTCATGCAAAACTACCCAATGACATCAAAAGTAAAAGAGGATTAGAGTGAAACCCTTATTACACTACAGAAAGGCAGACACCCGAGACAGAGCAATAGTGTAGGCAAAAACCAAGGCGATAACAGGGGTAATGTAACCAGATCTAAGGTCCGAGCACCTGTATAGACATGGGTCATTAGTGCTAGAGAAGAAGTTTACTCTCAATATTGTGACCAATATATTTTATCTTTTTAATGATATTGTGTGTCCTTTGATTGACCTAGGGTCCACTCATTCATATATTTGCACTTAGCAACTAATAAAAATTTATCAGTTTAGTTGACTGAATTTGATGTACAAGTCAAAAACCCGTTGGGTATAGTGTCATTGTTAATATAATGTGTCGTAAATGTCTACTAAAAGTCTAAGGCTGTGAATTTCCTGCTGACCTAATGTTATTACCGTTCATCAAGTTTGATGTGATTCTGGGTATGGATTGGTTAATTGAGAATGATGTAGTGGTAAATTGCAAGCGAAGATAGATTGATTTGAAATGCTCAACAGGTAAAGTGATCATTGTTGAGTCCGACAGATTGGACAGTGAAACCAGAGTGATCTTAGATATCTCATCACAGAAAATGGTCCATAAAGGCTGCAAAGCATTTTTGGCTTACATATTTGACACACGGGGCTTAAGGACAGAGTTGAAACAAGTATCAATATTAACGAGTTTATAGTTGTGTTTCTAGAAGAGTTATTGAGTTTACTACCAATCCGGGAAGTAGAGTTCGACATTGATTTGATACTTGGTACTAGACTGATATCAATTCCACTGTACAGGATGGCACCGACGGAGTTGAAAGAGTTAAAGGCTTAGTTGCAAGAATTGCTAAACATAGGTTTTATACGACCGAGTGTTTCGCCTTATGGTGAACCTGTGCTATTTGTGAAGAAGAAAGATAGTTCAATGAGAATGTGTATAGATTATCGGCAGTTGAATAAGGTAACAATTAAGACTAAATACTCGTTGCCTCAGATTAACGAGCTATTCAATTAGTTGAAAAGGGAATCGTATTTTTCAAGATAGATCTCTAGTCAGGTTACTATCAGATGCGAGTGAAAGATTATGACGTGATAAAAATAGCATTCAGAACCAAGTATGGACATTATGAGTTTCTGGTGATGTCGTTCGGGTTGACTAACGCCCCAGTCGCATTCATGGATCTGATGAACCGAGTGTTCCAACCTTAGTTGAATCAATTTGCAGTGGTGTCTACTGGTGACATACTGATTTATTCTAGAACAGAGTCAGAGCATACTCAGCATTTGAGAGAGGTGTTGCAGATTTTGCGAGAAAAATAGTTGTACACAAAGTTCAGAAAATGCGAGTTTTCACTTCGAGAGGTTGGTTTTCTAGGTCATGTGGTATCTGAAGAAGGAATACAAGTTGATCCGAGAAAAATTTCAGCCATTCTCGATTGGAAGGTTCCAAAAAATGTTTCTGAGGTAGGTAGCTTCTTAGGATTTGTAGGATATTACCGTCGGTTTGTGAAAGATTTCTCTATTATAGCTTTGATGATAACAAAGTTACTACAGAATAACATCTAGTTTGTTTGGTCAGAGAAGTGCCAATAGAGTTTTGAACAGCTAAACAAATTGTTAACAGAAGCTCCGGTATAAACACAACCTTAATCGGGAAAGGAATTTGTTGTTTACTGCGATGCGTCTTTGAATGGTCTAGGTTGTGTTTTGATGCAAGCTGAAAAAGTGATAGCTTATGCCTCCCAACAATTAAAGCCACATGAAAAGAATTATCAAACACATGATTTGGAACTAGCTGCCATAATCTTTGCATTAAAGATTTGGCATCATTATTTTTATGGTGAGAGGTGTCATGTATTTATCGATCATAAGAGTTTGAAATATTTGATGACACAGAGGGAGCTGAATTTGAGATAACACCGATGGTTAGAGCTATTAAAAGATTATGACCTTGTTATTAATTATCATCTAGGGAAGGCTAATGTTGTTACTGATGCCCTGAGCCAAAAATTATTGTTTGCCTTAAAGGCAATGAATGCTCATTTGTCGCTGAAGAGTGATAGTTCTATCTCCGTTAAGCTCAGAACGAGAGCGTTATTTCTACAGCGGATTCGAGAGTTGCAGAAAAATGATCAAAAGCATGTAGCTATGAAAGAAAAGATGTAGAGTGATGTCACAACAGGGTTTATAGTTGATATGAATGATATGTTGTACTTCAAAGGTAGTGTGTGTTCCTAATGATTCAGATTTGAGATGGGATATCTTGACAGAAGCTCATAGTAGTACTTATTTCACGCATCTAGGGAGTGTGAAAATGTATAACGACCTGAAGAAGATGTATTGGTGGCCAGGTATGAAACGAGAAATCTCTAAGTTTGTGACTAGATGTTTGGTGTGTCAGTAAGTAAAAGCTGAGCATCAGGTACCGTCTGGATTGTTGCAACCTATTACCATTCCTAAGTGGAAATGGGAACGAGTCACTATGGACTTCGTTACATGATTACCAGTGACACCAAGGAAGAAAGATTTGATCTGGGTTCTAGTTGAGAGATTGACTAAATCAACTCACTTCATTCCTATTTGATTGCATTATCCATTAGAGAAGTTGGCTGAGTTATATGTATCTGAGATCGTACGACTACACGGAGTACCAGCATTTATTATCTCTGATAAGGATCCACGTTTTACCTCGAGGTTCTTGAGTAAACTGCATGAAGCTTTGGGAACCAGGTTGAATTTCAGCACCGCGTGTCATCCATAGATAGATGGTCAATCAGAGCGAGTGATATAGATTTTGGAGGATATGTTACGATGTTGCATACTCGAGTTTCAGAGCAACTGGGAGAGGTACCTACCATTAGTAGAGTTTGCTTATAATAACAACTATCAGGCTAACATTAAAATGGCACCATTTGAGGTACTATATGGTAGAAAATACAGAACACCTCTGTATTGGTCTGAGTTGAGTGAGCCTAAGTCGGTTAGGACTGACTTGGTACACGAGATCGAAGACAAAGTTCAGGTAATTCGTGATTGTTTAAAAGCATCGTCTGATCGACAGAAGTCCTACGCGGATCTGAAAAGGAAGGATATAGAGTTTTTCGTCGGAGATCGAGTTTTCCTGAGAGTTTCACCTTGGAAGAAAGTGTTACAGTTTGGTAGAAAGTGCAACCTGAGTCCACGGTATATTGGGTCATAAAAGATCCTCAAGAGGGTTGGTCCTGTAGCTTATAAGCTGGCTTTACCATCGGAACTCGAGAATATTTACAATGTATTTCATGTTTCGATGCCGAGATGGTACAAATCAGATTCCTCTCATGTGATTACACCCGATGAGGTTGAAATACAACTGGATCTATCATATTCAGAGGAATCGGTCAAAATATTCGCTCACGAGGTAAAAGAGCTACGAATCAAAAGAGTACCGTTGGTGAAAGTATTATGGAATCGACACGGGTTAAAGAAGGCCACATGGGAAACAGAGCCTTTGATGAGATCATAGTACCCCAACCTGTTCACTGGTACGAAATATCGGGACGAATTTTCCCTAAGGAGGGAGAGTTATCACAACTCCAATGAGTAAAGTCATAAATTAGTTATTTTTTTATAGTGTCGTTGGCATCACATTAAAATTTGGTTATGAAATTTTAATGTTTAGATAGTTAATTGAGTAGAAATGATTAAATTATAATAATTGCAAAAGTAGAGATGACTAATTAGAAAGACCAAATGAGCAAATTAACCAAAGGTATGTTATTGGGTGGATTAGCTTGAGTTATATTAATTATAACTAGGCTTAATTAAGACTAAAAAGGTTTAATTAAAACTTAATGATGAAAGTCTTAAAATTTACAAAATTGTCATTAATATATATATATATATATTAAATTAAAGGAATTGAAGATAAAATTTCATAATTTTCACTTCATCTTCTTCCCCCATACAACTAAGGGAGAAAGAAATTAGGGTTTTTGCATTCAAGCTTTGAGCTTTGATTTAGGTAAGCAAACCTTGACCTTTTTAGTAATTTTTTTGTTTTCGAGTCCGTATTAGCTTAATCTAGCTAATCTAAGGACTAATTTGTGAATCTGTCAACTGTCATGAATCTTCCCATTGTTGAAAATGTTTGTTCCTGAAAGTTTTTGATAGTTTTGAGTGTCTGATGATGAGATTGGATCATTTTCTAAAGTGATTCTTGATTAAATTAGAGTTTAAGGATTAAAATGTAAAAGTGGTGAAATTATGTATTTTTGGTTGAAATGATTGGTTTGTAGGGATTTATATATGAACTATGAATGTTCGGTTAGAGTGTATCTTGAAGAAAATGAGTATTTATGCATGTTTTGTGTTGAAAGGACTAGATTAAACAAAAGGAAAATATTAAGGGTAAAATCATAATTTTCCTAAAAGGATCAAATTGTGATAAATGATCTGGTTGTGTGTTTTAATGTAAAAATTTGTATGATTTATTGTTTTAGATTACGATCGTGCCTCAGATCGCGAAAAAGGGAAATTAACAGAATAGTCATTGGGGCCTATCCATAATTACTATCCAGTTTGGTAAGTTCACAATGTGAAATTTTTATTAACAACTGCTTATAATTTCCTTTCTTATGATTGTTTCTAAATGAGAAACAACAATTGGGAACGTGAAAGATGGAAACAGCGAAAGGAATATTACCTAGCCTTGTGCCAAAGATTGAAAATGGTCCAATGATTGAGGTCCTGCATTTGTTGCGTATTCTCTACAGCATTGTGAGTCACTGTAAAGTGAAAAAAAAATCCAAGAATGGATTATAGGCCTTATGATGGTTGAGATTTATGATTGTTTTGCATATTCTCGCGAGCTTAGTGTGAGTAACATTGTAAGGAATAGTTATATCGTATCAATGACTGAGGTACCGAGAGTGATGCGAGTCCTTGTCAGCTTAGCGTAAGCAGTATCATATATTGGTAATAGAAATGACCTTTGGGTCAACAGGGATGAAATTGAATTATGGATCACCGAAGTACAGTCCTGTTCTCGCTCGATTGAATTACAGATTGTACCATACAAGTTACTTGGAAAATTTATGGACCTTACGAACTTGCTAAGCTATGAAAGGTTACCAGTGAATTTGTTGTTGTTTTGTAGATTCTATTTTGCTGCTTGAAGATCGGACTATCTTAGAGAAATCATACTATCCTAGGAGCTCGTTCGGTAGTATTTACATCACTTAGTTTATAACAATCTGGTTTTAGTGGTGTCGAAAATAGTGATTTCGGGATCAGAACTCTAATGAGTTGAGACGTTAATTTATTTATTTAAATATTTACGACATCATTAGCATCGTATTAAAATTCGATTAGGAAATTTTAATATTTAGATAGTTAATTGAACGGAAAGGAAGAAATCGTGAAAGGTGCAAAAGTAGAATTAAGTGATTTGAAGGACCAAATGAGTGAATTAACCTAAAATATGTTAGTAGGTGGATTATCATGGGATATTATGATTAAAATTAGGATTTATTAATGTTAAGCAAACAATTAATTAAATTAATTAAGAAATTCTAATTATTTACAAAATTACCCTTTAATATATAAAGGAAATTAAAAGAAGAAAAATCGAAAATTTCACTTGTTTCTTCTTCTTCTACACGGCTAGGGCAAGAGGAATTAGGGCTTTCATCCCCAAAGTTTGAGCTTTGATTTAAGTAAGAAAATGTTAATTGTTTTTAGTAATTTTTATGTGTTTGAGTTCGTGTTAGCTTAACCTAGCTTATTTAAGGATCAATTTGTGAATCTGTCAAATGTTATTAAACTTGTCATTGTCGAAAATGCTTGTTCTTAGAAGCTGTGAATAGATTTGTTTGCTTGATGAATAGATTCATGGATTTTGTAAAGTGATTTTGAATGAAATTAGAGATTATGGACAAAAATGCAAAGATAGAGAAATTGGGTGTATTTGATTAAACTAAAGGGGTTGGTGAGGATTGTAATTGAACAATGAGTGTTCGATTAGAAGGTACCTAGAAGGAAATGTGTGCTTTTACATGTTTTGTGTTGAAATGACTAGATTGAATAAAAAAAAATATTAGGGGTAAAACTGTAATTTCCCTAAAAAAGATTAAATTGTGTTGAATGACACAATTATGTGATTTAATGATAGAATTGGATGATTTGTGGATGTAGACTACGATCGTGCTTCAGATAACGGAAAAGGGAAATTAACAGAGTAGTCCTTAAAGTCTAATCAGAATTGCAATTTAGTCCGATAAGTTCGTAATGTAAATTTTTACTTAAACCTTTCTTGTATGTATATTATCATTGCTCAACAATTGGAAGCGCTTGGAATTGAAGAAATCGAAGAAATGAAACGAAAGGGATAGTAGGCTTGAAGCCGTTAATAAATACCGACGCGATGGTTGGGGTATCGCATATGTTGTCAGTCCTTAACAGCTCGTGTGAGCAGCATCGTGATTCGAAAAAGAGATATGAATCCTAAATGGACTATAGGCCCTTCGATGGCTGGGACTTATGCTTTATGTATACTCTTGACAACTCATGTGAGAAGAATCGTTAGAGTACAATTTACAAACAGACACCGTACTGATGGTTGAGGTACCGCATATGTTGCGAGTCCTCGATAACTTGTGTGAGCAGCATCGGGTACTGGTAACAGAAAAGTAATAGATAGAAAAGTGAAAGTTTATAATTGACTTAAGGAAACAATGGGATTATCTTGGCTCGGTTGAGCTATAGCTGCTTTATACAAATGTTAGGTAACTTTTTAAACTATTTAACTTACTAAGCTATGAAGCTTACTAAAGATGTTTTTGTTTTGTAAATCATGTTGCTGATTGAAGATCGGATCATCATCATCTCTTCGAAGTCACACTATCGCGAAACTCGTTAGTAGTTTTTACATCACTCAATCTTATGGAATGTACTAGGATGATGTTATCTTTTGCTTTATGTAATTGAGATTGTGAAAACCTTGTTATGTTGATGAAATGTTGAATGTAGTAATGCATGTTGTGCAAGTTGGAGTATTGACTTAAAAGTACAATGTAATGACTAGAAATATATGTATTTTGTGTTGGCTTAATGTATATTGAAATCATAAATGTTTTGTGTTGTTAAACTTGTGATTTGGCATGATTTTTAAGATTTTGTATACTTGTTTCAGTAGAACCCATAGATGTATCAGTAAAAGTACTGTTTTCGATGTGGAGGTACTTACATTTCATGTGAAATTGGCCAATGAATTCTAAAGCAAAGGAAGATTGTAGTGTGAATCCTTCAATTACTCCACAGAAAGGTAGACGCCCAGGGCAGAGCAGTAGTATAGGTGGGAATAAAAATGAAAACAGAGATAATGTAAATAGATTAAAAGCTCGAGCACCTGCACGAACTTATGCCATCAAAGCTAAAAAAGAGGCTACCGCTCTCGATGTTGTGATTGGTATATTCTATCTTTTTAATGATATGGTGTGTGCTTTGATTGACCCGGGATCGAACCATTCATATATTTGCATCGCCTTAGCAACTAATAAGAAACTATTTGTTAAGTCGACTGAATTTGATGTACAATTTACAAACCCATTGGGTCATAGTGTCATTATTAACCTGGTATATCGTAAATGTCCACTGAAAGTCCAAGGCTGTGATTTTCCTGCTGATATAATGTTATTGTCATTCATCGAGTTTGACGTGATCTTGGGTATAGATTGGTTATCTGAACACGATGCAGTAGTAAATTGTAAGCAAAGACAAATTAGTTTGAAATGTCTGACAGGTGAAGTGATCACAATTGAGTCGGACAGATTGAACAGTGAAACCAGAGTGATTTCAGCTACTTCAATGCAGAAAATGGTTCGTAGAGGTTGTGAAGCATTCCTGACATACATACTTGATACACGAATTTCAGGGACAGAGTTGAAATAGGTACCGATTGTTGGTGAGTTGACAGATGTGTTTCCAGAGGAACTGTCGGGTTTACCACCTATCAGAGAGATAGAGTTTAGCATTGACTTGTTATCTGGTATAGTCCCGATCTCAATTTTAGCGTATAGAAGGGCACTGACCGATTTGAAAGAGTTAAAGGCTTAGTTGCAAGAATTGTTAGAAAGAGGGTTCATACTACCTAGTGTGTCGCCTGGGTGAGCCCATGTTATTCGTTAGAAAGAAAGATGGCTCGATGCGAATGTGTATAGATTATAGGCAGTTGAATAAGGTGACAATCAAGAATAAGTACCCATTGCCTCGAATTGATGAGCTATTCGATCAGTTAAAGGGTGCAACCGTATTCTCTAAGATAGACCTCCGGTCAGGTTACTACCAGATGCAAGTGAAAGACTTCGATGTGTTGAAAACAACATTCAAGACCCAATATGGATATTATGAGTTTCTGGTTATGCCGTTTGGGTTGACTAACGCCCCAACAGCATTTATTGATTTAATGAACAGAGTATTCCAGCCTCAGTTAGATAGGTATGTGGTTGTGTTTATTGATGATATACTGATATATTCCAAAACAAAGACAAAGCATACACAACACTCGAGGGAAGAGTTACAGATCTTGCGAGAAAAATAGTTGTATGCAAAATTCAGTAAATGTGAATTTTGGCTTCCAAAGGTTGGATTTATGAGGCATGTAGTATCTTTGGAAGGAATATGGGTGGATCCGAGCAAGGCCTCAGCTATTCTCAATTGGAAAGTACCAAAGAATGTCTTTGAGGTACGTAGTTTTCCGGGATTGACAGGTTATTATCGTCGGTTCATGAAAGATTTCTCTATCATAACTTTGCAAATGACGAAATTTCTACGGAAAATATCCAGTTTGTTTGGTCTGATAAGTGCGAACAAAGTTTCGATAAGTTGAAAAAGTTATTAACAGAAGCTATGGGCCTAACGTAGCCAGAGTTGGGAAAAGAGTTTGTTGTTTATAGCGACACGTCTTTGAGCGAGTTGGGATGCGTTTGGATGTAAGATTGGGAAAGTGATAGTTGATGCCTCCAGTCAGTTAAAGCCGCATGAAAAGAATTATCCGACTCATGATCTGGAGTTAGCTGCTATAGTCTTTGCATTAAAGATTTGATGTCACTATCTATTTAGGGAGAGATATCATGTGTTTACTAATCATAAGAGGTTGAGGTATCCGATGACATAGAAGGAGTTGAATTTGCGGTAGCGCCGATGGTTAGAAATGTTTAAAGATTATGACCTTGTGATTGATTATCACTCGGGAAAGGCTAATGTTGTTGCCAATGCCTTGAGCCGAAAATTACTATTTGCATTGAGAGCAATGAATGCTCAGTTGTCCTTAGAGAATGATGGTTCTGTCACTCCTGAACTCAAGGCGAGACCATTATTTCTACAGTGAATTCTAGAACTACTAGAAATTTGTCTAAAGCTTATAGCTAAAAAAGGACAAATATAGAGTGATGTCATTACAAGGTTTACAGTAGATACAGAGGGTATGTTGTATTACAAAGATAGGGTGTGTGTTCCGAATGATTCGAATTTGTGACGAGACATTCTGACGGAAGCTCACTGTAGCACTTATTCCATTCACCTAAGGAGTGTGAAAATGTACAACGACCTGAATAAAATGTATTGGTGGCTGGATATGAAATGAGAGATTTCAGAGTTTGGGATTTGATGTCTAATATGTCAGCAAGTTAAAGCGAAGCATCAGGTACCATCTGGGTTACTACAGTAGATTTCCATCCCGAAATGGAAATGGGAGCAGGTTACTATGGATTTTGTCACAAGACTTCCGATAACACCAAGAAAGAAAGATTCGATCTGGGTAATTGTAGACAAATTAACTAAGTCAGCTCACTTCATTCCTATCCATGTATATTATCCGCTTGAAAGGTTGACTGAGTTATATGTGTTCGAGATCGTACGACTGTACGGAATACCAGTGTCAATTATCTCTGATAGAGATCCACATTTTACCATGAGGTTTTAGGGTAAGTTGCATGAAGCTTTAGGAACCCGGTTGAATTTCAGCACTACATATCACTCCCAGACGAACGGTCAGTCAAAGCGTATGATACAGATTCTAGAAGATATGTTACGATGTTGTATTCTTGAGTTTGAAGGTAGCTGGGAGAAATACCTGTTGTCGGTAAAGTTTGCATATAAAAACAACTATCACTCCAGTATTAAAATGGCACCGTTCGAGGCATTATACGGTAGGAAATGCAGGACGCCTTTGTATTGGTCAGAGTTGAGCGTGCCTAAGTTGGTTGGAACTGACTTAGTTCATGAGACCAAAGACAAGGTGCGGGTGATCCGTGACTGCTTGACAGCAACGTCTGACCGACAGAAATCATACGCAAACCTTAGAAGGAAAGATATAGAATTTGTAGTGGGAGATCAAGTCTTCTTAAGAATTTCACCTTGGAAGAAGGTACTACAGTTTGACAGAAAATGAAAGTTGAGACCTCGATTTATCGAACCATATAAGATCATCAAACCCTGTAGCTTATAAATTGGCTTTGCCTTTGGAACTTGAAAAGATTCACAATGTGTTTCATGTTTCAATGCTTCGAAGGTGTAAATCAGATCCTTCTCATGTGATTACATCGTGTGAGGTAGAGATATATCCGAATTTGTCGTATTCAAAAGAATTTGTTGAGATTCTAGCTCATGAGGTAAAAGAGCTGCGAAATAAAAAGGTACCATTGATGAAGGGTTTATTGAACCGTCACGGGTTAGAGGAAGCCACATGGGAGACAGAGGCTTCGATGAGATCTCAGTACCCTAGCTTGTTCACCGGTAAGAAATTTCGGGACGAAATTTCTCTTAAGAGGAGTTGTAACAGCCCGATTTTCAGTGGTGTCAAAAATAGTGATTTCGGAATCACAACTCCGATGAGTTGAGTCATTAATTTATTTATTTAAATATTTACGACATCATTAGCATCGTATTAAAATTCGGTTAGGAAATTTTAATGTTTAGATAGTTAATTGAATGGAAAGGATTAAATCGAGAAAGGTGCAAAAGTAGAATTAAGTGATTGAAAGGACCAAATGAGTAAATTAACCTAAAATATGTTAATGGGTGGATTATCATGGGATATTTGATTAAAATTAGGATTTATTAATGTTAAAGGTGATTAATTAAATTAATTAAGAAAGTCTAATTATTTACAAAATTGCCCTTTAGTGTTTTTAATGTTTTAATGTTTTTAGTAATTTTTATGTGTTTGAGTTCGTGTTAGCTTAATCTAGCTTATCTAAGGATCAATTTGTGAATCTGAAAAATTTTATTAAACTTGTCATTGTTGAAAATGTTTGTTCTTGGAAGCTATGAGTAGATTTGTATGCTTGATGAATAGATTCATGGGTTTTGTAAAGTGATTTTGAATGAAATTAGAGATTAAGGACAAAAATGCAAAGATAGAGAAATTGGGTGTATTTGACTGAAATAAAAGGGTTGGTGAGGACTGTACTTGAATAATTAGTGCTCGGTTAGAAGGTACCTAGAAGGAAATGAGTGCTTTTACATGTTTTGTGTTGAAAGGACTAGATTGAATAAAGGGAAAATATTAGGGTAAAACTGTAATTTTCTCAAAAAGGACTAAATTTTATTGAATGACTCAATTATGTGATTTAATGTGAGAATTGGATGATTTGTGGATGTAGACTACGATCGTGCTTCAGATCGCAAAAAAGGGAAATTAGCGGAGTAATCCCTGAATTCTAATCGTAACTGCAATTTAGTCCGCTAAGTTCATAATGTAAATTTTTACTTAAACCTTTCTTGCATGTATATTATCATTGCTCAACAATTGTAAGCACTTGGAATTGAAGAAATCGAAGAAATGAAATGAAAAAGATAGTAAGCTTTAAGCCGTTGATAGATACCGACCCGATGGTTGGGATATCACATATGTTACGAGTCCTTGATAGCTCGTGTGAGCAGCATCGTGATTGGAAAAAGAGATATGACTCCTTAATGGTTTATAAGCCCTTCGATGGCTGAGACTTATGCTTTATGCATACTTCCGACAGCTCGTGTGAGCAGTATCGTTAGGGTACAGTTTACAGACAGACACCGTACTGATGGTTGGAGTACCACATATGTTACAAGTCCTCAATAGCTCATGTAAGCAGCATTGGATACTCGTAACAGAAAAGTAATAGACAGAAAAGTGAAAGTTATAATTGACTCGAGGAAGCAATGAGATTATCCTTGCTCGGTTGAGTTATAGCTACTTTATACAAATGTTTGGTAACTCATTAAACTATCGAACTTACTAAGCTATGAAGCTTACCAAAGATGTTGTTTTTTTCTAAATCGTTTGCTAATTGAAGATCGAATCATCATCATCTTTTTGAAGTCACACTACCGCGAAACTCATTTGTAGTTTTTACATCATTCGGTCTTATGGCATGTACTTCGATGATGTTATCTTTTGCTTTATGTAATTGAGATTATGAAAACCTTGTTATGTTGATGAAATGTTGAATGTAGTAATGCATGTTGTACAAGTTGGATTATTGGCTTAAAAGTACTATGTAATGACTTGAAATCTATATATTTTGTGTTGGCTTAGTGCATATTGAAGCCATGAATGTTTTTTGTTGTTAAACTTGTGTTTTGGCATGATTCTTGAGATTTTGTATACTTGTTTTGGTAAAACCCATGGATGTATCGATAGAAGTACAGGGTAGGAGAGAGGTTGTTCACTGACTTGGGTTGTATCAGTAGTTCAATAGCAGGTATCGATAGTTTGTATACTTGTATCTATAGAAGTTGAAAGGTAAGACTTTTAGCTCTCTGGAGTTTTTAGTATCGGTAGAAAAGACACTTGTATCGGTAGAACTGTCACTTGTATCGGTAGAAGTGTACACTATTCTTGAACTATTTACTAACTTGTCAATTACAGATACTTGTCCAACAAGTATCGATAAAAGTCTCTAAAAAACATTGGAAAAGACCATTTTGTCGTTTTTGAATTTGCTTATGATAGAATGATGATATATGACGTGTGGAGTGAAATTCTTAATAAATAAAGTTGAATAACATGATGTTAAAAATGAACAACGACAAATGAATAGTAAGACATCGGAACCCTAACTGGTAATGGTTTTTGGGTTTTAGGTGTTACATGGTTTTATGGCATGTACTAGGATGATGTTGTTTTGTAAATGCGGGAATCGGGGTTAATTTATACTTTGTAAGACTTGGTTGAATGTTGAACTCTATGAATGTTTGCTTAATGTTGAAAGTAGTTATTTAGTACTAGAATGAAATGTCATGTTGATATTGATCACTTGTATTGTCCACTCAAACCTTAAGTTTATGAAATTAATGTTTGGTTGATGAATTAAAGTAAATTTTGAATTCTGCATACTTGTTTTGGTAGAACTCCTTCATGTATCGGTAGATGTACAAGGTAGGAGAGAGGTTATATTCTGATTTGCATTGTATCAGTAGTTTTGTTCATAATAGTATCGATAGAAGTTACAAGGTAAAACTTCTTAGCTCTTTAAAGTTTTTAGTATCGGTAGAAGCATGACTTGTTTCGATATAAGTGTCACTTGTATCAGTAGAACTATCACAATAAATCAATAGAAACCTACACTATTTTTGAATTGCTTTCTGACTTGACTACTACTGATACTTGTCCAACATGTATCGATAAAAGTCCCCAAAAATCGTGAAAATGATATTTTTACCCTTATTGAGTAGTGATATATTTTATCGATGGTTTATGTTGTGCTTAATGCTTTACTTTACTTAAACCTGATTAAATGAAATAGTAATATGAAATGAATCCAATATATGATCGAAAAGACACTGGGATCCTAATTAGAGACGATATCGGGTTTTGGGTGTTACAAGGGGTATTTGCTCTTGTAGCTTTAATTTTCCCCTATACAGCTTTGGTGTATAAGATTCATTTTTACAGCTTCAATCTGCTCATTTACAGCTTTTGTAACTTTAATCCGACCCACTGCAACTTCAGGGGTATAGGATTTTGTATTATAACTTCACTCCATTCCACTGTAACCTCGAGAACTTTGAGATCTGTTATTTATTTTAATTCGATCCACTGTAACTTCAGGGATATAAGATTTGATGTTGAAGCTTCACTCCATTCCACTGTAACCTCAGGGACATTAAGATCTGCTTTATTGTTTTAATCCAACCCACTGCAACCTCAGGGGTATAGGATTTGGTGTTGTAACTTTACTCCATTCCGCTGTAACCTCAAGGAGATTGAGATCCGTTATTTATTTTAATCTGATCCACTACAACTACAAGGATATAGGATTTGATGTTGTACTTCACTCCATTCCGCTATAACCTGAGGAAGATTAAGACTCGTTACTCATTTTAATCTTATCCATTATAACTTTAGGGATATAGAATTTGGTGCTTCACTTTATTTTATTGTAACCTCGAAGATATTGAGATCTGCTTTTTAATTTGACCCACTGCAACTTCAGGTGTATAGGATTTGGTGTTGTACTCCACTCAATTCCACTGTTACCTCAAGGAGATTGAGATCCGTTACTCATTTTAATTCGATCCACTGCAACTTCAGAAATATAAGATTTGATGCTTCACTCCATTCCACTATAACCTCAAGAAGATTAAGATCTGATTTTTAATTTGACCCACGACAACTTCAAGGGTATAGGATTTGGTTTACTCGGTCCATCACACCATTTTATGCAGAATGAAACTTGTAGAATATGCTTCTGTGGACCTTTATGTAGGACAAATTATTAGGATGCCATGACTGAAATGAGTCAAATGCTACTAACTAAATGAGTATGCATGATATTGGTATGAATGTTATATTTCAGAATGATTTCATCTTCTTTATCCTTAGGTCGACATGGTTTGTCATTTGCCTAAGTTGTATCACTAATGTGTCACCATTTTTTTTCTTTTTTGGTATGGTGATTTTGATATGAAATCCAAAGAGGTAGTCATAAACTGAATTAGTTGTTTCAGGATCCCCCTAACACTAGGGTTTGGTTATTTCCAACTAATGGTCCTGTTTCAAGTCCCTTTACTATATAGAAATTTTTCAGGACAATATGCATAAATCTTTTTTTCCTTATATCATTAGACCACTAACCGTTATTTCAAATGCAAAAAATGCTTGAACTGGGTTGTAAGGTGGATAAAATTGAATTTTATTAAAGACAAAGCTCGCATGGAGGAAATGAATGAAAAGATTAAAAATGGAAAAAAATAATTGTCAAGCATAAGGTGAGCAAAGAATGAAATTAGGTGCCCTAGATATCAAAGTATGAGCTTCACTGAGCAAACTTAATAAGGACCATTCTGAGCTTGATATATGTCCAAGAAACCTGGAGTACTTCGTCGATGCCTAAGATGTAAAGATTCTCTACCTTGTTACTTTTGAGGGAGAAGATCATTTCATGTCCTTTCTTTGATTTAAATTTGACCCGCCCTTTGGGGTTTTCAACTCAGATTTCCTTAGGTTCCGAGACACCCTTTGCGGGTTTTCATCTTGACCTCTCCTTTTCTTTTTGTTTTTCTCTTTTTTTTTTCTTTTTTCTTTTCTTTTCTTTTCTTTTTTGTTTTTTTATTTTTTTTGGTTAAATACTTCTTCACCGAATTCGAGTTCACGGGATTGGGCAGATATTTGCCGTCTATCTCGATCAAAATCAAAGCTCTTCTAGAAAAAGCTTTCTTCACCTCATGGGGCTCTTCCTAATTCGACATTCATTTTCCTTAAAAATCTTTCTGTGTATAGGGAGGATCCTTTTCAAAACCAGAGTTCCTTCATGGAATTCTCTAGGGCAGACCTTTTTTTCATACGCTCACATCACTTATTTTAGGTACATCTAATCATGACGGATAGCTTTTAGCCTCTTTTCTTTGATCGAGTTTAGATGACCATATTTGGATTGAAACCATTCTGCTTTATCAGTTCTAACAAAATTCGAAGGGAAGGAATCTTGACTCAAATGGGTAAAACTACCTTTGTTTCGTAAACTAATGAGAGAGGTGTTATCCCAATGTAGGTCTAGATGAACATTCAATAATCGTAGAGAGAAAATGATAACTTCTCATGTCAAACCTTCGTATGCTTCTGTCAATTTCCAACGATCCTCTCAATTTCTTATTAACTACCTCTATTTTCCCATTCACTTTTGGGCAATATGGTGTCGAATTGTGATGTTTGAACTTGAACTGACTACAAACCTCTGCTATCATGCCGTTGTTCAAATTCAAAGTGTTGTCAAATGTCATCCTTTTTTGCGTTCCATATCGAAAAATTTACTCACTGTCATTTTTGTGATAGCATAAGAAGTAGCTTCTACTCATTTGATGAAGTAGTTAATGGTCGCGAAGATGAGATGATGCCCATTGAAAGCCTTTGGTGAAATTGCCCAATGACATCTACACCCCACATAAAAAAAGGTCATGACGTTAAAAGGTGAACGAGATGCCCTTTGCGGGTTTCCATCTCGACTTTTTTATACCTTTTTTTCCTTTTCTTTCTTTGGGTTTCAAGATGCCCTTTGTGGGTTTTCATCTCGACCCCTTTTTTTACCTTCTTTTTGTAGCATGTCAGGTCTCATTCTTCGAAGTTTTTGTTGAACTTGGATTGCATTATTCTTTTATGGGGAGCTTGTTTATTACAACATCAGTTCCTTAAACTTGACATGCTTTGATAGGACCATGCGAAGACGTTTTAGAATTTTTGAAGCAGCTCTAAGAGATCTCTCCTTATTTCTGCAAAGGTACGTGCCTCAATTTTCACCTATTTCTTTCCATTTTTCCTTTAAGCTCATAGTTTCTACTAACTCTTTTGTAAAGTGATATTCGTTCTTCGTCTTGCTCAACCACCCGTAGCAGATCGGGAGACAAGATACATTCTTGATCATCTTTGAAGTCTTGAAGTTTTTCTAGACACATGTCCTCCTCAAAAGGGGCTTTAAGTCAACAGTAGCGTCGCTCATAACCTTGATATCAAGGGACCCGTCATAGAGATAAAAAGGGAATCCAAAGAATGAATGATTAATTATTGTATGAAACAAATGGAAAGAATAGTAAAATGTTTGCCAATTTGGACAAAATGCATCATTTTTATTGAAATAACAGTAGTGGTCATATGCCCTTTTTCAAACGGATCCTTATTGCTCTCGGGCTTAGAGCAATAAGTGTGTTTTGACTATTATTTTGGAAAATTTCTAAAAACTACAAGAAGCTCCTTCACAATCTAGTTGTCCAAAACATTTCCAAGAGTTTACGGATGAAGTCTCAATAGGTTCCACTCTCCGTTCTATTCTTTGGATATGACTTTTCGCTCAAATTTTTTTTTTCAAAATTCCCCCTTATCTTGATTTATCTTGTTTTCTATCAATTCTCATTTAGGGTTGATGGCTCTCTCTGACATGAATGTTTCAAATATGTGGGGATTTTTTCTTTGAAATTTAATGCGTAATGAAATGCAATGCAAATGAATGGCAAAATGCATGCAAATAAGCATTGATTCTAGTTCAATTCTGTTAGAACAACTTTACTAGAAAACTAATTTCTTTACATAAGGCAGAAACATATATGGTCGTGTCTTAATGCTCAAAGTCTTAATCCTCCTAGCTATGTTAATTTTTTTACCCCAATTTGACTCCGATTTCAAGCTCAAAATGTCAACTTGAATGACAAAAGTCTACAAGTGGTTAGACACTTCTCGTACTTGGGTTAAAGCTTTGCTCGCAACATGGTCCATATCTCTGACCTACCCTTAAGAGCGTTGGAATTGGTTTATCACTATCCATTCGCAGTTCCTACGAGAAGCTCAACTCGTAGTTCATAACTATGCAGTGAGGCCTCAAGTTCTTTTACTTCTTATTCTTGGTCTGACTTACCTTTCAGGTCAATCGCAAATCTGAGACCGCATCATCTATATGCCTTAATGCCTTAGGGAAAATGATTTACTCATGAAAGCTTAAGGCGAAGATGTTGACTTTTTCTTTATGTCAAGGCATACCAATATTAAGTCTCGCAGACTCTTCCAAGTGGTGTAATTATTATCCCTTTCTACCTTAATTTGGGCTGCAATCTATATTTCGCTCATCTTGATTATATTTATCAATCACTTTAAAAAAGTTGAGACGTTGGCAGATCTAAAGTAGGCTTTATCTACTTGAATCCTCGGGCTATGAAGCAGAGTTGTGTACTCTTCTGCCGTGGGCACTATGTCCATGCTTCTGAAAGTGAAGCAACTATAAGATGGATCCTAATGCTGTGTTAAGGCTCGAAAATATGCATATTCATTTTAACCTCGAGTAGGTAAGACAGATCACCTTATTCGAATAGAACATTTGTCTTGTTTCGTCATCTCCACTGATCCCATATCTTTTCGCTCTTGCAAATTATTCTGAATCATTTATCTAGGTGAAATCCCAAAACTCCGATATATGCCCCTTTGACAGGCTATTACTTTTTCGTATTGTTTTTTCTTCGACCACATACGCACGGCCACATTGTCTTCTACCTTATGAAGGAACCCGTTTTCTTATGACCAGTTCTTTATTTTGTAATTGAACACGAATCAACACTTTTTTTAAAATGAAAATCCAATGCAAATATATTAAGAAGAAACAATTCAGTGTGATTAATACAGGGATAAAACTTGAAAACAAATTGTAGTTAAAAGCAAAAAAAAATGAATATAACTATATCTCTTACACCTTATTCGGGTAACCACTAAAGGCTCGACACAGTTCTACTTAAAGTTTGCTCTTAGGGCTTATCACATGCGATTGGGTCCTAAAGTAAGGGTACCCAAACTAGCAGATTCCTCAATCCTCACCCATTATAGGTTCATACGGATGAGTTCAATTCAGAGGGATACATTTCCCATATGTTTGCACGGAAGTGAAAACTTCACGAAAACATAGGTATGGATATATCCCGAAAGCGATTCACTATCCTGCACGGAGGTGAAGACCTCACGAAGGAATAGTTTTTTATTTCCACTTAAGAGGTGTAATAAAACAATTATGCAATGCATGTGAAGAATAATCCTATGTTCTAGTAATATTAACACAAACATTATTAACAATGCAACAGATGAAGGATGAAATACAAAGGATCAAAAATTAATTTAAATCGAGTTTTAAATTTTTAACGAAAAGACCAGAAAATAATCGACTTGTGGCTTGACTCTCTTATTGGTCCCCAATGAAGTCGCCAAGCTATCAAAACTTTTATTTTTTAAAAAGTCTCGAATTTTATTTTAAAATCAAATATGGAGTCGTCACCAATCTTTTTTTACTTGGTGTGATTGGATCACCTTAAAATATTTAAATTTATTTGTACAAACGATTTGGTCTTCAAAATCCAGAAAATAGGTTTGGGAGTCGGTTACGTGTGAGGAAGGATTAGCACCCTCGCACGCCCAAAATTGGTACCTAGTCGATTATTTATGGTCTTAATTGTTGAAACTTGAAAACTTGAGAAAAAATTAAAATACGATCCTTAAGTACATGAATGATATGTTTTATTTTATTTTAAAATCGAACTTTGCCAAGAAGGCTCGTTAATTTCGAATTCATCGAGAAGGAAAGTCATGTCTAATAAGTTAGGTCACAACACCTTGAGTTTCCGAAAATAACGAGCATTCTTTGTTATTTCAAATATCATATTTTAATTTAACAAAACATATGTTCGATTATTTCGGTTCGAGGAGAAAAACCACACCTAGTAAATTGAGGCATGATTTTCTTGAATCTCGAAGTAAAGAACATTGCCTCGATTTTTGAAAAAAAAAATAATTTTGAAATGTCATGTAATCATTTTGTTAAATTACTTTACAAAGAAAGGATAAATATGCATTTGATTTTAAAAAATGGCAAAAAATGGTAAAAAAAATGAATGACAAATAAAGAAAAATAACACCAAAATGTTAAATGCAAATCAAATATCAAGATTAAATAAAGAACATGAATAGTTAAAAGGATTAAATAATAAAATAGAATAAAGGATTAATTTTAAAAAATAAAAACAAAAGGATTTAATTTTTTTTTAAAATAAAGAGGAAATTTTTAAAAAAAAAATAGTGAAAGGATTAAATTATAAACTAAACAGAAATAATGCGCAAATTTAAATAAAAACCATGAAAAGATTTAAAAATAAAACCAAATATAAAAAAGGGCTATATTAAAACAGTTTTAAAAAATAGGTACTAAGTAGGAAATTTTCCCAAGCCCACACGTCAGTTTCAAGAACCACTGGTCAAAGGACCAGATTGTGAAAAAAATAAAATTATGTGTCCGAATTGAAAAAAAATTAAAAAGACAAAAAGGATAAAATTAAAATAAAATGAAAATGTGGAAGGATCTAGGGAGTAATTCCCCCTTTTATTAAAATACGTGGACCCTAAAAAAGGTCTAGGTCGGGTCCTTGGGTCATCAAAACAACCACATTTCATGATTTCGAATTTTAGCTCCGAAACGGCGTCGTATGGCCTTAGAAGGATCAAATTGCAAACCTCTTGAAATATGGAGGGACCGTGGGCATAAATAGCCCCTTTAAGCAAAACATGTGGACCCTCTAGTGTTCGTGGGTCAGATTGGCGAGTTGAGGGCAAAATGACGCCGTTTTGGGGATTTTGATCCCAGGCTTAAAACGATGTCATTTAGATGGCCTATATAAGTAAAAAATTTAAACCAAAAAAAATCATTTCTAACTTTTATTTTCAAAAAACCCTTATGCTTTGTCTTTTTTCTCTCAAAGACCTTTCCTTTCGGTCAGGGAGGATGGTCGTACGTCTGCCGTGGCCACCGATCATCGGCTACGGAGACTGTCACCTCGCCTTCGGTGGTCAAAAATTCAAAAAAAAAATTCCCCTGTGTTCTCTTTTTAGCCTAGATCTCAGATCTGAGGTTAAATCCTCCTAAAACCCAACCCAAATTCGAAAAAAGAACCCAAAACCTTTCGATTTCTTTGGGAAAAAGATAAAACTCTCCCCTGGGAAAACCTAGGCAAACCGAAAGGAGCTCAAGGGTCCTTCATGCCCAACAGAAGAGTCGTCCTTCATCGGGGACGTGACCTCGTCCACCTACGATGGTGGAGTTCAAATCGACTCAAGGTAGAAAAAAAAAATTTATTTCTATTTTTGTAAAGTATGCCTTAAAAATTTCTAGTATTTTATTTCAATGTGTTCGTAAAAGAAGAAGAAGAAGAAGGGATACAAAGGGTTGATTGTGGTTTTTTATAGCTGAATCTGATTTTACATTCTTGTTTTTTCTATTTGTTTTTTCTCTCTTTGTTGTCTTCACTTTTGTCTTCTTGTTTAATGTCTCTGTCCTTTGTAGGTTCCAACGGTGGTGGTGGCGAGACGTTTCATTCAGACCAAAGGTGGTGGATGGTGTCAAATGTGGTGACAGAGTCGTGCCCACGGCGTGTTGGCGTGGCGTTAAGCAACGGCAGTTGGAGGTGTCTTCGAAATTAGGGTTTGCTCCTTTAGTTTAGGTTTTGGACTATTTAGGCCTTTGGGAAATTAGGTTTGATGGGTTTAGTTGGTTTGGGTTAGTTAGGGTAATGGGTTGGGTACTTTGGTGGGCTTTTGTTTTGGATTAGTCTTGTAAAAGGACTTGGATTTTAATTTAAATGTTCTTATTATTTTTTGTTTATTTTTGTTTTGGATTTTGTTTTTTATTATTATATATTTAATATAGTTAACCTTG
This sequence comes from Kokia cookei, assembly GCA_039519145.1. Lineage (NCBI taxonomy): Eukaryota > Viridiplantae > Streptophyta > Magnoliopsida > Malvales > Malvaceae > Kokia > Kokia cookei. The sequence goes on from CM076910.1 coordinate 8,740,052, forward strand.
TAACGTTAACATCTCCAAGTCTAGTTTAGACGTTAGACCCAAATTCAAAAAATTACATCGATCACCAAAATAACTTAGTAGAACTATCGGAGTTTAAAGACAATTGTTTAAAACATTTGTTTATTTTTTTAGGAGAAAAACTTAGTTTGGTGTCTTTCATTTCACTAGAGCATATTTTTTTTCTCAAAATGATAGAGTTTAAGATTTACTTAGTAAAATGTCGATATCCCATTTTTATATGTTTTTCAAATCTTATTTGCATAACTATGCAGTAGAAAAAGTGATATTTAACATGAGTTTGATGGAAACCGAATTTTTATGCATGATTAATTAATAAACCATAATTCAAAAACCTAAAGCAAAATAAATTGTCATGCATGTCGAACAAACTCAAAACATGAGTCCCATGCCACAGTTCTAATGAAATAATAGTCTTTGAAGAGCGGGAACTGCAACTAATGAATTTAAAATACTTTTATATAAGAGAAATAATTCGTGTCGAGTCCTCCAAATGTCGAGTTCGCGTCCTAATTTGGTGGGTTATCTGTAAAGATCGAAATAAAAAGGGGAGTGAGCTTACGAACCTCAATGTGAGCCCAATCACAAGAAATCAGTGCAAATGGTAGACATATCATACAAAATAATGACTCATAAAATAAATCACAATTGAATAGAAATTCAGAATATTGGTATTTCAGATCAACTCATCAATACAATATCACAATATTCACAGCCATATAAATTACTTATGAATGTAATGCAAGTTCAATTTAACAAAAAAAAAAATCTTATCCAACTCCGCTACACACCACACTGGAGTTCCCTTGAACTCAAACATCCTTATACATCAGGTTGTGGTTTAACCACCACTAGTTTGGAGATAAATTGCCATTGGGTTGTGGATGTATAGCAAGATTCACAGATAAAATCTTCTACTAAGCTGTGGGTACATAGCAAAATTCGTAGATAAAAACTACCACTGGGTTGTGGATACACAAAAAAAATCGCAAATAAAATCTGCCACTGGATTATGGGTACACATCAAAATTCGCAAATAAAATCTACCACTGGGCTGTGGATACATAGAAAAATTCGCAGATAAAATTTGCCACAGAGCTATGGATACACAACAAGATTTGCAAATAAACTTCCAATCTTCTTTCGCACATATCGTCCTACCCCATGCAATGCAATATGTCATGCTTTGTAATAAAACAATTCAACACTAGTAGTTGACATGTATAACATGTACTCACTTCAACACTAACAGTAGACATGTTTAACATGTATTCAATTCATCATTAACAGTAGACATGCTTATCATGTTTTCCATAGGGAGGTAACAATATTATCACTAACAGTTTATCAGTTTCACTTTAACATAAAGCATATAACATTCACATATCATGTGATGTAACAATAGCACTTTAGGCATTAAATCACAAATTCCATAACTAACACAATATCCGGGACTTAATTGAGCAAATAAAAACTCTAAAAATAATTTAGGGAATATACAGGGACTAAACTAAACATAACAAATAGTTCTAGGTAAAATTGTAAAACAGAGGTCACACGACCGTGTGAGAAGCTATAAATCGTGTGGAAGGGTTACATGCTCGTGTGGTCAAGCTGTGTAACAATTTGTGGTCGTGTGGCAAATGCAAAAATAACCTACAAGAGAGACACGGCTATGTGACAGGCCATGTGGAAGGTTCTTGGCCGTGTAGTTCATGAATTATCATAGGGTTTACAGGGCATATGGTCATGTGAGGGGTCGTGTGGTCCACCTATGTGGTCCACACGCCCGTGTGGGAGATCGTGTGAACCTAATCCTAGACACGATTTATCCTGATTCACTTAGTAAAGAACAGACACCTTTCACCGAGAGTCTGATCGACGTTTCTCACGTCTAATTCTTATTTGTTTCACCTAAATCTAGTCCTTCAAATGAGATTTACTTAATGGTTGATTTCAAGATTCATCAAGATTAATAAAAGATTTGGCAAGAAATGTTAAAATATTGTTTAATCGAATGTAAGGTTAGCGTCGGTTGGAAATACTACAAAAATTCAAGATCTAAACTTTGGAACGAGTTGTACTTAACGTTTCTTGGAAAAGATCGAGATACTATTTATGGGAATTATGAAATCGATAGAAAAAATGATTGAATGGAGGATGTTTAAATCCGAGAATGTAAAAACCCATTCGATGAAGTCTCTATGTCTAGTTACTATATATTGCACTAAGTGTAATTTTGATTAAGGTATTAGTTTTGTCTAAGTATAGGGTTTTGTGTTTACGCCTATTGGCAAATTATGTGTTTTGGTGAGATATGGTGGTTTGGCAGATTCTTTTATTGAGCATATGCCACCCTAGATGCTTTGGCGTATTCATTTACTCTGTAGTTTTAGATCTGTTTATTATTTAAGTGAGACAATTTAGTTAGAATAATGAGAATTAGTTAGAATGGAACTAAGATACTATAGCTGATAAGACTTAAATTATGATAAACACACTTAATCACGATAATCAAGAGTGTTAATGGAATAATCTGATTCTTCCACTAAACCTTGTCTCCGTGCTTAGGTATTTAAGGATATCGGTGGCTTCACCGATAAACTTTGTGTTTTCTTTGTTTTCATCTTCTACTTGAATTTTCCATGTACTTTCTTTGAAAAGCTTAAGTCCAAAAGTCTTTTTGAAGTTGGGTTCACTGTACTCAGCCAATTCTTACGTTTATTCTAGCTTTCTGGTAAATATTGATAAACCTTAGGTTATTATTATGGTTATCTACATATTTTTAGCTTTGCATGCATTAGTGTTAGATCAATATGTAAGGAAAGAAACTTCATGATTTTGGGTTAAATGTTAATGTTTTTTGCATGCATGTCTGGGTCCAATGGAGTAATGATTTGATAAGCTTAAATATTCATATTTTAGCTCAAGACATTCTTGGAAGGTCCAAATGACAAGGGAAAAGCTCCTACTATCTAAACTTTGTTGTATTTTCCTAGTGAGTTCCTTCTTACTTCAATGTGTGTAATCTTCTTTGTTTTCTAATTTATGTAAGGTAAGTACTCATTCTCTGTAAAGGTGAAATGTATATATAAAAATGATTGTCTAATCCAGAGTTGTCATTCTAGGTTTGTTATGTTAGTGTTAAAAGTAAGAATCATTCTTCTGTTTCTGACAAGATTGATATGAATTGGTCATGGAAATGATGTTAAGGAAATATATTCATGGCGCCTTCAATGGAATAAACATTGAACTGACATATTGCGATACATGAAAATGATTATATAGCCTCTGGTAGGACAAATATATGTTGCAAACCAGATTAGCAAACATGTCAAAGGAACAAATCAAAGGAATATGAATGAAATGAATGTTATGGTTTTGATTATGGATATGGTATGTGACTAACATGAAGAAGGTTGTTTGTATGGTCATATGGGCGTAATGTATACACCAAAGGAATAATAAACAGGCGTATAGTTCGTCTGTGTATGGTACTCACCTTCGAGCGAACTGTGAGATTATTTTTGAGTTTGAAAGAATTTGCTTGAAGCATTAGCAACTATTGACATGCTTTCTTCTGGAACTCACTAAGTTCTTTTGAACTTATTTAGTTACCTTTTCTTCTCAGGCCTGCGGTTGAAGTAAAGGAAATTTTGATAAGCTACACTAGAGGACATTTGTTGCTGTGAGACTTTTGTTGTTTTGTACTATGCATGACATGGGGTGAAGTCAAAACGTTATATTTTTTTGAAAGAGATTGTATATAAAACTCATGTTGCTAAACTATATTTTAAATGAAGTTTTGTAAAGTACGAATGTTTTAAAGTATTAAATTTTATTATAACTTTTACGCCAAATAACTTAATTTGTATTTCTTTTATTATATTAAAGATAATTTCAACTATGATTTTATAAAGTTTACGCCTAAAATAGTTTTAAGGTAATAATGTGTAAGTAGTGACACAACATATTTATACAGTATTATCAAATAAAATTAATAGAAATCAATTTTTACGGTTTTTACAATTTAATTTTTATATCTTAATTAACCATTTAATTATTAAAAATTTTAGACCAAAATTAAAATCATTTGTATAAAAACTCTATAAATATCTAATAAAAATATTTATGGGCTCGATTTGTGCAAACGAGGTCCCGATCACTCATTTTTCAAAACTATTAACTTTAGGGTCGAATCACTTGTACTTTAACTAACAATCCAATTAATAATTTATTAGGTAAAAATCCAATATAACATTATGATAAACTCGTGAATATTATTAAATAACATTTATGGATTCGATTATCGAAAATGAGGTTTCGAAACCACCCAACATCACTGAAAATCGGTTTATTACAAGAACAGTGCTGCTCACATATTCGTTCTCCACTTTGCTTTTTTTTTTTTTTTCTGTTCTTTCTTATGCTTTTTGACATAATAGCTCAAGGTCCTAACTTTCCTCTCCTTTTTCAAGCTTAGGTCGTCGGTAAGAAGTTGGTTTGTGTTGGTGCTTTCTGGGTTCACCCATGTTTTGATAGTCTGTTCTCCTTATTTTCTTTCGACGGACATTGTTTGTTGTTTCTCTGTTTGGTGAAGCTCCTCTTCTTTTATATTATTGGATGTCAATGCCTCTATGGGGTGCTCTGAATCTTAACCTGGACGGATTCTAGTTTCACTAAACCAATTCTTGCTTCTAGTGGTGGTTGTTTCCAATGTTTAAACTTCGACTCCTCCTATGTTGGTGTTCCAACCGATTCTGTGGTAGCTTCGACATTTTTTGGGGGCTTCATGATGGTATGGCCTCCACTAAAGGCGTGCATGCTGTTGGAATAACTGCGACAACCTCTTGCTATATTCCTCTATGCTTTCTCCCTCTCCTTCCTTAAATTGGCAAACACAAAGTTGGTGGCTATGGTTTTTTTTTTTGGGAATTGTGTCTGATTGGGCTTAGCCACTGGGCTTTATTATTGTATCTTTTTAGGCTTTAGCCATTTATTTTGTAACTGACATTTTAAAAAAAATGAATAAATTACTTCTCATATTGTACAAATTATTTCAACACAGAATAGAAAACCCAAAAGGAAAACTAAATCATTAGCGAGATTTTACAGGGAAAGGTTTAGGTGAGTAAGAAGAAAGGATAATAAAAGATAAAAAGGAAGTTAGGGAGAAACGAACTAAGTAAATAAATACATAAATAAAAGTACGAAAAAATTTATAATTTTTTAAAATCAAGACCTGAGACAATGTGTATAGATTTGATCATGGGTCGGGCTTTCGACTAGATTTGAAGGTTTGTCCAAAAAGTAAGAAGATTTAAAAAAATATAAACTCGAAAAATGAATTTCGATAAAAAATAATGTTTGTTTTTTAAAAAGATTAGGCTTTGGATAAGTTTTTTTTAGCCCGGATCACATTTTTAAATACATAAATAGAACCACAAAAGAATTTTATAATTTTTTTTTTTAAATCAAGACTTGAGACAATGTTTATAGACTTGATCATGAGTTAAGCCTCTGATTAGGTTTGAAGGCTCGCCCAAAAAGTAGGAGAATTTAAAATATATATATATACTCGAAAAATGAACTTCGACAAATATTTTTTAAATAAATTAATCTTCGGATAAATTTTTTTAATTCGGATCACATTTCTAATTACTTACCCATTTTTTATAATGAACTAAAGTGATCATTTTATATATTTTTTATAATCAAAAGGGAAATTTAAACATAATTGGGTTACCTATATAGTTTACCCAAAAAAAATTATGATTTTTCCTCAATAATTAAGTCTTTGCTTGGTGGAATGAAAAAAAAATTGAAAATATGAAAAATTAAAAGGATAAAAAAAAGATGAAAAATATAATTTTTGTGTTTGGTAAGAAAAAAAATTAAAAGAAAAAAATAATTTTTTAATCCATTGTTTAGTAGCGTTGAAAAACAAAATAAAATAAAATAAAATATTTGAAAAATACATAATTTTAAACTAACATGCATTTTTTTCTCATTTTCCCTCTGCTTATCATTTGAATTTGGAAAGATTGATTTTATGTCTTAAGATAGAAAATGATCATCTCTTTTATTTTCTTTCATCCTACTTCTTTTTTTCCACCATACAATTTCTTTTATATTTAATATTAGGATCTAAAAAAGATATTTTTATTTATAATTTAATAATTTATATATATTAAAATAATTCTAAAAATTAAATTAATATCCCGAAATCCTAAAATCCTAAAATCTCATATCTCATCTCTCAATTTTAAATTCTAAATTTTATAAAATTTTAAAACTCCAAACTTTACATTCTTAAACTTTAGACCCTAAACTAATAAACCTTACACCTTAAACTGCTAATCCATCAGAACAGGTTTTTTCCTCCTTTTTTATTAAATATTTGACTTAATACCTCTTTTGACCCCTATATTATAGTTAAATTATCATTTTAATACTTGTACTATTTTTTATCAGTTTAACCTCTATATTTTCATTCTGTACAGCCCATTACCGCAAACTCAATTTTTCATTAAAAATTTAAATCAACCAATGCCAGGCTATCACGTGCCAAAAAAAAAAGTAAAAAGTATTTAAATTTTAAAAAATAGAAATATCATTAAAATTTTTAAAAAAAAAACTAAAATTAAAAAAAAATCATAATCTATTTTTGAAAGTTATATATATTTTTTAAAATTTTATAAGTATTCGACACTTTAAAAAATTAAAATTTTTCATCAAATTTAAATTGTTTGTTTGGAAATTTAGGTTTTTAAGAAAAGTTTAGAATTTTATTTTTTAAAGTTTTATGGGTTTTTTTTTACTTTGAAAAACTCAAAATTCCTTTGAAATATTTAAAATTAAAAAAAATGCAAAAAAAAAAACCCTAAAATTAAAAATAAACCCATAAAATTATAAAATTTTCTAAAATAAAGTTCTACTCAAACAAATTTTCTAATTTTTTTTATGTTTCGCATACTTATAATTTTTAAAAACATTTTTATAATTTTCAAAAATAGATTATGTGTTTTTAGTTTTTATCATTTTCTATGTTTTAATAATTTTTTGGATTTTATTATTTTTATGATTCTTTTGGATTCTTAATGAATTTTAAAGTTTTGTTATATTTTCTAAAATTTTCAAAGTGAACTTTTTTCTTTATTAACCTGTGGTAACGTGTCATTTATTGGTCTAATTTTTTTAATAAAAAATTGGTTTGGGGTAACACCGATTACAGAGTTAAAATATAAGGGCTGAATTGATAATAAAATTAAAGTACAAAGATCAAATTGAGAAAAAATAGTATAGGTATCGAAGTGATAATTTAATCATAATACAAAAGGAAAAAAAAAATAGTATTAAACCTAAATATTTAGATATGTCTGACTTTAGGCTTTTGCTGCTGATGCAGCTGGAACATTTTTGTATATGTAACTGTGTAATTTCCTTTTGTTTTTTGGAGGAAAAGAAATCATATAAACTTCCTAGGCAACATCTCTTGCTTGTCAAATAAAGTAGTGGTTTTTTTTTTTTTTTATGAATTACAAGAGGATAAATTTTATAAAAAAACGTGACTAGCGCAACTCAAATTCAGATCATATCTGATATTGTAAACGCTCTGAATATCAGGTCAACACACAGGGTTGATAATGAGATTTTCTTTTGAAATCAAGCTGCTAATATCCCTAATCCGCATCATCCATGTGATTCTAGTCTACGCTCTAGAAATGTCAAAATCTGACCATAGATATTGTGGCCCTTCAGCCCAATCGGCAGCCGAAAGGGCTTGCAAGCAGTAGAAAATTGGCATTTTCTTCTTATAGAGGGTGATCCCATAGCCTCTCATTTTCTCATTGGCTGCTATTGCTTTCATTTTCTTTCAATTGTTACTTAGCCCAATCAAATTTGACTTGATTTGTAATCAAGCCAATTGTCAAAAACATTATTTTAAACTTGTACAATCATACATGAATCCTTCTTAGTTGTTCCTAATATTTTATTACACCAAATCTTGACTAAATAAAGCACTGGCTTAAAGCATGCTTCTTTCCAGCCAAAACTGAATTGGCAATAATAAAACTTGCACCATTTGCCCAGCTAGCAATCCTATGGCTACCAACTGACGACACCTCAATCATTGACTTCATTACTACCGTTGGATCAAGCAGGAGGACATACACACGAGGTTATGATTAATAAACATCCAACCAAACCAAACCACTGGTGCTCAACGTATGACTTTGGAAACATTCATGGAGTTGTCTTTAGTCAGGTGACGACACTATCTTGCTCTCTTTCTTCACTAAAATAATAAAATCTCAAAAGCCCCGTAATCCAACGAGGAGAAAAGATAAGGGATGCAAAGTCATTTCCGTGAGTTTGTACAGTTGCCAGAAAACATATGAATCGGCCGACCAAGTCACCTTCACATGTTGAGTTCTTGTCCATTTGTCATTTTATGTTTGTTGGAATGGAATGAGACCCAACAAATTAGATGATAGCAGATTTTGTCCCTCCCCGCACGCGCTTAGTTGTCCAATTCTCACTACGAAGATTGTGTTTTCTTGGCTGGTTTTCTCGTCTTGTATAGAGTTTGGAAGATAATTGTTTCTTAGTTTTTTTTCGTAAGAATTATGCTGATTTTAGTGCTTGAAAATGTTCAAAATTGCATCTTAAACCCGGTCACGTTTTATTTTTGGGTAAACTGCATCTAATGTCATTAAACTATTAGTAAATTTATATTTAGTCACTCAACTTCAAAAACTTATAAAGTTGTCAATAAATTATTCAAAAGTTTTCATTCAAGTCACTAAACTATTAAAAAGTTATTATTTAACAACTCAATGACTTAAATGAAAACTTTTGAACAGTTCAATGACCATTTTGTAACTTTTTTAAGTTGAGTGACCAAAACATAAACTTACTAATAGTTTAGTAACCTTGAGTGTAGTTTACCTTTTATTATAAATATACACATACGTATACATACACCGGATCCATTAAAAAATACACATGCATGATAAATATAACTATATTGATAAATTTAATAATAATTATTAAAATATTAATAATACAAAAAGCTTTAAAATAGACATGCTTAAGGACCAAGTAGATAATAGACCTACCTTGTTTCACGGTTTGCCCGTGAATAAAGCTACCCAAAGCACAACAACAAGTTTGGAATGGAGTGAATACAAGAAAACCAAGCCATGATGTTGCCGAAACATCCCAGAACTCTAAAAGTCTAAAAAAGGGACTGGATTCTGAAAGCTCTATAACTCTCCAAACTTGAACAACATTTAATAAGGTAGTTGGAAAAGTTCTAGAGGATAGATTTAGGTCGTCCATTGAGATTGATTATAAATGCTGGATCAAAAGGGGCTTGCCTATATAAGTGAAGGCTCCCCCCATTATTTGTACACACTAGTTAGATTTCTTAGGAATATACTTCTACATTCTCCCATTTCTCTTGTGTTCTTCTAAGTGCTCTCTTCCTTGTGTGCTTGTTAAGGCAAAGTGTGCTAAAGCCTCTCCAAGCAAGGATCAAAGGATGACTTAAGCACAAAAGGGTAAAAATCAAGTCTAAGGTTGCATGTGATCGAAGCTAAAGTCTCAATCCATGTGGTATTAGAGCTAGTGGTTTGTCTCTGTAGTGGTGGAAGATGGCAATTGAGTTCGAGAAGGTGAGCGAGAAAAAGGATGGCATGGTAAAGAATTAAGGTGCTATAAAGGGCAAGAAAAGAGGCTCCAAAGACTTTATGAAGATTATTGAGACCCAGATGGCAAAGGTCGAATCTGCTATAAGTAATGTTGTTACAAGGGTAGAGGATATCTGTAACATCCCAAAAATCGGGTTAGAAGAAATTGAGTTACTGGAACCATGAGCGATTATCTCTCAATTTTGGAGCTAGATTTTGAGAAATTTTGACAAGTGATTTGATTTGGTTTAATGGTTAAGTATTCTGGTCATGAGTGTGAGGTTCTGAGTTTGAATCCTGCGTCTTGAACTTTTTCTTTTTATTTCAATCATTTATTAAACCTCTACCTCTGATTATGTGAATTATAAGATATTACGATCAGCTAATGTCAATGATGAGCCTAATGGTTCAATGGTTAAGCATCTTTTTATTCTCTGGTTATGTGTTCGAATCTCTGCGTATGCGTTGAGGAAATATATTTTTGCTCTTCTCCGAAAAAACTAATTTTTAAATTAACTGAATAACTTCCCTCCTTTTGACTTCTATTCGTTCTTATCCCAACGGGGGTTCTTTTGTTTTTTCTTTCTTTTTATATATGTTTGCTCTATGTTCTTCCTTTAGTGATTACTATTGACTGATTGTGCTCGTTACTGTTCGTTACTAAAATCGTAAGTGTAAGTTTTATTGTTCTGGAATCGTGGGTTTCTTGTTGAAGTTTGATTTGTTAATTGATGCTTATTGTCGATGAATTTGGGATTGTTTATAACTGGAACAGTTTTCTTGTGTGATGATTGTTGTGTAGCTTTAGGAAAAGGTCTCGAGAGTAGGATCTCCCCTGATGCCCTTAATTTGTAAATTGGTCTCTCTGCGTAAAGGTAATGGCGTTCGAGTGGGTGGTTTTTGCGTTGAAGGTTTTGACGAAACCACTTTATGTATAAGTTAATAATCTGTTAGAAATAATAGTGTTTTTGGTTTCGTTGATACGTTTTAGGTTCTGGGAACGTGATTGGTTGCTTGTATATCATCATGTAATAGGTGAGTATCAAAACCCTTTTAGATTTCTTGTGTTTTTCTATGTTTTTCCCGTCGGAACGGTGCTGTTTGAAGGCACATGAGCTGTCACATGGGGGTGTGTCCAAGGTGTGTGTCATTAAAATAAGTTGCAAAAGGCACATGGACTAGCACACGTGTGTGTGTCAGAGTATGTGTATACTATTTGGAGGCACACAAGCATAAGTCAGGGTGTGTGTATACTGTTTGGAGGCACACAAGTTGGCACACGAGCGTGTGTATATTGTTATGGGGCACACGAGTTGACACATGGGCGTGTGTCAGGGTGTGTGTATACTGTTCTAGGGCACATGGGCTTGTGTCAAGGTGTGTGTATACTGTTCTAGGGCACATGGGCATGTGCCAGGGTGTGTGTATATTGTTTTTACACATATGGTCTGTAATAAGCTATAAACTCTACATTTTTGATCTGTTAGTTTACAATATGCTATATGTGCATAGGTTACATTGATATAAGAAACTTATTAGCGACTCGATAATGTGTAATGTGACTTTTTTTGGATGCGTTATAGTGTGCTTTCCATTTAGGTACGATTCATGCTCTGTTAAGCATATAGGCACGCTTTTGTATTACTGTTTTGATTAAGGATATGTAGTAACTAGATAATTGTACAAAATGATTAGGAATAATCTCATCACACTATTATATTGGGATTGTATGATCACATCAATTAGTAGATTATACATATCTGTCATATGTTCTCGGTATCTGCGTGGGTTGGGAAATATGAATTGAAGGAAGTTATCTAAACTGTTTTAATGGTTAACCCACTTGAGATTATATTTAATCTGGCAGTGAAATTGTGAACACTACAACATGTCATATCGACACTATATGGTGTGTAGGGCTAGATAAATATTATATACCTATATGGTGTGTTAGGTTGGACAGAGATGGTGTATAATGGATGGGGGTATCATGTCTTCATCTATAATTGTATTTATATAATGTTTGCATCTGTAATTGTATCTGTATTATATTTATAACAAGAATATTGGTATTGTCTGACATTTTGCTATGTGTTTAAAATGAATCTATCTCTACTTCCGTGGTTATGTGTTATGTCTACTTATTGAGATCTGAAGTGACAATGAGTCTAACTTCACGTAGGATTCCTTCGGTTTGTAATTTGACAACTCTGTGATACTCTGGATCTGTTCGATACCGATTGTGTAAATGTCATTAAGTTTACCTATGTTATTATAATTTAATTGTATTTGATTTTGGTTATGTACCAAGATTAGTAGCTCATCAATTATCTTATCCTTATTTGTTCAGATAGATATCTGACTTGGAATTGAATGGTGTACGTGAGGTCGAATTGGTTTGCATTGAGTTAACCATGACTATATATTTCAGGTTTGAAAACTGTTTTGCACTCATTTTGGTTTTTACTTAATTCATCGATCACTAAAAATTTCTAAATGAAAAATTGATTTTCAATGTGTTAACGTAACTATGCCATATTCGGTCATAACTTTTAGGTCGAGTTTGGGTTGTTACAACATTGAGGGTTCCCTTGAAAAGATCCAGTCTGACATGATGGAGTTCCAAGATGAGCTTAAGGACCAACTTAGAGAGGAGCAACTAGGGTCTGTAAAGAAGGCATCTCCCCAATTGAACTTGATAGATGACATATTAATCTTTCAATCGGGTTGCTCATTTTCAATTATACTAAGGACATGTTTAGGTTCGTTTACTAATACAAATTATTTTTTTGTAATACGATCTGTTCATGTAATACCACTTAGTATTAGTTCAATATTAGGTAATCGGTGAGCTTATATTTTTTTTCATTTTTTTGCGCGCAAAAACCATTAAGGACAATATATAAAAGGTATTATTGTAATTCATGATTAATTTTATTAAACCAATTTGTTTAAAAAAACACAAAGCTTACAAACGAATATACTTCACGTAAGGCACTAGATCAAATAGGGAAATGGTAAAGGATCCACCGCAGGCCTTAAGATTAACATAAGCAAAGCATGTGGAAGAATAAATTGAAAAATTATCCAAGCAATGTTGGAAATGATAAGGTTTAGTATAAGGTGGGTTCAACTTAATGCATCACCACAGTTTCCTACCAATTACTATTTAGTTGAAATCTCTCAAACAATTCAAACTACCTAGTGGAATAAGTCAAGGAAAATCAATATCACCTTATCTATTCGTCATGTGTCAAAATATTCATATTCAAATTACTAGAGGTTGAAAATGACAAGATCCAAGAATTAAAATTAGGGAAAAAGGGCCTTCAATTAGCCATTTGTTATTTTCGGGTGACTATTAATTATCATTTAGAGTGGATGTCCATTCATGATAGGCCATCAAGTCTATGCTTAAGGACTATTGTAGACACTTTAAACAACATATCAACTTTGAATTATCTAAGTTATTTTTGAGTTTGTCAACCAAACCAAAAGCCTAAAGATGGTTTACCAAAATTTCCAACATTCATAAAGTGGATAGATTAGGTAGATATATGGGCATTGAGTTTAGAGCTATTAACAAAAAGAACTATTTCCATATTCTACTTAATAAAATTCAGGGAAAGCTTGCTCCTTAGAAAAGAAGGTCAACCCTTATTAAATCTACTCATACTTTAATCATTTATACATATTCTTCTACTTCAATGTATTGGCTAAATTTGTCAAAACATTGACCAAATTATCAAATCTTTCTTGATCGGGCATGAAGTAAGGATAAAGAAATTAAACCTTTGCAACTAGAATAAATATGCACCCTAATATGTGAAGGTGGACTTGGAGTGAGACAATCTAGCTTAACGAACAAAGATCTTCTTAGAAGCAAGATAGGAGAAAGATGATTGATTCTAATGTCCTTAATACTAAAGTAATGAAACTTGAACCTTTGAACCCTAAACCATATTACTAAAGTAACGCTAAAGATATGGACACCATGAACCCTAAACCTTTCTATTTGGAAAAGAATTCTTAACAAAAGAAACACTTTCAACTTGGGCAAATACACACAAATACTGGGTGGCATTCATAATGGTTTGGAGCTAGGAATCCAATTGTCAAAGTCACCAAAGGCAATTCCAATTTACAAGTGGCTACTAATAGTCTTTTCAACCATACAAGTAAAATGTGGGTAAGGAACAATTTAGGAAAACTCTTAGAATAGAGGGTTGAAAAAGCTTGTAAAAGAACCTTTTCTTGTTTTGAGGGTAATGATACTTTAATATGGAAAAATGACACTCGAGGAAAGTTCTTTGTTCAAGTTGTATGCAAGCTACTATAAAATCTTAATCAAGACATTGTTTTCATACAAAACTATACTAATATTAATTGAAATAGGTTGTGAAAATTAAAATTTCCTTTTAAAATGATCATTTTTTAAGAAAAACTTGCAATAAGTGTCTCCTTAAAGATGAGCTCAGGAAGTGAAATATCAAGGTAATCATGGTTTTGTTCATTGTGTAAGAATAAGAAAGAGGATTTATAGTATCTTTTTTGGCGATATGCCTTTTCCAGAGCAATATGGATCGGATCCCAGCTTATGATCAAAATTAATCAAGTCCACTTAGGTAGGCTCAAAGACTGGAGACAACTTTGGCTACAGGTGGATTACATCGCTAGTCTTAAAGTTAAGGGACTTCACACAAGTTACATTATCATACTATGGACCATTTGGAAAAACCACATGAAGTTTTATTTAGTAAAACAACTCCTTATCTTATAAAGCACTAAATCTATCTAATGAGCTCTTTTGCCACATGTGCTTTAGTGGGAAAATGAAAGGATGGAAGGAAGGAGTGGAAAAGTTAAAAGAAAAGAAATTTTGAGTGTTCTTGGTTAGGAAGAAAAGTGAGAGGAAAGAAACTAAGAGAGATGATTGTTTCCCACCCTAATGCATAAAAGTCAATCCTTCCAAATTAAAATGATAAGAGGAGAGAAAATCAGAGATGGATATATATTAGTTCAAAATTATGCATTTTTCAAATGTTTCATTTTATTATTTCCTCTTATTTTTTAACTCTACCAAGCAATAGATGGAAAGAAAATTACTTTTTTCTTCAATTTTTCCATCTTTCCTAACAAACACACCTATTAAAAGAAAAAATATTTTTTTTCTTTCTATTTTTCTACCCCTTCAATTTTTCATCTTTCTAATTTCCTTTCTATTCTACCAAGAAAAGCCTAGGGATTATATCCAACAGAGAATAAGACTACCAAAGTTGAACCCAACCTTTGCAGGTGACCCAATCGACTAGAAGTTATTCTTAGCAATATAAAAAAGAAATAAAGGTTTTATTTATGGAGGTGTTTTGTGGCAAGAAAACTCTTCATTGAACTTCGCTATTGTCTACAAAAGGACTTGGTTCACTTAAAGGTCCAAAATCGTATGCTTATTGTTGAGTATGTTTCGTATTTTAGTTAAATTTGAGAGATAATCGCCTAGTTAAACTCTATTTATTTGTTTCAATTGAACTCTGATTAGTCTAGATTATTTTATCATTATTTGACTTACGAATTTAGTCTATAAAGAGACTATTTTACAACCTTATAAAATACACTTAATAAATATTAGAACTCATAACACTTTTGGAGAATTTTGTGTTTACGTTTTGAGGGTTCTTTGTTTTTGAGTTTCGAGATTTAGTTTTTATCTCCATCTTTTATACTTCGCTCTTTTGTCATTATAGTAGAATTATCTTTGCCTGTAGTTTTTTATCCTCATTGGAAGTGTTTTTCCATGTTAAATTTATGTGTTCAATTTCTTAATTTCTTTCACTATTTTTACTTGTTTGTTGCTTAATCGGGTCGATCCCCAACAAGTGGTATCAAAGCTAGTTCGATTTTCGCAGATCAGCCCGTTCAGAGATGGCAACAATAAGGTTTGACCTTGAGAAGTTCGATGGTGTCACAAATTTCAATCTGTGGCAAGTTCGGATGATGACAATTCTAATTCAGATTGGCTTGAAAAAGGTCATTACAGGGAAAAGCCTAAGAATCCAGATCAGACAGAATGAGAAGAGCTTGATGAAAAGACTCTATATGCAATCCAGTTGTGCCTCAGAAATAGGGTATTGTAAGAGGTATTGATAGAGAACAATCTCATCCGCCTTATGAAAAATGTTAGAAACTCTTTATGCGACTAAGTCTCTGGCTGATCGTTTAGTGTTGAAACAACGTCTATCTACATTTCGCATGAACGAATATGAGCTTCTTAGAGCTCACATTAATTTATTACTCTTTTGAATAAGATCGGGCTATTCTATTCTTGTGCTTTTTACCTCCTTCATACAAGTTTTTCATGGATACCTTGATTTATGGTAGAAACAAACTCTCGTTCGAGGACGTGAAGGGTCATTTGTTGAGTGAAGACAAACTCAAAAATTATTTTGGTTCAGATAGCAAGAAAGATAGGCAAGCTTCTATTTTGGTAACATCAAAGAAGTAAGACAAAAAGAGTCGCTATTGTAAGAAGTTAGGTCACGTCAAATCATAGAGTTATAAACTGTGAAATAAAAGAGATGTAACACCGAAAAATTGTAACCATCTTCGATCTAGGGTCTTATGGTTTACAGAACTTTACGAGTTTTTTTTACAAATAATTCAATAATAATCTATACAATTACAAACTAACAACCCAGGGTACTATCTTCATTTAATCTTACACATTCATTTACAACCTTTCAATTAATCAAGAATCAAATTCAATCACGCAAGAATTTAGGAGTCACATACGAATATTTTCCACCAGAGATCGCATGGCCCTGTGTCTTAAACACACAATTTTCACCACTAGCTAACCAAACTATAACCCAAACATACTCATCATTACATCGTAAGAAGGAATCAATATTCATATCACAAATCATGGCATCCATATTCCATGTCAACCATAACATCACAATATCATCCAAGCTACATCAATCCTTCTTACTATCATTGTATAGTACTCAAAACCAACATCGTCGCCAGTTAGGGTTTCGAGATCACATGCATTCGTGCCTCAAATCATTTCCTATTCAAATCTTATTTTAACATCTTTCTTGATTTAATAAAAAAAATACATTTATAATTCATTATTCTTACTTTGTTTATCAACTCAATAAGGGTAGAAATGTCATCACCACAATTCTGAGAGACTTCTACCGGTACCTATTGGACAAGTATTGGTAGTTGTCAAGTTAGTAAACAATTCAAGAAACAATGCAGACTTCTACCGATACAAGTGAAGCTTCTACTGAAACAAATCATGCTTCTATCGGTACTAAAAATTCTAGAGAGCTAAGATGTATTACCTTACAGCTTCTACCGGTACAAGTACATAAACTATCGATACTCCTATGGGCAAAACTATCGGTACTTATTATGCAACTACCGATACAACTCAAGTTAGTGAATAACCTCTCTTGCCCTATACTTCTACCAATACATGCAGGGGTTCTACCAAAACAAGTATGCAAAATTCATTTAATCACACAAGTCCTTAAGTTTATCAATCATCATTCAATACAAAAATCTTATTCAAATTCTCATCTTGCAAAATCTGTACATGACAATACTTGCTTCATCATATAACATAAAATACAATCAATCAACACAAGGATTCTTAAATTCACATGTCAACTCATTACTAAACACATTTTCTTAATTAGAACATCAAGCAAGCATGCAAGTTTATTTCAACAAAGAAATCAACAATCTAAAATCAAGCATTTCAAGGGTAACATCATCCTAGTACATGCCATATAATCAAGTGATGAAGGACTACCAAACAGGCTCCACGATAGTGTGACTTCGTGAAGATGATCCGATCTTCAAGCAATAAGAAATCTACAAAACAACAATAACATCTTTGGTAAGCTTCATAGCTTCGTAAGTTCGAAGAGTCTAAAGAATTACTAATTATATGCATGAAGCAATTATAACTCAACAGAGCTAGGATGAATTGTTGCTTCCTCAAGCCATATTTGATTTTCCAACTTTCCTGTCTATAACTTTTCTGTTACCAGTACTAGATGCTGCTCCACGAGCTGTTGAGGACTCACAACGTATGCGGTACCCAAGCCATCGATATGGTGTATGTTTGTAAATTGTCCCCTAACGATGCTGCTCACACGAGCTGCCTAGAATATGCATTTAAGCATAAATCCCAACCATCGTAGGGCCTATAATCCATTTAGGATTCATATCTCTTTTTCGACTCACGATGCTGCTCACCCGAGCTGTCGAGGACTCGCAACATATGCGGTACCTATTTCAAATCACCGGCTCAAAGCCTGATAACACTTTCATTCATTTCTTTTTTATCTTTATCAATTTCACGTACCATAACTTGTTCTACAACAATCTTAAAGAATACAAATAATATACTATTTAAATGCAAATTTAAATTTACGAACTTACCGGACAAAATTGTAGTTAAAGTGAACTCTAAGGGCAAATCCGTAATTTTCCTTTTCCACGATCGGGACACAATCTTGATCTATTACAATAATTTCATTCAATTATTTAAATCAAGATGAATTTTTAATCATTTTTTTGAAATAAGATTTTTTGGTATTTTTACAAAATTACCCTTAACTTTTCACTTTTATTCAATTTAGTTCTTTAGCTCAAAACTTGCAAATTAACCATTTTTTCCTTAAAACAAGTTCAGCCAAATATTATAGCAATATAATACTTCCAATATTTGTTTTATTTAACAACAAGTCCTTGTACTTTTACTACCTTTATATTTTAGTCCTTTAACATGAAAATTACTAAAAATTACTTTATAAAATAGTCTTATTTAACAATCAAGCTTAATATTTTATCATAAAAATTCAAAAACACACTAAACTCATCAATTTCATAAACCAAAATGTTTAACAGTTTTACAAATTAGTCCCCGGGTTAACTAGATCAAGCTAAAACAAACTCAAAAACAAAAAAAATATTAAAAACGGACGAGATTTCACATACCTACCAAGGATTAAAGCTCAACCGAATGTCCAAGCTCTTCATTAGGGTTTTCGTACAAATTAGAATGAAGAAGAAGATGAAAAACACTTTTTATCTAATTATTCTTTTATTTATTTATTATAATATCCTTTTATTTACTAATTTACCTTTGTACCCTTAATTTAACATTCAATTTCAACATTTTTAACTCCAAAATCGTCCACTACTTTCATTGGTGGTCTAATTACCATATTAGTCCATTGCCTCGTACATCAATAACTATTTAATACCTTTTCAGATTAAGAGCGGACATTTATGACATTTATAATTTAGTCATTTTTACTTAAATAAGTATTTAAATAATAAAATTCCATAATCAAATTTTAATACGATGCAAATGACCTCGTAAATATTAAATAATTAATATTTATGATCTAATAATCGAATTTGTGGCCTCGAAACCACCATTCCCAATCATACTAGAAATAAACTAATTAGTAAATCCTCACTTTATTAGGATTTAATTGTTATTTACCCAAAATCTAAAGATTTCCACCTCATTTCTATTATTAGGCCACTTAAGGAGAGTACAATTTCTTAATTGGTCCTTCAATTATATTAAATTTCAATTAAACAAACTTAATTCCAATTTAGTCCTAAACTAATTAGGACTAAAATATTAAATAACCCAAAGGTTAGTAGATGGTAATCATGTCACCACCGCTTGGACTTTTTTACCATGGTTTAATTACCATTTTGGTCCCTTTACTATATTTAATCTATAGCAATTAACTTTTACATCTTTTATAATTTACTCCTTTTTCCTTAATTAAGCAATTAATTATCAAAATTACCAAACCAAACTTCAATTCACATATAATAAGACTTTGTAAATATTTTTATACAGCTCTTAATTTCAGAAGAGAGGTCCTAATACCTCATTTTCTAAAACCACTTGACTTTTGAACCAAACCACTTATACTAACTTTTAATTCAATAATTAAAATTCCTCAATTCAAAATTTCATATAAAATTAATATTGACTTATTTAATTTAATCACTCATTATAAAGATTTTCCCGTCGGGTTTGTGGTCCTAAAACCACTATTTCCGACACCATTGAAAAACAAGCTGTTACAAGAGATGTTGAGAGCAACGAAGAAAATGTAGTTAGTGCTAATTTAACCGACAAAAGGGGTGATGATTTCTTGTTAATGTCAACGAGTGAAAGCTCCGAGCTTACATTCGAGTGGATCCTAGATTCGGGATGTTCTTTCTACTTGTGTCCAAATAGAGAATGGTTCTCCACATACAATTCACTTGAAAGTGAAGTTGTGCGCATAGAAAATGGTTCATCCAATAAGGTAATCGATATCAGTACTGTTAAAATTAGGTTGCATGATGGGACGATCAAGACACTATCAAATGCCAGCTATACTTGATTTACGAAAGAATCTCATCTCATTTAGTATTTTAGACTCGAAAAGTTGCAGAATCAACATCGAGTCGAGCGACATTAAGGTATCTCATGGGGCTCTCGTTTTAATGAAAGGTAAAAGGATCAACAGTCTTTGTTTCCTGAAAGGTTCTATAGTGATTGGTGAAATCAAACGTCTCTCATCCATTACGAAGTCAAAGTCAACTCGTTTGGAGAGGAGGCAACTTGGTCATAAGAGGGAAAAAGGTATGATCGTTTCATTGAAGAAAGGTTTTCTTTTGGATGCAAGTTTTGAAAAATTAAGGTATTGTGTCCGTGAAAATCAAATCCAAGTTAGTTTTGATTTGGCAGTGTACAAGTCGAAGGCTAAAAGTCTTCTAGCTTCTAAGCACATATTTGACTTAGTTAATTCCCTCCATAGTTCAAGAGAGGCTTGTGGCGGGCTTTTGGCATATACGACATTGTCGAAATACAAGCAAAAGGTAGAGATTTATTGAGAATGCCTCTTATTTCAGTCAAATTTGCTCCCAAACAAACTCTGTTTATTTATTTCAGTCGAACTCTAATTAGTCTAGATTATTTTATTATTAGTTGACTTGCGAATTTAGCCTATAAATACTATTTTACAACCTTAAAAAATACACTCATTAAATATTAGAACTCACAACACTTTTGAAGAATTTTGTGTTTACATTTTAAGGATTTTTTATTTTTGGGTTTTGGGATTTAATTTTTATCTTCATCTTTTATATTCTTCATTCTTTTGCCATTATAATAAAATTATTTTGTCCGTAACCTAAAAGCTTTACTACAACATGTGAAACCAATGTAAATCAAGTAGTTAGGGTTTAGCAAGAAAAATAAAAAAATCGAAAATCAACATGAATTGATGTGTTTAAACAGATTATGAAATACAAGTTAAAATTTTTTATTGTCTTCGAATAGAACATAATTATTTATTATTTAATTTATAATTAATTTATTTTTTATGATGTGAAATTAACTTAAATTTTTTATATAACATATTTTTTTTAAAAATACTATTTGAGAGGTCTTCATTATTTTTATGTACTTAGAAATTTTATTTTAGAAAAATACTTTAGAATTTTATCAAATAATATAAAAAATCTATAAAACAAATTTCATTTTGTCAAAACAAGTCCAAAAATCCAAAATCTAAAACTAATATAAACATTAAAAGTTTAAGGTGTAAAAAACTCTCAATTTTTTTCAAAAATAATAATAATTAAGCTCGTGCTATTTTTCACTCAATTGAATAGTTGAACTTTCAAAATGCATCAAAAAAGACCTCAAATGTTTTTCAAAAAAGCAATTAATTCCCTATTTTTTTTTGCACTCAATTAGGTACTTGAACTGTCAAAATGCATTAAAAATACCCTTTGACCGTTAACTTAACAGTTAATCGTTAAAGTTAATTGCCCCTAATTTTTTCAATTAAAGTCATCCCGTGTCACAATCACGACGTGACATGTGAAAAAAAATATAAAAAATAAAAGTAAATAAAAGTTATAAAAATTATTAAATTTTAATATAAAAATATTTAAATTTTATTAAAAATTATAAAAATCTTTAAAATATAAAAAATTGTAAAAGTTTATAAAAGTCATAAAAATTATAAAAATGCATTAAAAAGATCATTTAACGATTAACTTTAACCGTTAACCATTAAAGTTAATGATCTTCATTTTTTTCAGTTAAAGCCATCACGTGTTGCAGCACAGCGTGACATGTGGCGAAAAATGATAAAAAATAAAATCAATAAAAGTTATAAATATATATAATGCTTCTTTTGTTACGGTAATTTTTATAATTTTTACGAATTTTATATTTGATTTTTATTTTTTAAATTTTTTTCCAAATGCAACAGGGTGATTTTAATTTAAATAATTAAAGGCAGTTAACTTTAATGGTCAATTATTAAAGTTAACAATCAAAGAGCTTTTTTGATACATTTTGACAATTTAAGTACCCACTTGAGTGCAAAAAAATAAAAGCAAAAATAGCTTGAGCTTAATTGCTTTTTTTGAAAAAATTGAAAGGTCTTTTTTATGCAAATTTAAAAATTCAAATATCTAATTGAATAAAAAAAAAACAAATGCTTAATTGCATTTTTGAAAATAATTTAAGGGCGTTTTACACCCTTAAACCGAAAACAAACAATCAAACTAAATTATCATAGACGATTTTAAAAATTCGAAAAATCTAATTGAATCTAAGTCACCCTTTCGACCAACACCACCTGAAGGGAGGTGAGCAGAGCAAAGGCAAAGCTAGATTTGTTGATAAGATAGGACCGAGATATTTATAAAAAAAAATACATGTTTAAAGTAAGTTCAACTCGTATGGATCATTCAGAAAAAGCAAAATAAGTTAAATGCTTTGTTTGTATTAGATATTATAATTCTTTAAGTTTACTTTTTTTACTTAATTAATATTTAAATACTATTTATATTTAGACATTGTAATTATTTAATTTTATTTTTAAAAATTAATATTTAGATACTACTTTGTATTAAATTATCAAATAAAAATAAAAATATCACTAAATTTATCATAAAATTTTATAAAATCTATAAAAGAAATCAAATTTAAAAAACTATGGGTTCTAAATATAAATTTATCCTTTTTTTACACACTAATTATAAGATCAAAATAAAAAATTTAAAATCTAAAGAAGATAAATAAAATTTTACAAAATTTAGGGAGTTGATCGCTACTAGCCGTCTAAATTCGCTCCAGGTCGACACCTACTCTGTCGAGAATTTCTTTTAGTTGCCCATAGTTTCTTCTGATTTAAGTTTTATCATTTATGTTTTGTTGTTTGTGATATTTTACTAATTTTAACTTTATTTTTTTTTTTTAAAAATCACAATTTGCACCATTGGAAATTTGGATAAGAATTAATGTGAATGAGCATTAACATACATGCTAGAAATGTTGCGAAAATTACAGCTTTCAGAAGATTTAAAATTTTAATATTTGTTCTTTTATAAATTAAATAAATAAAATTTGAAAATCACAGTTGCCAGGGACGTAATGAGATATTTTATTTTTCTGAATGAGATTAAGTATGGCAATAAAGGAATGAATGAGTTAAGTTGGGGGCAACAACATCATATTAATTAGGGATGTTATCAGAAATACATAATTCACAAATTTTAAAAATGTTTTCCTTCCAAACTTACATAACTTCTCTCTCACTCAATGCTTTCATAGTAAATGTTAGGGTAAATTATAAAAATAGTCACTTTTGTTTGCTTAATGTTATATTTTAGTCACTTATATTTGAAATGTTACGTTTTAGTCATTTATGTTAGTATTTTGTTACGAAGTGATCACTATGTCGTTAAGTTCCGTTATCTCCCTACCGGTAATCTTACGTGGCAGTCCAACTAGATTTTAAGTGTCACCTTGAATTTCCAAATGGAATGAGAATAAATCTTTAATTAAATAAATTTAATTAATTAAAATTTTTAAACCCTGAACCTTAACTGAAAAAACACTAAATCCATTTTCACACAGCTCTCTTCTTCATCTTCATCTTCATCTTCATCTTTTTCCTTTTTGATTCCAATATTTTTAGTAACAAATCTGTTTCAAAGCTTGAATATTTAAAACCCATTAACCCAAAGATTCAAAGATTCAATATCTTTGATTCCAATATCTTCTTCCCGTCAAGTTTTTTTGGGTTAATGGGTTTCAAAGATTCAAGTTTTGAGACAGATTTGTAATTAAAGATGTTGGAATCGAAAGGGAATAAGATGAAGATGAAGAAGATAGATGTGTGGAAATAGGTTTAGAGTTTTTTAGCTAAGATTTAGGTTTAAAAATTTTAATTAATTAAATTTATTTAATTAAAAATCTATTCTCGTCCTATTTGAAAATCCAAGTTGGCACTTAAAATCTAGTTGGATTGCCATGTAGGATTACCGTTAGGAAGATAACGGAACTTAACGGCAAAGTGATCACTTCGTAATAAAATAATAACATAAGTGACTAAAACGTAACATTTCAAACATAAATGATTAAAATGTAACCTGAGACAAATAAAATTGAGTATTTTTATAGTTTACCCTAAATGTTATCATTTCAAACATAAGCATGGGTTTTTCCCCAATTTGATTAAAAGCATGAAATGAGGCACCTCTTAATTTATTTTTAAATTTTTTTTGAAAATCAATCTCATGTGATGATCTGATGGTTAAGGATGTTCATCATTTTAAATATAATTTGAGTTTGAATCGTATTGATCGCGTTTATTATTTGAGTTTTATCTTATTATTATAATTAAATCCGTAAAAATGCTAAAAAAAACTTACAAATTATCTTATTATTATAATTAAATCCCTAAAAATGCTAAAAAAAAAAACTTACAAACAAAGTTTTCAAAGATTTTTCTTTTCTTTTTTTTTTATGATGAAAATGGATGTCACTTTTTTCTTAAAAATAGTTAAAAAGCATTTAATATATATATATATATATATATATAAAAGTTTGACAAGTATAGTTGGAGGCTATGTTCATGGAATCCAGTAAAATTGGTCAAAAAAATAAAACTACAAACTAAGAGGGCAAACACGTATTGAAAGCATTGATAATGAATACGATGGAATTGGGTTATTTTAATTAAAATTAAAAACAAAATCATATTTTTTTTTTCATTAATTTGTAGATTATCATAAAGTTTCTATTAAGTGTTAATTAAAATTACCGACCAAATCACTTTAGTTAAGAAAACTGTACCAATTTGTATAAAATATAACGTGAATTAGCCATATATATTACTAATTTAATTTTTTTAATAAAATGTGAAAAATACTTTTGTCTACCTTTTTTAAGCAGTTAGTATAAAATTTTTTATATATTTTTTTTTGATTGATTGAGTTTTAATTTGATTGGTATCAGTATTGTTATCAATATAAGAAAATATGAGTTCGAGCACGTTAAAATACGTTTATTCTCCAATTAAAAGGTTCGAAAGAAATCATGAATAATTTTAGACATTATATCAAAAAAATATTATATATCTCTCCGATATAATGGGCGATTATTGAGCTAGTGACTTGTTAGTACTAAAATATTTTCTTTATTTTTTAATATAAAAGCATAAGTTTGAAACAACTTTTAAATGGACGAGGATATTCTTTATTGTCTATTATATTACTAAATTGACATTAAAATAATAATTTATTAGTATGATTATGTGATAATAATAAAAATAATATTAATTAATATGATAGCACATTAATGTGAATTTAATTAATTTGGTTAAGTCTTTTAAAAGTTATACTTAAAAAATAACATAATATATTATTAATTAATAAAATTATAAATTTATAAAAATCTTTAAATATAATTGGATAAATTAAAAATAATAAAAATCCAAGTTTTTTAATCAAATAAATATAATTTTGATATAAATATGATTTTATTTTAAATATATTAATAATTAATAATGTTAAAATATTTTTTTATAATTAATAAAAATTGTGAGATTAACATTATATATAAAAAAAAATCATATCAATATCTTGGTAATCTAATCTATAATGTACAAATTTAATAATAAATATTTATTTATTAATAATGTTTTCTTTATCAATGTAATAGTTATTATCACTTAATTAAACTTTGAATTCATATTAAATTACATTTATTGTTTTAGATTAATTCTCACTTAATTAGTGTTACAATTATATACCAATTAAAGTTAATATTTGACACTATATATATATGGCAGTTTCATTCAAAATAACATCTAAAGAATTACTCAAAAAATCATATGCTAGTCTTATTTAATAGGTTTTGCTTCCGTCACTAAAAAGGGTTAAATTTTCATTATTATTTATCATTGTGTTGTAAAATATTATGTCAAAAGAAATGAAGTATTAAAACAATTGTTCTTTGTAAGTGAAATTTCGATTTATATTCAAACGATAAGTTATTTTATCTGATTACTTAATATTTCACTATAAATTGTTAACCACTCTTTTATTCCCGTTACTGTTAAAATGTTATTTTATTCTCTCAATTATTTTTCAATTATAAATTAGATCAATTCCTATTTAATTGGAAAATATGTATTTTTTTTTAAATTATAAAATATATTATTTAAAAAACACGTAAAAATCACATGCAATGCAGAACTAGTTTTATAAAAAAAAAAATATTAAGATTTTAAAAATTAACTTAAAAATTAGTTATTTGAGTGGGGTTTTCTAATTAAGATGGTCATAAATTTCATATTTCATGGACAATGAAATCATGGTTTGGTAGATTAGAAATGTTAGTTAACATTACTTGATTATCTCATCAAGATTATGCCTTCTTTGGATTGAAAAAGGAAGTAGTTATGAGATAAAGTTTTGTACACAACTAGCTTTCCAAGGATGTTAGGTTAAACACAACCTCATCTTGACTTATCAACTTCAATACTCCAAAACTTAAGAATTAGACTACTTGGAAGTATTTCATATATGGTTGCTCTCAACAAGATAACAAAATGAAAGAAAAATGCGCATTTAATTGATGTCATCCAAATAGTGAAAAGGTATAAAGACATATGTCTAAGAACCAAATAAAAAATAAAAAATAAAACATGAAAGAGTGGGTGGAATAGTAAATTACATTAATATTTTGCAGATTAATCACCAATACATCGAATTGTGGTTTAATCATCAATAGTTTACAGACTAACTGTTACAGGTTATGGACACACAATAAAACATCGCAGATGGAATCTGTCTATGACTATGAATACACAGCAAAATATTGCAGGTAAAATCTGCTACTGATTGTGAATGCACAACACATTTACGTGTAATAGCTGCCACTAGGTTATGGATGCACAACACAAACATCACAGACGGAATCTATCTATGGCCGTGAAAACACAACAATAGAATGCATATAAACTGCCAATACTTCTTAGTCACCAGAGTCACACCCTGACAATATAAATAAAAAAGAAAAAAAAAGATATAGAATGGTAATAAAAGAAGCAAACTCTGTGGTTGATTTCATGGCCAAGTCGGCAAGACATAATTCCCCGGGACTGACTGAGACTGAGCTGCAATGCCTTCTACAGCAGGATCAAGCGGCTGCTGACTACCATTTTTCAGTTCCCTAGTTTGCTCTACCCCACTTTCTTTGTACCAAAACTATGAAAATGGAACAATTTCATCCTTATACTATTAAAATGTTTATGACATTGTTAACTTTCCTATAAAAATAAACCAAGTAATTTAGTCTCAATTGTATTTGAAAGGTTAAAATATGTCACAAGTTCCTGTTCTTTTCAAAAATTAAAAATTTAGTCTTTATATTTTTATTTCATGGAGTTTAGTCCCTCTACTTTCAAATTATAAAATTCAGGTTCAACTGTTAATACTGTTAAATTTTCTTGTTTAATTCAAGTTGATTACAAATTCATCTTTTTTAATTACACGGTTACCAAGTTTTTTTTTTCAAAAACATCATTGTAACAAATTTAACAAAAATATAGTTAACAATGTTAACAGTTGAATCTAAATTTTAAAATCTGAAAAGTATAAGGACTAAATCTCATGAAATAAAAGTACAAAGGCTAAATTCCTAATTTTCGAAAAGTAAAGAGACTTATGACATATTTTAACCTATTTGAAATTAAACAAATAAAAACAATTAAAGCGATATTAATATTTTTCCTTAACAAAAACAATGATAATGCGCAAATATACAATTTGTTGAATTTATAAAAAGTAACCAATAAAAAAAATAAGAAAACTATGTAATATCCATGCAAAAAAAATATCTAATATCAATAAAACTTATAAATATTCTCAAATTTTTATAAAAGATAAAAAAGTAAATATTTGGTTCTAACATATATTTAAAACTGATCGTAAAATCGATTTAAATTTAAAATATGTTGTTTTTACTTATCAATAAATACTAATCCATGATATCAATAATTGAATCGTCGTCCAAAACTCACTAATTAAAATTCTTTTAAAAAAGATTTGACCTAATAACCTAAATAAAAAAAAACTTTCCGATGCTTTAATAATTTAAATGAAATTTTTTGAGGTGTAATATATTTTTTTTAAAAATTAAAAAGTCAACGTAAATATAACTAAAGG
Organism: Kokia cookei; assembly: GCA_039519145.1. NCBI lineage: Eukaryota > Viridiplantae > Streptophyta > Magnoliopsida > Malvales > Malvaceae > Kokia > Kokia cookei. The sequence continues at coordinate 8,768,338 of CM076910.1, forward strand.
GTAGATGTTATCCCGATCCTGCGTCTGATCCATAGGTCGTAAAATGAAAAGTGAAAACCGTTGTCGATGATCAGTTCTCAAAGGAAGAAAGGGATTGACTCGTAAAAAGTGGGGAGGATGAAAGTAGCCATGGTGGGGTACCTAACCGCCTACACGTGCACGCGATATCACCGTCTTCTTCATCATCATCATTCTATTCCCACTTCCACTTTAATCTTCACTTTAATTTTTTTTTTATGTTACCCCTCTGCCGTTTTCGCTACTAAATAGCTTCTCCGGCGAAAAACAATATAAACTTGACCATTTTGACTTTGTGAAACAGAGCTAAGATTCTTGTCAGGTTCCAGAAAAACAAAGTCAAAAGGGAAAAAGAGAGAAAACAAAATAAGGTGGTGTTCTTTTTCCTTGTATTTGTATTTGTTGCTGTTAAGTTGGAAAGAATTTGTTTTTTTCTTTAAACCCTGGGAAAGTGAACAGGTAAAGAGGTGTTATCAGTTTGGTTAATTTAGTACTACAAATGGAAGTGGGGAAAGTGAAGGAATGATGTTGGAGTCCCTCAGCCAAAAACCCAAATCCATTAAAATAATAATAAATATAGAGTGTTTGGTTCTCTCAGCCATTAATAACAGATAGTAGCCGTGGAGTTTTAATCTTTCGATAATTACAACTCACTCATTTCTTTATTAATTTACAATATTCCTCTGTTTTAAACCCCCCCCCCCCCAAAAATAAAAAAAACCTTCTTCAAATCTTCTAAATGAAAGATTGTTTCTTTATTATTTGCTTTGCTTCCCTTGAAGAGTGAAGACCCCAAAACTCCATAGCATCTTCCTTTTCTCTAACCTTTATGCAGTGAAATATTGATGAATGTTTTACGTTCTGAATCATAAAGGTACAGCTACTATCATTTATTCTAATATATTTTCTTGTATGATTGTTTCTCACTTTTGGGTTTTTTTATTTGTTGGGATCTTTTTCAGATCTCTGATATTCTCTCCTTTTGTTTTTTACTGCATCTTTTTCATCTATTTGAGTTAAACCAATCTGGGAAAAATTTTTTTCCTCTATAAATAATTGCAATGGATTAGATCTAGTTAAAGGTATAAACCCAACAGATGGCAGCTTTTGTTGGAAAAAAAAAAAAGGGAAAAAGGGTTCATTTTGGGGTTTGAAAATCAATTTTAAACTTCATGTAAGCTTTTCAAAAAAGTTGAAAACTTTTTTCTCGTCTTTTTGTACATTAAACAGAAGATTCCCCATAGTGAAAAGAAAGGTTTTTTGTTTTTTATTTATTTATCATGGAGCAATCTCCTGGTAACTATTATTGTCGTATATAATTAGATAATTAGATTTAGGAAAATTACTGTGGTTTGGATATTTAGGGCTCTGTTTTTGGTGTATATAATTGGATAATTGTTGGTTTCTTCAAGCTAATAAATGAGCTTGGACTTAGGTTCTACTAATCTGGTTTAGATTACTTCCATATCTGTTATCATATTGCCTTTGTTTCTTTTTGATGAATTTCTGTTTTAATCTTTGAATATCAACTAGTTTTAGGGTTAAGGCTGCATGGTTCTTACAGATGTATTCCTTGTTTGATTTTCACGTATTTCAATGTTTGAAAGCAATCATGTGAAAAAAGGATGGTTTTCTTTGTCAGTAATATAGCTGCATGGTGGTTTCAATTGATCCTATCAGCTGCTTCATCTTAGCGAATTTTTCATTGAACAATTTTAATTTTAGTGTCTGCTGGTAGCTGTTTTTGTTTTCTCTTTGTAGGAAACTTCAAGTTCGTTACTGATCTAACTTGTCCTGCATTTCATGTGCAGAGTAGCTCTGTAACGCCTTTGGTGTATGGCTGAAGACATTGTGATCCAAGGCCAACCATCGTGAAACATGAAACTTGGTAATAACCCCATCTCTACTTTCGTTCTCTTTCATCTCTGCCAACTATATTTAGTCATTTATATACGAGAATACGGTGTTTATAGGATGTTTTTATGTACGTGCAGATAATGAACAAGTGATTTGCCATTCAACTATAGGCTACAAGAGTGACTCGAAGCCTTATTCCTTCTTAGCTGACACTAAACCTTTCGAGAACAAAGAAAAGTCTTCAGATGCTACTGAACTGAGTGCAGATGATACCGTGAAGGAAAATCAGAATGGAGTTGTGCATGATATAAAGAGTGATGAACTGGATTCAGATTTCTCAATATATTCGGAGAATACACAAGATGAAAGGACAGCTTCTGAACTTGATTGTTCCAACAGTGCACACGACTTTTCTAATGGTAATGAAAAGGAGGTCCGAGATTTTGTGACATTTAACTCTCATTCTTCGAAGAATATGAATTCATTTCAGGACTCGGTTTTTTATTTGGAAAAAAGTGTAACGGATTGTGAATTTCCTGAATTGGTAGTTTGTTATAAAGAGAGTACATATCATGTTGTCAAGGACATTTGTATTGATGAGGGAGTTCCGACACAAGACAAGTTCTTGTTTGAAAGCAGTGTAGACGAGAAGACCGAGTTCAACTTTTCGTATCCCAAAAAGGATCAAGATAATGAACTGATGGAAGAAATGTCGGAGACTGATATGCCCATGCAAGACATTTTCTTTTCTCCGGAAGAAAATCAATCTGGGAAGGATATCAACAATGAATGTGGCTCTAACAAAAAACTCGACGCTGATACATGTATGCAAGATATTGCCTCATCTCTAGAAGAAAACAAGTCTAACAAGGGAATTCCGAATGAATGTGATCCAAAGGATTTGCTGGTGACAAGGGACATGAAGGATGATGCAATGGAAATGATCTCAAATGATGGCTCCAAAGAGTTGTTTACCCTAGGAGACATACTTTCATTGCCTGAATTGACCACACTGAAATCTGAAGCCATGTCTCCTGATTGCAAAAGCGACGGAATCGAACAACGGTCCTTTGAGGTAAAAAGATTTAGTTCAAAGTTAATAAAATATCAGTTTACCATATTGAAACTCCTTGTAATAACATTATGGATTCACTGTATACGCAGAACTCAAGTAAAAAGGAAGTGATAGTGGCTTCTGCGGTTGAAGAATCAAACAACCTAATTCTTTCTGCTCCTGCTTTGGTCTCCACAGCTGAAGGATCGGACAGTGGGAAAGGGGAAGCTACCCCAATCAGTCCTGCTCCAGCCTCTGGTTCTTTGGAAGCAACTAGCAGTGGCCTTGTCAATGAAACTGGAAGCATCACATTTGACTCCGGATCTTCTGCACCAACAAGCGGCAAAGGTTCTAACAAGCCTCTCGAGACTGGAAGAACAACCAAACTTGAAGAGATAGCTGATCAACCTTTTTCAAGCAATCTTCAAAGGGGAAACGGGGAATCTAGTTTTTCTTCTGCAGGGCCCATAACAGGTCTAATAAGCTACTCTGGACCGATAGCATATTCAGGCAATCTCTCTCTTAGATCGGATAGCAGCACGACAAGCACTCGTTCCTTTGCCTTCCCTATGTAATTTACTGCGAAACCATTTTGTTACTTGCACTTGTTCTATCGTATTCATAACCAACCATTAGCTGTTTATGCTCTGTTTTCCTCCATATACAGATTGCAGTCCGAATGGAATAGTAGTCCGGTAAGAATGGCAAAAGCTGACCGGAGACAGTATCGGAGGCATCAGGGATGGAGGCGGGGCTTTCTTTGCTGTAGATTCTGAAAAAAAAAGTTTATATATTATGCATAGGTTATACAAATTTATTAATTTTGCATATCAAAAATACATCATCATCCCCTTTTTCCCTCGCATGGCGTGTAATAATGTGCAGTAGGTTTAGAGTGTCTTCTTGGTGCTTAAGAGTTTTTATCATGCAAATCGAGCTGTAAGCAAAGCAATATGCTATAATTTTCATGTATCATTGTAGTATTTTCTTTTTAGTTTTCACGTACTTGCTCATAATATCAACTTATACCAGATCAAGAGAGATATTCTTCTTTATCGTTTTTCTACTATTGTTACGATTTTCTTTCTTTCCACTTTTTCTCTCAATTAAGCATACTTAAAATTTATTTTCTTTCTATTTTTCCACTCATTCCTTCCATCCTAAGCACACCCCAAGTGAAATGCCAAGGCCTCCCTTCGCCTGTCTCTGCCATTTGTGTCTCTAGCAATTGCAGAATTTGCATTCGAAGAATCACGCTTAGCCCAACAAGGTCTTGATTCGATCCATCCATCGTCGAGGCCGGTTAAGTGAGCTCTCTTTTAAGTAACTTTAACCAAGTGAACTTTGGGTCTCCAGCAGTGTTTTCCGGATTCCAGTGATGTAAAATTCCTTATCGGAGTTAATTTAAGGGAAGTTTTATTTCTTTATCAGATTTTAAAGTTTGATGTAAATTTTCATCGTACCTTTTAAAAAAATTCATAATAAAACTATTGCAACAGTTTGAATAACACTGAAATGTGACCCAAAGAGTTAGTGCATTAGCAAATACCAACTAGCTATTATTGCCAAATTCATCCCAATTTGTACTATGATAGGCTTTGGCTCTTATAAATTTATTGAAATAATACAACAGCTATAAGCAAGAATGTAGCAGTCTATCCTATATGATGACCTGATGATCAAAGGTATTTATCGTTTTAAGTGCGATCTGAATTCGAGTCGCATTTATTGTTTAAACTTTACCCTGTTACTGTAATTCACCAAAAAAAATTATAACAGTCTTGTTAAATTTACACCCTATCATTGTCATTGTCATTGTGGAGCTCAAATCAAACTTTCCAAGTGAAGTATTATTTTAGATTTTCTTACTACTCCGTCACTCCATCCTTGTCATCTTTACATTTAGGCTCAATTCAAAATTGCTTTTCAAAAATATTTTTGGATCAAAAATCACTTTTAAGCAAAAGTTAAAATATTTTTACTTTTACTTTTAATAAAAAGAATGCTTTTACAAGTAGAAAAAAAAAAAAAAAAAAAAGCTTTTGCAAAGCATTATTTTATCTTAAAAGAATTTTTGAAAAGTTCAAAACCATCTTTTTTAACATTATTGTTATCTCAAAACTATTTTTTGTTTCAAAAATACTTTTGAAAATAATCTTTTTAACATTGCTTTTAAAAAGTATTGTGGAAAAGTGCTATTGCGAAGTATTTTTGAATAGTTTGATTTAAGATTTAAGTATTTAGCATTACTGTGAAAAATATTTTTCAAAAATAAAATGTTCATTTTAGAAGTGGTATTATCAAGTAACAAATATGCATTTAAATAATGTTCAAATTAGTTAATATTATTATATTTTAATAAGAATGTAAAAAATAATTTATTATAACTTGTTAATATTTTAATATACAAAATATATATTTTGAATATTTTTAAATAATAAATATTAATTATTTATAAAAATTTAATTAGAATATATAAACTATATTTTAAATGATTAAATATAATCATTAAATATTAGTAATTAGATATGAACAAATTTGTATTATTTAAAAAATATTTTTTTTATTTTTAATTAATAATTTTAACATATTTGTAATTAAGTACCAAGAAAAAAAAAGAAGAAGAAAGTATCACGTTGTTGCAGAGGTGAAAAAGTAATTAAACATTAAAATTATTTTTGATAAAGGAAAAGTTAAAAATTTTACCTTCTCTACTTTTGGAATGCCAAAAAATTTTAACATAATTTTTCTTTCAAAAGTGCGTTTTAAGACAAAAATGTTTTTTTTTAAGTAATATTAAACAAGGCCTAAACTGGCCTTTACTGTCCTTTCTCCTCCCTTAAGCTTTTCTTTTTTTATTTTGAAAATTTCCATTTATGGTACAAGTATTTCTCGATACTCCATAGCTAACTTTCTTTTTGAAAGACAGTAAGAGGTTCAATCCAAGCTTAAAGCTCACAACCTAGTTAAGTATTAAAATCTCAATTTGAAAATTAGGCAAAATAAGGGGTATATGTCGATTTTTGTGTTTAATTAGGGGTTTACGCTAGTTTTAAATTTATTTAGTTATTTATCTATTTATTTATTTATTTTATGTATTTATTTATTTACTTATTTACTTACTTATTTATTTATTTATATCGTAAAATTTCTAAAAACAAAGTATTATATGAATTAAAAACATCAATTTATTTATTAATAAAATATTTTTTTACATCACAAAATTAAAAAAAATACATCAATCAATTGACTCGAATCAATCAGGTCGTCGAGGAGAATGTGCGCCGCAAGGTGGTGGACGACGATAGCATGGAGGATTTTTGCGGCCGTACAATCGCAGGATAATCCGAAGGTGCAACTTGAGGTGCATCTGAACGTGCATTTGAAGGTGTATCCGAAAGTGTGGGCTTGTAGACTTCCTCCTCGTCATCGTTGTCGTAATCATCAATTGAATACGGCCTTACCTTGACCCTCTGAGCAGCGTCATTATCTTCTTTGTCTGTCAATTGAATCGTCGTCCTCGCTTGCCATCGTGTATCTGCTGCTCCCTCATTCAGCTGTTGCGACGATGATCTACCAACGTAAAACAACGACGCGTGTGGTGTTTGACCCACTGTAGTGCTGTAACTATGAGGTATCAGGTATGTCAGAAAGGTACCCGTCATTGACTGTTGGGTTGGCATCTGTGTTGATATCGTCGTTTGTGATGGTGCATAAGTCAGCATATGTCCCGACATCTGCATCGGGGTTGTAACAGCCCGATTTTCAGTGATGTCAAAAACAGTAATTTCGGGATCACAACTCCGACAAGTCGAGTCGTAAATTTATTTATTTTAGTATTTACGATGTCATTAGCATCGTATTAGATTTTGATTAAGAAATTTTATCATTTAGATAGTTAATTAAATGAAAAGGACTAAATCGTAAAAAATACAAAATTGGGCACTATTATTAAATGCATTAAATAGCTCAAGGAAGTTAGGTGGAAGGGCTAAAATGATTATTAGCCCATATGAGATGGTAGTGGGCGGTTTGGGACATGTAAAATGGCTAAATTTTAGTTATTTTAACAAGGGTAAATAAATGAAAGGTTAATGAAGAAAACTAAAGGTAAATTAGTATCATCTTCTTCATTTTAGCAACTTTGAAAATGAAACCCTAGAAGAACACTTGAGATATTCTGCCAAGCTTAGTTCATCCATTTGGTAGGTGATTTCTCACTCGATTTTAGTAATTTCTATGTTTTTGTGTCCGTATTAGCTTAACCTAGCTAACCCGGGGACTAATTTGTGAATCTGCCAAAAGTTAAATATTTTACAATTGATGAATGAGCTTATTCTTGATAGTTTATGAAATTTTTGGAAGCTTGGTTGTTAGATTGATTAGTTTTGTAAAGTGATTTTTGATTATTTATTAAATTGCAAAAGTGGTAAAATGCATGTCCTTGGTGTGAAATAAATTGTATGAATGAGTAGAGATTGTATCTTAGAGCATCCGGTTGGTATGGATTGAGTTTAGAATGATAATTTTATATGTTCTCAGCTTAAGGACTAAATTTAATATAAATGCAAAGGTTAGGGGTAATTTCATAATTTCCCCCAAAAAAGGATGTGTATGGGTAAAATTGATTAAATTACATGATTTAATGAGAGAAATGATTTTTTTATTGTGATAGATCAAGATCGAGCCACAAATCGTGAGAAGGGGAAAATCATAAAATAGTCCCTAAAGTTCCACCTGAATTTCAATTTCGTCCAGTAAGTTCATTTGTTAAATTTCATACTCGAACTGCTATCTATTGCTTATTGTGGAGGTTTTTGAACCACTTGATGCGTATTAAAGGAAGACTCCTGTCTCGAGATGAGCATGAGGGTATATTAAAGGAAGACTCATGTCTCGGATGAGAAATACATTATGTTAAAAAGGAAGACTCATGTCTCGAATGAGCATGAGATTATGTTAAAAAGGAAGACTTGTGTCTCGAGAAGAGCATGAGATTATGATTTAAGGAATACTCATGACTTGAAAAGAGTATGAGGTTATGTTTTAAAGGAAGAGATGAGAATGAGATTACGTTTAAAGGAAGACTTATGACTCGATTGATTATGTCGTAGCAAAGTTAATATTGTGCTGTGTTACAATGACTGTGAACTTACTGAGCTTAGAAAGCTTACCTGAGCATTTGTTGTTGTTTTGTAGATTTCGTTTTGCTGGTTGAAGATCGGATTACCTCGAAGACATCACAATATCCCGAGAGCTCGTTCGGTAGTTTTACAACACTTGGTTATATGACATGTACTAGGGTGTTGTTTGTCTTTTGTATAAATTGTTTGAGTTTGTTGATACTTTGACAAACCCTTGTTGAATGGTGAATTCTATTTTGTGTGTACTTGTTTAGTATTGAAGTAAACTTCATACACTAAAATGAATGGGATATGTATTTATGGCACACTTGAGATATGTATCGTTGCACTTTATTGTTATACAATGGAATTTGGTTAAGAACTAGTGTGAATATGGAATTCTGCATTTTTTTTCGGTAGAACTCTTACTTGTATCGGTAGTAGTACAGGGTAGGAGAGAGGATAGCCACTGACTTGCATTGTATCGGTAGTACCATGATAAGTATTGGTAGTTCTGTTCATAGTAGTATCGGTATTTTTGGTTCTTGTTTCGGTAGAAGTTGTAGGGTAAGACTTTTAGCTCTCTAAAGTTTTTAGTATCGGTAGAAGCATGACTTGTATCGGTAGAACTAACACAAGTATCGATAGAAATTTGTACTATTTTTGAGATTCTTACTGACTTAATTACTACCAATACTTATCCAATAAGTATCAGTAGAAGTCTCCAAAAATCGTGAAAATTACATACTTGTCCTTATTGAATTATGTTGATGTTTAATTAAAGATTTATGTCATGCTTCATGTATTACTTTATTAAAATATGATTAAATGAAACAATAATAAGAGGTAATCTAAGATAAATGACTAGAAAGACACCGGGACTCTAATCGGTGAAGGTTTCGGGTTTTGGGTGTTACAAGGGTGTAGTATGTGGGGGATGTTTGTGGCGCGAAATAGGTACCTCAATGAACTTTCGAACCAGCCACGTGTGGTAGTGCTCCATAGTACGGTGGTGCTTGTGAAAAATACATGGGGGTTAGGTAATTGAATTAGAATAAGTGAAGGGAACTGACCTAAAGAAAGATATGTTATGGACATAATCGGCGCATCTTTTGTTGGAGCAGATAACGAACCCATCGTGCGACCACGTCCCCTCTTACGATGCTGTGTTATTTGACGTTATCTTTTCTGTCGAATTTTCCAACTCCTCTGCTCCGGTGTTAGCATAACGATTTATCGATGACTCTGAACCATGGCATGTACTCATTATTTGCCACCGTGTTCGCTGAGTAGAATTCTTCAAGTGGTGGTAACGATTGCATCCTACGATCCCATGCCTCAATGTACTCCCAGTGTCGCTGCGACCAATCAATGTCGTCCTTCCCCTGAATGTCAACCTCGTGTAACTTCTTTAGGTCTTACGGTGGCGGCAGAATCTGTTGCTTCCACCTGAATTGCCACAACACCCGGTCCGATTCGTGCATTTCTACAATTGCGTACACTACCATCCATACCTTCACGTCCCACATCCGTCTGATGGCCAACATTTCCGACTGTATGCAAGAAATAACATTAATGTCGACATACGCCATTCACTTAAACTGAAAAATATATTTATAAATATAGTTATTTATGAATTTTTGTAACAAATCATAAAATAATCAATATAAGATAAAAAAAATAAGTAATTAACCTCGTGTTCCGAGCATTAATCTAACAATAGTCTAATATCTTCTAACTCATCAGGCACATACATGTAGCTCGGCTTATGGTTCCACCTATACAATCGATATGTTAGTCGAAGCGTATAAAAAATAATTTACATACTACATATTTGTTAAGAAATGATGTTTACCCCATCACCAATGGAAAAATGTATGGGCCAGCCACCCTGGGACATAGAAATGGTAATTGCCACCAAGCCCATGATTGCAACAGTAGCAAGCAGCCACCGATCGATGCAGCATTCGAAACCGTTGCCCGACATATCTCTCGGTATAACGTCGCCAGTACAACAGATCCCCAATTGAATTTTTCACACTCCTCGAAGTCCACCATATGTAAAAGCCACCTTATGTGCTCCAAATTACACACCTCCTCCGTTACATCTTCAGGAAGTACGTCGAAATTTTTCTTCAACCAGTTCATCGAGATCCGACCACCGTCAAAATGGTCCGAGATCTTCCCTAACAGATTCTGGTAGAGGGAAACTTTACCAGAAACGACAGATGCTCTCGTGACGATTGGCCCATCCATTAGTAGACCAAACTGTAGTGCTATATCCTCGAGTGTGATTGTACACTTGTCGCATGAAAGGTGGAAAGTGTGTGTTTCGGGCCTCTATCTCTCCACCAACACGCTGATTAGTTGGACATCGAGTTTGCAGCCCTCAGACATGTAAGATGCATGTAAAAATCCAGCTGCTTGCAAGTAGCCACGAATTTCAAGGATCGAAAAATTTCCCATATTATGAATGAAGCCCTCCAAAACACGATCATCAACCTGTTTACAAAAAATATATATTAAAATTAATAAAAATAAATTTGGCAGTATTTAAATTAAAGAAATTTAAATGTTTGTATTACCATTACTAATTAGGTATAAAAATATGCAGAATTTCAGATCGAAGTACAGAAGCAGAAGCAAGAGCAGGAGTGGCCATTTTTTAAAAATCAAGTTAAAAAATTAGTTGTGTATTTGAAAATATCAAAAATAATTAAAACAAGAAAATAAAAAAACTGATCGTGTATTTGAGAGAGTTTGAGAGAGTTGAAAGTGATTTGAGTGAAAAAAAAAATGAAATGGGGGTATTTATAATTTTAGTCTTTTGACTGTTGGGAAAGCGCATCGAGCTGGACGAGCTTTCCCAAAGAACAACCTATTTCCTTAATTATTTTTAAAACTGGCGTATATCTCTAATTAAAAATAAAAATCGACATATCCAACTTATTTTGCTTGAAAATTATGATTTAGGTTAAAAAATTTGAATTTTGATTTGAAAATTCAATTTCTTTGGATAATAAATAAAAAAATGGTTTTGAATATGGGCAAATCCAAGCCCAATTTTATAATACTTAAATGTTGGATTAAAAAGGACCAAACAAGTGGCTCAAATGGAAAAGAGGATATTGTTCATCCTAAAGGTCTCGAGTTCGAGCATCTGTGTGTGCAAGGTGTGTGTACATTGTCAAAGGGTTAAGAAAATATATGGAGATACTACCATGTAATTACATGTTTGATCAGTCTAATCGATTCAATTGATTAAATTATTAAAAATAAAAATATTTTTAAAAAATAACTTAATTGGTCCAACCGATAGATCCAATCGATACACAAGTCAACCAATCTTTCCCCTTATTCCACTAGTACTCGATCGAGTCCCAATTCGATTTTGAAAACAATGATAAAATTTTATGCATTTAATTTAATACAATATAAAATATTGTAAATTTTCATTTATATCATACTTTCCATAATTTTAATTTATAAACCCCTAACTTTTAATTTATAGTTAAGTAAATCCACTTATTTAAGTACAAATCAAATTATGATTTCATTCATGCGTAAACAAAATATAAATAACTTGTACAGATAATATGATAATGTTGAGAGCCATTTTTAATATCTTAACCCAAAAAAATTATAAAAATATAAAAAGGGAAAGTTACATCCTAATGACGAAGGCATAATTAAAAAAAAAAAACTAATATACTAAAGCAAATAGTTTTATCCTAAATTGTTTATAACAAAGTGGAAAATGCTTCTTCTTCTTTTCATTCAAAATCAAGGTTTTGGTTCAACCAGTTAGATTATTGGTTTGTCAGTTCGACTAGTTTATCTAATTCCATTATATAAACATAAAAAATTCATAAAAATAAAAAAAATTCTTGTTTAACCGGTTAAGTCACTTTTTTTCAATTGATTTTTTTTTTCTAGATTCAGTAGGTCTAGTACTAATTTTTGGATCAATTGATTTAATGTTTTTCTTCAAACCAACTCAAAATCCTCCTAAATAATTAAATTAAAAATTATTTTTAAAACTTAAAAATAATTAAAATCCAAATCTAAATTTAAATTAATTCAAATTTAAATATTTTAATTCTCAAATAAAAAATTTAAAAATAATAAATTTCAAAATTAAAATTTTAAAATCCAAGTTTCAATTACAAACGTACTAAATATTTCATGTAAATTTTATTGAATCTTCAATATATATTTTTTTAATTAAAAAAACAAAAAGAAAAATCATAAGTCGAAATATGAATTTGAATGGACGATACGATACGATACATTTAACTTACCTTTTATCTTACATTATAATATTATCATAATATTTAATCTCACCACTATTTTTTTTATGTAAATCACAAATAAACGCACAGTTGATCTAAACTTATCCAAACTTTTTTTGCCCTTTATTTCCATCTCTTCAATGGACTCTCTCATGGATTTACTACACATGCATGTGTCTTGTCTTTGAAAAACGAAATGGCGGAATTAAATACATTTGACTGCTTTGGGTTGGGTATATTTGTTCTTCCAATGTGCCCTTCGATAAAGTTTGTACGGCAAAAATCTTCAATCCTCAGCTTTTTTTTTTCTTTGAATTTTCGTTTTTTCTCAGAGGACAAACAGAAACAAGAAAATTCCGACTTCCAATCTTCTTTGCTGTCAATCACCAAAACCCCAGGAAAGTTGTTATTTTAGAATCTGAATTATGAATAAACATATGAGCTGGCCTGCAACCCTTTTCTACAACTAAGGAATGGATTAAATCATAATAAAATGATGAAATGCTTACTTCGTTTCTATTAAGACAACATGAAATCTATATTTATGCTCATAAATTCAGTAAGATTACCAGCATAATGGGTGCTTTTGATGGAGATATGTCTTAGACTTTGTTATAATAAAACAGAACCTTGGGTCCTACTCATACCATATTGTTCCTGACATGAAAAAATAAAAATAACAAAAACTCAAATGGTTTGAAGCCTTGCTAGAAAAAGTAAAAAAAAAAAAAAGAAAATTAAGTTTTTCAATGAAAGTGTTCTGGGACACTGCATTTTTGTGCTTTGTGTCTGTTCCCCTTCCTCTTTGTTTAATGGGGGCTTTTCTTGATATAAAAGCAACCCACTTTGAGAAAATTAGAAAGCTGTAGTCATACAAGAAAAAAACAGAAAATCTTCAGAGAATTGCAGTGATATGGAGTTGATAGTGTTCATTACTGTGCTGTGCTTTACCTTCTTAGCACTGCAAACACCTTGTACTTCCCTGCAAATCAAGCTACATTCATCAAATGAACAAGGTACAAACTGTATAAAAAAAGGTCCCTCTTACCTTTTTATTTTCTAGGCTTATTTTTTTTTTCATTATTTATTGAGTTTAAATACTTTATATCATAAGCAGAAAAAGGAGTTCATCTTTCTCAGTACCCAACATTGCCAAGGAAGCTCAGATTCACTGTAGCAGTAAGAATCTATCCACAAAACATATGCAATCTCTGAGTAGTCGTATCAACATTACAATCTCCTTATTTTTTAAACTACAGTTTAAGGGAAATGAAGCTCATCATTCAAGTACAAACACCAAGCAGAAGGAACATGTTTCAGGTAACATATCTAACAGAAGCTTAGTCCCCATTCAAACTCTGTCTTAAAATAATATAAGCAATCTTATTGGACAGGCAAGGCAGACCAGAAAGAGAAAGGGACAGTGCATGCAAGTCGAGGCACGAGGCAAGAATGGATGGAGTCTGGGACTGACAGTTCGCAATATTTTACAATGGATTATTCGCACGTAAGAAGACGACGCCCCATACATAACAAGTCAGTGCCGGCTGGTCCTTGAAACCTAGGGGGATCCCACCCTTCTTTGATCAGTCCCCATCAACAACAACAGTACAGATAACAACCCTTTTTTAGGATCACAATTTTGTTATCAACAATATATGTAACACCAATTACTGCTTTTGTAATATAATTAGGGAAATGAGGAACCTGTCTTCTTTTTGTTTCTGTTTATGGCCGACATTTTTTTTCTTTTGAGAAAAGGAAAACCTTTAAATCTGATCTTGTTCAAATAAAACTAAGATAGGGAGTTGTTTAGTAATTATCCACTTTTTCTTGGTAGTGAAAATGGTGGCTACAAACCCCAACGTACCTGCTCTTTTTTACATTAAACAATGTTTGGTAAATATTATTACAAAATCATTGCAACAATAACTAAAAATTAAAAAAGAGATATTAAAGAAAATGGAAAATCGTCTTCACAATGTGCAACTAAACCCGCTCATGTGATGTCATCGTCCGGGTTTGAACAAAATATTATATCTGAAAAATGAGTTTTGGTAAAAAATTTAAATTCAATTTAAAATATGAGTTGGTCTCGAATTTGAACATTCAAAGTTTGAGTTTAACTCGATTTGTTTTTAAATTTATAATAATTTATATTATTTTATTTTATTTAAAACATATTTAAAAAAATCTATATTAAATATATAATATTATTCTAATGTAAACATTCAAATAATATTAAGATTATTATATAAAAATTTTCAATATATAAAAGAATATATAAATTTATTAAATATTAAAATAAATAATATAATATTTTTAAGAAAACTTAAAAAATAATATGAGTAGACCTACAATGAGTTTGGATTAGTTTTTTTACAAATATAGGTGAGTTTGGCCAAAATTTTGAACTTATATTTTGGGTTGGACTTGGGCAAACATAAAGCAAGTTAATATCATGTTTAGGCTCGATCCGGGTCATGAGCACTTTTAGTTGGGCTACTTGCCCAAGTTTGAAAGTTCATCTAAAATTTGAGAGGATTTGAGCAAAAAAATTAGATTCATTTAAAATATGGTTAGGCACGGAGGTTGAACATTCAAGGCTTGAGCATGACTCGACTCAACCCTTTGTAAATTTGTAATATTTTATATTATGTTTTTATATATTAAACTTATAGTAATTAGTAGTATATAATTATATTATAATGTAAATATTAAAAAAAAATATTAAGATGGTTATATATAAAATTTTAATAAATAAAAAATATTATAAATATATATTTAAAATTTTAAAAAAATAATATGACAGATCTAAAATGAGATTAGGTTAGCTATTTATAAACATAGATGAGTTTGGACAAAATTTTAAGCTCACGGGCTGGACTTGAATAAGCACAAAGTGTGTTAAGAGTATGCCTAGGCCTGCTTAATGTCAACCGGTTTGTCATTATAATATTAAAATTAATTAAATAAATTGTTAAAAATTCAATATTTAATTTTTAAATATCAAAACATAAAAGTCAATTAAATAAAATGTTGAATTTTTTTTATCCACTGATAATACCAATTAATTTGATAGTATAGTATTGAAATTAATTAATTTAATTTCTTTTTAAATCTTAAAATTCTATTTTATATTTCTAAATTATCCTTAACGAAATCAATTCAAATAAATCGTATTATCTACAGAACTTTAATTTATTTTGAAAAGATGCTTTTTAACAAAATGAATTAAATTCTTAATTGATTTGATTCTAGGTAATATTTAATTAATATAGTAAACATTTAAAATCAAATCGATTAATCTAACAATTAATTATTATTTTATTTCTAGAATCGATTGAAATTAATTGAGGTGTGAATATAGTAACAAAATTAAAACTATTTGATGAGTTGGATCGAATTTTTAGAGGTAAAAAATGAAACTAAAAACATATTGATAGTAATTAAAGAAAACGTATACGGCATTAACACGACAAAGAAAATGATAAATTGAGACGACGTAACTCAAAAAACACAAATTGTCAAGGAAAAATGAAAACACGAGAGGTACAGATCCATATCAAAACGACGCCATTTTAGGAAGAAAAACTAACCTATATAAACAACAGACAAGATCAAATCCATCAGATTCAGATCCGAAAAATGGAAGAATTTTGGAAGCGCGCCAAGTCCTTCGCGGAAGACACGGCGAAGAAATCGCAAACCCTAACAATGCCAAACAAGATCGCGGATCTAGTCGCCGAAACCGCCAAGAAATCCAAGGAGCTTGCTCTTGAAGCCTCCAAGAAAGCCGATGAGCTTGCTCTTGAAGCTTCCAAGAAGGCCGATGAGCTCAAAGTCGCCGCTTTCAAACAAGCCGATCAAATCCAACTCCAAAGCCAAAGTCTCTCCAAATCCATCTCCGATATTATCCCTCCTCAACTCTCCTCCCTCTCCATTGCTTCCTCTGATCCTCCTCCCATCTCCGATTCGGAGCTTCGGAAGTTCGGTCTTACTGATGATTTGAGAGACTTTGTTAGAAATTTTACTTCTAGTACTTTCCAGAGCTTCCCTTTCCCTGTACAAGGTAAATTTTTTACATTTAACTTTTTCATTAAGAAAAAAGAAAATTAAATCTAAAAGTTTAGATTCTTGAGTAGATGAACCGGACGCGACTACTACGGGGACCAATGTTCGGAAGGATCTGAATGAATGGCAAGAGAGGCATGCCACTCTTGTTCTTACTACTGTTAAGGTAAAAAAATTACATATCATTCTGGATTTTTTAATTTGAAGGCTACGTTTGGCATTTTGATTTGAGTTGTTTCATTGTGATCGCTGATAACATTGTAGTTAAAAATTATTTTTGAGATAATTTTTTCGTTTAAATTTTATTATTGTAAATTTCAGTTGCAATCGGAGTATGCAAACACCATTTCATTTTTCATACTATAGTAGTAATTAATAATTTATGTAAAACGCTTTTTGTTTCTTGTGCAGGAAATCAAGAAATTAAGATATGAACTGTGTCCGCGTGTGATGAAAGAAGGAAAATTTTGGAGGATATATTTCACTCTAGTTAGCACTCATGTTGGCTCGTAAGTATTTAATTAGAATATGTATAAACGATAGTTTAGGATAAGGGATTCGATTATAATTTTGATGTGAGATATTTGTATTTTCAGCTATGAGCAGCAGTACATGGAGGAAGTTAAACAGAGAGCAAAGCAGGAGGAGGCAAAGGAGGATGAACCAAAGCAAACACCTGTACTTATGACAGAGCAATCAGATACTAGTCTGAAAAGTACAACTTCGAATGCATCTGCCGAGCAAGATTTGGATACATTTTTGTTGGGAGATTTTGATGATAGTGATGGTGGTGGTGGAGGTACGGATATAAAATATTGATAAAGGTTTCTTTTTGTTTCCTGGAGTTTTGATAGTTTGAATTGCTTGCTCTTGAAGTTACTTAGCAGTTTTAACTTTTATGTTGATGACTTCATATTCAAATTATATTTCCGAAAGGCTGTTTTTCTCGAGAGTCGTATGAAAGCCTGATTATGCATTCTGTAGCCTAACTTACTATGGTTGATTCATAATTCAATGCAATATATGATTTCGGAAGAGGTGTTTATATCCTGATAAGGTACCTGATACTGGAGATGTTAATGAGGCCATTATTGCAATAATGTGACAAGATTCATTGTTGATTTAGAACCCTTTAGAAATGGATTGAACTAGACATTTCTTTCTCTATTTTAAATAGTATTTGTCCTTTCAATTTGTTAATTATTTGCATGTCTTTCAGATGATGGTGATGGTGATGGTGATGGGAGCTTTGGTGATGATTTTGACAAGATAGAAAATTCTGTAAGCTCGAACAACTTTTACGCCTTATCATTTTGTTACATCCTTTGATCATCAAATGGTAACATGTTAAGTGTTGCCTTAGTTCGTTGATGCTTATGCCAGGGTTGTTCCTTCTTTGAATGGTAGTAAATTGTAACATATGGTTCCATTTATATGCCCACTTGCAGGATGTTGAAGATGAAAAGAAGCGAGGAGAAGGAACTAAAGCTTAGAGTTGCAGTTTATGGGAGCAAATATTGAAACGTAGCTGCTATGTGGAGAAGAAGACTGCAGAGTGTATGTCTGGTTTATACAAGATATATGATTTACTATATGTTAGTGGTATCACCATTGTTTGCCTTGTAAAAAGGATCTCATTCTATTAATCAAAATATTGTTGTTAATGCTTTTGAATCTTGATTTCTTGTTCATAGTTAATAACATGTGTAAACTTAAGAAACTCTCCACTCTCATCTTGTTGTGAACAGCTTGCATGGTATGGATATGAAACAGTGACTGGTAATTTTGGGAAGCCTTTGGAGGAAGTGTTGTCTATAAAAGATTTTAGCTATGCGTTACTATTTTATATCATATCATCATGTGCATTGCATGTAAATATAGACTTGACTTTTTTAAATAAAATATTTAAAATATTCATTAGTTTTTATATCATATCATTTGCATTGCACGTAAATATAGACATGTGTTTTTTTATTTTTAATATTATGTAATTGATAAATATATATATATAATGGTAAATTACACCAACAGTCATTCAATTTTGGGGTAGTTGACAAAACAATTACTTTGGTTTCATTTCAGTCACTCAATTTTAAAAAAGTGATAAAACAATCATTAACGTTATCAAAAAGTGACAAATTAATCACTAATTAACATTTTTTGCTACTCCCTTAACGGGGTTGTTGATGCGGCAAGTTAACTAGTTGATGTGGCCAGTTAACTTGTCACGTTGGACAAATAGTCAAAGGGTCAAAGAGAGAATAGAATATTATTGGTTAAGGGTTTAAAGAAGAATAAGAGAAATGGAGAATAAGGGTTTCCATACCAAAGGAACAGAGCATCAACACCCATGGTTCTCAAGACAGAGCTTTGTCGATTTAGTGGTGCCAAGAAATGAGAAACTTGAAGTTCGTGATGCTGCCAGGGAAGCTACTCTCCAAAAATTCAAGAAATAGAGAAGAAGAAAAGAAGAAAAGGAGAAGAAGGAAAAAATGGAATGAGCTTATCTCCATTGCAAAAATAGACCATTGAATTTGGAGATGTTTTTGCAAGAGAAAGCCATGCTGGACAAGCATCCAAGTTCATTGAATCTGGAGATGTTTTTGTAAGAGAAAGCCATGCTGGACAAGCATTCAAGTTCCTTTGAGCTTGAGATAAGCTACTCTCGCTAGCTGGACAATTCTTAGTTGAATGTAGGTAGAGAAATTTCCCCACACCTTCCTCAACCAACCAATTTCATTTTCTCTTGTTTTTACTCTGTTTTTCTTTGAACTTTCTTCTGTGTTCTTTTGTCCTTTTAATCTTTACTATTTTAATTATTATAAAATAATAAATATTCTCTCCATTTGCGTCTCACCTTTGTTTCTCTCTTTCTTCAACCAACCATGTTCTCTCCTTCAATCCAAAAAGGTAACACTGTTGACTCTTCCTTAAATCATTTTTATGTTTTCACTATTTTCTTTTTCATTCTTTTTTGTTACAAAGTTTGAAATTGATCCTTTAGCTTAGTTTTGGTTATGAGTTTTGATTATTTCTTCAAAATATTTAATGGATTCTTTTTAAAATAGGAAAACAACTTAGTTCGGTTGACATATATGTTTTTTTAATTGAATTTTAGTTTAACTTTAGCTTAGTATATATCTAGATCCCTTGGAGCTTAGTTTTTTAGAAATAATTTGGGAAGGTGGGTTCTTTGATTTTGAATTATGTGGTACTTTTAGTTAGAAATTAAGAATAATTATGAAGAATTGGAAGGGGCATCGTTTTTGGTTATTGAATCTTTGATAGGAGCTGGAAAATCAACACACAAGAGACTGAGGAAGAGATGCAATATGAGAATAATTTGAAAATTAGAGGCATCTTCATTTTTTCTCTTCTCCTTCATTTTCTCCTTTTTCTTCATCTTCCTCTTCCTTTTCCTTTTCCTCCTCTTTCTCCTCCTTTTCCTCCTCCTCTTCCTCTTCCTTTTCCTCTTCTTCATATTTCTCTTCCTCTTCCTTTTCTTTTTCTATTTGTAGAAGAAGAAAACGAAGAGGAAGAGGAAGATAAGGAAGAGGATGAGGATGAGGATGAGGATGAGGACGAGGAGAAAGAGGAGCAGGAAGAGGAAGAAGGAGAAAGGAAAAAATGGAGATGCCTCAAGTTTTCAAATAAATCTCATAGATGTAATATGTGATTGATTTGAAAACTAGAGGATCTACATTTTTTCTCTTCTCCTTCTCTTTCTACTTCTTCTTCTTCTTCCTCTTCCTTTTCCTCTTCTTCCTCTTCCTCTTCCTCTTCCTTTTCTTCTTCTAAAGAAGAGGATGAGGATGAGGAGAAAGAGGAAGAGGAAGAGGAAGAAGGAGAAAAGAAAAAACGGAGATGCCTCAAGTTTTTAAATTAATCTCATAGATGCAATATGTGATTGATTTAAAAATTGGAGGCATATCCATTTTTCTCTTCTCCTTCTCTTTTTCCTCCTCCTCCTTCTTCTTCTTCCTCTTCCTTTTACTCTTCCTTTTTCCTTTTAGAAGAAGAAAAGGAAGAGGAAGAGGAAGAGGAAGAGGAAGAAGAGGATGAGGATGAGGACGAGGAGAAGGAGGAGGAGGAGGAAGAGGAAGAGGAAGAAGGAGAAGAGAAAAAACGAAGATGCCTAAAGTCTTCAAATTAATCTAATAGATGCAATATGTGATTCATTTGAAAACTAGAGGCGTCTCCATTTTTTCTCTTCTCATTCTCTTTCTCATTCTTCTTATTCTTCTTTCTCTTTTTTTTTTCTATTCCTCATCCTCCTCTTCTTCCTTTTCCTCTTCTTCATCTTCCTCTTCCTTTTCCTTTTTTTCTTCTATTTGTAGAAGAAGAAAAGGAAGAGGAAGAGAAAGATAAAGAAGAGGATGGGGATGAGGAGAAAGAGGATGAGGAGGAGGAGGAGGAAAAGGAAGAAGGAGAAGAGAAAAAATGGAGATACCTCAAGTTTTCAAATTAATCTCAAAGATACAATATGTGATTGATTTAAAAATTAAAGGCATATTCATTTCTTCACTTATCCTTCTCTTTCTCCTTCTCCTTCTCCTTCTCCTTCTCTTCTTCTTCTTCTTCTTCTTCTTCTTCTTCTTCTACAAAAGAAGAAGGAAAGGAAGAGGAAGATAAAAAAGAGGATGAGGATGAAGAAGAGGAGAAGGAGGAAGAGGAGGAGGAAGAGGAAGAAAGGAAGAGAAAAAACGAAGATGCCTAAAGTTTTCAAATTAATCTCATAGATGAAATATGTGATTCATTTGAAAACTAGAGGCATCTCCATTTTTTCTCTTCTCCTTCTCTTTCTCATTCTTCTTTTTTTTCTTCTTCTTCTTCTTTTTCCTCTTCCTCCTCCTCATAGAAGAAGAAAAGGAAGAGGAAGAGGAAGATAAAGAAGAGGATGAGGACGAGGAGGAAAGGAAGGGGAAGAAGGAGAATAGAAAAAGCGGAGATACCTCAAGTTTTCAAATTAATCTCATAGATGTAATATGTGACTGATTTGAAAATTAGAGGCATATCGATTTTTTCTCTTCTCCTTCTTTTTCTCCTTCTCTTTCTTCTTCTTCTTCTTCTTCTTCTTCCTTTTACTCTTCCTTTTCCTTTTCCTCGTCTTCCTCTTCCTCTTCCTTTTCTTCTTCTACAAATAGAAGAAGAAAAAGAAGAGGAGGAGGATGAGGATGAGGACGAGGAGAAGGAGGAGGAGGAGGAAGAGGAAGAAGGAGAAGAGAAAAGATGGAGATTCCTCAAGTTTTCAAATTAATCTCATAGATGCAATACGTGGTTTATTTGAAAATTAGAGGCATATCCATTTTTTCTCTTCTCCTTCTGTTTCTCTTTCTCTTTCTCCTTCTTCTTCTTCTTTTTCTTCTTCTTCTTCTCTTCTTCTTCTTCTTCCTCTTCCTTTTACTCTTCCTATTCCTTTTCCTAAAAGGAAGAGGAAGAGGAAGATGAAGAAGGTGAAGAGAAAAAATAAAGATGCGTAAAGTTTTCAAATTAATCTCATAGATGCAATATGTGATTCATTTGAAAACTGGAGGCATCTCCATTTTATCTCTTCTACTTCTCTTTCTCATTCTTTTTCTTCTTCCTTTTTTTCCTCTTCCTCCTCCTCCTCTTCTTCATCTTCCTCTTTCACTTCCTTTTCCTCTTTCTACTCTTCCTTTTCCTTTTCCTCTTCTTCCTCTTCCTAGAAGAAGAAAAAGGAGAGGAAGAGGAAGATAAAGAAGAGGATGAGGATGAAGACGAGGAGAAAGAGAAGGAAGAGGAGGAAGAGGAAGAAGGAGAAGAGAAAAAATGAAGATGCGTAAAGTTTTCAAATTAATCTCATAGATGCAATATGTGATTCATTTGAAAATTGAAGGCATATTAATTTTTTCTCTTCTCCTTCTCTTTCTTATTCTTCTTTTTCTTCCTCTTCTTTTTCCTCTTTCTTCTTCCTCCTCTTCTTCCTTCTCCTCTTCCTCTTCCTTTTCCTCTTCCTCTTCCTCCTAGAAGAAGAAAAGGAAAAGGAAGAAGGAGATGAAAATGAGGAAAAGGAAGAGGAAAAGGAGAAGGAAGAAGAGGAAGAGAAGAGAAAAAATAGAGATACCTCAAGTTTTTTAATTAATCTCAGATGCAATATGTGATTGATTTGAAAATTGGAGGCATATCCATTTTTTTTTCTTCTGCTTCTCCTTCTCCTCCTCCTCCTCCTCTTCATCCTTCTTTTTCTTCTTCTTCTTCTCCTTCCACTAAAGCTACTTGTTTTTTTAATATTAACGTTATAAAATATTTATTTTTAATGTGATATAAATGACATAATATAACATATGTCGAAATGTTTTTTCTAAAGATAAAGAAACAGGTCTCGAAAAATATTTTAAAAATAGAAAAAATAAGAGTCGCCACTAATCTTTTTATTTGGTATGATTGGATCACCACAAACGTTTAAAATCCGTTTGAAAACATTTTGGTCTCCGAAATCCAGAAGATGGGTCCGGGAGTCGATTACGTGTGAGGAAGGGTTAGCACCCTCACACGCCCAAAATTGATACCAATTTGATTATTATCCGGTCTTGATTTGTTAAAATTTTGAAAACTCGAGTAAAATTTAAAATATGATCATTGATGCATGATTAACCAATTTAATATTAATTTTAGAAATCAAACTTTGCAAGGAAGACTCGTTATTTTGAAAATCGAGAAAGGAAGTCGGGTCCAATAAGTTAGGGCTCGACACCTCATGTTTCCAAAAATAACAAGCAATCCGATTTTTTAATCTCATGTTTATTATTTTTTTTAAAGAAAAGAGCATTCAAATATTTCGACTTGAAGAAAAGCCGCACCCAGTAAATTAGGGCTCGACTTTTCAAATCACGAAATAAAAAACATTATTTTACTTTCAAAATCATTTAGAGCATACTTATTATTATATTTTTTTAATGAACAATATTACATATTATGCATGTATAATAATATTACATGATACTACAAAATGTCAATAAAAACATGTGATAATATATGAGTAAATATCTAAATTTACATAAAAACCAAAAAAGAAACAAAAATCAAAATGATAAAAAATTTGAGAAAAACGAAATTCAAAAGAATTAAAAAGAGATAGCAAAAGAAATTCCTCTTTTAAAAAAAAAAAAAAAAGACTTAGAAAATGTAGAATAAAATAAAAAGATACATATTTAAAATTCCTAAAAGAATGGCTGAATGGGAAAATCCCATGTATTTTATTTAAATGTGATTTGAGAATTTAAAAAAATTGTCTGTTAATGTAAACAAAACGAATGGACCAATTGAGAACAAAGCAAAACACAAAGGGGCTTGAAGAGAAATGTGACCTTTCTATTTTTAAAACAATAACTAACACCTCGTCGCTTAACTGTGCTATATAAATGAGAAATTAAACAAAAAAAAAAATCATTTCTCTTCCATTCTAAAAACAAAAGATTTTAAACACATTCTTTTCTCTAAAATGCTTTGGAGTGTTCTCTGTTTGTCCATGGAGCTATTCGGCCATCACGACCCCGTCGCGTCCGACCATCGCCATCCACCTCGCACGGCGGCCCATGTACGTAAATCCGTCCCTTTGCTTTTATTATTTTTATAAGTGGATCTAAGTTCGGATTTACAATTATCAAACTCAGATTTTGAAAAAAAAAAAAAAAAAAAGCGTTTGCTTTTCTCTTTTTTTGATTTCTTCTGAGATCTGCTTGTTCCTTTTTGAAACCGTTCTTATATTTTTTTTAAAAAATGATCTAGATCTAAACTAGCTCTTTTTGGATTTTTAAGGAAAAACAAAGAGATCTTTCAAGATATTTATTTTTTTCCTTTGAAATCTGTCAAATTTTTTATTATTATCTTCTAACGTGTATTTTGGAACAGATCCGAACACTAAAGTCCCTCGCGACTGGAGGAATTCCGTTTGCGGCCTCGTCGGCGACGATCGGATCTAGGTGTACCCTTAAAACTTCCTCATTTATTTTTTTGTGTAAAAACGCTTCGTAATAAATATTTAATAAATGATAATAATGGTAGAATAAATAAGTATAGTATTATATAAAATAACGTTTCGAATTTCTAATAATAAATAAACATGCATTTAAAATTATACCTTGAGAACTGGTATTGATTGAAATCTGATCTTGAGTTTTTGATATTAACTGTTTTTTTATTGCTCATGAAATTCGGAAGGGTAGCCCCCTTTGTTACAAATCGGATGGCTTTTTATAGCCAAAAGATTAGAATGTGTTTTTTTTTTGGCCCCATTTCTGTCTTGTCTTCTTTTTGATTTTGCAGGTAATCATGTGGTGGTTGGTGGTCGGTGGTCGGTGGTTGTGTCAGATGCAAGTGGCAAAGGCAAGTTGCAAAGGAAGGAGATGACAGCACAAGGGTGAGGGGAAATTAGGGTTTCCTCTCTTGAGTTAAGGTTGTGGGCTAGGTTTAGAGTTTGGGTCATTGAGTTTGTAATTGGGCTTTGGGTATGGGTTTGTGTAATGTGGACATTTGGGTTCTTTTTAATTTTTAATTAAATTTAAAAATAAATTTAAATTTAGAATGAATTTAAATTCAAAATAAATTTAAATTTAAACTAAATTTAAAAATAAATTAAAATTTTTAAAAAAAATGGGTCCAATTTTGTCTAAATTACAATCTTAGTATAATCTTTTTATCTAAATCCTTTCTAATACTGGACAAACCTTTGAGTTTGAATTGTTAGCTCGATCTTTGAATAGTAATAAAGAGAAAATTAAATAATAAATAGTTGAGGTACGTGGTATTTTAACTCCATACTGATAAGAGGCGAAGTCAAGGAGGTAAGCAGAAGCCTTGACACCCATGATTAAATAGAAAAAAAAATTGGCTTCTTAAAAAAATTTGATGGTATAAAGGGTTCTTGAAGAATTTAAAAAAATTCAATTAATCCTCTTTTAACTTTTTGCACCCAATTAAGCATTTGAACTCACAAAATTAATCAAGCCAACCCTTTGATAGACATTAAAAGTTAATTTCTAGCAAAATCGATGTCATTGTTGTTTTTCCACATCAGCCACTTATTTTTCTTATGATTTCAAAATGAATTTGGACAAATGAATTTGAATAATCATTTGCCCAATTCATTCTATACTTTATTTGTAAATTTTTTTACTGGCATGATAATGTCACATCAATAATCAGTGCTGACATTAATTATCACGTGTGCATTCATTAGTTGATGTAGCGACCGTTAACAGTCACATCAACAATTTCGATAAAAATTAATGATCAATGTCGATCAAAGGATTGATTCGATCAAATTTATAAGTTTACGGACTCAATTTGTTTAATTTATAATTTTATAATTTTACGTGAATTTAATATAAAATTTCTGAGTCTATTAAATACCAAGAGGCAAATGCAAAAGATGCATGGAAGAAGAGGCAGCTCAGAGTTATTTTCATAAATTCATTTTTAAATCAAAGCCTTATGGTATAATATTATGAATAAATATATTGAAAATGAGGGTAAAAGAATCATCACAACTGAACCATATTTTGTGAATAAAAATGATGAAAAGATATATATGACTGTCTGCCATTCATTTTTGGATCAATTAATTTATCAATGTCAATTTAATAATTAACTCCCAAATAATAAACCCTTTATCTTTCATTGAATTTATATATTGTATATGAAGCATTATAAATACTGATAATAAATAACATAAATGCTAAATTAATACTACTATTAAACTCAGAGAATGATACATATAATAGATAGTTATATAAATTAATTAGCTAGTAACCAGTTAAATGTTAACTTGCGAATTCGTGTTGATCTGATGATCAGAGTATTCATTATCTCAAATGTGATCTAGATTCAAATCACGCTAGTCGCATAGTTATTAGGTTTTGTTATCCTCTTATAATTCACAAAAAAAAAAATGTTAAATTGTTAAATATTTTTATTATATTTGCATTAGTGATTTACCAATTAAAGTAACTAGTTGCTAATTTCCATATAAAGACTACTTACTAATTGTTATAATAATTTATTTGACCCTTAAATTTTATAATAAAAAAATCATTTTAGTCTTTCATTTAATTTTTAATTTTTTTAGTTCTTAAACTTACATTTTTTATCAAATCACCTCAAAATGATGGAGAAGTTAACTTTTCTTAACTTTATCGATGTAACATACAATGGATTTTCATGTGGATAACACGTTAGCATTTAATTAATTTTTAATTTTGTTAAAAATATTTTTAAAAAATTAAGTTATTAAAATTCAAAAAGTGTAAAAATTATAAAAATATTAAATGTAACTTCCCTTTCCTAGCCCGATAACGAATCCAGATAAAAGATGTAACATTAAAAATTTTTAATAATTTTTCATAACATTTAGGTACTTAATTTACTATTATTAGACTCCATTTCAACTTTTGAAATTGATTTTCGTATTTTATATCAAAATTTATACATATATCCACCATCCGAGTTTATTTCATAACCTTAAAATATAATTTTACTTATTCACACTAATCTATCACAAATTTGTATATACAACTCAAACAAATATTCTGTGTCACATACAAAAAACAATCATTCTAACTTAGCACTTACGAATTTCTACTATTTAATTTCATACATAATTATTTATCAAATATTTCATGAAAACAAGTATATAACTATTATGTCTATATTTGTACGTAAACATTTCAAAATTTACAAAACAGCCATATATCTCAGATTTTTTACCAAACAGTCCTTGAAATTCAAATTTTACAATTTTTATGATTTAATCCTAGATATCCCAAATTTACATAGTTTTTCATTTCAGTTCCTAAAAATCAGATATTATTATTTTACAGTTCAGTCCTAAATCCCAGTTTGCAAAGTTTTACAGAAAAGATTCCCTTTTCCAAAATTTCTACATTTTACAATTTAGTCCCTACTATTAAAATTTTGTCGATTTTCACCAATTAGTCCCTGATTTCAAACCATTAAACATTCATATTCCGATTTCAGAATTTTAAATTCTAAAATCATATGAATCAGTCCTAAAAACACATGTTTTGAAAACTTTACAAGTTGGTCCTCTTAAAACATGTTACTTTAAGTACAATTTTCCCAATACTTTAGATATCATATTCTTATATTCTTGTCATAAAAATCCAAACTTTAATTTCTATTTTTAATTCCTTGATTTTGAATTTATTATAATTTTCTATTTAGTCCTTATTTAAATTTTTATCAAATTAATCACTTAAAATCATCAAAAAATATTCATAAAATCATTTACCATTCACATCATACATGAACATAACACATACATCACTTAGAACATAGAAAATAATTATACACACTTAATTCTTACAATTTCAAATAAAATTATACATCCAAATAAACATAGCATAATAATCGGAACAACTTACCCAAGCTTTCTCCCATCCATATTCATCTTCAAGGCTCCATGGTTAGTTTAATATGAAAGGACACTCTTGAATTAGAATTGGGTGTGATATCTCGATTTAATTTCAAAAAATTTTAGGTTAAAAATATGCTTGAATAAGAAATGTACCAAATTAAAATAAATGGAAAACTTTTTTTTTTCTCTCCCTTTCTCCTTGCACCCCACGTTGGTTTTTTTTAGAAGATAATAATTTCTCTTCATATCTCTAGATTTTTATTTATTTTCTTTATTTAACATTTAATTAATTAATTATGTCAATGATTCACATTTAATCACATGATTTTAATCCAATAGCTTTAATTTATCTCATCAGAATATCTATTTTATAATTTTAAATTCAAAAATAATATTTAATGAAAATGACCACATTACCCTTTAAAATATATTTTGTCATGTTTAGGGCATAAGGGTAAAATAGTCAAACCCTTTTCCATAACTCATTTCTTTGACACATGGCATACTTAACAAATATACTTTTCACACCTTTTCAATTTAGTCCATAACTAAGTTTTCCAACTCCACCTATCAATTCATATCCATGCCACATTCATAAAAAAAATTCTTAAATTTTTTCTCCTTTTCTAAAATAGTAAATTTGCACTTTTAGTCCATGTTTTACAAATTTTCAATTTAACCTTTGCTAAAATTTCACTATTCATACTTTCTTTTCCAATGTCAAATTTTGACTTTACTATCATTATTCAATTGACAAATTCTTACTTTTTGAGAAATTTGCTATTTATCTTTCAAAATACTACTATTAATAACATTGAGATTTTTGAGGTGTTGCATTTTCTATTTTAAAAAATTAATTAAATACTAATGTGTGATCAAGGGCGAAGTCAAAAAAAATTTTTAGGAGAGGTGAAATTAAATTTTAACTTATACGCTAGTAAAAATTCAATTTTATCATTTTAATAATCTATATCTTTATAATTTTTAAAAGATTAAATAAAAAAATTTTTAAGGAGAAAGTGCAATTTTACCTTTCCTAATTTAAAATTTTTAAAATTTTAAAGGACCTTAATGAAAAATTTTCCATTTTAATTTTTTTTTTATTTTTAAGGGGTTGAGGCCCCTGCCAGCCCCTTAGCTATGCCAAAGTTAACAAATGTTAATTTTTTTTCATTCATTTTGGGATGATTTGACCAAAAATGTAAGTTTAAGAGTTAAAAGAGACGAAAAATTAAATGAAGGTCTAAAGTGACACTTTTTCAAAATTGAAGTGATAAAAAAATCATTATACCTTATTAATTCAATGTTTTTTTTAATATACTGGTGTGGTTACATTATAGTATCTATTCATACTTGTTTAACCCTTTGACAACGCGCGCACACACCTTGCATACACAAGTGCTCAAACTCAAGTCTCCTAGGATGAACATCATTCTCTTTTCCACTGGAATCACTCGTTGGGTTCAATTCAATGTGTTTTTTTAACAATCTCGTTATAAGTTTTGATCAACTGCTCTTTTTAACACAATACTTAAAACTACCTATAGCTCTCTCCAACCCATATATAAGAGGATAATACGTTTCAACACACTTGAACCTACATTCTTCTGCATTGACAACAATACACATACTAATTGAACTAAAACTCAATCTCCATTAATTCAATGTGTTTGAATTGCCATTGAAAATTTTTTAATCTCCATATTATTTATACTTATCAGCTACTACTCATCAATTTAAAAACATTTAAATACTTGATATAATGATTGATTTTTAAAGGAAAAAAAATCATATATAGTTAAATGCATCATATAAAAGCGGCAAAAACTTGAACCATTTGTTAAAATATTAAAGTCTACGCTTAGGAAATTTTCCTTTTTTGGTAAAACTTTGAGTTTTAAATATTATATAAAAAATACATATGATATGAAGTAGTTTAAAATATTCCATAGTTCTTGTATTATTCACAAATATAAAATTTAGTCCTTATACTTTTATTTTTAGGAATTTAATTTTTTTATTTTTTAGATTTCAAAATTTATATTCAACTGTTAATACTGATGACATTTTTCTTTTTGTTAAAATTAGTTGGTGCGATACTTTGAAATAAAAAATAATACGTATTTGGTAGTAATATAACTAAAAAAATAATGTTGTAAAATTGAACAAAATAATTTTGATAATGTTATCGGTTGAACTTAAATTTTGAAATTTAAAAAATAGAAAAATTAAATTTTAAATTTATTAAGAGAACAAAAACTTATGTGATATTTTAACAAGTGAAATATTATAAATACCCATAATAAATAACATAAATGCTAAATTAATACTAGTAGTAAATTCAGAGAATGATATATACACAAAATTTAAATGGTTTTAAAATAAATTTACAAAATACATAGCCCCAAGTGTCAAGAACATGAATTTATTAGATTCATAAAATTACGTTAAAGGAATTGAGAAAAGGAAAATCCTCGTGCCTTGTATAATCAACAAGTTATGTCTGCTTGATGTACGACCCTTAAATCTTTGTTAGCAAGAAATAATGAAGAAATTCACCTTAAAACCCCTCATTATAATTCTTTGCATGTAAACCAGCTTTCTGGCACAACAAAGGAAAAAAAAGATCAAATGCCTTGTATTTAAGCCTGAAGCCATTGATAAGTTGCTTCAAGCTGGCTTTTATGAGGTGAATTTTTTCATTTTTTGGGATGATACCCAGATTTTATTATCAATAATAAATTTGCTTCTTTTTTTTTTTTGGTTATTGCAGAGAATTGAGAAAGCTGAGGATGGGTTTTAGTGAGGCAAGGTTTGAAGAGGCGGAGTGTGGAGAAATGAAGGAAAAACCCTACAGCAATAAGATGAGGTTGAAGTATATAAGCATGGTTAAGGCTGAAAAGCTGAAGAGCTTAATCCTTGCTCGGATCCGAGTGGCTCGACTTAACTTGTGGGTGACCAGAGCTCTAAGCATGCTCCTGCTTTTGGGTATAACCATGCAGTTGAAATCACTGGGAGAAACAGTTTCTTCATCAAGGACCCCTACTTCCACCTTTTCTTATCCTCTTCCCCCTGAAAGTACGTATAAACCTCCTTAACATATACATATATTATGTATAAATTATATGATATCCACATGCTTGTCAAATGACTCAAATTTTCAGGGGTGTATGAGAACAATGGTTATCTGATGGTATCTTCAAATGGAGGATTGAATCAGATGCGATCTGGTGTAAGTAATTTGCTTCTTCTTGTTTTGATTTTCATTGATATATAATGAACTTATTGGTTTGCTCTTGTAGATCTGTGATATGGTAACAGTTGCCAGATTCTTGAATGTGACCCTCATAGTCCCTGAATTAGATAATACATCGTTTTGGAATGACTACAGGTATGTACGCATAGCTATGTATGTAATTGATTGAATCGATTAAATCCCATTTGTGATGAAGAAAATGGATTTTGCAGTCAGTTTGCAGATATATTTGATGTAGAATACTTCATTGCATCACTGAGAGACGAAGTTCGGATATTGAAAGAGCTGCCACCACAGCAAAAGGAGAAGGTGACTGAATCTCTCTTCTCGATGCCACCTATCAGCTGGTCTAACATGACTTATTACTATAATGTGGTACGCTTCCTTGTACATACACACATATATAATTGTTATAATGTTACGATCATAATGTTTTAATTATGGGCAGATTCTTCCACGAATTCAAACGAATGAAGTGGTGCATTTCCAGAAAACGGATGCAAGGCTTGCTAATAATGGACTTCCGGTGGAAGTCCAAAAGCTGCGTTGCCGAGTAAACTATGAGGCACTGAGGTTTGCACCTCCCATTCAAGCATTGGCCGAGAAGATTGTAAGGATTCTAAATGACAAAGGTCCTTTCCTAGTTCTTCATCTCAGATACGAAATGGATATGATTGCTTTCTCTGGTTGTAATGAAGGTTGCAATGAACAAGAGATTGACGAGTTAACCAAAATGAGGTAACATTAACAATATTATACCAAAAATAACTATGTATTGCTTCAATCATTTAATCACATGATAATGCAATATCAGATATGCATATCCATGGTGGAAAGAAAAAGTAATTGATTCGGAGCAGAAAAGGCTAGCAGGTTTATGCCCTTTAACTCCTGAAGAAACAGCACTAACGTTACAGGCATTGGGTATCGATCACAATATCCAAGTTTATATAGCTGCTGGTGATATATATGGAGGGGAAAGGAGATTGGCAACTCTTAGAGCAGCTTATCCCAATTTGGTTAGTAGTATATTATAGCTTATCCACCTGATTCATGCATTGCTTTTCATCCTATTCATAAGTTGGGTCTGGCATGGCATTTTTGGCTAACAGGTGAAGAAGGAAACACTACTACCATCTTCAGAGCTTGATACTTTCAGGAACCATTCGAACCAGATGGCAGCATTGGATTATTATGTGGCAGTGCAAAGTGAAATTTTCGTTCCAACAAATGGAGGCAATATGGCCAAAGTGGTCGAAGGCCATAGACGGTATATATATATATATATTCTTTTACCAATTTATCTTCATTTCAAGTCATCAATTTAACATGGATTAATGGTGTTTCATTTGTGATCCTATTCAGATACCTAGGGTTCAAGAAAACAATTCTGTTGGACCGAAAGGCAGTAGTGGATTTAGTGGATCTGTATAGAGCTGGATCAATAAGCTGGGATGAATTCTCATCAGAAATGAAAGAAGCTCATGCAGATCGAATGGGGAATCCTGCAAAAAGATTGGTGATCCCTGGTAAGCCTAAGGAAGAAGATTACTTTTATACAAATCCAGAAGAATGTTTGGCAAGTTTTGATGAACCACAACTATCTAATGATGATCATCAACAAGAAGCTGATGCCAATGCTGATGCTGATACTGATACTGAAGCTGAACCATGATTATATATATGTCGGAAAATTATTTGTTTAATTTTCAGTGGAGTTTCTAAACTCTAAAAGCAGAGGGTGGCACATATTGTTAAGGTGCAGTAAACAAAATAAAGAAGTTTAGTGTTAAAAAAATTAGGATACGTGTGACCTCCGCTTCACGTGCGAATGTCTAGATTGAAAATATTGCAGCAAAAAGATATAGATTAAAGTAGTTGTGGTCGTAAATATACAGGTCAAATTGTAATATAGTAAAGTATTACAACGAAACATTTCGAAAAATATTCCGAGAATTGTACTCAAGGGGAGGTTGAATTAAATTAAAGTTAATTCTCTGCACTAATAGGACTAAATAGTAATAACCTAAATTTATAGTACGAAAAACCAAATTAAAATTAATTAATCGAAATAACATAAATTAACTAAAATTAAAGAAATCAAATTAACAATCAAAATTAATCCGATTAACTAAGCAAAAAATTAACTCACTTAAGTGTTCCTAATTAACTTCAGAACTCGAGTTTTATCGAGTTAGCTATTAATTAACTAGTTATTACCTTTCGACCTCTAACTAATTAACTAACCAACTAATTCACGCTTGTCTTTCGATCTCACTTTTTTGACCGGGATAAATTACGATTTACTTGGTAAACTTATCTTTCGATCTCGTTTATCCTAAATTACTTTCTAGGGTCGTCAATCCTAGGCTTTACACACACAATTTAAACCAACTAACTTAGACTCAAACCCTAATTCCTTCGTTAATTATTCTCACATTCGATTGTTAATCTCCCTAAATAAATTAGCTACACATGGATCTAGATGCAATTATCCCTAAGTTCATATTCAAGATACGAAGCAAAAAAATTAAATAGAATAAGAGAATGGATCCGTTTCGATGTCGATTTGCGTGCGAAAATTGGATTTCCTTTGATAGTCGTGAAGACAAGTCTACATTGCAATAGAAAACCAAAAAAGAAATTAAAAACTACTTAATTAAAGGTTTGGATTGAAATCGAATCCAAGTTAAACAAAAAAAAAAAAAATTCTAGTTTATAACACAGAAAGACTAAATTGAAAATAAAATAAAAACTAGAATAAAAACCCTAAACTAAATTAAGTGGAAGCCTCCTAAAGTGAGGCTAAACACACCTGTTTATAGCAAAAAATTTTGACCTATTTAGATTAATTATAACCCTAAAAACTAATAAATGTTTATTGTGCGGACAAAAAACCCATGACTTAATTATTCAAGTTCGTCACCGGTGTCGCGACACACAGGACCAGTGTTTGATGAATCAGGCAAAATTTTTATTTCCAAACATGTAGTGTTTGATGAAACGTGTTTTCCTTATGATTCAAAACAGGTTCCAATTTCTCAGCAGTCACATTGTGATCGAGGATCGTCCACTCCACAAGCATCTATTCCTATTGTTATTTTGGAAAGCTCAACTGTGACTAAAACAGTTCCTTCTTTATTTGTTTGCGCTGCTTCTTCATCATCACCTACAGACGATGAGCCTCATATGGAACTTCGGGTATCTTCTACTGAGTCTGCTCCCTGGGAACTTGCTGCATCATCGGCTGGTGGACCTGAGATTGGTGTTGTGGATCCTGATAGAGACATGAGGGTTCCTTTTGAAGTTGAGCAGGTTGGAACTACTTTGTCTAATTCTCCTCCCATATCCAATGTTTATCCCATGATCATTCGATCCAAACATGGTATTTTCAAACTGAAAGCCTTCTCAATTGGGTTGTTTGATCAGGAACCACAGACTATTGAGGAAGCCTTTGCTAGTCCTGAATAGACTAAGGCTGCCCAACAAGAGTATGATGCTCTTTTAAAGAACAAAACCTGGGAGCTAGTTTCGTTACCTTCTCATCGAAGAATAGTTGGGTGTAAGTAGGTCTTCAAGCTTAAGAAAAATGTTGATGGCACCATTGCTAGATACAAGGGTAGATTGGTGGTCAAAGGGTATCTTCAAGAAGCTGGAGTTGATTTTCATGAAATGTTTCGCCCTGTGGTCAAGCCTACTATTATCAGGGTTATACTCACTCTTGCTATCACCTATGGATGGCAACTTAGACAAGTTGATATCAACAACGCTTTTCTAAATGGAGATTCGTGAGGAAATTTATATGAGTCAACCTCTCGGTTTTAAGGTTCATCGTGATAGTCAACCCTTTGTTTGCAAGCTAAAGAAGGCTCTATATGGCCTTAAACAGACCCCTAGAGCTTGGTTTCACAATCTTAAAGAGTATCTAGAGATCACTGACTTTGTTCCCTCCAAATATGATGCTTCATTGTTCATCAATATGTGCTCGTCTATGTGGATGACATCATAATCACTGGAAATCAGTCAGCCGAAGTGGATAATTTTGTTAAGTCCCTAGATTAGCAGTTCTCATTGAAAGATTTAGGGAAGCTACATTACTTCATTGGCATTGAGGTTTCCTACAGCTCAAATGGTTTATTTTGAAACCAGAGGAAGTATGTTAAAGACTTGCTAACAAAGAATAACATGGAGTGTTCAAAGGCCTCTCCTACTTCTATGGTTACTACGTGCAATTTGCCAGCTCACTGTGGGAGTCCAATTGAGAATGAATTGGATTATTGAAGCATTGTTGGTGCTCTTCAATATATTGTCATTACTCGGCCTAATATTGCCTTTGCTATTAAAAAAGTCTGTCAGTTTATGCGTAAGTCATTGGACCAGCATTTCAAGGTTGTTAAAAGGATTTTGAGATATTTGCAAGGCACTCTTGACTATGGCATAACTTTTAAGGTTACACCTCGTGTCTCTCTGGTAGGCTATTCTGATGCTAATTGGGGTACAGATTTGGATGGCAGGCGATCCATGACTGGGTTCTATGTGTTTTTAGGGGGTAATCTAGTAGCATGGGGTTTCAAGAAACAACAAGTGGTTTCTCCTTCAACTGCAGAAGCTGAGTTTCAGGGCTTAGCTCAGGTTACAACTGAGATCATTTGGCTTGAGTCTTTACTTGTTGAATTACATGTTTCCCTTCTTAGAAAGTCTACTATTTGGTGTGATAGCTCAGGAGCAGTTGCAGTTTCTGTGAATCCTGTACAACATTTTAAGTCCAAGCATGTCGAACTTGACTTATTCTTTGTCAAGGAGAATGTTACAGTTGGCAAACTGGTCGTTGGCCATGTTCCAAGACAAGACCAAGTGGCTGACATTCTCACCAAGCCCTTGTCTACAACATTTTTTTGTAAGTTCAGATATGATCTGAGTGTTGTTAGTAAATTTGAACAGCAAAGTCACCAAGTTGAACACTTGTCTTGTTAAGAAAGCTTGATGATGGGTGAAAGTTAAGGAACTGTTGACAGTTAGTTTGTTAGTAGCAGTTAAGTCAGTTAATAGCATGATTTGTATGCTATTGTGATGTATAAATACAGCAGTACTCTGGGAACTAAATAAGATGATTTTCAGTTTTTCTTCTTGATAAATTTCTTGGTGTTGTTTTGCTACTTGAACAGACTTAATTGATTTTTTTACATTTTTTAAGGGCTTTTCTACATGCCTTAAAAAATAAAAAAATTTAAAAAAAAATCATGCTAATTTTTAAAATTACTTGTAGAATAAAAAAATTATATTACCGGTATAGTAAATATTAACCCTATATAATTTATGCAATTTATAACACAAAATAATAGTTATATATAATGGTATAATGTAAACATTTAAAAAATGTTAAAGTTAGTAATACATAAATTGTAATAAATGGAAAATTTATAATTATTAAATTTGAAATTAAAAAAATATAATATATTTTAAAATGTACCATTCATATATAATTCGCAATTACAGAAATGGAAAATAGGTTAACGATGAAAACATAATTCATGCATATGGGCTTCTTTTCTTAAATCATACAACAAACAATTAAGTCAACAGTAAATGAGTTGATAGTGCTATAAAGAATAAATTATTAGGGTGAGTAAAATTTGATTTGATTTAAAAAATTTGAAAATAAATTCGAATTAATTTTTTTTTTTCAAATTTTAAGTTCGAATCGAGTTGAGTTTTCGAATTTGAATAACTCAAATAATTCGAATATTAAACTATAATATTTTACATTTTTATCTCAAACCCCAAATTTATTATTTTCCCCCTAAACTTTTACTTCTCACCCTTTACCCCTAAATCAAAAATCAAAATCATCCAAAAAAATATCTAAACCTAAATAGTAATAATTTTATTTATATCTACTATTTATATTATTAAATTAAATTTCACATTTTACACTATTTATATTATTGAATTGTTTAATCATATCGAATCTTTATAAATTTCTGTTAAAAATAAAGTATTGATGATGGCAAAAAATATTTGTGTTAAAATTTTATGTTGGTGTCAATTTCACATTTTATCTTTAAAATAGCTTTTATTAAAAATAATATTTTTACTTTTAATATATTTTTTAATTACAAAATACATAGTGACAAGAATCAGAAGACAATTGAAGCAACTAAGCAAGCAAAGAAGCTAATTCGTATATAAAAGATTAATAAATAAATTACGAGGTGATGAAAGTTAATAACAAATTTGATTACGGTAGGTAATAGTGGTTACAAGGAACCAAAGTTATTTTTTAAAAATTTAATTCGAACAAATATATTCGATTCGAATTTCATCTCACTTGATTCGATTCGAGAAAATTTCAAATCGAAATAGGATGATAAAATAGGATTCATCAACTCGATTAATTCGAAATTTTTTCATTCGATTCGATCGAACACTCATCCCTACAAATTATAGATTCAAAGCATGTAATATTTGTTTAAAAACAGCAATCACAATCAATATCAAATAATTAATCTTCAACATGACAGTCATTTTATTGACTAATTTTATTTAATCGAATTACGGTTGCTTGAATAACTTGATAATATCAGCATTTAATTTCAAGGTTATTAATTAATCATATACCATCACAACTATTAATTCCTATTTGCAATAATAAATCTAATAAATACAGAAATTAGTATTGAAATTGAAAGCAGAATTATTTTACTCGTGTTTTGGGTGATGAGTTCAATGCTTTTCAACTTCCATGACAATCAGAGTATAGTAATAATAATGCCAATCCTTCATATTCAATATAATTTCTCCTGGACAATGACTGCAAGATAACGTGCTGATATATGGTACAAGCAAACGGTTTCCAAATTTCAAGGATGTGTTTCTCTAACATGCCACTGCTGGAGGCTCCTGAAAACTGGCTTTGTCCCTGATCCCATATCGGTTAAACCAGGTGGTGGTTCCATTTACTTGGATATGGTTGGTGACAGAGATGGAGGACCGGAAGCAAGGTTTTGAAGAAGAGAACGCATTGGTTGAATGTAGTTCCATTGGTGATATAAGAGCCGAAAAGTTAAAGATTCGAGTGAATAAAGCTATCAAACTGGTTAAAATAAAGATGTCGGTGGTGTCGAAGTCACCTGGATGTGATCGATTCAGGTTATGGATGGTTGGGATCACAACGACGATGCTTTTTCTCTGGGTTTGCTCATCGCAATCGGGAGACGATATAGGCTCGATTACAGCCAAATTTGAAGCGCCACCCTATTTTCCACCCCCGAGTAAGTTGTCATTTTAGATGGTTGATTTTAAGGCATATCTGGGTGGGTTATCATTTGGCATCAATGTTTTACAGGAGATTATAAGAACCAAGGTTACTTGATGGTTTCCTGCAATGGCGGATTGAATCAAATGAGAGCCGGTGTAAGCCTCTGATTGCTTTCATTCTTGTTGCCATTTGTTTGCATAAAATAATGGTGGTATTTGTAAACAGATCTGTGACATGGTTGCCATAGCTAGATTCTTGAATCTCACGCTCGTGGTTCCTAAATTGGACAAAACTTCATTTTGGCACGACAGCAGGTCGGTTCTTTCCTCACTAATTTACTTTAAGTTTGCAAAATTTATACGGGAATTGAATTGTGAATGTGGCAGTGAATTCAAAGACATATGGGATGTGGATTACTTCATCAAATCACTGAGCAGTGAGGTACGAATAATCAAACATCTCCCACCAAAGCTGAGAAAAAAAGTTGAGACAGATGGACTCTATTCAATATTCCCGGCTAGCTGGTCTAACATGTCCTATTACTACAACACGGTGAGTTAACTCGTACCGCCGTTATAATACCAGAAAAAGTTAACCGGCGGTGGTAACGTCAAACGTATTGAATGATGCAGATTTTTCCTCGATTTGGAAAATATGGAGTGATTCATATTGGGAAAACTGATACTAGGCTTGGTAACAATGTGGCTGTGGAGGTTCAGAAAATGAGGTGCAGGGTTAACTATGAGGCACTAAGGTTCGCTCCTGCAATAGAAGAGATGGGGAAGAAGATTATAAGGATTTTGAGGGAGAAAGGCCCTTTCTTAGTATTACATCTGAGATATGAAATGGATATGTTGGCATTTTCTGGTTGTACCCAGGGTTGCAATCAAACCGAAGTTGACGAGCTTACCAAACTCAGGTCAAACAACTAACCTTTCTCATCATTTAAAACCGAAGAGAAATTATATTACAATATCCTAAAATTAAATATAAGTCCGACGCCACGTTTCTATTAGTTGGTGTTATATCAGTATTTTCATCTAAAAATCAGAAAGAAAAATCTAATCTGTCATTCCCTTATTGAAAAATGACATGGAATCATAATTTCATACAATATTTTCTCTTGAATCAAATCCAATTAAAATCCTGAAACTTGAGATGAAATTATGGATACGACATAAAATTATCGAAAATGTATAATATTATCATTTCATACCATCATTTCCCTCTTGCCTTTTATGTCACCTCATCAATAATGCTTAATCATTCTTTATCTTAAATACCCTATATTTCTCTTTAATTAATTAAAAATTAATCAACAGCATTAGCATTGACATTACTTTAAAATTTAGAGTTTAAGATCAAGTTAAAAGTTATTAACTATAAAAGAAAATAAATCGTGTATTTTTTTTTTTTTTAATTTAGGCTTGGTAAATAAATTTTCATAGCCTTTGTTTGATTAAACAATAGAAAGGAAAATAAAAAGATAAATTGATTGATTACGATTTTTCTCTATCATATCATTTTTATAAAATAATTTAGATATCTTGAGAGAAGACCAGATTTTTTTTTGAGAAGTTTTTGAAATGTCGTTTGTTTAAAGTTAAGAAATCGAATTTTATCTACCGACTTTGATAGACCTTGTCAAATTGGGTTGTGTGTGATGCACAGACCACCTATCAAGTGGACGGGTGCATTGCACACTTGATAGGATTTGAACCCTTACTTTTTATATGGCATTTAGCATCT
Source organism: Kokia cookei (assembly GCA_039519145.1). NCBI lineage: Eukaryota > Viridiplantae > Streptophyta > Magnoliopsida > Malvales > Malvaceae > Kokia > Kokia cookei. The sequence continues at coordinate 8,808,414 of CM076910.1, forward strand.
TTTTTGAAAGGAAATTAGACTCGTTTTTAAAAAAAAAAAAATTTGAAGTGCATCTTTCTCTATCCGGATTTTTTCTAGAAGTAATTTTTTAAAACTCCGTCAATTACGTTTTTAATTTTTTATACTTATTGTTTTTTACTGTAAATATGTATTACTCGTTTAATCATATGCTTGTAGAAACTAAATATTATATTAGTAGTATACCAGATAATTGCCTTAATTTTATATGTACCTTTTTTACTATAAATATGAATCACTCATTCAATCATGCTTGTGAAAACTAAAACGTTGTTAGTATGTAGATATGCTATTCCCTGGTGGAAGGAAAAAGAAAAAGATCCCAAGAATCAAAGAGAAGCAGGACTGTGCCCATTGACACCATTGGAGACAGCTCTTACACTCAGAGCATTCAATATTGATCCTACTATCCAAATCTATATAGCTGCTGGCAACGTATATGGAGGAAACAGGAGATTGGCTTCTCTTAAAGCATTCTATCCAAATTTGGTAACAAAACCCCAAAAGCTAGCTTATTAGACTAACAGTAACAATAATAAAATCTAAAAACAAAGCCTTGGTTGTTGTCTTGAAACACAGGTGAAGAAGGAAACACTGTTACCAGCATCAGAGTTGAAGCCATTGATGAACTATTCAAATCGAATGGCAGCATTGGACTATCTTGTTTCATTAGACAGTGACATATTCTTGCCTACCTATGCAGGCAACATGGCAAAAGTTGTGGAAGGCCATAGAAGGTACCTGGGGTACAAGATGACCATTAGTCTAGACAGATCGGTGTTGATTAGTTTGATAGATGGATACAAGAATGGAACGTTGAAATGGAATGAATTTTCGGAGTCGGTGAAGGCAGCTCATGCAAATCGAATGGGGAGTCCATCTCAAAGACTGCAGCTCCCAGGGAAACCCAAGTTGGAGGATTATTTCTACACCAACCCACAAGAATGTTTACCACAGCTGCCTGTAAGAAAACCTGTTACTGAATTGGGATGATTATATATCATCATGGCATCATTTCCTTGGTGCTAGAAATTGTGAAACTTATTCTTCCTTTGTCATAACCAAATTCCTTTTAACTTCTAATTTATAAAATATTTCCAAGGAGAGAGTCCCACAATTTTTAGATTTATTAATTGTAAATATGATATTAAAAAAACGAAAACAGTGTAATAAACATAATACAATATGTTTGTTACAGTTTCATAAAACACGTTTAATAATTTGTATAGTACAGTTGATTGGTATAAGCATTGTTATTCATGTAGAATGACGTGAGTTCGAGTATGCTAAATTACATCATTTTCTTATTTATGGTATTATTTGTTTTAGTGTGTTTTGCTTTAATCGCTTCTTAGGTTACGTTTGTTTCACCGAAAATAACTTTTGAAAATTAGATTTTTATTTTTTGGAAAAAGAAAATTAATACTTTTTGTGTTTGGATAATTCTACATAAAAAATTTTCATTATTTGACAAAAATTCCTAAAATTATTTTCTAAAAGTTGTTAGTGAAATAAACACAGCATAATATATTTTTTTACAAAATATTATAGTAAAATTTCCTTTTAACAATCGAAATTTATTTTATAATAAGATAATATTTGTAATAATTAACATCATATATAAATTTAATAATAAATAAGGTCTAATTAAAATTTAATTCAGATTACATATATTACATATATGAGAGTGCATATTGACAGATTAAAATTGGACGGGATAAATGAAGCTAAGCATGATTTAAACAAATACTCATATTTATATAATGAAAACATATATTTTGCACTAGATTAAAATATGTCATATGTCCCTATACTCTTTATAAATGTGGAATTTAGCCCCTATACTTTTAATTTTGGGAATTTAGTTCTTACAACATCATATTTTAAGTTACATGGCTACTAAGTGAGTATTTTTTTTATTTAAAAATGTCTCATCAACAAAATTAACAAAAAAAAATTAACAATGTTAATAGCTGGGCTTGAATTTTAAAATCTGAAAGTAGAGGAACTAAAATCTTAAAAATAAAAGTATAGGGACTAGATTATAAATTTATAAAAGTATATGGACTTATGAAATATTTTAACCTCTATTTTATAATTGTAATATATATTTATAAATATATAAATATTTTTCAAGAATATTATTAAAACTCTAAAATTATTATTTTTAAAATTTATTATTAGAAAATTTCCATATTAATTAATGTATTAAATTAATAAACCATTATTATTTTTAATATTTTTATCATACCAAAATTTTATTGTCTAACTATTAGCATATGCCGGAATAAAATATTTTAACCAAAATTTTAGAATTTGATCGGTGGTTGAACCGATCAGACCACTAATTTACCAGTTCAAACGACCAATCTAATTCAATTAAATAAAATATTTAAATATTAAAAAATATTTAAAATAATAATAAAAATTGATTCAACCGTCCAATTTTTAAATCAACCGATCTATGGTGTTCTCTATATAAATACCTTTATCGATTTTATTTAGATTATCAAAGTAATATTCAAATAAAACTCATAAATATATTAATTGATATACCCGAAAATAAAACCCAGCATAAAATCAATAAACTAAATTTTCAATCTATTCTTGGCCGAATTAAATACAAAACATTACACACATAAAATCGACTGGCTCTACCTTAATTGACCTCATTTTACTCAACAAATAAGATATTTTTTTCAAAGTACAGGATTATGTCACAGTCTATTCTCTCAAGATATCATCACATTTTTTTAGAGCCGAAAATGATCAAATTTAATAAAATTGCTGACTAAGCTTATCAACATTACACTGCAAAGAGACCACTTTGAAATTTAGCCTCTTTACACAACATGTGCTTCACTTTGTGCATCAACCAAATGATTTTTTTGACTCAATCAATTCCTGGGTAAATTGAATTGATCCATCCTACATCCTCCAGCATTTATACATAAATATAGTTTAATTATCATGTTATAAGAACTACTGTCTTTCTTTTTACTACCATATATGCCTCGATTTGATATATTGTATGAAGCCATTGGAGGAGGGGACTAAAGCTGAAAAAAATATGAAAACTGTAGCAGCCAAGCAGCAGCCTTCTTCATTGGCTTGTATTAAGTTCTGGGTTGTTGTAACCTTAATCATGCTACTTATTCTTTGGGTCTCTGCTATGCAGTTGGCAACCCTTGTTGATAAAATCATGGTGCTAAAATCTGCATTTTATTTCCCATATTAATTCCCACCTCAAAGTGAGTGCTAACTGTTCTTGATAATGTCTTGTCTCATTTGTGTTGTGTAATGATGGAAATGAAATTTGTTGTAATTTGGTGATTGCAGGGGTTTATAAAAACAATGGATATCTAATTGTTTCACCTAATGGAGGATTGAATCAGAAGAGACTTGGGGTGAGTAAACAAAAACATGTTTGAGATTCATAGTAGTATTCAGATTCTCCTTACATGCATGGTTTTTTGTTCTTCACAGGTTGCTGATATGGTTGCCATTGCAAGATATCTGAATGTCACACTAATTGTTCCTAAATTTGCTTATGGAACATACTGGAATGATACCAGGTAAAACCTTTCAATCTGTTGATGTGCTCACTCTTGCATCAACCTGTTCATCATTGTCCTGACATTTTTTTTTTAATTATGGCAGCAAATTTGAAGATATTTTTTATGTGAATCATTTCATTACACCTCTGAGAGACGAGGTTAAGATACTGAAAGAGTTACCTCCAGAACAGAAGAGAAAAGCAGAATCCAAACCACTTTATTATATGTTTCCAATGTATTTTGGTAGTTTAGAATATTATCTTCAAAGGGTTGGTTCCCATTTTCCCAACCTTTACACCAAGATTTCTTGTTTTTGACCCAACTTTATTCCAACAGCTTGTATTGATATAAATTTGTTTACAGATACTTCCTCGGATACAAAAGCATGAAATTTTGGTGTTTGCTCAGACTGATAGCAGGCTTGCCAATAATGGGTTGCCCATAGAGCTCCAACGGTTGCGGTGTCGTGTGAACTATGAAGCATTGAGGTTTACTCAACCGATCGAGGAAACCGGAAGAAAAATCGTTAACATCTTGAGAGAAAAGGGTCCTTTCTTGGCTCTTCATCTCAGGTACGAGAAGGATATATTGACATTCACCAGTTGCATACAAGGTTTAACGAAAGAAGAGTCTGAAGACGTAAAACAAATGAGGTGAGTAATCGTGTTCATTATGTTTGTGACTGCAGACATTTGATCTAACAATGTTTGTATTCAGATATTCCCAAGATGGATGGCGGCATAAACCGATTGCTTTAAATAAGAAACGCAAACATGGATCGTGCCCTTTAACTCCGGAGGAAACAGCTCTAGTATTACAAGCATTAGACATTGATAAGAACATCACAATTTACATTGCAGCTGGAGAAATATACAATAAAGAGAAGAGAATGGCAGATCTTGTAGCAGCTTATCCAAATCTGGTCAGTAATTCAAAAATCAATGGAAAACAAACATTTTTTTTACACTGAATTCTAAGCCAATTTATCGTGTTTCATTGCTTTTCCTTGATGCAAACAGGTTAGCAAACATACAATATTAAAACCAGAAGAGATTGAACCTTTCATGGAACATGCAGATCAGATGGCTGCAATGGATTATATTGTAGCAATAGAAAGTGATATTTTCATGCCTTCTTATATCGGGAACATGGCAATAGCTGTTGAAGACCATCGCCGGTATTCACTTATAACCCTTTCTTATGACTAAGAAGTTTGCCCGATTCCACCATGTCTTTACATATTGCAGAATGTTTCTTCATTTTCTACAGATACTTGGGATTTAAGCCAACAATTTCACTGGACAGAAAGCTTTTGTTCAGTCTAATTGAAGATTACAAGAATGGGACATTGTTGTGGGATGAGTTTTCTTTGTTAGTGAGGAAAATCCATGAAGATCGTACAGTAAAACCAGCAAAGAGAAAGGAGAATCCAGATCATCCCAGACAAGAAGATTCTTTCTATTCTAATCCTCACGAATGCTTGCCACTATTTGCTTCTACTATTTGTTCCATTAATATGCAACATCCTAAAGTAATCTTGTTGTGTTTACACATACACCATATTTCAGGACTTGAAAGATCAATCAAACAGTGCACTGTACCTTTTTTTGTTTTGATCCATTATGTAGGTATTTATATCAAAATTATGATACATCCATCATATTAAAGGTAAACGCCTTGACATCACCTTAACAGAATTCTAAGGAACCACCCGCATGAAAATACACATAATCTAAGGGGTACTACTCTTACAACAAATAATGATCGATACTTGGACCTCTAGAAAAGAACCAAAACTGCAGCATATACAATAACCAAACGAAACCAAGATGAAATGGGAAAGAAAGATCAGGTGGGATAACTGAGTTGAAATGAGCTTTTATGGAACCCAAGTGTTGGTCTTATTTCTTCAGTCGCTTTTGAGCATGATCAGAATCCTCTCCACTGCTCATATCTCTAAGATGGGTCATTGCCTGATGGGGGGAATTATGTGGTTCCTGTAAACATTATAGTAAACAATAAAAACCAGCACAAGTTTATACAAATCTATTATTGTATATTGACTAATTTCGTCCAGAAAGTTGTAGAAGCTTTAACAAAGAACATGAGACAATTATCGATAAACCCGAGAGAAGAACCAACCCAAAAAAGGACACCAAGATCTTTCTTTGTTTCAGTCGTACCTTAGCAGATAGCCCTCTACTTGCATGTTTTCCAAGATCAATCTGCACTGACATGTTGGCCTGTGACAAATCCAAACCCAAGCCTTGAAGTGCTTGTGCCAGAGCGCTCAATAAGCTGGTCAACATCAAAATCCATAAACATATTATCAGCTTATATTCAGCACCCTAAACCTAAATGGAATGTTGTTTAAGCTAGAAAAGTATTAGAACAGGTCTTAAATATATAAAATACAGTAGTGAAAGAAGATATACCCACCCTTGAGAGTAGACACTAGAGATGCTAATTGTTCCTCCTTCAATAGTATGATCCTCCTGTCGATTGATCAGTATATCATTGCCGACAAGACACTCGGTTGACTGAGTCTCAGAGACTGGTCTCTGAAGGGGATGCACAAGAACATTCTCACCTTGGATGGGCAGCTGGGTTCCATTGTTTGCCAACTCAGTTTGGCAATCCATAGTTTTGGATGTAACATATCTGATTGGATCAGTTTCTACAGCATTCGGCACACTTGTGATCACTGTGGGGTTAATATTGGTGTTATTCTCATCAAACTTCCGAGCAAATGTTGCCCCAGGGCCAGAACCATTTTTAATAGCTTGTGGGTGACCAACAAGACTCTGAACATGCCAGTGACTATTTCTCTATTACCGCAAGGAAAAAGGAAGTCATTATTCAGAGTTTTAATACCTCAAATAAGAAGGCACCATATCCAGAGGCATTGCTCAAGAGAAACTACATTATTAATACAAGAAATTAACACCTCGAAAGTAAGCAATATAAAGCACCGAAAAACAGCGGCCATTATGAGCAGATAGGTTTACGCATTAAATTATTGAAATAATTAATATAAAATAAAAAAGCCAGTAATATACAACAAATAAATTGAGTATGTTATCTCATTACTGCAACAAAAAGTTGAAGCAATAATTAAAACATTGCTTAAGAAATTTGTTGCTTCTGAAACTGAATTTCCCATCGGAAGTAAAAAGAAAGGTATAGATACCTAATAGCTTAATGAAGAGGTTAAACATGTATATAATACAAAAATGTCTAATGTAGATACCCAATAGCCTAATGAAACTACAAATTAACCACTCCAACCAAAAACAAAAACATACTATTTAAACCTCAAGATAGAAAACGTACTATTCAAACATACCCATGCCATTAGTTTTGCCGGCTCAGAACTCCATCCCAGGTATGAATCCTCATATTTTTGAACCTTCTCCTGTAAATTTTGAACATACTCTATCACCTACAAAAGAACACCATTCAAGTCCATAAAATTTTATGCAGAATTTTCTCAAAAGGTAAACAACTAGATAAAATAACATAGTATGGTTTTTTCTTATTTCCACATTCATGGCATACCTCTAGCAGGAACGAAGCCGTATCTCTCTTTTGATCAGTGTTTGGTATTAAATCTCTCAATCTTTGAAACCTAAAAGCATCAGAGAACTATTATTGTTCACAGCATCGTAAATTCACAATCACAACCTCTGTTGAATCCATAGAACATCAATAGTAATTCCATAGCATTTAACTCAGTGCTAGCAAAGGACCAATAACAGCTTAATTTAAGGAGCCATTTCAGGTTAAACACTTTATAAACTAAACAATTCTTTTAAACTAATTCATATGCACCTCCAGTTCCTAATGCAATTGAATAGCTTAACACATCAACAATCTACTTCCTTATCAATCATCAATATTCCCACAACAAAATTAAACCTAAGCTGACAAAGTTCAAAACTTTCTTAGACTCAACCTACCCCAACCCATTATAATCAATGGTTTATGCAATTACCAGAAATTTAACTTGATAAACATACAGAACTATTAAGAAAAGAAAAATAGATACCTTTCATTAATCTTACTCCTCCGCCTCTGCTCCGTGACAGAGTGTTTTGAACGTATAGCGTTAGCCTTATCACTGTTTTTCCCATCTGCTTCCACACCCCCAGAATGTATATAAAACAAACCCGGAACAGGAACCCAAAAAAAGAACCCAGAATTCCAAATACAACAATAGTAAAAGAAGAATACCCTTTTCAAGAAACAATCAGGCAGAAATATACAAAGAAAGAAGAAAGGGGAAAAGGGAGATTTGGATGTGAAGAGTGGGATCCAATCTAATAATATACCTTTGTTGGTGATGCTGTTGTTGTTGGGGTTGAAAGACATAGTTTGATTTGAAGAAAAGCCTCCTTTTTTGGAACCAAATTCTTCTTCCTCGTACTCTTCGTCCTCTTGACTTCCCTTTCCCGTTCTCATTTCTTTTTCCTCCTCCAGATATGACAAATAATATATATATATATACACTATAAAGAAGGTAAAGATAGTGAAAAGAAAAAAGACAAACTGCTGGAATTAATAGATAAAAGGAAGGGAAAAAAGTGAAGGAATTTGGAAAGAAAATGAGATTCGAAGAACAAAATTAATGGAACTCTTCGTTGGTTGGTTCCCAGGGACAACAGCAGTGTGTGTGCTAACACTAGTTTCTATCTCGCCCACAAATCACGTAATTTTCCACTAATTACTTACAATTTATATAATTAATACAAACGATCACCTATTTGTGAGTATGATGTTGCACATTAATTTTGCCACCTAATTTCCACGTGGATTACCAAGTAGCAGTCACCAAACCTTTTCTCTCTCTTCTTTTTTTTCTTTCTTTTCCTGTTTTTCTTATGTTTTTATTTCCTTTTCTTTATTCAATTATTTCTTTTTGGGATAATGTTATATTTGGTACATGTGCTTTCATAAAATGCCAATGTGGTACATGTACTTTGAAAATGTTGCTTAATTAGTTTTTGGTACATGGATTAAATCATAAAAATTAGACTAAATTGAATAGAGTTCAAAACTTATAATTGACGCCTCTAGGGAATACAAAGATAGGTGAGATCGAGGGGAAATCCTATTAAACACCAATTTGGTTGTCTAGAGTTAGTTTGGTGAGGTCGAGAGGTAAACCGGACTAAGTCGTCTAATTTGGTAAAATAGTGATCAAGAGATAAAATTGAGCCAATTAAAAGTTTAAGCTTTTTAAATCCCTAATCCAAAGACTAATCAATGACATGGAAGTCAACCAATTGCTTTTTTTTTATTGAATTGTTAATTGCTTAATTTTTATTGTTTTACGATTTGTTTCTTTTTAGTGTTAGGTAGGCAATTAATGTGATTTAACCTCGATTATGAATTGCCCTAATATAGCACTTAGTGAGTAGTTAACTAGATTTCTTGGTTGCATGCTTATTGCTTAGAAATCACTTTATCCCTAAATTATTTTGGAATCTATCCTTAAAATACTCAAGTATTTTATTGTAATATTACAAATATTACAATTCGACTATCACACTTGCAATATACTTCTAACATTTTTTTTATATTATGTTTTCGTTTGTTTACTCATTTAGAAATTACTTAAAAAAAAAAACTACAATAATACTAAGTTAGCGGGAGTCAAATTATCCTCTTGACTAAAGTCAAACCTTCAATCCAAGTTTTGAATTTTATGTCGACGTTGATATATAATTTAGAAATAAAATATTAATTTAATTACATTTTTATTTAAAAAATTGGAGATAGAAGAGTGAGAGATAAATAAAAAAAACGTGAGGAGCAGAGGAGTAGAAACGCCCACAGGAAATTATATTTAATATTCTCTGTCTGATGATATTATATTTACTTTAAAAAATATTTATTTTCCATTTGTCTGTCTGCTTTCAGGGACGAATCTGTCTGACCCTGACGTGGCTTCGTATCATTGGATAGACTTTGTCGGATTTTCGATTGTCTACCGTGCAAAGCACCTGGACATTAATCTAAAATCATTTATATATACAGAGATCTGTATTACAAGGTTTTGAACACAAACATTTGGTCAAAGAATAAATTTTGATTTTTGATCATAAACCAACACAAATAACAAAAAAAAAATGTGAATTTCTTTATCATTCTAACCTTAACTTACTTAAGCTTGTTTTGCACAAAACTAATGAACTACTATTATATATGAGTGAGTTGTATTTCTATATTAATAATATATAATTTCATACACTATCAATAAAGCAGATTATAATATCACCAAAAATAAATTTAAATGGATAATTTTTTGATGATAAATCTTTGATTCATTAATAAAATATTATATATAAAATTAGTCCATTAAATATAAATTCTGATCATTTTTTTATATATTTTGAACATATACACGTAAATAATATAGAAGTGTATATTATTATTTGTTTTTTTACAACACTAAAATATGCCTGCATATAATTTAGAGGGGACAAATGAATTTTGTTATACCCCTATTCGAATTAGATACGTGGCACTCTTAGAAGGCATCAAGTAGATGCCTAAAGGAAACTTTTCACCTTCTATCTTTTAGGTTATCTTTGATTGTTCAGCCTTATGAATTAATCTCTTGTCATGAAACCATCCACTAATAAAAGAAACATCCCCTTTCATTAGACTCTCTATTATCATGTTCAAGTCACATGCTTTTTAGTTTGAACACACCTTTAAAAGTGTGAACACTCTCATTAGGGATCATTGGAGATAACTTGAAGCATAATAACCTCATACTCTCCCAAAAAGAATAACAAGATGGACCCTATCATGCACGTCCCTCAAGTGCTCCATGATGATAACCACCTTGCCATGCCACCACTGCCAGACAAGAGGACCCCCTATAAATATCCTCTAGATCGAAGGATAAAGGATCTTTTTCCTCAGTGGCAACTTTGAGCACTTACTCCTTGCAAATCAACCTTCCTAGCCCTCGCAGCAATCTACCTCCTCCTTTTACCTTTCTTCGGCTCTATGGCAGTTTAGGTGAACTGGCCTCCTTTGCTCCACTACCCACTCTTTCTTATCTCCTTCCTTATTGAAACTCTTGTATCAGCAAATCTATATGAGAATAAAATGAAAAGGAGTGAAAAGTTTTATGAGATTATGTTGGTTTACTCCCATTAAAATAACAACTCATTACATAGAAAAAAACTGTGGACCTTCATCAATCACATCGAGCACACATAAAAATCTTCTAATAAAGCAATGCAATTTTCAATTACATCTAAATACACATGCTGAGAACTCTCTATAATTTCATTGGCAACTCTCCTTAAAAACTTTTTTCAAACAATTACTTTATTGAAATACCTTCAAAACCTCCAAATACCTATTATTTTTATACAATATCTATTTTCATTCATAATCTCTCTTCAGCTATTAAATAAGCTGGACATTTAAGTTGGCATTTAAGATCCATTTGGACTGTCACGTAAGATTACCATTAGGGAAGTAACGAAGCTTAACAACAGACTGATTACCCCGTAACAAAACGATAACGTAAGTGACTAAAGCGTAACATTTTAAATATAAATAACTAAAATATAATATGAAATAAACAAAAAGTGACCATTTTTATAGTTTACCCTATATTATTTACAAACAAATGAGATATTATGATCATCCATCTCAATTTTCATGTTAATTACTTTTCTATTCAAGAGTAATGGATTTATTCATTAATTTATACATAATATTTTATGGCTCAAAATTTATGACTTTGCATCACCCCATTTAATGTGTGCGGATAGACACAATTCCATTATTGAAGAAGAATGCAATTATTAAGAAAATTGATTTTAATATGAAAATAAGGCCCTCGAGAGGCTTAAAAAAATTAATAATGACTCTTTATTCCCCAAAATCTTATTTAAGTAAAGATATTAACTATATATAACTTAATATTTATAAATATTATTAATTTTTGTAACAATAAATGTTTATATTTTAAAAATGATTAATACTCAACTTGGTCTCCAATTTTATCTGTTTTCTCATTTCGATATCTAAACTTTGTTTCGCCTCAATCGTACTTAAACTATGTTTCTTATCCAACTTGGTCCACAATGTTAAAAAAAATGAAAACTGTCACGTAGTACTATTAGAACACACCATATTACCTTTTTTTTTATTTTTAATATTATATATTATATTGATTAAAAATATAAAAAAAAATATATAATATGTATTTAATTCAAAATATTTTAAAAAGTTTAATTTTTATAAAATTAAAAATATATAAATATAAAATTTAAAAAGTCAAACTAGTATATAAAAATTGAAAAATTTTATAATTTTTTTAAAATTTTTAAAATTTAGACAACTTCAAAAAAAAAAAACTTAAAATTCCAAAAATATATATTCTAGAAAATTTATAATATATTTTTATATTTTTTCAATAACTCTAAATTCTAAAAACTTTAAACAATATATCTAAATTTCAAAAATCAACAAAGTTCATATATATATATATATATATATATATATATATATATATATATTAAATTGGTTTTTTTAAAAGAAAAGGGAATTTGAAATTTTGAAAAAGTTTAACATTAAAAGTTGAAAAATTGAAAAAAAATGTAAATATTTTTTTATAAATTAATAATTTTTTAAAATTGCAAAGAATATATTTTTAAAAAAATTATATTCATGAAAAATATTTAAAATTCAAAGTCAACATTGATCAACAGTCGATCAACCTCCAGTCGATGGTGGGTCAAAGTCAAAAATATTGTAATCTTTAATTTTTTATTTTTTATTTAAATTTAATATTTTTATTTTAAATAAATTTAATTGTCACGTAACACATTCTAATCGATTAGATATGACATAAGATACATTTCAATTAGCGTCACATGTCAATAATTTTTTTAACGTCATTATAAAAAATGAGTTGAACTGGATAATAAAATGATAATTCAAATACTAAATTAAGATAAAAAAAAAATAAGAACAAAAATTGAAAAGAAACATAATTTGAGATCAAAACTGAACATTAAGTCTTTTAAAAAATATTTTCACGAAATAAAAAAAACTTCACAAATATATTTGTGAGTTGATGTTATTTATTTTTAGATATAATAATAAAATAATTTAAAAAACACTTAATATCATTTAAATTTTTTTTGTAAAATATTTTTTATTTCATGAATAAAATAATTAAATTAGGATACAAGTGGAAATAATATTAATTAAAAGAAAGTATGTTTCAGGTCAAATAAACGAGTTAGATCGCCGATCAAATCGGCAAAGAAAAATAAATCGTAAAAAGATGGGGTCCCTCCACGTCATATGTAAATCCCAAAGAGAAACAGACAAAGAAATGCCATACAACCGTCCAATTCGGCAATTCCCCTCTACATCCAACGGTCCAAATTTTCTTGTTCTAGAGCCTTCCTACAGAAGCCCCGATTTTAATTGTAAATTTTTATTTAATTCGAATAAATATTTGTATAAAAATAACTAAATAATATTAAAATTATATTTTAAATTAAAAAATATTTTATTTGATTTAATTTTAATTAAATTTCATATCATTTAATAATGAATAAGCAGCAAGTACATGAACCAAAAAATGCTAGTACACTATTTTTCAACAAATGATTTCTAAATTTCTAGATAAATTACAAATTTTATATTTTAAAATTAAAAAAATCAATTGTTATTATTATTTTTTAATAATTTCATTTTGATTATATCTGTTTTTATATAATTTCTAAAATTATTCATAGTTTCTTTTTAACCATAAATAAAAAGATAATACGTTTCAGCACATTAAAATTCATAATCTCTTGCATTGACAATAATATTCATATCAATTAATCTAATATCAATCAATAAATCAATTGTTATTTTAAATTTATACATAAATTTGATTTGATGTTTAAAAGCACTAACATTACTGTTAACTTTGTCCCAAAGCAATTGAATCATTATCACTCTTAAAAATTGGGATAGAAACCCTAAATTATTTTTCTTAAGAATGAAAAATAAATGAATGGAATTGGAGTATATTAAAAATTATAAAATATTAAAATATACTAATGCTGTGTAGATAAAAGGATAAAGGCCGGTGTTAACTAGAGTTAGTTAATTAACCCTGGAAGGGTAAGACAATAGAGTTAAAAAGACCGTTTCTTCCGGAAAGGATAGAGCCATACAGAGCTGGAAGGAAAAAGAAAATAGGCTGTGAGTGAGATAAAGAAGGAGACTTTCCTTTGTTTAGACAACTGAGTCTACTCGGACGAGTCTTTCCCTTGTTTTTTTTGCACTTCCCTTTAAATTCTTCCTCTTTAAATCAACTCCTCCAATTTATTTTCTTGAAAGTTCAAATTTAATCGAATAGCGGATAATCGGAGATTTCTTTGTACCCTTTATTCGGATCTTAACAGCCGGTAAGCTAATTTTCTTAATTTTGTATGTCTTAAGTTTTTTTTGGAGCTTCAATGTTGGTGTTTTTATGTAAAATGGAACGTTGAAGATTCAATGTCCAGAGAGTTCTCGTTATTATGTATTGGTTGGATTAATTGGAAAAAAAAAACGTCTCAATTTGAGCGTTTCTTTTTAGAAATGAGAGTGAGAAAAAAGTTTACCATTGAAATTTCCTGTGCCAGTTGCTAATATGAATGCTTTCTAAGTTAATATTCATGTTAGCAACTTACTTTGATTCATTGAATATTGAAGAAATGCATTGATTTCACTCTCTTTTTTTTAGATGTGGGATTTTCTTTGTTTTGGATACCATGAATGCATTAATTTTGATAACTGATACTTGGGTTTTAGCTAACTTTATTCACTAGTTTGTCCATGTTCTAATCATTTTGGGGATATTTGGTGTATATATTGATGGTAATACTGTTGTGTCTAAATCAAAATCAGGGTTTTTTATTCCGAGTCTTTGATCGTTCTTTTTTTTTTTTCCGTTTTTTGGAAGATTTCTGCTGTTTGTGGACACGAAAGATGGCTTATTGGACATAGTACAAGGATAGATCTTCATTTTGGCCTGCCGGTTCCGGTTCTGTCAATTGGGCTATGTTTTTCTATTTTGTCTGATTTAGTTTTTGGGTTGGGGTTTTGGTTTTGGTTTCATTGATTGATGATTGTTGGTGAATTAGAGTTTTCCCTTGTTCATTTGCGATTGGGTTCCCAGTTTGGGGTCTTCTTGGAGGGGAAGAAGCTCTCTTCCGGGGTCGCTTCTGCCTCCAACTGCCACGAAACCGGTGATCGGTTTTTCTAGACATTTTATGTCTCGTAAGTTGGACAGTCTTGTTCAAACTCAGATGGCAGTGGCAGTGTTCAAAAGTCCTCTTAGAGGGGAATATCCTAGGAACAATAGAATGGAAGGGAAACAACCCGTTGGGAGGAGACGGGTTTTTGTGCAAACAGAGACCGGTTGTGTATTGGGCATGGAGTTGGATCGCAGTGACAGTGCTCATACAGTTAAAAGAAGGTTGCAGGTTGCCCTCAATTTCCCTGCCGAGCAAAGCTCGCTGACTTTTGGGGATGTGGAGTTGAAGAATGATCTTAGTGCCGTTCGGAACGACTCTCCTCTTCTCCTAACAAGGTATCTACACAGAAGCTCATCTACTCCCTGTCTTTCGCCTACTGGAAAAGATCTTCAGCAGAGAGATAAAAGTGGTCCTATTGAGATACTGGGACATTCTGATGGCTTTAACGTATTAAAAGTTGTGGTGAAGGACATTGTTAAGGCAATTAAAATGGGTGTTGATCCTCTTCCTGTTCATAGTGGTCTGGGGGGTGCCTACTACTTTAGGAATCCTAGAGGCGAGAATGTTGCTATCGTTAAGCCGACAGATGAAGAACCATTTGCACCAAACAATCCAAAAGGCTTTGTTGGTAAAGCCCTTGGTCAACCAGGTTTGAAACGTTCGGTTCGTGTGGGGGAGACTGGTTTCAGAGAAGTTGTTGCCTACCTTCTGGACCACGATCATTTTGCCAATGTGCCACCGACTGCGCTGGTGAAGATTACTCACTCGGTCTTCAATGTTAATGATGGTGTGAACAGAAATAGGCCTCACAAGAATCTGGTTAACAAGATTGCATCGTGCCAACAGTTTATTCGGCATGATTTCGATGCTAGTGATCATGGAACTTCAAGCTTCCATGTTTCTTCTGTGCACCGCATAGGAATACTTGATATAAGGATATTCAACACGGACAGGCATGCAGGAAATATTTTAGTGAGGAAGCTTGATGGTATTGGAAGGTTTGGTCAGATGGAACTCATTCCTATTGATCATGGCCTTTGCTTGCCAGAAACTTTGGAGGATCCATACTTTGAGTGGATTCATTGGCCTCAGGCTTCAATTCCTTTCTCCGAGGATGAACTTGAGTATATACAGAAGCTTGATCCTATGAAGGATTGCGAGATGCTGCGAAGGGAACTCCCCATGATTCGGGAGGCTTGCCTACGCGTTCTGGAACTCTGCACTATTTTCCTCAAGGAAGCTGCTGCTTTTGGTCTCTGTCTTGCTGAAATTGGTGAGATGATGAGTAGAGAGTTCCGGGCTGGAGAGGAGGAACCTAGTGAGCTAGAAGTTATTTGTCTTGAGGCAAGGAGGTTGATAGCAGAGAGGGAGCTGTCATCCCCCAAGTCCGATGTGCGAGATGCAGAATTCCAATTTGATATCGACTTTGAGGAACCAGAGTTAGACTTAAACCCGAAAATGGCTACAGATGATTTTATGACCAGAGCACCATTCCAATTGGGAAATGGATTTGTAAGTAATCATTTTCCACTTTCAAAGCTGGAGGAATGCTTCGAGGAAGACGAAGAAGAAAGTGAAGAAGAAACCGAGCAGCCGTGTTTTTCCACTTTCAAAGATCTTGAAAGGATCCCATCCACTTCAAAGCTTTCAATGTCATTAAAAAATACCAGCTTAGGTGACAAGAGTCAGAAGCATTCAAAATTTTCTGGTACAGAACAAGAAAATGGTTACCTTAACTACTCATCTGGGCATAGGAGTGCAAATGAGCAGCTCCCAGTAAATGTGAGCTTTGTGAAGCTGGCTGACATGAATGAGGAGGAATGGGCTCTTTTCCTAGAGAAGTTCCAGGAGTGGCTCTATCCGGCATTCGAAAAACGAAAATCGGTTACTTTAGGTCAGAAGCAGAGACAGAGGCTTGGTACTTCGTGCCAGTTTTGATATCGAGATATCCGTATATCGATACCAGACAGTCGAAATGAGTTTTAGGATTGTTTACACATGGGATGAAGGATTGGTAGGAGAGATTTGAGAAATATGGGTTTGGCCCCGGGAATTGTTGTAGTTTGGGAGCAGCATTACGAGGAATTGATGTAAATATTCTTTGGCTTCATTTCAGCCTAGTAGAAATGGTTTTATTTCTTCTTGAAGGTCTTTGATTTTGTTTTTCTTTCACTTGAATCACCTCCTTATGGACCTTGTTTGATAAATAAAGATATAAAAAGGGAGAGTTTTCAATATTTGTGCTTCAGAAAGCTAGCTTTGAAGTTCATTTTGAGATTGGGATTCATGGGTTCTTCTGGATGCGAAAGTGATGCAACGTCCTTACCATTTCCATTCTCTTCTTTGTCTAATTCATAAAAAAAATTAATGTGTTTTGTCGCTTTCAATTCACTTTCTTGTTTTATAGTTAAATGTATAAACTAATCAATGTATTTTTAGAGAGTGATTTCAGTGTTCCATATTCGTAATTTATAATAATTGGATTATTATATCCGGCCTAAGGGGTTTTTTTATAAAATATTTGGGTTCGACTTTTAATTTACATAAATTAGATGACGTGTTATGAGTGAGTGATTGAAGAACAGATGGGTGGCATCCACAGATTGTCATATGATGGCTGGACCTTGTCGCCGCCGGAGGATTTTTATCTTCTTTTTTATCATTTTCTTTTCAAAAAGACAGATTCTGATAATGTCATGCTTGTCTAATTCAATACAAATGATCACATCTTCATGAAAATGCCACCCCGCTTATTTCTCTAATTCAATACGTCGGTTTGAATCCACCTCTATGTCTATCATTCCAAGTCTCTCTTATCTTTGATAACAATAATTACAAAATTCCCACTTAAATTACAATTTATTTAAAAAGAGAAAGAAAGAAAGAATTGACTGTCTCTTAGGATGTTTATTGAGACAGAAGTGATGGGGTAAGATAAAATCCCTTCCAGGATTTGATAGAAAGTGAGAAGATTGAGACATAAGCAGAGTGGTTTTGAAAGAAAAATGGTAAGACTGAAAGGAAGAGAGAAAGCAACAAAAGAACACCGTATAATGTTGGTAGGGGTCCCCATTGAGACACTGCCATTTTTGGAGTTGGACCCCCGTCTTCCCTTTTCCTTCTTTACAATCTCTTTCCAGAATTACATTTTTTATGTCTATCCAACATCATTATTAAAAAGAAAAAAAAAAAGCTGGAATAATGGAGCTGCCAGCAAGCTGGATTGTTTGTTTTGGGTACTCTTTCAATGGCCGGAACACGGTATTTCTTTCCCTTTACTTTCTTGCTTCTTCCACCTGATTTCATTGAATGAAATGTATTTTTGGACTTTCCAAAATAATATAATAATAAAAGTCAGTACATGCTATTATTTATTATCATAAAAAAGATTAATTTAAATTAAATATGATCTGATTTGATTACGGTATATTATGCTTTAATTATTGAATAAAGTATGAATCAAATATGTGTAAATATTTTAGCAATTAATTTTTAATTGGTGATGGTTTGATTAGAAATTATGATTAATATATAAAAATTATATATTACGGTTATGGTCTTCAAATTATACATACGTAACTTTTTAATATATCATTTTTGAAGAGAGATAATAACTTCTTTTGAATTACTTCGGTGTTAATTTGAAAGATCAAAACCATAAGATGAAAGATTTCAAGGAATCAACAAATTCAAATACACTTTTATACTTTAATTTTATTTTTAATGATTTAATATGATAAAACCTGATTAATAGAATCTCATATCAAATCTTATTTTTACGCTTGTCAGCTTCAATATGTTTTTTTTCTTAATAAAAGGCAAAGCGAATGACTTGTATATGGAAACATAAGTCAACTTATTTGTGATTTAATCTATTGAATAAGGTTTTTTTGAAGTTAGCTTATTATTTTTAGTAAACCAAAAGAATTTATGAAAATTCTGAAGTTACAAACTAGCTTAAAATGGATTAATTAAGTTGAATATGCGGATTTTTTTTAAAAAAAAACATAAGTTTTTGCATCAATTTTAAAAATAATTAGAGGAATAGATCGATTTTATAGAAAATGCATTTAATTAGACAAACTTATTTGTAGTTCCTCTATATATACTAAGTCTCCATTGATGTGACACTTTTATATAGTTTGTTAAATATTAAAGTGAACAAAGTGATCAGAGGTGGAACTGGAAGTACACAAAATCACCATTTTCCTATTGCACATATGATATATATACTACAATATTCTGCCTTAAACTTAGTTTTTCTACTTTAGTGTTATTTTCTATCTCTCTTAGATGATAAGATTTGTCTATTTATATGATATTTGTATTGTTTATTGAGATGATATACTAGGTAAGTTTCATGCATGTCAGCACGTATTCTACTCTAGACTTAATACGTGTTTATGCAGTCTCATGCGTGATCTCACGTGTAACTTCGCAGGAGAATGTGCACCCATCCTGCGAACATCTATTATCATGCGAGCTCGATAGACTCCAGCCCAAACTCGAATGGATTGGGGCCAATGATAACAAGTATCATAACACCTTTACTACTTAAGACGGTATACTAATTTACCTTCATATATTTGAAATATCTCATATTAAAAAGAAATGTTGGAATAAGGAAAAGCTTAATACGGATGGTGGAGTGGATGTAAGTTCTAGATTCGCTTAAGCTGGAGGCGTAGTGAGGGACCATAATGGGGATTGGGAGTTTGGTTATGGTCGATAGGTGGGAGTTGTCTCAATGTTAGAAGCTGAACTACATGCAATTATGGATGGTATTCGGCTGGCAAGGGAGAAAGAATACGTCGATTAATTATTGAAAGTGATAGTAAAATGGCGGTGGATTTAATACTAAGAAATGAAAGAGGGGGAAGCAATTGGATGGGATTGGAGATCGGTAATTGGATGGTGATGCAATCAAAACTAACTAAAAATATGACTAAGGCAAGTGCATCTATAAATTAATAGTATAGTTATGGTGAGCACAGATATCGTTCTCACGAGGACTAAAAGTACTAGTAATAGATATCTTCCTATTATCTAACCGATCGAATAAAGTGATTGTTTTAAACTAAATTTAACTGAATTAATAAACTAAAAGTACAACAAAGATTAAAGCAAGAAATAACAAGTGTTTTAATACCAAAAAACAAATAATACCTAGGAAAGACTCCACCTAGATTTCATCTGCCATTATCATTCTGAATTAAGCAATTTATTCAATTAGTATTTTGATATGTAAAAATTCCTAAATTATGCTAATAGCTCTATTCAAGCATAAAAACAACTGACTCTAGGTTGGTTTATTGAAATTTTTTTCTAATTAAAACCCTTATTATCGCATTAATTCGATCAATAGATTCTCCTATTAGATTTGACTCTAATCCGGTAGATTTATGTCGTCCTATTTCTAGGATTGCATAAAACTCCACTCAATTATGTTAGATCTACTCTTAAATAGGGTTTATTCCTCCTCTGATTTAAGCATATCAAACAAGAATTAATTCCCAGGAATACTAAATCAAGAATTTAAGCACACACAATTAAGAACAAAATCTAAGTATTTATTGTGTAAATCAGAAATCAAACGACATAATTCATCATAGGGTTCATCTCCCCTAGGTATTTAAGAATTTAGTTCATGCTAATGAATGAAAACATCTCAAAGACAATATAACTGCAAGATGAAGAAAAACTCATAATAAAATAGAAATTAGAAAGAGGTCTTAAATCTTCGTGGAAATCTACTTCAAAGACAGCTTCTATGGTGTTTTCTTTAGTTGTTTTCTTGAATAATATCTGACGGCTTACTCCCCTCTTCTCATATCTCGTATATATAAGTCTTAAAATACCTAGAAACCTTAAAAATTATGTTCTCCGCTCGGTTTGGAGTACTAATCACGAAATTCACACGTCCCCACACACGCTCATGTGTCAACCCATGTGGCTCACACAACCGTGTGTCCAAACCGTGTGGTGCGGGTACAACCCGTGTGTCACTTGTTCCTTGCACAAATCTTCGGGTTTTCACTCGTTTTTCACTCCTTTGCTCCCAAATACTCTCTTAAGTATAGAAACATAAATTTAAAAGATTAGGAGCATAAAATTCACCAATTTACATCAAAACATCATCAAAAGCACGTAAAGAATGGAATTAAAATATGTTACTTTTATCACTTATCAAATATCTCCACACTTAAGCGTGTGCTTGTCCTCAAGCAAAATTATCAATCCACATTCAAGCTAACTTTTCAATTCTTCACTTCCATCAATAATGTTTCAAGGTAAATTGCAAATAATCATGCATTGAGAATTCGTCTAAAAGAACACTAAAGATTGAAGCAATCTAAACTACAAGACTTTTTAGCTAAAAAATGTAGGTGTCTCCCCTTATCTACATAATTACCTTAAATTCAAAATTAACAAGAATTGACATCCTCATTAAAGATTCACTCAAAGCACTCAAAGTGTTTAAGGTTCATGAAATAAGCATTCAATAGTAAAAAATGAAATGTTATTACCATAAGCTTGCTCGAAAATCACATCTCCACTACTGTAAAATGATATGACACACCAATCAAGAGGTCTTTACAAGGTTGTATTGGGCTAAGGTTAAGGGTATGAAAAAGGATAGAAGAATTTCGTTAAAATCAAGACCGAGTTGATAAGTTACCAACCTAGAAAAAAAACAATCAGTTGTTGAATTAAAAGGAAGTGCATAAACACGAATAATAAATAATAAACATGAGCTTTTCAACAATATACGACTCTAATGATTCTATCTCAACCACATTTTCTTTCTTTCTTCTTTTTTTTTTTTCAATTTTTTTTTTTTTCAATCAAATGTTCTTCTTTTCGACTTTTTTTTACACTAAAATTCAACAATTCAGATAGTGGAACCTAGTTAGGCAACTTAGCCAAATCAAATCTCGACAAAAAAGGAGCCAATAAAAGGGTAAGTATACCGCAAATATATGGATCATGGGTTAATATTATGAGTTAATGACTAGAACTGTGTTAGGCTCAATGGGGTTCACTAGAGGTTAATTTATTAGGTAAGCTTTTTAAATGTTAAGGGAGTAAATCCTAAGTGTCTCTGTCATCTCAGCATATCAAATCAATAATGTGGTCTCAACATGCATAATCAAAGCAAGTTGTAGAATAACAAATCAAGTTAACATGCACACAACCAAAAATAAAATGAGCACAAAATAAAATATATGCTCTATAGGTTCAAAAGCTCACAAAAATTTATGGTTTTGATGTCAAACTTGCAATTTCAAGATTTCAAGATAATAATTAAATTCAGGGAGACAACCTAAAATATTTAATTCTAAAAACAACTTATCATGCTTGACTCTCTCATATCTTAAAGATTAAACACAATACATAAAAGATTCACAAATCAACTCAAAACAATATCAATAAAAAATTCTAAATATAAAATATTAACTCTAATGGGGTATGAGAAAATTGCTTAAACATAATAAATAATTCAAGGATTTTATCACATTTATACACAATCAACCTCCCCATACTTAAGATGTACTTTGTCCTCAATGTACAAACAGATATAAGCACAATATCATAAGGAGGAAGGGAACTGAAATTGCCCTGAAGTAAGATGATGTTGTATGAATATTATTCTGAATTAGGAAAGCCGAAAATGTAGCGAGACTAAATGAGGTGTAGTATTCCAAGCAAACTAAGACAAAAAATAGACAAAAAATAAGTAAGAAAAAGGAGTTAACTAGAATAAAACAACTCTAAAGTCAATAAGGAAAATAACCTAGTTTAACAAAAACAAATTAACTAAAGAAGTATAAAAAATTAAAAACCAAAAACAAAAAATAAAAGTACAACTGAGAATAGAAATAAAGGAATAAACTAAAAGAAATCAATCATCGTGGTCATGTTGCTCGAAAGTGTCGTGCGGTGCACAAACAGAAGGAGAAACCTGGAGCCTCTGTAACTCAACATATAAGCGATCATACTGTGCTCTCCTCTTCGCATCACTCTCACGATGAAGCTGAATGGGATAATCAATCCTCTCAGTCATGTGTCGCTCAAACTGCTCAAATTGATCGCGAGTAACATACAAATTGGAAGCATTGTGCCTCGATGGAAGTGGGGGACGAGTGAGCTCCTCATGTGGGGTGCCTCATCATCAAAATAATCTTCAGGCTCGTCGTGAGGATTGTCACGAACTAATGTGTATCGAGTACTTGCCCGACCCTCTTGGCGACATATCATCTACATATGGCTCATAATAGATAATCCTTGTGGAACCATCTGTCCAATCAGTGTAAATGAGGATACTTGCTCTAGTGTATCGAGTAGCCTAAAGTTTCACGCCAATCGAGTCACATAGGGACCCAAGAAAATCAAACCCTTCCTGGTACGATCAGACTAATATCGGCATGTCATAGCTATGAAATAGGCGATGTCGATAAGATGTTGTGTCGCCATACACCATAAGAAGTAAACATCAGTTATACTGACCATACCTGTACTCTCCCTTTGTCTTGTCAAAGTATATGCGAGGAGAGTGTGAAGATACCAAAGGGTAGGAGGTAGTGAAGTCGCTTTCGACTGGCTAGAGTTGTAAGGTGCTGCTGTCACTAATATGTCCTCCCAATAGGCAGATAAAGAGTACGGAAATCAAAGGTGCTCATAAACTTCTCAGTGTAAATAATCAATGCAGCTCTGAAAGCAAACACACTCATAAATCGCATCCGACTACCCAACCGAAAGGAGACAGTGCGTGGCTCATCGTGTCTTGACATGACATGCTAGAACTAAAAAGTCGAGCAAAACTCAAAGGTCATCTTTGAGTATGTAGGCTCAATGATCGTAAATAGTCGATCCTAAGAAGCAATCTCAAGTAATGCACGAACATCAGTGGCTAAGTGAACTGCCTTTAAGGCTGCCTAATTAATACATCTGCTCAATCATAAAGGACATTGTCGAAAAAGATGATAAAAAATCCTCGTAAGGACTTGAATCGAAGGCATGCGTGTCGAGTCTCGACAGTGGTAGCTAAAGAGGAAGTCGCCCTAGGAGTATTCCACCTTTTTGAAGTGGGAACTACGACTTTAGTTTTGCCTTTCCGAGTGTTATGCATAATGTACCTGAAATAAAAGAATAATTTCAATATCAAAAGGCAATAAAAGAGCAAAACTCAGTCCAATTCTTGCAAAGAATCCAAACATGACAACTATAGAATATGCAATAAGGTATCCAACAGTTACTCAATAAATAATGCAGTCACTAATGAATTAAAGCACCAAACAACCATTACAGTAGACATAAGAATAATAGTAAAAATAAGAATAATTCAAATAGTAAAATAATACTAAAAATAAGAAATAAAATAAAATAAAATATAAAAAAAAATAATAAATAAAATAAAATGGAAATGGAAATAAGTAATATATAAAATAATAATAAGAATAATAATAATAAATAACAGAATAATAATAATAATAATAATAACAATAATAATAAAATCAAACAAAATAAACCTAAATAAATAATATAATAAATTAAAAAAGAATAATAAAATAAGGATAAATAAAGAAATACAATAAAAAATAGAAAAAAAATGGGACCAAACGACAATAGATATGGATGGTGCAAAGTACCGACGACAGTTAGAATTGGTGCAGACGGGGTTCCAGCGTGAGGTGCATGAAGAAGAGGGGCGACGGTGGTGCGATAGTATCATCGGGGATGGGGTGGCTTGGAGAGCAAGAGGGGTACGAATGGGGGAAAGGGTATCGGGGGGATGGTTTTGTGTGGGGTGGGGAGACGAGGGGGGAGAAATGGCGTCGGGGTTAGTTATAGAGGGGAGAAAGAATGGAGAAGAGGTGGGGGCGATGGTGTGGTTCAACGTGGGAAGAGAAGCATCATCAGAATGGTAGATCTGGAGAAGAAGGGGTGCGAGCGAGGGAGAAAATGGAGGTTTAGAGTGGTCAATCGATTGTGGTGGTGGCCGTTAGGTTGTCTGATCTGGAGAGAGGTGATGGTGGTGGCGGAAGTAGGGTACGACGGCTAGGGTTTTAGGTTAGGTGAGAGGATGAAGAAAGAAAGGAGAAAGGTGAAAGTTAGGGGACGGTGAAACGACGTTGGGTAAAGGTAAAAAAGAAATTAGGGTTTGAGGGGTTAAAAGGGTAAATACAGGTGTGGGGCGATAAAAAATTAGAAAATTAAGTTCGAGTGATCACACGGTCGAGCACATGCCCTTGTGTCCAGGTCGTGTGCCACTTTAAAAATTTGTAAAAATAAAGCTCTAATGGACACACGGTCTGTCACATGCCCGTGTCCCTAGGCCGTGTATCATTTTGAAATTTCATAAAATAAACCTCTAGTGGTTACACGGTCTGGAACACGCCCGTGTCTCTAGGCCGTGTGTCGTTTCAAAATTTTATAAAATTAAGCTCTAGTGGACACATGGTCTAGCACACGCCCGAGTGTCCAGGTCGTGTGTTATTTTGAAAATCATTTAAAAATATGCCCAGTGATAATACGGTCTAGCACACACCCGTATGTCAAAGCCATGGGCCTCACTCTGCTTCTCCCAGGCCCACGTGCAAGGTCGTGTAGGGCATACGGTCGCACACACTGTCGTGTGTCCAGCCTATGTGTGAATATTTTTTTTCATTTTTTTAAGTGACAGACCAAAATCATTAGAATAATAATAAACAAAAGAAAATGAAAATGAACATAAATCAAAACACTCGGGTTGCCTCCCGATAAGCACTTGTTTAAAGTCTAGGCTCGACTTCCCTATTTCAGCTCACGATTGAGGTGGATCTTGAAGTCGAAGCTCCTCTATTACATTATTAAAATATCCACCAAGATAAGGTTTAAGTCGATGACCATTTACCTTGAATGTGTCGTATTTAAGATGTGTTACCTCTATTGTACCATAGGGAAAAACGATTTTTACCACAAATAGACCTGATGTAACACCCTTTACTCGATCCGATCATCAGACCCGAGCAACTAGGTATCACAACCACTCTGATTTAAAAAGAAATTAATTAAAAACGTATTTTCGTATTAATTACGGGGTTATTATTATTATTTTATTTGAAAGACGTTAATGAAATCAAATATATTAAAACAAGCTGATTTACTTCATTTAAAAAAAACATTTTTGATAATTAAAAGGACTTTTACTGATACTTGCACAG
The DNA here is from genome assembly GCA_039519145.1 of Kokia cookei. NCBI lineage: Eukaryota > Viridiplantae > Streptophyta > Magnoliopsida > Malvales > Malvaceae > Kokia > Kokia cookei. The sequence continues at coordinate 8,834,472 of CM076910.1, forward strand.
GTAGGTATCGGTAGTACTAAAGTCAATAAGGACTCAGAATTTACTGTAGAATTCTACCGATACTAGCGAAGGTTCTACCGATATAATAAATATTACTATTGATATTATTGGGACTTCTACCGATACTACACAAGTCAGTAACTAAATACATTTTTCCTCTACCGGTACTATGGTGTATTCTATCGATACTACACTTAACCACCAAAGTTCTACCGGTACAAGTGTCAAACTACTAAAACAAATTAACAGTTTCACAACATAAACAATAGCAAAATAACAGGCCACATCAAAACATCAGATAAAGAATTTCCCAAGATACCAGGATATACAATTCACCATAATCTAACAAAATACAAAACGTCCTTAATCACGACCCTTCTTAGGTACATGCTGACCCAAATTAAATCAAACTCACAATTACTTGAGTACGGGATTCGTCCTTGAATGCTGAATCGCGTAAATATATAAAATGCATTTAACCTGCGCATGTAATACAAAACATACATTGAGTATAACTTAGTGGCATTACTATATTCAAATAAAAAAACAAATGTAAATACATTTAAGGAATTTATTCAATTTTGTCCATGCTATATCGACATCAATGTAACGATACCATATGTAACACACAAAACTCGACGTCGTCGCTGACTAGGGTTCCGGAGTCACTTAATCATCTATCACTTTCCTATATTATTATAGAGGTACATTCAACACATCATAAGTTATCAATTTCTTATAACTACAATTCAACAAGGGCATATAGGTCATTTTCCAGATTTTTAGAGACTTCTACCAATACCTATTGGACAAGTATTAGTAGTAGTCAAGTCAATAAATAATTATGAAACGGTGCAGACATCTATCAATACTTGTGATAGTTCTACTAATACAAGAATAACAACTACCGATACTAGTTGTATTTCTACCGATAGTAAAAACTCCAGAGAACTAAGAAGTCCTACCCTGTAACTTCTATCGATAAAAATATGGTCAATACTACCAAAACTTGAATTTTTTAACTATCGATACAACTCAAGTTAGTAACCAACCTCTCTCTTACCTTGTATTTATACCAATACAAGTAGGTGTTCTACCGAAACAAATATGCAGAATTCTCAAATTTATACAAGTTCATCTATAACACTTCATTCATAGACTTAGGTGCAAGAAATAACACTTCTGAGTTTAAAATACAAGACTTAGCATAACATCTAAGCTTTAGTTGTCACATATATCATTGATTTAAACATTCAAACTTATCACTTAATCAAAATACTACAAGTATCATAATCTCAAGTAAACATATACAAAATATAAAATCATCTAGTACATGCTATATAACCAATTGATGTAAGAAATACCGAACCAGCTCTGGGATAGTGTGATCTCTTCGAGGTAATCCGATCTTCAATTAGCCAAAACGAAATCTACAAAACAACCAAAATACAGAGGTAAGCTTTCTAGCTTAGTAAGTTTGTACATAATGAATCTTTACTCAACATTAAACATTTCAATAACAATTAACATCAGAACGCAAAATTTTCTCTTCAAAACAACCTTATGCTCTTTCGAGTCATAAGTCTTCCTTTAACCATATTCTCATTCTCAACTCGAGATATGAGTCTTCCTTAATCAAAATCTCATTCTCATTTCGAGACATGAGTCTTCCTTATTCATAGTCTCATTCTCATCTCGAGACATGAGTCTTCCATTTATACAATTTCTCATGCTCAACCCGAGACATGAGTCTTCCTTATTCATAGTCTCATTCTCATCTCAAGACATGAGTCTTCTATTTATACAATTTCTCATACTCAACCCAAGACATGAGTCTTCTATTTATACAATTTCTCATGCTCAACCCGAGACATGAGTCTTCCTTATTCATACACCAAGTATTCCAAGCACATCCTAAATAGGTAATAATCAGCAGTTCAAATAAGAAATCTAACAACGAACTTACCAGATGAAATTGCAGTTCAAGCGAAACTTCATGGACTATTCTATGATTTTTCCCTTTCCATGATCTGTGACCCGATCTTGATCTATCACAAAATAAATCAATTCTCCCGTTAAATCATATAATTTAATCAATTTACACATATAAATCTTTTTTCAAAAGATTACAAAATTATCCCTAAACTTTACATATCTATTCAATTTAGTCCTTAGGGCCAAAAAATATAAAATAACCATTTTCATTCAATTTTATAACAGCCAAATAACCATAGGTATTCATCCAACATCCCCATTCAACTATTTCACAACAAGGATATGTATTTTCATCATTTTTTACAACCTAGTCCTCAAACCTTAATTTCAACAAAAATCACTTTACAAAATCAATGAATCTATTCATCAAACACACAAATCTATCCATAACCCTCAAAAGCAAGCATTTTCATCAATCGAAAGTTTTACAACATTTGACAAATTCGCAAATTAGTGCTTGCATAAACTAGATTAAGCTAATACAGACTCAAAAACATAAAAATTACTAAAAACAGTCAAGGTTTGCTTACCGAAATCAAAACTCAAAGGAATTGAAAACCCTAGGTTTTTCCCCATTAGTGCCGTGTGAAAAAGAAAGAAGAAAGAAAATGGGATGAAATTCTCAATTTCTTTCTTTTAATTTCATATATATAAATGACAATTTTGTAATTATTGAGACTTTTATCATTAAGCTTTAATTAAAATTTTTAACCTTTATTAAGCCTATTTATAATCAATACAAATCATACTAATCCACCCACTAACACTCCCTTGATTAATTTATTCACTTGGTCCCTCTAATTAACCAATTCACCTTTGCACCTTTTGTGATTTAATCCTTTTTACTCAATTCACTATCTAAACATTAAAATTCCTTAACCGAATTTTAATTAGATGCTAACGACATTATGCTTATAATAATAAATAAATTTTATGACTCAACTTGTCAGAGTTGTGGTCCCAAAACCACTATTTTCGACATCACTGAAACTAGGCTGTTACACCATATCATGAAGATTTTAGTTACATTATGCATTTCATCAATTCATTTTAATCCTTAATGTGTATTTCATATTATTTCCATTTCTATAACCATCATTAAACCATACAGATACATTAAATAGAATTTAAGCTAATAAGACTCATGTTAGATCTATCATTTTACTCATAAATCAATATACAAACTGCACATACTATATGAGTATCTTGATACCATTGATCGTATTTTTTTTTCAATACAAATCCCATTCATGCATTTTATTTAATTACATGTACCATTACTTTTTCTTTGGTCTTCATACACAATTAATTTCGTATTTCCGCTTTTATTCAATTTATACATAATACCAATGCGTATGTCTTATATACCATTTCTTGATTTTTCAATGAATTTCTCATGTCTATTATGCATATTATATTCATGCATAATCATTTCTCATTTCCTTGATTTTCAATACAACATTCATAACATTTTCATTTCATATAATCATAATATTCATCATTTATAGCTCCCTATTAACACGACTCGGACTCTGACGGATACATGGATCCAACCAACACTTTGGTTTGGTACCTTGTGCCTCATCTGATAAATCCGAAGTAGTAAAACACGCTCTGCGCTATAATAAAGTTGACACCCAGTGTCTCATCGGTTAAATCGAAGTAAATTGGTACCCAGTGCCTCATCGACTCGTAGTCAAAGTAACCCTGAACTCTTCCTATCCTATAGCATGTCATCTATATCCGACTCGGCCCGAACAGTTAATAGGGTAATCTTTTCAATTTAATATCAAATCACATTTCCACATTTAATTTTTTTAAGAACAAAAATGCATTTAAAATGCAATCTAATAAATAAGTATAAATTCACCAATTTCTCAATTTCTCATCATACATTTATACATGGAGAATATACAAGTAAATTTTCATATCATTAATTTATTTAAAGTAACTCAATTAAGTTGAGAATCTCATACCTTATTTTCACACCTTGATTTCTACTTTGAGCAATTAAGAATAATTTGACAATTTAATAAACTAGTTAAAGTTATAGAAACACCAACCGAAGATTCCGAGCTACTCGTCGACGACCTTATCCTTGCCCTTCCCTTTTGAGGAATTCGAGTCGACGTTAGCTATGTAATTAAATACACAATATATTTTATTAAAACACATCCATATTATTTTAGTAAATTTAACTCTCTATTTTCTCATTTTTACATCAATTTACCAAACTTTCAAATTTGACCCTTATACTATTAAAGTTACCAATTTATCCCACCATTTATTTCTATTTCACTTCTAGCTCCAAAATACACCAATTTATCATTAAAACGCTATCTACCCAACAATGGTAGAATTTAATATTCTTAACAATAATGAAAAATATGACATGGATCGTAAAGAGTAAAGCATCGGGACTCCAAAATCATAAAAATTACAAGAAAATGACTTGATTAAGCTTCCCAATTTGAAGCTTGAACTTAAAGAAAACTCAAGATTTTCTTCTCTTTTCTATTTCCCCTATTCTAGCGAAATTTGTTTCCAAAAATGAGAGAAGAAGATTTTTTTTCTCTCTATTGTTTTCTCTTCTTTCGAACTCATACCTATTATAATAATTACCATTATTTATTTTATTCACAAAATTCATAAGCCACATTTTTAATTTCATTTCTTTTAATCATAAATTTTTAAACTAAAATTTAAAACCAGTCACACTCACCAAACGTCACTAAGAATTTTAAGGGGGAATTTGCCCCTTTGGTCTTTCTTCTTTAATTCAATTAAAATCTCTTTTATAAATTGCACTTTTAACATTTATGCAATTTAGTCCTCACACCTAATTAAAACACTACACATTTAAATCACTTATTTAAATATCCATTATTTTACCAATTTCGTAAATATTTTTATTAAATATTTATGGGTTCAATTTACAAACACGAAATCTTGAAATACTATTTTTCGATGACCCTGAATCTGGGTCATTACACCTGACCATCTCGATTTTAGCTTCCCAAAAAACAGTTTGAGCCTCGAGTTGAATAGAAGAACTCGATCTCCAACTAGGAAACGATCACATAAAATCAATACCCCAAATATCAAATATTTCACATGCAAGCATATAAATTTGAGGCATTTCATCACGTTTAGAAATATTACCTGTTCTCTGGCATTTATTACAAGAAGTAACATACCTGTTCGCATCTTTGAACAAAGTGAGCCAATAAAAACCTGATTCGAGGACCTTATGTGTAGTACGAATTCCACTATAGTGTCCTCCTGTCGGTCCAGAGTGACAATGCTCTAAAATTTTATTCCCTTCGGCATTCAAAACACATATTCGAATCACTTAATCTGCACACACATGAAAAAAAAAAGATCTTCCCAAAAATAATTCTTCACATTAGCGAAGAATCGCTTCTTTTGATAATGAGTAAAATCTTTTGGTAAAGTGTTAGCAACTAAATAATTCGCAATGTTTGCAAACCAAAGACCATCAGAATCACTTACTACCAAGAGTCGTTCTTCAAGAAACAAATCATTTATCGTACCTTCATTAAGCTTCTTAATATATGGATTTTCGAGCCTTGAGAGATGATCAGCTGCAAGAATTTTAGCTCCTTTCTTATCCCTAATCTCCAAATCAAATTCCCGCAATAATAAAACTCAATGAATAAGTTGAGGTTTTGCATCTGATTTAGCAAGAAGGTGGCGAAGAGCAGAATGGTCAGTGTAAACAATAACTTTAGATAATATTAAATAAGATCTAAATTTATCAAATGAAAAAACCACAGCTAACAATTATTTTTCAGTAATAATGTAATTCGCTTGAGCATCTGTCAAAGTCTTGCTAGCATAATAAATCGGTTGAAAATGCTTATCTCTTCGTTGTCCAAGAACTGCACCTATTGCAAAATCACTTGCATCACACATTAGTTCAAAGGGTAAATTCTAATTAGGTGCAACAATAATCAATACATTAATTATTTTTTCCTTAAGAATGTTAAATGCCTCTAAATAATCCTGATTGAAATTAAATGACACATCTTTTTCTAGTAAATTTGTTAAAGGCTTTACTATTTTAAAAAAATCCTTAATAAATCTTCTATAAAACCCATCATGTCGTAGGAAACTTTTAATAGCCTTAATCGAATTAGGAAGAGGTAATTTTTCAATAGTTTCAATTTTTGCTTTATCAACCTCAATCCCTTTACTAGAAATTTTATGACCCAAAACAATTCCCTCTTTAACTATGAAGTGACACTTTTTCCAATTAAGCACAAGGTTTGTTTCTTCACATCTCATTAGAACATGTTTTAAATTTTTAAGGCATAAATGGAAAGATTTACCGAATACCGAGAAGTCGTCCATAATATCTTCCACGAGTTCATCAAAGATAGTCATCATACATCGCTGAAAAGTTATAGGAGCATTACATAATCCAAAAGCATTCGTCAGTAAGCAAAAATCCAAAAGGCATTCGTCGGTAAGCAAACGTACCATAGAGACATGTAAATGTCGTCTTTTCTTGATCCTCAAGAGCTATTAGGATTTGAAAGTAACCAGAAAGTCCATCCAATAAGCAATAATACATGTGGCCAGCTAACCTCTCCAACATTTGATCAACAAACAATAAAGGAAAATGGTATTTCCTAGTAGCATCATTCAACTTCCTGTAATCAATACAAACTCTTCATCTCGTGATTGTTCACATTGGAATCAACTCCTTTTTCTCGTTAGTCACAACAATCATGCCTCCTTTCTTAGGAACAACCTGCACAGGACTTACCCAAGTACTATTAAAAATAGGATAAATAACTCCGGCATCTAGAAGTTTAATTACCTCAGCCTTGACAATTTCTTTCATATTAAGATTTAGTCTCCTTTGAGCCTGCACACAAGGTTAATATTCATCTTCCATTAAAATTTTGTGAGTACAAAAAGAAGGACTAATTCCTCTAATGTCAAAATTTTTCCAAGCCATTGCTCGTTTATGTTCCCTAAGCACCTGCAGTAACTCCTCTTTCTCATTCGGTATTAAATTCGAAGTAATAATTATTGACAAGTAGAATTATTCCCTAAAATGCATACTCCAAATGATTGGGTAATTGCTTCAGTTCCATTTTTTCTATCTCGTTAGGGATTCATTAACATCTAGATCATTTTTCATCTCATTAATCACAGCATACACATCAATAATAGCTCTAGCAGTGGCTAAAAAGGGTCTACCTAAAATCAAAGGTACCTCGACATCCTCATCCATGTCAAGTATAACAAAGTCAACAGGGAAAATAAATTTATCTACTTTCACAAGCACATCTTCAATAATTCCCCTAGGATATTTAATAGATCTGTCAACTAATTGAATACTCATCCTAGTGGGTTTAGGTTCCCCAAGACCAAGTTACTTGAATATTTTATAAGGCATTAAATTAATACTAGCACCCAAATCAGCCAATGTTTTCTCAATATTTAAACTACCGATAAAACAAGGGATAGTGAAACTCTCTGAGTCTTTCAGCTTAATAGGCAATTTATTTTAGAGAATAACTGAGCACTCCCTATTAAGCTCCACATTGGACAACTCTTCTAACTTCCTATTATTTATCAACAGCTCTTTTAAAAAGTTTGCATAAGTGGGTATCTACGAAAGAGCTTCAACAAAAGGTAAGTTAATATGTAACTGTTTGAAAAGGTCAAGAAATTTACCGAATTGTTCATCCTTGCGATCTTTCTTTAACTTTGCTAGATAGGGAATTGATGGTTTATATTCCTTAAGTATTGATACCTGAATCTCTTCGGTTTTTGTTACCTCATCAACTTTCTCATCGGATTTTTGCTTCAACTTCTTTTTCGGTTCAACCAACTCTTTCTCACTCCTGAAAGTAATCGCTTTTGCATGTTCCTTTAGGTTTGGTTTAGTGTTGCTAGGTAAACTAGATGACTGTCTTTCCGAAATCATTTTAGCAAGCTATCCGATTTGATTTTCAAGACCATGAATAGATGCCTGCTGATTTTTTATGGCTGTCTCATTACTTTGAAATCTTGCTTCAGAAGTCGAAATAAATTTAGAAAGCATATCTTCAAGGTTAGATTTTTTTCTTGTTGATGTGGCGGCTGAAAACCCGGAGGAATTTGAGATCTTTGGTTTCCTTGACCACCTCATGAAAATTTTGGATGATTTCTCCAACCTACATTATAAGTATTACTATAAGGATTATTTTGAGGTCTAGAATTATTACCCAAAAAGTTTGCTTGCTCATGGAAATATTCTGAACTCATCATCCCCGCTCCATTTTCATTGTACTGCATCACCAGATGTACCTATTGACAAAAATTCAAACCTTTAATTTTTTTATTAAGAGTTTCAACCTAACGAGCCAACATAGAAACAACATCAACATCATAAATCCCTACTGCCTTCACAGGTTTTACTCTTATAATTTACCACTAATAATTATTTAATGTCACCTCCTCAATAAATTCTTGGGCTTCTTCCGGTGTCTTGTTACTCAAAGTTCCCCCAACTGCTGAATCAACCATCTATCTAGTCGAGGGATTTAAACCATTGTAGAAAGTTTGAACTTGAAGCCATAAAGGTAATCCATGATGAGCCTTTTCAATAAATCTTTAAACCTCTCTCATGCTTCATAAAGTGTCTCAATATCAAACTGAGCAAAAGAAGAGATGTTATTCCTTAACTTAGCTATCTTAGCCGACAGAAAATATTTTAACAAGAACTTCTCAGACATTTGATCCCAAGTAGTGATAGAACCTTGTGGTAAAGCATTTAACCACATTTTTACCTTGCTCCTCTATGAAAACGGGAATAACCGTAAGCGTATGGCTTCATCAGTAACACCATTAATTTTGAAAGTGTCATAAATCTCAAGAAAATTAGCCAAATGTGCATTCAGATCTTCATCCTGCAGACCATCAAACTGAACATATTATTGTACCATCTGAATTATGCTTGGCTTGATTTTAAAATTATTCGCATTAACATTCGGCCTGACATTACTCGTTTCATCCCAAATAAGAGTAGGCTTAGCATAATCATACAAAGTTCGACGAGCAGGAGGATCAAGAAGAGTAGTAGGGAGAGTAGGAGGAACCTAGTTATTTCGATTGTCACCCATCTCCACAGTAATATCCTTTTCATTTTTACCGTCTACTAAAGTTTTTTTACTTTCCTTAGCTTATGTAACTTCTTTACGATTTTTGCGAGCAGACTTTTCAAGTTCAGAGTTGTAAAGAAGTGGTCCCGACGGGTTTCCTCTAGTAATAAACCAAAAGAACCTGCTAGAAGCAAATAAAATGGAAAATATTAAAATAGAAAAATTAAATTAAAAATGCAAATAATAAAACAAAAATATAAAATGACTAAAGTAATAAAAATAAATTTTTTGGCGCCAAAAACTTGATGCAATCGAAACTAACTAAAAATATGACTAAGGCAAGTGTACCTATCAAATAATAGTATAGTTACGGTGAGCATAGATATTGTTCCCATGATGACTAAAAGTACTAGTAATAGTTGTCTTCCTATTATCTAACCGATCGAATAAAGTGATTATTTTAAACTAAATTTAACTAAATTAATAAACTAAAAGTGAGACAAAGATAAAGCAAGAAATAACAAGTGTTTTAATACCAAGAAACCAACAATACTCAGGAAAGGCTCCACCTAAATTTCATCTGCCATTAAGCAATTTATTCAATTAGTATTTTGATTCGTGAAAATCCCTAAATTATTTTAATACCTCTATTCAAGCATAAAAGCAACTGACTCTAGGTTGATTAATTGAAATTTCTTTCTAATTAAAACCTCTATTATCGCATTAATTCGATCTATGGATTTTCCTATTAGATTTGACTCTAATCTGGTAGATTTATGTCATCCTATTTCTAGGATTACATGCAACTCCACTCAATTATGCTAGATCTACTCTTAAATAGGGTTTATTCCTCCTTTGATTTAAGCACATCAAACAAAAATTAATATCCGGAAAATACTAAATCAAGAATTTAAGCACACACAGTTGAGAATAAAATCTAAGTATTAATTGCGTCAATCAGAAATCAAATGACAGAATTCATCATAGGATTCATCTCCCCTAAGTATTTAGGAATTTAGTTCATTCTAATGGATGGAAACATTTCAAAGACAGTATAACCGCAAGATGAAGAAAAACTCATAATAAAATCAAAAGAAACTAGAAAGTGGTTTTTAATCTTCGTGGAAATCTGTTTCAAATACGACTTCTATGGTGTTTTCTTCAGCTGTTGTCTTTAATAATCTCTGACGGCTTACTTCCTTCTTTTCATATCTCGTATATATAAGTCTTAAAATGCCCAAAACCTTAAAAATTATGTTTTCTGCACGGTTTGGAGTGCAAATCACGAAATTCACACGCCCACGTGTCAACCTGTATGGTTCACACGACCGTGTGTCCAGACAGTATGGCGCGGGTATAGTCCGCGTGTCACGTTTTCCTTGCGTAAATCTTTGGGTTTTCGCTCATTCTTCTCTCCTTTTCTCTCAAATTCTCTCCTAAGTATAGAAACATGAATTTAAAAGATTAGGAGCATAAAGTTCACCAATTTACATCAAAACATCATCACAAACACATAAAAAATGAAATTAAAATATACTACTTTTATCACTTATCAGATGATTAGTGTGTTATAGTTCAATTTATGCCATGAACAACAAATAGGGCTTCTGATGCTATAGCCAAAAAGTCCAGAAGATACGAAATGGGTTTAGTTGTTTTTACACAATCGACTTCGACGATGTATGATGCAATTCTATAAAATAAAGACTAAATTAATTATTTTTTATTTTTTCTGTTCAACACTATGTTTCAGCTTCTTTTATTCTAAAAAAAATTAAAGATGATTAAATTCAAAATCAGAGTTTATCTAAATCAAGGTAAACGTTGAAAGTTGGTTTGGTGAAGCAGAATAGGGCTTTGATACAACCTGCTTAAATTCACCTCAATTGTTTTGGATAAAGTTGGAGTTGGAGCCTTAATCTCTTATTAATAAACCTGGGTCTTGTTTGATGTTTATCTTGCTGCCATTTGTGGCTCGTCTATCTAAGGAATAGGGATTGATTGTAATTGCAGAGATAATGATAAATCCCTAGAGAAAAGCAAATGCAGGCAAACAATAATTAATTGAAGGAAAATATGAAAGACCCAATGGGTGATGTGGGTGAATTTATTATGTTTATTTCCATTTCTTGAAATCCTATCATTTCAATTATGGGTGAAAAGCAAATCAATTTTAATTTTTCTCTGCTTGAATAGCACGATTTTCTTTGCTTGAATAGCACGGTTTTTTTTTCTTTCTTCTTTTCTTTTACCTTTCTTTTTTTGGTTTCTCCTCTGTCGTTTGATTGTTTTCTTTCTGGTTATGGGGTATGACTGGCCTTACAGGTAATCTCGCTGATCTATCTTTGGAAGATGGTGAAAAAGACACGATTGTGAATCTTGAGGTGCCTACTGTGGTGGAAATGGATTCCCTTGAGAATTGTTTTGTAGGATCATTTCTGACTTAAAGTGTGGTTAGTTTTCCTTCCATGAGGGCTACGTTGGCTAATGTTTGGAAACCCATCAATGTTATTTCCATTACAGATTTGTTTGAAGGAAGGTTCCTTTTTCGATTGTACCACAAAGTCGATGCAAACCAGGATTGAGGCTGGAGGGCCTTGGAATTTCAACTTCCATCTATTAGTAATGCATTGCTTATCCAGGGGAAGGACCCTCGTACTGTTCCATTGGTTTTGCTATACTTTTGGGTGTTGGTGCGCGATTTGCCGCATGGTTTTGTCTCGGAGAATGTGGCCCGTCAGCTTGGAAATTTTGTTGCTGAGTTTCTTGAGTACGATAGTCAAGCTGTCTCGTTGGGATATATGGGGATGTTGCGGATGCGAGTTAAGATTGATGTTCGTAAACCATTAAGAAGGAGAAAGAAGATTGTGTTGACAAATGGTACTGCTCATTATGTTAGTTTTGGTTATGAAAAATTAACACTTTTTTGTTTCATTTGCAGAAAGTTTGAGCAAAATTTGATTCGATTCGAAAAATTTAATAAAAAATTCAAATTTTGAATTAAGTAGTTCAAGTTATTTGAGTTCATCGAGTTATTCGGATAAACTCGAATAAAAATTAAAGTTTTTCGTTTTAATTCGAATATGAATTATATAATTTGAATTATCTGAAAATTCGAATAAGAAAAGACAAAACTACATCGTTTGGATAAATGTTTACATTTTCTAAAGTTAAAAGTTAAACCATTAAGTTAAAAGGCAAAACTATGTCGTTTTAATAGATGTTTACCCATTAAATTAAAAGGGAAAACTATTATATTGTTTATGTAGTTAAGTAATATTGTACTTCGTCTACTAATTAAATAATCGGTCTATATAAACGCAATATTGAGTATAAATAATAGGATTCGTTAACTCGAATCGAAATTTTTGACTCGATTTAACTCGACTTGATTGAATACTCATCCCTAATCCTGCCCGAATTTTGCAAGATGAAAAGGACATTGTGTTTAATTGAGATCTTTCGTTGAGAGCTCCTTCTCGAAGGTCTATGGTTCCTACTAGTAGGTGGCTAAGGAAGGATAGGGTGGTACAACGAATAAGGAAGGTAGAAGATTTGGGGGATCTTTTGGCGAGATAAGGGGAACCGTTACTAATACCATTAAGAGGGAGTTACAAGTGTTGGTTTTTTTTTCAAATCCTTACATAAAAGGAAAATTTTTATTTGAATAGGCAAGGGGTGAGGCCATCTGTTATGACATTAAATGATAAAGGTAATAAATCTGTTTTGCATGTTAATCTTGTGGGTAATAAATCTGTTTTGCATGTTAATCTTGTGGGCCTGCATGATTCTTTAAATAATTTGGGTAATGACGTGAATATGGAGGAAAAAACCATTACAGTGTGGTGAGAGGCTAAAAAGGCCATGTTTTATTACTTTTAATGATGAAGATGAACTGGAAATTAGTTTATAGGAGAATGAATTGGCATTACCGGTAGGCTCCGTTCAACAGGCCAACCAGGCCCAATAAAACTTATAAGCTGGAATGTTCGGGGCTTGGGTAACCTCAGGATAGTTTGTCGTCTTCGTCATACGCTGAAAGACTTAAACCCCTTTGTGATTTTCCTAACTGAAACAAAATTACAGAGTAAGAACATGGATAGTGTTGGACGTTCTTGTGGCTTTATTAATGGTATTGATGTGGACTCGATGGGTGCGAGTGGAGGACTTTCTTTAGGTTATTCTTAGTTCTTTTTCTTCTTCTCATTTTGATGTAATAATTCCATATGACTCTTAGGGCAATAGTTGGAGGTGTACTGGTTTTTATGGGGCACCGCAAGAACATAGACGGGGTGAGTCTTGGCAGTTATTAAGATAGTTGAATGATTGTCTGGAGTTGCCGTGGGTTGTTATTAGCGAATTCAATGAGGTTCTTCTCTCTTCAGAAAAGAAGAGGGCTTGATTAGAGAGGAAAGGCATATGTGGAATTTTTCTATAGCCTTGGATGATTGTGCTCTTTCGAATTTGGGATATGAAGGAACTTGGTATACATGAGAGAGAGGTCGATTGGCACATAATAACATTCGTGAATGTTTGGATTGAACGGTTGCTAATGTTGTATGGGGTCAATATTCCCTCATTATATGGTCTCTCATATTCCAAAAACTATGTCAAATCATTGCCCGATTGCTTTAGATATTGGTTTTGGATTTGGACAAGCTAATGGGAGACAATTTCGATTTAGGGTTGTGTGGCTATTAGAGGATTCATGTGAAGTTGAAGTTTTACGCCTTTGGAAGGATGCTAATGGTAATGTTTTGCAAAAGCTTTCCCATGTTAGTAGTGGTTTGGTAAGATGGTTCAGACGGGTTAGGCGTGGGAAAAGAAGTTCTTTAGCTTCACTTCAAGAATGGCTTGAGTAGCTTACTTTTCTCCCTCCTACAAATGACGTTTTGGGGGAGTTGGATGAGGTCCGATTGGAGATGAATATGGGGATGGATAGGGAGGAGATATATTAGGAACAAAGGGCGAGGGTTAACTAACTCTCTTTCGGGGATAAAAATTCCTCTTTTTTTCATCGTTTTGAATTACAAAGGAGAAGGATCAATGGGATAATGAAGATTGAGGACAATGATGATCGTGTGGTGGAAGGCTCGGATGGTGTTCGACAGGTGGCGTATGGTTATTTCATATCCTTGTTTTCCTCGTACGGTTTGGTTGGTGAGGTAATGGCCTTAGTTGGGATTCGTGAATGTATCTTGAATGAGATGAATGATAGTTTGGCACACCTACTCACTAGTGATGATATTTATACTGCGCTTCGATCTATGAGCCCTCTAAAGGCACCGGGTCTTGATGGATTGGGAGCAGGCTTTTATAAAAAAATTCTGGCACATCGTGGGTGATGACGTGGCTCAATTTTGCATTGATCTCATTCAAGGTAATTTTTTATAACTATTGTTAATCATACACATATCATTCTTATTCCTAAGGTTAAGTCCCCTGTTAATATGATGCAATTACATCCAAGCCTCTGCAATGTGCTTTATAAAATAGCTTTGAAGGCAATGGTTAACCGTTTTCAGGAAGTTCTCCCATTGTGTATGGATAAGGCACAGAGTGCTTTCGTGCTTGGCCAATTGATAAACATCATTACAGCATATGAGGTTTTACATTCGATGAAGTACAAACGACTGAACAAGGTGGGTTCTTTTACACTCATACTCGACATGAGCAAGGCTTATGATCGAGTCAAATGGGGATTTCTCGAAAAGGTGCTTGGCAAAATGGGTTTCTCTGAAGGTTGGATTTCTTGTGTAATGCGTTTTGTTACCATTGTAAGCAATGCCGTTATGGTCAATGGTCAGGTGGGTGATAGATTTATTTCGACTAGGGGGCTTCGTCAAGGGGATCTGATTAGCCCCTATCTTTTTCTTATCTGTGCAGAGGGCTTTCGGCTTTATTGAGAATAGGAGAGCAATGTGGGACAGTGATAAGGATGAGGGTTATTTGTGGAGCCCTGAGAATTTCTCACTTGTTGTTTGTCGATAGCTGCCTCATTTTTTGTGAAGCTACGGCTTTGGGTGCCTCGAATTTGATGGGTATTCTTGATGAGTATGCTATGTGTTCGGGACAGGTTATAAATTTTGAGAAATCAAAGGTGTTTTTCAGTTCTTATGTGGCTGAGCATAACAAGGCTGATGTTAAAAGGATATTTAGGGTTTCTTATGTAGATAATTTTGAGAAATATCTTGGGTTGCCTTAAATTGTGGGTCGGAATAAGAAGGGAGCTTTTGCAAATCTCACCGACAGAATTAAAAGCCGCATCTCATCTTGGAGCTCTCGATTTTTGTCTATTAGAGGAAGAGAAGTCTTTGAGAAATATATTCTGCAAGCGATTCCAACTTTTGCTATGACTTGCTTTCCCCTCCCCAAGGGTTTTTGTAAGGAGTTGGAGGCTCTATATGCTCGATTTTGGTAGCAAAAGTCGGGGGATAGGAAAGGCCCACATTGGTGTGAGTGGTCAGCGTTGTGTAGTCTCAAATGTAACGATCGAATGGGTTTTAGGGATATGTCTAAATTCAATATTACACTCTTAGCTAAGCAAGGGTGGTGGATCCCTATGAAACTTGACTCGTTGGTGGGGCGCGGCGCATCTTACAGGCAAAATATTTTTCCCATTCTAATTTCCTTTCAGCTCGGCTTGGTTTGAATCCTTCCTTTATTTGGAGGAGTATATGAAGTGTCTGTCACTTGTTAGAAATGGGACTTCGTTGGAAAGTGGGTAATGGGGTAATGGCTGTGCAATTAAATATATGGGATGACATGTGGTTACCGAGTGAGGGGAATGGAAGGTTGTTTCGGCTTGAGTAGCATCTTTGAATCTGGTCTCGGACCTTATGATGGGAGATAATAGGGTTTGGAATTCGGCGTTAATTGATACAGTTTTTACAGTTGAGAGGCTAATCGTATTAAGGGCATCCCTTTATCGTCTTTTGATCAAAATGACGTATTGGTGTGGGGAGGCGAGCACTCGGGTATTTACACTGTTCGCAGTGGTTATCGCTTGTTGTTACCTACTGTTGCTTTGCAGCCTTTAGATCATCAGCTTTTATATAGAATTTGGGATTTAGACTGTCCTCCTAAAGTTCGAATTGCAATTTGGAAGGTTTGCAAGTTTTATTTACCCACTAAAGCCATGTTATATTTTAAGCGTATTTGTTTTGATAATGCTTGCTCACGCTGTCATTCGAATTGTGAAGATGTGAGTCATGTTTTTAGATTATGCCCATTTGCGCATGCTGTTTGGAGTTGTCTTGGCTATGATACTTCGTCTCAGGGGAATACTTTCAACTTTCATGAGTGGTTGGCTTGGCTTTTTGACATACATAGTCACACAAAAAGAAGAGAAATTGCATTGACAATTTGGGGTATTTGGACAGCTCGTAATAAACTCATCCATGAAGGTAAACGGCAGAGTGCGACTGACCTTGCGGGTTTTGTTCGAAGATATTGTGCAGATCTTTGCTCTTTGGTTGTCTCGTCTCATAGCATGACCCATGTGTGCCCGGGAAAGTGGTCTCCTCTGTCTGTGCCGAGTGTCAAGGTTAACGTTGATGCTAGTTACAGTCCCTCGCATCAGAAAGCGTAATTCTGGAGTCATTATTAGGGATCATGAAGCAGAAGCTTATGCGGTTATGCATGGCCTCCAATTTGCTTCGGACATGGGATTCCGGCAAGGTTATGCTCGTTAGATCATTGTCAAAATAAACACTAAAGAAGATGAATTTTCGGAGGTGGGTGCCCTTACTTGGGAAGCGAAGGAGTCGGCCAAACGGTTCCGTCACTGTTAATTTAGGTTTGTGGGTCGTTCGGCTAATCAAGTTGCACATATGGTCGCCCACATTGGTATGATTTCGAGAACGGATGGTTATTGGGTGGAGGATGCTCCGGCGAGAGCCTTACCCGCCGCTGATGAGGATCGACGCCGTCTCGATCCGCCGTAGACGCTTGTCTCTGTTTAGATCTGGTTTGAGGGACTTTTGCTATTTCTTTCCCTCGATTTTTCTGTTTGCTACCCTTGGCTTGTTCTATTTTGTTCAAATCTGGCTGAGATGACGAGGGTAGTGTCGGTGTTTTGCAATTTGATTTTTTTTTTTTTTGTTTTTAATTTGCTGGTTTTGCTGCCTGGCCCCTTGTTTGCTTTCTTTTTAGGAATTGGGTATCATTCTTTTATTATATCAATAAAACCAAGATCGACTTTTCTTCAAAAAAAAAAAAAAAAAGGCAAACAATGATTAGCTTCTGCCCCTTTAGGAACTATGTTACGTATACTTGCAGGTGAAGTATTCATTCAAGTACCTAAAATGGGGACTGTATATATATGAGAAGATGACAGAAATGGAGGTTCCCCAACAAATTATTAGGATTATTTGTGAAAAGGGGGGAAATTAATTAAGCAACATTATTATCAAGAGTGAGACCTTGTGTCTGAGGAAAAATATTATATGCTGTGTAAGTTACATACATGCATGCATTGAGATGGTAGCATGCATGGTTTGAGTTCAGCGTGTTAGATACCCAAGCAGGCGTCGTCCCCACCCCCACTCAAATCTCAAAAACAGGCCAGTTTTTCAGTTTGTTTGGGCAACTACCCAATAGGCCTAGCCTAAGCCACAAGCCTCTTACATTTCTTAATTTTACTATTGCATTATTTATTATTGAAATATGTTGGCTTAATATATCATCTGATACTTTAGTTTCACACTTTTTTCTAATGTGGTACTTGTGTTATTTTTTTTATCCAATTTGGTACATGTATTTCACAAAAGTTATATATTTTGATACTCCAAAACATTTTAGTGTTTAATTCAGGTTTTAGGATTGATTTGATGAAAGTTAATTGCTAATATTATTAGATTTTTTTTCATGATTTTGTTAATAGAATAAATTTAGTGCTAATTGTGAATTTGTTTAATTTTGCATTTAATTTGTCAAATACAATCTGATAGATGTTTAATTCGGGTTTTAGGATTGATTTGATTATAGTTAATTACTAAATTATGAACTAATTATTAATTTTCATCAAATCAACTTTAAAACCCAAATTAAACACTAAAAAGTTAGCATTGTTATCTTTAGGTACTAAAATGTATAACTTTTGTCAAATATATATTGGTACCACATTGGACCAAAAAA
Source organism: Kokia cookei (assembly GCA_039519145.1). Lineage (NCBI taxonomy): Eukaryota > Viridiplantae > Streptophyta > Magnoliopsida > Malvales > Malvaceae > Kokia > Kokia cookei. The sequence continues at coordinate 8,852,726 of CM076910.1, forward strand.
TAACACAGGTACACCATTAAAAAAATATTAAATTTAAATACCAAATTATGCACTAGACCAAATTTATAACTACTAAATTTATGTTAGAAAATTATTTGATAATTTAATAAAAATTAAATACTAAATGTAATTTATGTTAGAAAACTCTATGTAATATTTTCGAAAAAATCAATCAAGACTTTATGCAAAAGAATACACTAAATTAAGTTCTCATATGTTTCGATTAAGCCCTTTAGCATATAGTTTATGTTTCCATTTATCATTTTGAAATTTAAGCTTTCTTTTACATCAAAGGTTGTAGCTTGAGACTAAAAACGCAAATGTTGGGCAAAGAGTGAAGTCATGAATTTTATATTAGAGGTTCAAACTAAAATAAAATTGATAAAATTATAAAATTTAAAAAGTTAAAAATAAAATTTTTAATTTTTCAGATGCAAAAATAATTTTTTTTTAAAAATTTCAAAAATAATACCAAGGGAGGGGTTAATGCCTCTACCAACCCCTTTTTAGTGATAAAAGATTAAATGAAACTATAATTCTACGTCATTCCTATCTCTTTTCAATAAAAAAAAAAATCATAAATCAGATTTTTCTTCTTCTTTTCTTTTAAAATATATATAAGTTAAAATTTTAAAAATGATAATCGAAAAGAAAGTAAAATATAGAGTCTCAATGCAGAGATTATAATTAGAAAGGTGTGGTTTTTGGTACCTCCTTTCAATACTTGAGTTGATTCTGGGCAATTTAAGCCCCGTCTGTCATGCATCAGATAGATGACCCCCCAAAAAAGGACAAATAGATGGACAGTCGAAAGAGTAGGCATAAATACTTTATGTTTTAACAACATTCATACATAGATGTAAGCAAAACCAGAACTGTGTTTTAACAGAATATTCCCCATCAAAACTAACATTCCTTATTGAAAGAAAACTATTAATATATATGTGTTTCCCTGATTAGTTATTCTTAGGAGGGTGGTGCCTTGGTGCATGATAATCAGCATTGAAAGCCACAAAACCTGACTGATGTTCATCCACTTCATCAGGTAAATTCACAGTAATTTGGTCACACCCTTTATTGTTATTATTATTATTCCCACACTTTGATAACTTTGAAGGCGATCCACCAAGTCCGAAGGCATCACTCATGTTTTCCACATCATTCAGCTTCTTCATTTGCACCATTTTCCTCCCTCTTAGCCATTTCTTGTTTACAGCAGCATTTACACTTACAGCATGTTCATCACCACTTTTCAACAATCCCTGGTAAAACCGCACTTTATTTTTTCAGATATAGACAACATTCATTTATCATGCAACAAGGGAAGTTAAAATTAGACACCTTGTTATTACTTTTATTACCTTTATAGTTGGAACTGTCATATGGTTTGAATCTGGGATCCCATCTGTATAAAACAAAATTATTAAGCAACATGCAATGTTAAATAAAAAGGAATTTGATGTAGTGTTATGTATGTACCTTGGGTGGCTTCTGCAATGGAGATCAATGCAGCAAACAGAAGCAAAATGGAGAGGCATGTTATGACCCTCTCAGCAGCCATTTGTCTTGCTAGGAATGGCTTATGTTGAGTAAATGAAAAGAGAAGCAAACTAGGGTTTTAGAGGTAGGGAGATTGATTGATGACCAAATTGACCAAGTCAAATATAGGTTTTAGCAGCTATGTAGCAGACCCAATTCAAGGCTATGGTTTCCAACATCTGCCTTGCTTTTCAAAGTGATTATATATAGAGAGAAGAAACATGGAAGATACTTGAATACTATAATATATGCATCAGAACACTCCAATATATCACCCCACTTGTGTCAACGAGATTGAAGTTTTGAAACTATATAGGAATCTCAATGCGTTTTTCGTTTTCAATCACAAATGGAATTTATAGTAAATTTAAGTACTTGTTTCAAGGTCCAAGATGAAAATTGGGGTCTAAGAGAGAGGTTTTTTTTCTTTTTCTTTTTTTGTTCGTAACAAATTTGCATGGAAAACATCGAAGCTATGGTAACAATGCAAAAATTTCTGAAAGAGAGGGAACCCAAGGGTTTAAAAGTGGTCCATCAAGCAGCTTAGTGTTAGGGGTAATGGTGGAAAGCTTAGATAACGTAAAATGCAAGGTACGTGTGTTCTGCGCCTGTCTGCCGCCATGCAGTCAACGAGAAATATTAGGGTTTCGTTTTTGTTTGCCCCAAGCAGGCTATATTGATTTACGGTTTCAAATCTTGATTTCCCAAATGAGTAGGCTACTATTCCCCAATTCCCATACCTTTGTTTTTCTTGAATGATTTTCACCCTTTTCAAATCCTTCCTCCTTTGAAATGAGTCAAACAACCCGAATATATTATTCGAACAAAGGAAAAGCAGAGACAATAGGGATGTAAACTAACACACCGCAATCTTTTTTAATAGCTAAGAATTTGTGGAATCCTGGTCATGAGGGTAGGATAGGTTAGCATAGTTGGGTAGCTCAAGCGTAGTTTCCAACACCATTTGAATGATTCGGTGGGTCTAAATCCGCCAGCCACCACCGGCTAACATATTTTCACACACCTACACGAAGTATGTGCCATAGTTGTATCGGAATACAAACGGAAGCATGTTCTGCCACATGCCCACCACATAATTATATTGTACGAAACCGTAGTTGGAGAAGAAACAATCTAGTAAGAAACTGCTTCACCGTTTGCTAGGTTATTAGGAGAATATTAGATTATGGATGGTTGACTAGAGTCTTATTTTGTTGGTGTGGTGTGTGTTTAGTATTTTTCATATTTTTATCATCATCCGTCTCACGACACAAGGATGATAGAGTCACAACAACTTCAAAAGGCGACGACATCGCGATGAGGAGGTTTCCAACGTCACGACTTTTCCTCAAGTAAATCGTTCGTGTTTTACAACAAAACAGAGTAATTTTTCCCAATTAAACTCTAATTACTTCAGTATAATTTTAGTCATACTCGATCATGAATTTTAGCCTATTTAAAGTCCAAAGTAACACTAGAATATACACACAAAATACAGAACTGAGAAGAAAAATTAAAGAGAGTTTTGTGGAATTTTGTGAGAACTTTGTATTTTGGGTTCGAGTTTGTTTTGATTCTCTATCTTATACTCTTTCGGTTTTATTCATAGCGAAGTCTCCTTTGCCCGGAGTTTTTTTTGCTCCTCGGAAGAGTTTTTTCACATAAATTTGTGTGTTTGATCTTCTCTACTTCACTTGCTTGTTGTTCACTTGGATGGATCCCCAATAGATGATTTATTTGGATAAAATGTAAAATTTTAATGTTGGATTAACAAAATATAATATTATTTAAGAGTGTATATATTTTATTAAATTTCATTGTTATTGAATTTGTTATTAACAAGTTTAGTTCTTTTAATCTAATTTTCATTAAATTATCGTGTTTTTTGTTTTTATTACAATTTATATATTAATTAGTAAATATATAAAATTAAAATAAATTTATAAATCATAATTATAATAATTCGTAAAAATAATTCTATTATCAATCCTTATAAATCATTATTAATATATTAATAAATAAATTTATAGAATAAATAAAAATAATGTATAAATTTAAAATATGACATTTACTGTTTTACTCTTAAGAAAAAGGGAAGATTTTTGTTTTTACCTATACTTAAATTTTATTTGAAAAAAATAAAACTTGTTATGAATATCTTATTAAGTAGATGTCTATCAAGATCAATATAAGTTTGGATGAACTTTAAATTCTAGTAGTAATTAAAATTAGAGTTCTATTTCATTTATACTTTCTATATCTATAAATATAAGCCTTGGAGAAGCATTGTAGCACACTTCTATTGATCAATAAAATATGATCTCTCTTTTGCTCTCTCATTCTCTTTGTTCTATACTCTCTGTTCTTTTATTTTATAACACGTTATCAGCACGATTCTCATTTAATTATTATTTTTTAGTTGTCAATTGAGGCTGACTCACTATGGGTAATCATTAGAGCCTTTAACTATTCAATGCTCATGATAATAGCTAGAGTGATAACGATGATGTTAAAGATCTTTAAGTATATTTCACTATGATTTATTTATTATATATATCATGTTTATTATAATTTAAGACTAATCATGACAACATGAATAGATAGATTTTGATTTGAAATCCATGCATGTTTGCAATGGTGATTATGGAATAAATAATCTAGTGGGACATAAATAAGTTCGTCCTATTAAGTTTGTTACATTCCTAGAAGTGAATGCAAACATAAACAAAATAAAAGATATAATCATGAGCCAGCAAAAGTGGGAATATAGTGATGAATAAGAGAACAATAAGGGTTCTCAAGAAACTCTTCAAAGGGCAAAGATAACTTATGTTATCAATGTGATATGAAAAGTTATTGGCCACATATGTGGTGTATGCCCAAATATTTTGTTTGGGTTAATATTCTTTAAGGAAGGATATTAGAATGTAGTAATGAATTCTATCATTACAATGGAAAATATTTATTTTATTTGGTACTGAAACAAACCAATATCATTTCAATATTTGGTAGTACAAAATTGGTCGAAAGCTCTAGAAGAGCTAATATATTAATATCTTGTAATGGTTAATCCATTAGTTTTAAAATATATTCATAATGGATCTTATATTGAGATTTTGAATGGGGAAAGATTATATTTCATATGAATCAAAAGAAGATATGGATTATTGATTTATATTTATTATAAATTGAATTGATTGTGACAATCTTTATGATATTTGTTTGTCATTATCCCATTAAGGGGTTGAAGTTAAAATATTTGACTGTGAAGGATCTACTTAAATTGTGGAAGAAAAATATGAGCAATAGAATATGGCAATTCTATCTAAAGCTTATTATGGTTGGATGCACCTGAAGTTGCAAGTTTTTAAAACTGTGAGTATAGCTTTACAGTATTCAAAATAAGTTCTCAATTAAAATTACGTGAGAAAATATTACTGATGAGAACCTTACAAGAGAGAACTTATTCAACTTTTCATGATTCAAATGTGCTCCTACAATAGCAATATCATAATTCAAAAGTTTTTAACCACGAAACTTAACCATTCCCCGAATTGAATGTAACAATACATAATAATATGAAGATTTTGGACATGTGAAGATTTTGGCATATTCCCTTAAGCGAATATTGCATATAATTATTTGAAAATTAAATTATATGACTTGATGTCATTATAAACTTCACATTGATTTAGACATTTCCAGTAGTAAATGTCACAATGGTACTTGTATGTGGATACAAAGTGAAAGGAATGATGGTAAAATTATCAATTTGCTACAATTTAGTTCAAATTGAAACGTATTTTAAAGTAAACCAGAAGTTTACTGGTACAAATGTATTTACTACTTGGCATGACTAGTTAGACCATCTTAGATTATATATGATGCGAAAATTAATTAAAAATTTATATGGACATTCATTAAAGAACCAAAAGATTTTTTAATTTAAAGAATTCTCAATTGTTGGTTGTTCTCAATGAAAATTGATTGTTAAAAACTCACTAACTAAAGTTGGGATTTAATGTCTTGCATTTCTGAAATGAATATAGGCCCATTAATCCACCATGTGGATGGTTTTGATATTATATGATTTTGGTAGATGCATCTACAAAATAAACACATATGTGTTATCAACTTACAACTTGTCGTTTGCAAGATTTTTTTAATAATTAATTTCAGATCATGCAATTAAAACAATTCATCTTGCTAATATTGATGAGTTTATTTCTCAGTCTTTTGTTTATTGAGCTTGAAAAACTTTGGTAAAAATTTGTTATTTATGTGCATAATGGTTTAGAGAAATTATTGATTGAACGCCTCTAATTATTACTTATGAGAATTGAATTTTCTCTTTCAACATGGGATTATATTGATTAACGTGTTGTATGTATAAAGCCAATAAATTTTAAATACTCCTCATTGCAATTGATTTTAGGTCAAAAGCTAAATATTTCTCATCTTTGAATTTTTGTATGTGCGTATATGATCCAATTGCTTCACCACAACGCACAAAGATGAGTGAATCTTCAAAGAAAATTGAAAATATATATTAATTATGGGCCTCCTTTTATTATGATATATTAAATGTATTGGAGATTCAATTATGACATGATTGTGATTACTATTTTGATTTTGATAGTTTTCTCGACATTAGGGGGATAGAACTAATAACTTGTAATGAGTTAAGAGGGAGAGTAATTTGAACTAGAAATTCAACATGGATAACTCATTAAAATTCTAAATATGAAAATTTTCATGAAAAGAAAAAATCTAGATGATCATATAGTGAAGGAGGGTACTCCAGAAGAGACCCAACACATAACTAATAAGAAGAGATTTATGTACCTGAAACTGAAGATTAAAATAGTGAAAATAAGAGATCTCAATAAATGTCAATTTGATAAAATGTCGAATCAATAATAAAAGTGGTCGATAATGGTTTTGCATGCAATATTATTTTTGAAACAATGAAATAAAAGAAAGATATTGAATAAATCTCTTGGGAAATAGAAATATGACATAAATTGGCAAAACTAGAAAGACGCAACTCAAATACAATTAAATTCGTAGAGTTTTTGGACTAGCAATCCAAATATCTAAAGGTATAAAGTCAATAAGGGTACAAATGAAATAATTTTGCAAAGGCGAAATAAAAATACGAAGTTTTTCGCTAAGTCCTGGCATTGATTATGAGAAAATATAATATTATTTTGTGGTGGATGCAATAACCTTTAGATATATTATTAAACTGGCAATTCATACTTGCGTCTCATGATCGTTGTTACAACTTTTTTGTGAATCACTATATAGTAAAGTTTATATTAAAATCTTTGAAGGATTTGGAATGCCAGAAGCATATCGGAATTATCTTGAAATTGTTCATTTATATGAATTGAAATAATTGAACAAGTGGTAAATTTGACTTAGTCAATAGTAGTTAAAGGAGGATTATAAAATGATACAAAATACTTATTTGTGTTTTATAGAAGAATCATTTTAAAATTTGTTATGATTATTGTTGAAACTCCTGAAGAGATCAAAATATATTTCCTCAAATTTTTCCTCTCATGACTTTTGAAAGAATGGTGATATAAATGCGTAGCAAATACATTCAAATAGTTATTTAAAATACTAGTATTCAAGATTGAACACGTAGAATATGAGATATTATGTGATGTTTTTATGTGGAGGAGTAAAGACGCGTTGTTCTCTTTTTCCCTTAACCGAGATTTTGTCCTATTGGGTTTTTCTGATAAAGTTTTTAATGAGGCAACATGTTATGCGTGTTATAGATACGTGTACTCTTTTTCCTTCACTAAAAATTTTTTTTCTCACAGAGTTTTTATCTTTGTAAAGGTTTTAACGAGGCACATTATCTACCAATGGACATCTAGGAGGGAGTGTTATGAGTATCTTAATAAGTGGATGTCCATCAAGATCAAGATAAGTTTGGATGAACTTTAAATTCTAGTAGTAATTAGAATTAGAGTTCTATTTCATTTATACTTTCTATATCCATAAATATAGATATTGGAGAAGCATTATAGCACACTCCTATTGATCAATAAAATACGCTTTCTCTTTTATTCTCTTATTCTCTTTATTCTATACTCTCTATTCTTTTATTTTATAACAAAACTAATTAAATTAATAAAAATAAAAAATAATTTTTTCTAAAATTTCAAATTACACACATAATTTTAGATAATTTTATATTAACATCTTAACACAATTTAAGAATATGAAGTTACGAGTATCTAAAATGTTTCGAATCTAATCAAAGATAATTTTAATCGGGAATGTGAGATTACATGAAACGCACCTTGAAGGGAAACTTAACAAAAAGAAGGATATGGAAACATACAATCGGTGGAATTTTTTAATTTGGTAAACAATGTTAACACACTGTTATATGTCTCGTACATATATATAATATCAAATAAGAACAAGTGTCAATCTTTTAATCTATTTGTAAAATTAAAAAAATTTCCATCATCGATTTATCAAATAATTATCCAATAAACATATCATCGATAATATATTTATTTTTTAAATCACTTGTAATATTGGTTTTTTTTTTTTTTTTGTATTTTTACAGTTCATGTTTAAGATTTATAATTATTTTTCTAATAATTTTTTTTAAAAATCCGAACTCGAGTTCTGTTCTTGAAAGTATGATATATATTACCATTGCAGCCCATGGTAGGTTGTATTCTTTGAATGTTATTACAATTCCTTCATTGGAAAAGCCAATGCCAGTTGATCAATCTTCTTCCCATTGGCGACATTTCTTCTCCATATGCATCGAAAACATAAGACAATTACTTAAAGTTTTGTCGTGTTAATTAACTGTTATTTTCCGAGGTCCAAGAATGTGTGTTAGGGCTGAATGTGGCTAAATATGTTATATGATCCAGCCTTAAACCAATTCACAAAAACCAGAAATTCAGGGTCAAGTAGAAACCAAGCGATCCAAGACGTACGTACCCCTTTATAGTTGACTACTTCATTGGTCCCAAGCCCACGGTAGCCGTAGCCATAATTTTTTCTATGTTCATAGTTTTGATCATTTGTATTTGCTTCATTGGGAATTTTTTCAGAGTGTTGACTCAAGATATGTTAAGAGTTCACATGGAGTGTTAAAAATGGATAGTTGGACGGAAGGGGTTCATATAGAATAGGAGTTTGGAGGGAGCTCTTTTGGACAAATGTCTTATTTTAAAAGATCTGAAATAAGATCACAGAGTACTCCATCAAGATATGATTTAATTACATTCTGTAAAATCAGTAGTGAAGTTCTAAATATAATAAGAAAAGTTCTTGAGTGAACTTTGATGCGATCTAATGGCAACCCACTTGATAAATCCATGAAAATCTTCAATTAAACGAATCACGAGACTCTCTTTAATCAAAATAGTTGACTTAATTAACAAGATACCCCAAATGAAACGATTATGTATGACACGTGTATTTATGATTATAAAGTGATGGATTCCTGATACTCACACACGATTCGGGGCATAAGGTAGTGAAGTATTCAGTTACTAAAGTATGACCATGTTGGGTTATAAATGTCTGATGTATTGTACCAAAGAGTGGTATAAGTTGAAATAGATAGAATGGGTGCTCATGTTGTTTTAAATTTTCATTTTCCTTTCTAATGAAGTTGTTATTATATGGAGAATCATGAAGTTGATTGAAGTGTGCTTCATAATTTGGAGTTGACAATGCTGATCATTGTTTGGGTAAACCAACTGTTGACTGTTGAGACTTAAAAGCAATTTTTGTAGTTTGCAGGCTTGAAAATAACATATAATAAATATACTGATGGAGATAATAAATTATACATTTTAAAATAAAAATGTATAAAAAAGCATTAAAATAAAATTTTTATTGAGCGGTAAATTGAAAAATTTTATTAATGTAATCGAGATGGGTTTAATTCTTACCATATGTATTTTTTATTGTTTTTAATGAAAAAGACTAAAGTACTCTCGAATAATATAATTTATTTCAGACATTTTCATAATTTTTCAAATCAAGTTGGTGCTCAATTGACTCGTGATACCAATTCAATCAAAAGCTTAAATAGAAGTATAAATGCACAAATACTATATATAACAAATATACTTGTTAAAGTTTCATATCTATAAACAAAAATTTACTTTAGTTGGAATGATAAATATAAAACTATGAATTTAAAATATAATTGGGTTTAAAAATAACTTATAATAAAATGTAAGACTTGAAATTAATTAATAATAACACATTAAATACATATATATTAAAATTACAAAAAATGACTAAATTGTTTATTATCATATTATCATCATTATTAAATCGAGGACAAATTAATTTATGACACAAACTTAATCAAATATATTTTTAATATATATAATTGATGAAAATAATAAAATGTACATAATAAAATTAAAATATATATAAAAAAAATCAAAATACTCTCTTTTAAACATTATGTTTGATAACTGTATATTATATTTATACATGTTTGAATATAAATTTAAACATTTGATATTTATTTGGCATAATAACTTATTTTTCACAAAAAAATTGTTTTAGCTCACCATTTAATTTTTTTATTTTTTAACCATTAAATTTATATTATTTATTAAATTACTCTAAAATTAAATAAAAAAATTAATGTATGTTAAGTTTCTTGACGTAACATCTTTATGTGTATTTTATATATACATATATATATATAATGTCAACAATTAATTTATTAATATATTTTTATACTTTTTATGGGAGGCTCCATTGGCCACCATTACCTTCTGCCCCTGATTCATGGAATATTGCTAATACACAGAAGGAGAAAGATAAGTTGGTGAGCATCAAGGTTCAAATAAAGCCAAACATTGTTGATTTGTCAGCAAGAGAAAAAATTTAACTAAATTGAAAAAAATATATTTTAAATTCTTTTGGAATTTTAGATAAAAATTAGATTTTAAAAATTTTTGAAATAATTCTAAATTTCCAAACTTCCCCACCGTATTTCCGGGTTTCTAGAACCTCCATTCATTCCCTTAAACCCCCCTTTCAGTAGGGTTTTTAGTTTCATTACTTATTGTCTTATCTTCGTTTCTGTTTATTCCCACACTCTCACCTTCTCTTAAGCCTTGCCTCAATGGCTTCAGTTCCAACTAGAAGCTTAGCTACCCCATCTTTAGCTATTTCTCTCCCTTTAACAAACCCCAACAAGGCCTTCACTCTCCGAAGCCCCTTTCTAACCCCAAATGCTCTCAACAACGCCTTCTCTTGCTCTGGGTTAAGGTGGAAACTTGAGAAGACAAACAACCTGATTGCCGTTCAGTGTTTGACGTCCACAGTTGCTGAGAAAGAGACCCAAGTGACTTCCAGGGAGAAATTTGAGTATCAAGCAGAGGTGGGTTCTTTTTCTATTGGATATAATAGCTTTTGTTGATTAACGGACAGGTGTTTGTTTAATATTGATGGTTTCTCTCCTATGTTTTGGCACGGTTTTTACATGGCTGCAGGTTAGCCGCTTGTTGGATTTGATTGTTCATAGTCTATACAGCCACAAACAGGTGTTTTTGAGAGAGCTTGTAAGGTGAGAGAGAGAACTTTTATCTTCTATAACTGTTCATTTCTTTTCTTTACAATGAAGAATCCTAGTTTTGAATTGCAACTAATGAAAAATTTATGTTTTTGCGCTCTAGTAATGCGAGTGATGCTTTAGATAAGCTTAGATTCTTAAGTGTGACTGAGCCCTCACTGCTTGGAGATGCTGGGGAACTTGAGATACGCATCAAGCCTGATCCAGATAATGGGACAATCACTATCACGTACGTTTGCTTATGGCCTTCCTTACCGAAAAAGTTGAAATGGAGGACTTATTTTCTTAAAATTTCTTTTCATGGATTTACAGAGATACTGGTATTGGCATGACAAAAGAAGAGCTTGTGGACTGTCTTGGAACAATTGCTCAAAGTGGTACTTCAAAATTTCTTAAGGCTCTTAAGGTAACCTCTTTCATATATATTTTTTTAAAGTAAAATAGTTTACTGTTTTTGGTCACTTACTTGGCATCTAATTCTCTGTAGGAAAATAAGGATCTAGGGGCAGACAATGGCTTGATTGGTCAATTTGGTGTTGGATTCTATTCTGCGTTTCTTGTTGCTGAGAAGGTAACATGCTATCTGCTTAATTGGTATCTTGCATTATGATCTTTCCCATCCTATTTGAAGATAATTTTCATGTTAAGTGCTAATTGCGTTTGTTTGCTTAAAATTATTCTTGATCAGGTTGTTGTGTCCACAAAGAGTCCAAAGTCAGAGAAGCAATATGTTTGGGAAGCTGTAGCAGATAGTAGCTCCTATGTGATCAGGGAGGAAACTGATCCTGAAAAGCTTCTAACCCGTGGTACCCAGATCACACTGTATTTAAGGGTACTCAACATGTTCTTTTTTTGTCCCATTACATCCTGTTTGAATATTTCTGTTTAACTAGTGTATTTGTATGTTGAAATATGAAAAGAACATAGTAGATGGAATTTTGAGATTTTAATGTCATGTTTATTGATATAATGGCCTTTACAGTCTGGTTCTTCCAAGTGCCAAATTTGGTCTAAGATGTTGTTCTCTTGCAGTCAGATGACAAGTATGAATTTTCTGATCCGATCAGAATTCAGAATTTGGTGAAGAATTATTCCCAATTTGTTTCTTTCCCCATCTACATTTGGCAAGAAAAATCAAGGACGGTCGAGGTTAGTGTATGTCTGTATGTACTTCTCTACTAGTTCTTTAAGCAAGGGTAAGCAATTTACAAATATCAGAGGGACTAATTGTTTCCCCTCTCCATTGCCTTGAGACTCCTTATGTTCTTAATCAGTACTGACTTTGGACCTCATGGATGTCTCAAGTTGTATAAACCAGTGTTAAAATTCTCACCATGCTTGAGATTTATAACTATATATGTAGATATATACACAAACTGTGAATATATATGTATATACAAACTATGAAAAGAATTTATTTCTTTTGAAGATGTTACCATTTGGTGTAAGCCCATCAATGGATTTCTATTTTTTCCCAGTCTCCATAGCCAATGCGAAAGAGTCACTTTATCTTCTTATGTGCACTTGAACTCTGAGCACATGGAAAGTTCTTGACCATTCTTTACTATCTTCAACCTTTGAGCAGGTAGAGGAGGAAGGAAAACCAAAAGAAGGAGAAGAAGAAAAGCCAGAGGTAACCTTCCCGTGCTTTTGATATTTAATTTTTGTAGCAAACTTTCTTCTTTGTAAATATTGTGTTATAGTGGGCTTATGTGCTTGTTGACAGGGTGAGAAGAAAAAGAATACAACTAAAACTGAGAAGTATTGGGACTGGGAATTAGCAAATGAAATGAAACCAATATGGGTGAGTTTGTTGTTCTGTCACCTCTATAAATGCAAGTTTAATGCCTGCTTTTTCTTAAGATTATCCTCTATTTTCCATATAGTTTTTATTGTTATAAACCATCATTTACATGTCTTTTGGGAGGTCTGTTGTAGATGCGAAATCCAAAGGAAGTTGAAAAGGATGAGTACAATGAATTCTACAAGAAGACTTTCAATGAATTCTTGGATCCTCTTGGATACACTCACTTCACTACAGAGGTAAGCGTGCATTTATAGTTTTATAAATTGACAACTTATGCCTAGCAAAAACCATTAATGTTTCCCTGGTAATTATGCAGGGTGAGGTGGAGTTTAGGAGTGTTCTGTACATTCCTGGCATGGGTCCTCTCAACAATGAGGATGTTATGAATCCTAAAACAAAGAATATACGATTGTATGTGAAACGTGTATTTATCTCGGATGATTTTGATGGAGAGCTGGTAAGTTTTAACTTGGTCACTTGATAGCTCTATTTATAGAATACTAAAATTTGCAGTTCTGAGTTCTTTTGTGTGAACGTGTTATGTTGCTTTGCATCGAATAAAACGCAGATGACTAGAAAATTTTAGTCTGTTTTGGTTTAAGTATCCATCCATTTCTTGCTTGTTTAATGATAAAGCTATAGGAAGCTTCAGTTTTTTTTTTGTGTGTACTTTCGTATAAGGTGACTGAATCCTGAAATTTCGCAAGTGGAGGCTGTGATAATAGTTGAACCTCTGTTTGTAGCTTGTGTCATCAAACGTTAACTTGTATTTAATCTTTATGTTGTTTTCCAGTTTCCACGATACTTGAGCTTTGTGAAGGGTGTTGTGGACTCGGATGATCTTCCCCTTAATGTTTCTCGAGAGATCCTTCAAGAGAGTCGAATTGTAAGATTAATTTTGTTTACACTTCTGTAGTTATATCAACAAAAATTTTACATCCACAAGCATGCTCATTTATTGCCGAGTAAATTCTTATTTTCAGTTTAGGGGCTATGAGCAATGCAGCTAGCTATTTAATTTTTACTGTTATTTGTGTTATTTACTATTCTATGGTTATTATGTGTTAGGTGAGAATCATGAGAAAGAGGCTAGTCAGGAAAACATTTGACATGATTCAAGAGATTTCTGAAAGTGAAAATAAGGAGGTATATAGCATGATGGGGACCATATGTTTTTTCATTATTTCTGACTTGAACTTTGTTGATTAACTTAGCTGATGGTGAAAATTGATTACAGGATTACAAAAAATTCTGGGAGAACTTTGGTAGGTTTCTAAAGTTGGGCTGCATTGAAGACTCTGGTAATCACAAGCGTATAACTCCATTGCTTAGGTTTTATACATCAAAAAGTGAAGAGGAATTGACAAGTTTGGATACATATGTTGAAAATATGAGTGAGAATCAAAAGGCAATTTATTACTTAGCAACTGACAGCTTAAAAAGTGCCAAGACTGCTCCATTCTTGGAGAAATTGGTTCAAAAAGACATTGAGGTATGTTTGTAGATTTGCATTGGACGTACAAGGTTCTAAATTAACTTGGCATTTGGTCTTTAGGCTGCAGAACATGAAATTTGTAGTCGTTAATAATGTGATTAAATTTGATAGATGTCATCTAGTAGTGAATTGCCTGAATCATGTTTGGGTAGTCTTCTATTTGGAAATACCATGAAAGACTTAGCTTAAGAATAGAAAAGAGAGAACATTTTGTTGTTTATTATAATGATGGGATGAAAGGGACCTTTATATTCTTGTTTTTACTAAACCATTGTTTGTCTTCTTCCTGTAGCGGATATGGTCTCTTTGCTTTTTATGTTCCATGATAACTGATGTAGATTCTTGTTTTATAGGTTCTCTATTTAATAGAACCTATCGATGAGGTTGCCATCCAAAATCTGCAGACCTACAAAGAAAAGAAATTTATTGATATTAGCAAGGAAGATTTAGAACTTGGTTGGTGTTTATGATTTCATCTTTTCATTTGCTTATTTTTACTCTTAATTTCTGATGGCTTTGGAGCAAATGATGGAATTTTTCATCGTACAGGCGATGAAGATGAGGTAAAAGAGAGGGAAACTAAACAAGAATACAACCTTCTCTGTGATTGGGTAAAGCAACAACTTGGAGACAAAGTGGCCAAAGTCCAAATTTCAAAGCGTCTATCATCTTCACCTTGTGTGCTTGTTTCTGGCAAGTTTGGATGGTCAGCCAACATGGAAAGGTAAGCAGTATGCTTTTACTTCCCAATTTGAATCATAGAAATATTTGAAACCTATTCTTCAACTAGTATTTTCAAATGCATAATGAAGGTTGATGAAAGCACAAGCCCTTGGAGATACTGCAAGTTTGGAGTTCATGAGGGGAAGGAGGATACTAGAGATTAATCCAGATCATCCAATTATCAAGGACTTGAACGTAAGACCGTTTCAGTTAAACTTGATATAAGATGTTCTAGTTTGAGTGTGTAGTTACGATGTTAATTTTGGTTATATTTTCCATGCAGGCTGCATGCAAGAATGCACCCGAAAGCAGTGATGCCAAGAGAGCTGTTGACTTGTTGTATGAGACAGCATTGATCTCCAGTGGTTTCTCTGTAAGTGGATAGAATCCTTTATTTGATTTAGGTTTAACATATTTGCAGATTTTTATGTATCATATTATTCTTACATTCATCTTTGATTGTGCAGCCTGAGAGCCCTGCTGAGTTGGGAAACAAGATATATGGTATGATGGCAATGGCACTTGGAGGAAGATGGGGTAGATCAGAGGAGGAAGATGAGATTGAAGCATCAGAAGCTAGTGCTGCTGAAACCGATACGGGTGACGATGAAATTTCAGAGACCCAAGTTATCGAACCATCGGAAGTACTGACCGAGAGTGATCCTTGGCAAGATTAAATATGGTCAAAATTTTATTGTAAATTTGATTGGGATTTAGCAAAATAATCCGGAAAATAAATAAGAACACTGAGAAGTGGGGATTTTTGTGGGTTGAGTTAGGGTAAAGCCGCTGAAAGAGACAAGTTTTCGATTGTTTAATATGATCGTTTTGGCTGTGCATAAACTTAATGATATTTAGCGAATTTTAGAGCATTTAAATTGCTAAATGCAGACATTTGTTAAGTAAAGCCAAATTGATCTAACAACTTAGATTAGTGGGCAATTAACTTAACAAGATTGTACAGGAAGCACGCCAAGATTTAGTGCATAAATTGATAATATTTTTTTAAAGATTTATATTTTATCGATGATAATGCTCAAGTTCGCACAGAAATGTCTTTCCGAAAGTCCGTTCGTGTTGATCCGGGTTTGTAAGTTTGAAAAAATTCGAGTTTAGAAAAGTTTTAAGTTTGAAAAAGCTCAAATTTGAGAAGTCCGATCGAGATCTTCAAAGTTCGATTTTATAACTGAACAACTAAAATAGACATTAACATTTAATATAATTTTATGATATAATTAACATAAAAATAAAATTAATAGGAAATGTAGTTAATAGTTAAATTATAAAATGAAATAAATTTTTAAAAACATTAATTTAATATAAAATAATTATGTATGTATAGCAAATATAAAAAGTTAATAATTATTATAATCTATAAAATTAAAATTTAATGATAATATAATAATATATTATATAACTATTATCAAAACCGAAATCAATTACTCGACTTTAAACCAATATAATAAATTAGTATATTATTAATACATAAAATAATAGTAGAGTATATATAACTATTACTAATAATAACACATAATATAATAATATATTATAATGTATTAGTATTACTAATAGATAATATAATATTATAATATATAATTATTACTAAAAATATTAATACATATATATAATTACTATTATAATATAGATTAGACTTAATTCATGATTTGACTCTTAAATTATATCCATTTCTTATTTTCATACTTAAATTTTTTTTGGGTTTCAGTTTAGTAACTAAAGTACACTCAAATTCCCAATTTGGAATTAAAAATATCCTTTCGTTATATTTTTAATCTTTTTTTTATAGACTTTAAAAAAAAAATCCTATAGCCAATCTAAAGCGACACATGGTGTCTTTATGTAAAAAATATGTTTTATTTTATTAAATGTATATACACATTAAAAAATAAAAAAATTAGAAATAAATATATAAAAAAATTTAGAAAAAAAAAATATAATCTAGAAATACATAAAAATTATAAAAATAAAATTTTACTAAAACATACAATAATTGAAAAGAAATTAGTTGAAACTGATAATATTATTAAAAAATGTAAAAAAATGTAATTTTTAAAAATGGTCTAAAAATAATTTTTTTTTTAAATTCTAAAAAGGTATTTACATTTCAAGTTTTTTTTTTTTTTTTTTTTTGCAATTAATTGAAATTTATTTATTTTTTAAAATTTTATAACTTTTTTTTTTTAATTTTTATAAATTATTTTGAGTTTTTAAAATTTATAATTATATATTTTAGAGTTTTATAAAAAAATATTTTTACTTTTTTAAAGAAAATTATATATTATATATAATTTTTTTAACATTTTTAATCAATATAATATATATAATACTAAAAAAAGGCATTTAGCGTGTTCTAATAACACAACATGGATAGTCAACGATCAATCAAAGTCAAAAGTATTTTTTAATTTTCTATTTTTTAATTTAAATTTAATATTTTTATTTTAAATAAACCTATTTGCCATGTGATAATTTTTCATTGGCCAAAATTATCTAACAGTTTTTTTAACATTCGTTATAAAATAGAACAAAAATAGAAGAAATTGATAGTTTAGATGCCAAATTGGGATGAAAAAAATGTACTACAAAATGGTAGGTGTTTTTATTTCAATATGGCTCAATGGAGAAGATAGTAGCTTTTATTTAAGATTAATGGCATCTTGTTTTTGGTTATAAGAATAACAATAATAATAATAATGAGTATTTGGTATATTAATAATGTATTTTTTTATTTCATAAATAACATTAAAAAATTGATGTATTGTCAATTCTTAATCTTGCTTGTAGAGTTTAAAAAACTTTATATTTTCTCTAATAATGACAATAATTATAGTGCTTTTATTATTTTATTTTATTTTTGGTTAAAAATAAAATTGGGTTACTTAATTTCAAGTCCTTCAAATAGCAAAATCAACATTTTCAAAGAAGGACTACATTAGAAGATTTGATAACATACAATGGCCAAATATGCTATTATCCCTTATATTTATGCATATGTAACATGCTACTATATGAACAAATAGCAATGAATTAACAGTCCAACTGGTAGTCATTTTTTATTAATTAAAAGTCAAGGCCCAAGTCTTACCACTTTGAGCTAGTCTGCATGTCAAGAGGAAAGAGGACTCGTCTCTTTAATTAAATTAACCCATATTTCATTACTTCCAAAATCACAAGTTACCACCTTCTATTTGTCAACACATAAAAAAAAATAAAAAAATAAAAAAAAATATATATATATATATATTTAAACAAAGAAACAGTCTAACCTAAAATGGAATCCCTATTTGAAACCCCACTGAGAAATATTAGAATTCGATGAATCTTTATTAAGAGGTAATACTGTAACTGAATTAAGTTTAAACGAATAAATATTTATTTATATTCGTTTTTTTATTTTTAAGATTGTTCGTGTTTAGTTTGTATTCGTTAAGAATTTTAAATTTTTGTTCATGTTTGTTTATTTAAAATTATGTGTGTTTAGAACCCAACAAGTGACTTTAGTGAAACAGAGGATGTTATGTGTTTAGTTCGAACGCTTGTGTGTGCAAAGTGTGTGCGCCTTGTCAGAGAGTTAATAAAATATGAACAGTTCATCGAACATTCTGTTCAGTTACACCTCTATTGAGAGGACCAAACTAAAATAATTTATAATGTTCATATAAAAAATATTTTATTATCATCATCTCTATCAGCTTTATTTCCAAGTATGCATGTGGGAATACAAAATTCGTTTACCAAAATGTCTAATTCCTAATTAAAACGAAAGATAGTAAAAATAATTAGGGGTGACACCAAGAAAACAAAGCCTATTGGAGAAGCTAGAAATTTTTGGTTGAGGAGGTCAAGATAAAATATAAATTGTTGGGGTCAAATCTAAAAGGTTAAATTGAATTGATAATGTCTAAAAAGAGTCTAAAGTTGCAATATAACCATTTTATCTGAGGGGGCTAAGGCCCTTCCGGCCCAATTTGGGTTCACCCTGAATGGACTTCAGAGAATATATTAAACAAATGCTGAATGTTTCAATTCTTCAACATCAATTTTCAAGTCCTAAACCTTAAAAGTCTTTATTGTTTGTTTCTCCATATCCGTATATGTATATGTATATGCATGAAAGTGAAATACCATATAAAAACATTCGAAATCTGTATATAAAATAAAAGTAAATGCAGAGCTTTGACTTTTGATATCAATAAATTAAAGATTTTCACCTTTTGTATGATGACATGAAAACAGACTGATTCAATGAGCTACCTTTCCTACATCTTTGTAACCCTCAGCAACTCTCAAGTCTTCAGGTTCTGCAACTTCGCTGAATACACGGCCGGCTCCTGTTTGATGATGTCGGTACGAGCTTTTCCAAAATCTTTCTCTCTCTGTAATTGCTCTTTCATTCTTTGTTAAGTAGCAATCTAGAGGCTCAGGATCAATGATTCCTCCATTAAAACTTGCTTATTAGCACTTCCATGTTTCAATATCATCTGCAAGACACTATATGTTACATAGACTCCACATTTCTTTATCAAATATTGCATACATTCGGTTATGGTTATATGAACCTGCAATTGTATAAAGGAAAGAAAATTTACGTATAGCTATGCCAAACGCATACCAGTATCCGATACTCGAATCCAAATAAGATATGTTTAGATTGGTGAAGTACAATCATTGACCCTGGTGAGAATGATTCCTATGAATTAACCCTGGTGAACTTTCAAGCATCCCATGCTTTTAGATAAATAGATATGATTATATAGCTGAGATTTGTTCATATGAGACAAATGATACCACCAAAGTGATCACCATCTGTTTCCATTTTTGTCAAACAAGCAAATTCATCTTCAAGTCATGAACAATGCTTTGATTGTATCCTGGACTATGCATGTTGGCCTTGTTTTCTGAATTACAAGAAACAGAAAATACTTATATCTTGGCTTATAGCTTGAAGAAATCATTACTGATCGAACATCTCAATTCTTTTGATCTTTTTTTTTTTTTTTCCTTTTTCAGATAGACAACACAGCCTTTGCTGGTCTTTTTGAATCCTTGTTGGCTGATATTACAGCAGTCACAGAATCAGTAGAGCGCAAAGAAGTACAGCAGGAGAGTTTCTTTGAAGTTGGATGCTACCTTTATCGAGTTTTTCCAGTGATAATGGAGTTGAAGTATACTGAGAAAACCCCAAAAAATGCGAAAGAGATTCTAGAAACTATTTCCCGGAATGTCAATCTGGCAAAAGATCTTGTGGGAGATTGCAATAAAAATAATCAACCAGTTTCAGATTCTGAACTTGGAAGCATCATAGGCCAGATGGAAGGGGTGGTAAAAGACATAGGTGAGTGTTTGTGCTTGATACCATCTGCAACATTTGGGGGCGAGGGATATGCAGAAACTGCAGTCCGGTCTCTTTCGGAGGAAATGCAGAATGTCCGCTTCAAAGTTAAGCGACCTCAAGAACTACGAACTAAAGAGCTCGAACCACAGATGTCTTTTGCAGCAGAGCAGCATAAGAAATCTAAAATGGCAACAGAGAGTTCTCAAATGCCACAACTAACACAGAAGCAACCTCAACCTCAAGAACTACGAACCAAAGAGCTTAAACCGCAGATGTCTTTTGCAACAGAACCACAAAAGAAATCAAAAGTGGAAATAGAAAGTTCTCAAATGCCACAACTAATGCAGAATGCCCACATTGAAGTTAAGCAACCTGAAGATCTACGAACCAAAGAGCTCGAACCACAGATGTCTTTTGCAAAAGAACCACATAAGAAATCAAAAATGGCAACAGAAAGTTCTCATATGTCAGAACTAATGCCAATGGAATCAGATCTTTACTCTGTCAATGTGGAAGTCTCTGTCTCCACAGAAAGTTCTCAAGCTTCGAACATGCCATGCCTAAATGATTTCCTTAAAATTACAAATCAGAAAAGCCAGCATGAGAACATAAAAGAATCCTTGTCAACATTGCCACAGGTAGCTCATTATATCGAACCTATGTATGACACTTTCTCTTGCCCATTGACTAAGCAGATTATGGATGACCCAGTTACCATTGAGAATGGAGTGACATATGAGAGGAAGGCGATAATGGAGTGGATTGAAATGTTCAGTCATCTAGAGGATATAATCTGTCCAACAACGGGGATGAAGCTCACAAGCAGGGTTTTAAGCACCAATGTTGCTCTAAAGACCACAATAGAGCAATGGAAGGATAGGAACGAAGCTGCAAGGATCAAGGTTGCTCGTGTGGCATTATCTTTGGCTAGTTCAGATAATATGATACTAGAGGCAATAACAGATCTGCAACGTATCTGCAAAAGGAAACAGTACTATAAGGTACAAGTGCTTAGAGTTGGAATATTGCCATTGCTTATTAAGTTACTAGGATACAAAGATAGAGATGTCAGATGTGGAGCTCTGGAACTATTACGACAATTGGCTGAGGAAGACAACGAAGGAAAGGTTTGGATTTTTACTATTTACAGATATTTTAGAACACTACAGCATGCAGGATTGTAGAGCTTAACCTGAATATCTATTACATATCCTTCATAATGTTGCAAACTGTGTTGGATATGAACATTCATGATCCTGTCTATATTTGTAATCACCAAAACTAGACGTTTTAAGTAAGCACTAAGACTTCAGAAAACTTTTCCCTGGAGATATGCCCTAATTTCTTTATTTTTTGTGCAGGAAATGATTGCTAATGCAATGGATTTATCAACGCTACTTGAGTTGCCATCGAATAGCAACCAGTCCGTTCGGCATGCATCATTGCTACTCTTGCTTGAGCTTTCAAGAGGTCAAGCTTTAGGTGAAAAAATTGGGTCAGCAACTGGAGCCATTTTGATTCTTATCAGAATCAAATATAATCATCAGGTCGATCCCTTTGCTTCACAAACAGCAGATGAAATTTTAAAGAACCTGGAGAGAGTTCGAGACAACATAAAGCAAATGGCAGAGTATGGGTTCTTGGATCCTCTTTTGAATCATCTAACCGTAGGTAATTTACCTTTCTTTATGATTGACTAAATTTAGAGCATTGGTTAGCTGACAACGACATTTCAAGGGAACTATCTAGAAACTGCACATTAAATGGCAATTAGATTAACTGAAGAATGGGTTCAAGTTCGATCATAAAAGTCAAACATGTTTTGAAGTCTAAGACAAGTATGCTGATGTGTACATAAGCAGGTTCCAAGGAGGTGCAGATGGAAATGGCAAACTACTTAGGGGAAATCATACTTGGTAATGACAGCAAAACTTATGTGGCCGAGAGGGCTTCTCCTAGTCTCTTTAAAATGGTGCAAAGTGGTAACACCATTATCAGAAAGGCAGCATTTAAGGCTTTAGCACAAATCTCATCTCACCGTCCGAATGCCCGGATACTAGTAGAAGCTGGTATTGTCCAAATTATGGCTGAAGAGATGTTCGCTCGTAGGATATATGGTGAACCAATGAACTCGAAGAAAGAAGCTGCTGCAATACTTGCTAATATTCTCGAGTCAGGGGTTGAGCCTGATAGCATCCAAGTAAATCCTCACGGCCACAGGATAAGTTCAGATTATGTTGTCTATAACATTATCTGCATGCTTAAGAACTCCACAGCTCATGAACTCGACATCAATCTCATCAGAATCCTCTTATGCCTCACAAAGTCACCCAAGTTAATGGCAACAATTGTCTCAGTTGTGAATGAGACTGAAGCAAGCTACACTCTCATTGAACTCATCAGTACCCCACATGAACAACTTGGGATTGCAGCAATCAAGCTACTCATTTCCCTTGCATCACATGTCGGTAACACACTAGCAGAGAGGCTCTGCAAAACCAGTGGACAGCCTGAGAGTTTAATCGAGAGCCAGACTGAAACTAACCACATCACAGAGAAGCAGGCAGTTTCAGCAAAATTCCTGGCAAAACTCCCCCAACAGAATCTAACACTCAACCTTGCTCTTCTGCACAATAATATTGTCCCTACGATCCTTCAGAGAATCATTTTGATCCAAAGAAGTGGAATAAGAACTAGCAGGCATGCAACTGTTTACTTAGAGGGCCTAGTTGGGATTCTTGTTAGATTCACAACTACACTGTATGAACCACAGATCTTGTTTCTAGCAAAAGTTCACAACCTCACATCGGTGTTCACGGAATTGCTCACTAAGACATCCAGTGATGAAGTTCAAAGATTATCAGCAACTGGACTAGAGAAGCTCTCATTAGAGTCAATTAAACTATCAAAGCCACCAAAAATTAAGAATACCAAGCTTATGAACTTGTTCCATCTGCCGAAGCTTCTATCTTCCAGTTCATCAAAAAGGAGAAAGAAACCATTACTGTGTCCAGTTCATAGAGGTGTATGCTCTTCAGAAACCACATTTTGTTTGATCGATGCAAAAGCTGTCGAAAGGCTGTTGGCATGCCTGGATCATGAGAATGACGAGGTAGTTGAAGCTTCATTGGCAGCTATATGTACTTTGTTGGACGACAATGTTGATGTGGACATGAGTGTGAGCCTGTTGAGTGAAGTAAATGCTATTCAACATATCTTGAATGTGGTGAAAGAGCACAGACAAGAGGGCCTGTGGCAGAAATCATTTTGGATGATTGAAAAATTCCTAGTTAAAGGTGGAAATAAGTCAGCTTCAGACATATTACAGGATAGGTTACTGCCTGCCTCATTGGTTAGTGCTTTTCATCATGGGAATGGTAGTACCAGGCAGATAGCTGAGAATATTTTAAGACACTTAAATAGGATGCCAAACACCTCAACTAGTTATTACACCATGTAAAAAAGATACCCCAAATTCACTCCAATGTTAATTTAAAGCAAATGCCTTTCTGAAGTACACCCCTTTATTATGGTATCAATCATCTAAGCTGTTTCAGAAAGAAAAAAAAATTATTTTGTGTTGCACTGCCAAATTGTCTACCAAAATCTATAAATCTTATTAACCAGAGATGACAGATATGCTAGGACGATGTTTTCAAGTTCAACTCACTCAGACAATTTTATCTTTATTATAGTCTAAGATCAATCCATGATACATTTTATAATGCTCTTTTAAAGGAATATGAGCAAGTTTTAAGCGGTGGAAACACCATTGCAAAAAAGGGAGAAATTTAGTGGAGGCTTTCGGTCAAAGAGGCAATCCTTTCAAAGTTTTGACGTGCCCAGAAGTCTCAGAAATACTGATTAACCATGGAGACATGAACTAGAGAAATAGACAGCAAGGCAGCAAAGAAAATTAGCCTTGGCATGTAGCAGAACCAAATGATCTGTGAAATATTTGTGGGTTTTTGGCAGGCAGGATTCAGCTGGCAGTCTGTCAAATACAGTCGTTGACATAATAACCGTTGTTTTCAACATTCAACGCATCTTCCTGATAATATCTTCCGAGACCAAGTCCTTTTTATGCGAATAATCCAGAATATGGTCATATGAATAGTTAGCCAAAGGTTTGATCTACTCATCATCAGCTTTGGGTACAGAAAACAGCATCACCAGAAATCTCCACACGAGCATGTTCCATCTTTAAATAAGTGGAAGCGGACAGCATCTCTTACTAGTATCTCTCTTTGTGTTATCTTAGAAATATACTTAGTGGCATTATGGCAACCCCCACACACCCTAAGATTTTTAACTATCCGTATGCGGAGCCCAGGAGGGATAAATATCAACCCAAATGCAATTGCAAGCCTCTCACTGTGGTAATTAAGCATCTTTTTCTTTTCTGATTCCTCAACATCATGAAGAACAGTACTCAGATCTGGCACATAACCCTCTTCTATCATCTTGTGGTTTAGTTTGTCAAGCTCAGCATATATCTGATCTGAAAATGGACTTGTCTGGTCATCTGCTGAGAAAATGTGCACTTTGCCTTTATATTTTATCCAACTGCATCCCGGTTCCTTTTTCACTCCTTTATTTCTCATTCCCCTCCTTAATTCTGACACATAATCCCATTTTCCTTTAGCAGCATATATGCTTGAGAGTAAGATGTAACCTGCAGGATTGTTGGGCTCTAGTTCCTGAAGGGATGCAGCTGCCCATTTCCCAATTTCCAAATTACCATGCAGTCTACATGAGCTAAGTAAGGTGGACAAACCAATTGCATCAGGAGGCATAGGCATTTTGTTTATAAAGCATCTTGCTTCGTCTAACCTTCCAGCTCGGCTAAGAAGGTCAATCATGCAAGTATAATGATCAACAACGGGCATGATTCCATGTTCTTTTACCATTGACTCAAAATACTGATACCCTTTTTCCACTAGGCCTGCCCTACTGCAAGCTGATAGTACACCAACAAAAGTAACTTCATCAGGTTTTAGACCATGAGCTAACATTTTTTGAAACAAATCAATTGTTTCATCGGCTTTACCAAACTGAGCATACCCTGACACCAATGCAGTCCAGGAAACTTCATCCCTAAAATTCATCTCATTGAACAGCCAGTTAGCATCTTCTATGCTTCCACATTTGCTATATAAAGTAACAAGTGCATTAGAAACTGTTGTGAAAGAAAATAAGCCGGAAACTATTGCATGGCCATGAAATTGTGTACCCTCTTCTAAGCTTGCTAGGTTTGCACATGAGCTAATTACACTTCCTAGTGTATAATAATCAGGGTTGATGCCATTTCTCTGCATGTCACAAAAGACTCTAATAGCTTCTTCACTGTACCCGTTCTGGCCATAACCCACTAGCAGTGCAGTCCAGGACACAACATTCTTGTGGGTCATCCTCTTGAAAACTACCTCGGCAGACGCTATCCTTTTGCACTTGCAATACATGTCAACAAGTGCACTGCCTACAAAGACATTATCCATATGATTAGTTCTAATTACAAAAGCATGAGCCTGCTTGCCTTCTTTTAGGGCCATTAAACCCCCACAGGCCGTCAACATACTTCCAAAGGTAAACTGATCCATAACCAAGCCTTCTGTCCTCATCTCTCTGAACAAATCAATAGCCTCTTTATACAAACCATTCTGAATCAATCCTGTGATCATAGTTGTCCAAGAAATGGGATCTTTTTCCTGCATACTGTGAAACAACGACCAGGAATCCTCCACCATACCAGACCTCAAAAACCCAGTAATCATTGTGTTATACATTACCACATTCCGCTCTGGCGTTTCATCAAAAACTTGTTTTGCATCGTAAACAAACCCAGCCTTCGAATACATATCCACCAAAGGACAACCCACAAACAAACAAGATCCAAACCCAAACTTCACAATCTGCCCATGAATTTGCCTACCCAAATCAATACACCCTTGACTAGAAGACAATATAAGCATAGTAGAAAACGTAATCCTATTCAAATTAGCTGCTGCATCCCCCAACATTGAATTATAACCCTTGACTGCATCAGTTACCAAGGCACGAGAAGCATACCCCGAAATAAGGGAATTCCAAGAAACCCCATCACGCTTAGGCATGCGGTTAAATATATCATTCATGTCTGAAAGATTCCCAGACTTCGAATAAGTAAAAAGAATAGTGTTCCATGAAAAGAGATTTGGTTGGGGAATTTTATCAAACACGTTGCGTGCGTAGGTTAAATCCCCTAGTTTACTGTATGCATTAACTAGATTGTTTAATAGGAATGTTTCAGGGTCTTTTATGGTTCTAAGAATGTGGCAATGGATTTTCTTTACTTGGGACCGGTTTCGGGTCTCGGTGCAGATTTTCAGTAATGAACAGTAGTAGTTAGAGTTGGAAGACATCTTCTGCCTATTGAAAACAATTAGTTGGCGGGAATTGGCGTCGGCCCTTTTCGACCTAAAATAAGAGTAAAAGGATGAATACAGCAGTTGGTTTCGGTGTGTTTTATTGGCCTGTTTGAGCCATTGGGTCTTTTCTGGGCAGCTCTTTGTTGGACCGAATGCTGTCAAATTTTTTATACAAGGAAAGGATTATCCAAAGATTGATATCAGCTGGAAAATAAAAAGTCAACACTTGAATTCATTTGACTTAATTAACCTTATTTGGTTTCGAAGAGGGGAAGAAATGAGTAGTAAGATTGAAGAACATCATATGGCCTTAAAAAGTTAATAAACAAATTGCAATTTACATCTCTGAACTGAACAAAATACATATCTGTCATCACTAAATTACAGTAAGACATCATCTAAGAACACTAGATAACACATAACTCCTATATCACAAAAGATTTCCATATTATCAATCTATACAATCATACAAATGTATCACTGTCCTAACATTAGCCTTCACGCATGTGCCTCAGTCGAATGTTGACTCTGATATTCCTAGCTATAAAACCAGGTGAATAGCTTCTTCGATTATTCAATAAGAGCAGGGTAGGAAAATAGTGACTGCATATGCTTATGCTTCAGATTTTCGAAAGAGTGGTTTGCATGTCCTTATCTACCTTCAAGAATGCGGTATAAATGTAACAGGTAGAGGGTCTTAATGAGCTGCCTGGGATGGAGCTATAAATCCTTTCGGATCAAAGTTCTACTTTCGTATGACCTGAAGGTTGAGAACCTGCAGAAGAAATAGATTAATTATAGTCAGCTCGGAGAACATTCTGCCTATGACAGGCTGAAGGGCGTGTTGATAAAAGAGAGTAAATACCATTTATTTCTTGGCTGTCAGAAGCAGTACTTGTTCCATAGTTCATTTGGACAACATTGTGGAGTTCATCCTCCCATGCATTTGATAGCTGGAACCAAAATGCAAGTAAATTTGTAGTCCTCATACGCTCGTGAAGTTAAGCAAGATGTCAATCACATCATACACTAAAGCCAAGCTTGGTTTTAAAATATACTAATAAAAGAACAAAAGGACTTACAAAGACTCAAAGAGGCATAGGTTTCCGTATAATTAACCATTGGATGCTATATATACCCAAACACATGCTTAAAGTGTGAACTATAAAGAAAAGAAGTAAAACCTGATTAGGCTCCTTGAATCCTCCGGTCATTGGTGTGAAGTGGGAACTGAGAGTTCTACGGATAAAATCAGCATTATTCCCCATGACAGGAAAACCACCTGGACCAAGTCCAGGTTGAGATGGATGTAATGGAGGATAACCCACAGATAAATCAGGAGAGAACCCCAGAGTTGATGTACCAGCACGTGATTGAATAATCTGTACTTCGATGGATTAGAAGTGATACATAGACATGAGAAATTGCTAAATCTACCTTGATCCACTTACATCTTTTGCAAGAAGCCCTTCTATATTACAATCTACCCGAGGATTCACTGTTGCAAGTTTCATTGATAGAAACTGCAAAAGAAGAAAATAAAGTGACACATTAGGGCTCAGGAAGGATAGTTGATGGTTAAATCTATACAGTGTATGCGAATCAGAGAAATTAATTGATGAAAGGCTCAGGAATACTATCATATGAGCCCTGAGGTTGTAACAATATATACATCAATCTAAACAAGATTCACAAGTTACTTTAGTTTGTATATATATTATATTAGATCATTTTTATAAGGTCGAAGTGTGCACCACTATACCACCACCAACTACACTAGATCACCAAGGAACCAATGGTTTGGAAAAGTCAAGTTGTGAATTATGCTCCAATACCTCAACCTGCCGCTGAAGTGACTGCACGTAGTTAATGATTTCATCTAGCATCACTGCCTTGCCTGTAACCTGCAAGAACCAATAAAACCTTAGAAACTGGACTACAATAGATGGTCCAACTGCGGCTAAGAAGTGAATTTAACTGTACTCCCTAGGCTATACCATCCAAGAAAGCATACCTTATTGCAACCAGGTACAAGATCCTGCAGAAATTTCATCCTTTCACTGATCTTTTCTCTTCTTACCTGAAGTCATAACCAAGTAACTCCAATCAGATGATTTTAAATATTGCTAAGCTCTCAGTAAGTTCCATGTAAGCTTTACCCTTTCTGCAAGACTATGGCTGTTTGTTGCCTGGCCTCTTCGGGCTCTGACATGGATGTATTCCTCTTTTGGTGGATCAGAAGCTTGAGAACCTTGTTTTCCATGTTTAGCCATAGTCTTATTGACCATTTTAGTTTGGTTCTGGTCTCCTTTCTGTTGATTTTCAGCACCATCCTTTGCAACCTCGACAGGTGATTGGCTTCCCTTAGCTTGATCAACCTCAGCCTCCTGCCATAAACTTAACAGTCAAAACCGAGTATAAACAAAAAAATGCATTGTGGGTCGGGGAAAGAATTCAGTAAACATTTTTTTTTACCTGTACGCTCCTTTTTCTTTTTTTAGAACTAAGAACCTTAGCTGAAGGTTCACCAGTTGTACCATCCAATGCAGATAGTTCATCATGACCACCAGCACCGCCACTAGACTCAGCCTCGTTAGACTCATTACCAGAGCCACCATTTCCTTGTTTTGCTTCTTCATTTGATCTCACAAGACTTCCACTGTTCCTCTCATTCTTGAGTGGGCTTTCTTGAGTAGCCCTATTTTCAGCTTGCAAATCTCTAGAAGCTTCAGTGGTAATCAATTTACTTCTCTGAGATTCCACACCAGACGTTGATTTCATCCCACTGATTGCGTAAACATCTTGCGGTCCTTGCATCAAGCCCACACCCCTAGCATACACACCCATTGCTTCAGGAATACCAAAAGGGTTCACAATATCACTAAAATTTCCCCCATTAAAGCTCGAGAACTTGGCAGCACGCTCGATGAAAGCTGAATCAGTTGGTAACTGAGATAGGCTCGGAGGTAGAACCCCAGAAGCATTCGGTAAAAATATACCCCCTTTCAACATTGAACTTGTTGCATTCCATCCCATCTCAAATGGTCTATCAATGCTACTTCTCACAGAGGCAGGACCACCTCTACCAATTCCCATTGCATTTGAAGAGCTTGCACCATTTTGCAGATTAATATCACAAAATCCCAAGTTTTGTGAATTAGAAGGGTGCTCCCAAAGGTTAGAACAAAATGAGTCTCCCATTGAAGCCGAAGCAGATGAAGAACCAATAACCAAGGGAGTATCACTAGAAACTAAACTCATAGGAGTACTTGTGAGATTGGAACCACCAAACTGCCAAGCGGATGACATACCGGATGCCTGGTAATTTAAGCTATTGTCATTTCTCTTCTCTAGCTCATATTTAATCTTTTCACCCACATCCATTCCTCCAACAATAATTGCAGAATAACTTTGAATGCCTTTCTCCACAATTATGTTTGAACACTTTGGCAATAGTCCAAAGTCAGGCTCCTTAAAGATTTGACCACTACCTAAAAATACCCTCAACTGCACTTAGTCTAAGATTATCAGCCAAATATCAAAGACCACAAAAAAGACAGGTAAAGAGAACAACAACAAACACATCACATGGGAAAATTATCTAATTCTTTGACATATATTAATACACAATAACTTTACCAACAAGCTTCAAGCTAAGTCCAGAAGGGATCTGAAAACTTAAGATATAAGAAAGTTATAGTCCTAAAAAGCTAAAATTCACCCACCCCAAAAGAAAATCATAGGAACTGCTCAGAAGAAGTATCAAAGAAAACCACTTCTGCACTTCAACTAGTGAATCCCCAAAAAAACATAACTGAAATTATGTACCACAAGCTGAAACAGCTGCCATTTCAAAAGCAACAACTGAAAATTGGAAGTACCCAAACTTGCATAAACTAAAAAGCCTTCTTCAGGACAAAAAGATGGAACAGAACAGAAAAAAGGAAGTTAAAAGAAAAGCTGTAAAAGAAAGAAAAAAAAAAAAGGTCCACCAGAAGCAGTCAATTTAGTCCAAGAAAACAAAAGAGAATATTGGTTTCAGTACAATAAATAAAGCCACCCTTCTCATTCAAAACCCTAGTCAGAATTTAGCAGAGAACCCAGAAAGAGAAAGAAACTAAACAAAAAGTAGAGAAAGAGAAAGATACCCATTTTCAGATTCTGTGCTTACTTTTATTGTACTCCCTCTGCACTCTCATTCAAAGCCTTCTTTTTTTCAACACACCCAGACGCACAAAAGTTAAAGCTTTTATAGGATTTTTGCAAAGCTCTTTTCTTTTGTGTGTGTGTTTGCTCAGCAACAGAGCAACTCTGTTACAAAACAGTCAAATAAAACCAGAGAAGAAAAGTAATAAAGGAGGGAGTTTTATTACTTTAGAGTGAGAGAAAATAAATGGGTATTTGTCTAATTTGAAGAAGACAGAGCCAAAGAGAAGAGTAATGGCAAATGTCCTGCATTTATACCCACGCTTGCATCAAAAAGAGAGCTGTTTGATCATTAACCACCGCCACTGCTACTGTTAAAATATTACAAAACACCCTTCTTCTCTCTTCCTTCAAAACTTTTGCTTACTCTATTCGATGTAGGAAGTATTTTCTTTAGAAAAAAGAAAAATACTTTAAATCACTTTGGGGTTATTTTTTTAAGTCTGCTTTCAGTGTTTTAAATTTGTGTATTTTAGTTATAATTATACCCATTTGAGCGAGCAACTGACAATGCCAACTACCATTAGATGATTATTTTACTATCCCCAGCAGTATTCTCTTTTTTCTTTTCTGTTTATCTTATTTTATTTGTCCTTTTGATTAAAAAAGAACCTTGGGAGAGCTTCAAGATCTTTAATGGAGGTTTGTTTGGTCAAGAAGCTAAAATCTAGCTCATTTCACACTATATTATTATATTTCGGGGCTATCAGACTGAATACAAATTTAAATATCCATATGGGTCACTTATGCAGTGGCCATTACTGTTGATTTTCATTATGGGGAAGAAGATATGGTCTCTCTTGGATAACTTCACTATCTTATCCCTCTTTTACTGTTCCACTATTTAGAAAAAAATATACTGAAAACGCCATTAACAAAATCAAAAGAACATTAGATGTCTACTTTCCCAATAATATCCTAATTTTGTTTACTACTATAAAGATAAAATCAATCATAATCACTTACCAGTCAAAATTGAAATATTTATACAGCTCTTATAACATTACCTAGAATGTTGCTATGAATATTATAACAAGTGAAGTCCCATCAATCATCCCACAAACATCGTTAAGCAACGTAGCATTCATCAGTAGTCCGAGCAGGAAAAAGAACCTCTTCACTTCCCCTGCATCCAAGCTCCTAGAAGAAATTAAAGACCTTATTTCTTTGCCTTGTTGATTTGATGAACCTGAGCATTTAGTGATTTGATTTGACTTTTCACAAATTTGATCATTCTAGCTCGTTGAACAACTTCCAAGTTTTGTGGAGTTGTAACATATGGTGCAACATGTTCACCTGCAACAAGGGAGTCAGGTTCAACATCAAAGCCTAACTTATCCTTAGGTAGAGCAGAATCATCAATCTCTCTTCGGCTTTTATGAGATCTTGGCTAAAGGAGGAGATGGCTCAGGATAATAACTTTATGCAGTAATAGTCCCATGGTTTCATTGATTGAATTCCTTGCAACAATTTAATGAAGAACAACATACTCTAAACTTAGCTGAGAGGCAAGAACAACCTTATTTTCAGGCCAAGTGGGCGAACCCTTTTAGTAAATTCCTTCGCAATCTGATTTAAGCATTCTATATAATCAACTTCTACACCATTATGCTTTAGGAAATTGTTAATCAAGGCAGGGGAGAACTTATGGCCTTAAACATACACTTTCATGCAATGCTTTGAGTTTTTGGTGGTGATGGCCTTAAGTAGGTTACTATAGATATCCAGGACTAAGGCGAAACCTGAAATTTTTTTTTTTGGGGCGAAATTAAATTGTAATTTTTAAAACCCCGTGTGTTGGTCTGATGATAAAAAATGTTCACCCCAAGTGTTGTTTGGATTCGAGTCGCACCAAACACATTGATGTTAAGATTCTACCCTTCCCTCATAATTCACCAAAAAAAAAAAAAATTCTCCTCCTTAAAATGAGGATAAGACAACTAATAAACATTCATGTAATCCTTCAAATTGATTCGTTAATCTCCTCGGTCAAAGTCCTCTTAGTAAGGGAAATTATGAATCCCATAGGTTCCTTTGCATAATAATATCATGATGGTTAATATATCAAAAAAGCCCCCATACTATTATCTTATGTTGAAACAAGCCCTTATACTTTTTCTGTAGTTAAACAAGTTTTTAATCTATTAATTTTACCCATTAAAGCCCTTAATTTTTAATTTAGGTGCTTGTTTTTATCTTTTACTTTTATTTTTGCACATGCCATAGTTTTATTTTTACTAAACACTCAAAGATATGAGATTAAAACTCTTTTAACCTACTAAAATAAAATTAAAAAAACAACAACTATTTTTAACTAGCAAACAAATTCCTATTTTTCAACAAAAATTTTGAATTTTCACACAAAATATTAATATTTTAATTATTTTTGTACAAAGCATTTTAATTATTAATTATTATTTTCAAAGATTTTTTTCATAAAAGATTCATATAGAAATAGGGTTAGTATTTGGTACATTGGTAGTGTACATTTTTTAATTTCACAAGCAGTTTTAAAAAATTATCACGTATCTTTTTTTTAATATTTTACTATATCCTATAAAACATTTGCCAATATTTGATCCTGCTTGTGGAATCTAAAAGCTCCACTAACGGTGCACCAAATGAAAGCGTTCTTCATTGAGATCAATCATTTTAGTTAGACTATCGGCCTCTTTGTTATCTTCTTTGGGAATGTGATGAATTGATCAATGCGTAATTTTAGTCAGTGAATGTTGAATTCTCTTACCTAATGCGGAACTCGAGACCTTTGCAAAACTACCTTGTATAGCTTGTATCGCCTCCATATTATCTGAAAGAATAAACATACTCAATCAAGTGCTATCTCCAAACCTTGAAGAATATCCCATAATTCAGTATCCAAAATAAAACATGTTCCCAAAAATCGATTAAAACCAAGAATCCATCACCCATTCTGATCTCATATTACACCCCCAACAGTTGCTATTCGAGAAGTCTCTGTTACTGCACTATCAATGTTAATTTGAATCTAATTCCCGAACAAGTTGGAGTCGTAGTAGAAAGTTGCAACTTAAATCCACATATCTTATGGTGTAAGGTATATTATTTCGCCCAACTATAAAAGATTTTAATCAAACTTTCAGCATTGAAAGATAAACCCTGAAAAACAAATAGATTACAATATTTTCAAATACTGTCAGAACAACCATTCCAAAAAAGCATTCCAATCAATCCCTTCCATTTGCATCCTCAATTTATTTTGTAAGTTAGACGCAGGCCATTAGATTTTCATGTGACCTTGGGTATACGAATGACAATAAAAAATTCATCTATCGGTAATAATTAATGGTATTATTTCTTTTACATAATTTTTTAAATAAATAGATTGCCAAAATTCTCAAAATAAAGAATATATGTTGGAAGTTTCTTCTTTTCTTTGCAAGATTTATGTGCTATATTTCTTTTAAAAACTAAATCAAAAGGTTGTGTCTCAAATACGAAAGAAAGTCACTTTTTTTTTTTTTTTAATTTTAATTTGGTCCCAATAATGCATTCTGGTAAGGGTGGTGTGTCACTGCTATAGCATTGGTATGAGAATGAAGCAATGGTCCAAGTAAGTCCAAGGACACTTGCTCTTCGCGTGGCAACTGGCAATGACATCTCCAAACTGGTCAAAAGCTATAGGGTTAATTGTGGTGGTGGCTTATAGCCTTTAGCCTATTAATCGGTCGTGTTGTTGCATTGTCATTGGCACCTTGCTTGTCAACTTGATAATGCCTTCCCCCCAAACCATGTTTTGCTACTAATTCACGACATCCCAATTTCATATCACAAAATTCTAATACATATTTATAAAGTTATTTTAGTAATTTTCTTTTATATTATTAATGGGAACATTTGAATATTTATACATATTATTATTGTTCATAACTTGACCTCCACTGTTTTTAAGATTAACACTCATCGAGTATGCTGGACACGTGTACCATTTCGGGTCACCTACTAGGTCTCGTGGTCCCTCCACATGAGAGTTTCTTGGGTATAGGTAAACTAAGATCGAGAACTTTCCTTGACTCGTACGAACTGATGCTGCGAGCTCCCATTGTTGTCCTCTCACACACGTCCATCTGATGAGGCTTGCTCGCGACTCGAATTTTATTTGAATTTCGGGTTGATGATCATTATCTTATAACAAAAGTTTTTTTTTGTGAGATAACATTTTTAATTTTGTAAAATTAATGTTGGATATTGATTCAATTTTCTTGCAATATTGTGTTTCAAATTCCTTTATAGGCACTTTCGGCTAAACTTTGCCTACTATTTGGTACTTAATAATAAATTAGTATAAATACATCTTTGGTCCCTGTTAATTTTGTAAATAAGTAATTTGGTCTCTCTTTTAACAAAAATTACAAAAAAATAAAAAATCAAAATATTTATAAAAAATTCTAAAATTTATATTTTAAAAAATTATAAAAAATTTAAAAATTATAAAAAATTCTAAAGAATATATGAAAATTTTAAAAAAATCTAAAATAATAATTTTTGGGACCTTAAATTAATGATTCAAGTTTATCATATTAAAGTATTTTTTTCCTCTTATTTAGCTTTGAAAGAGTTTTAAAAATTATATAGTTTCAAAGTTTTGTGTTCTAAAATGGAATCAGTTATATTGTAACAAGATTTAATTTAAAATGGTTAATTTTTTAAATTTAAATTGAACAATTTCATTTGATTCAACTCGACTCGAATTGGAAAAAAATCAAATCGAATTAGGATGATAAAATGAGACCTCAATTAACTCGAAATTTTTTCACTCTATTCAATAGAATGCTTACCCCTAATTATAAACTGCAATTTGATGGGTAAAAATAATTTACAAGTCCCGAATATATTTTAATCTTTATACTTTAAAAATAGGAAGAATGATCCTTTTATAACAGTTAAGAAAATACTAATTTATGAAATGAATTTAATTAAATAATGTGATATTAATTGAAAATAAGACATAAAATTTTTAAATGATATGACATATTGATCAATCCCATTGTAGCTTAACTCGAACCCTTACCTTTAACTACTAAATAAGGTGTGAAAGTGAGTGAAATTAAATATAATACTTTGGATTAAGCAACAATGGGTAAAATGAACCTACCAAATCATATTTTAAATTAATGTTATATCGAGTTGTTACATGAATTGTTGTTGTGAATATTGAAAAAATAATTATTTTATCGAGAAACATTTTTGTTTATTTTAAAAATAATATAAATTCTTTAGACTGAAAATTTCTCAAGGGAGTTGACCAACAAATTTGAACAAGCTTTCATTACTCTGTAACCAAGGCTTACCATGAACAAAACATATTTAAAAAAATAAATAAATGTAGTGTTCATAGTATAATATTAATGGACCGTCCCTTTCTCTCGTTCTTTCATGTCATTATTAGTTGGCCTTGGAACTTACAATTCTCAAAGACCTAAGCTTTAGAATAATGGAATCTCTCTCTCACTTGCTTTTACTTTATTAAAATTAAAAACCCTAATCTTTGCTTAACCCTAAGCACTATCAAAATGCCCATGTAAGAGGCAAAAATGATTTGCATTGATTGGGTCGATTTTATATTTTATATCATGAATTTCATTAAATTTAGATCGATTTTCTGACACTTAGTAGTTTTTATTTTTCTATACGTACTCTGTATTTTAATTTTTTTCTGGACTAAAATGAATTATCCTACATTTTTATATGTACTTCTTTCGAAATACATTGAATTAGAAACAATAAACAAAAATCTAGAAGGGTACAAACCGAAGGGGAAAATTGAAAAACAAACCCCTACTGATCTAAAACAAAAGGGCATCAGATTCCTTTGAAAATATGTTCTCCAATTAGATAATAAGGCAAACCAATGAACTTGGCAAATGGGTTGCTGCCACCTGTACTTGTTGTGCCATTTTGTAGGAGCAAGGTATCAAAATGAAAACAAATTAATCTATTTCGTTTGCATTTCATACTCTTTCAATTGATGGGTTTAATCGGTTAATTGAATTTGATAAGTTTAATGGTCCAACCGATATTTAAGGGCGAGTGTTCAGTCGAATTGAGTGAAAAAATTTTGAGTTAATCGAGTTGATGAGTTCTATTTTATTATCTTAATTCGATTTGAAATTATTTTGAATCAAGTGAGTGAAATGAAATTCGAGTGAAATTTTTTGAGTTAAATTAAAAAAATTAAACATGTCAAATTAAAATCTTATTACAATATAACTAATTCCATGTTAGAATACATAAATTTGAAAACTTTTTAAAGAAAAATAAAAAAAAAACTTTATAATAAATTTGAATAATTTAGGTCCAAAATTATTGTTTTAGAACAATTTTAAAATTTTAACTTTCTTTATATATTCTTTAGATTTTTATAATTTTTTAAAATATAAGTTTTGAAATTTTTATAAATATTTTTAATTTTAAAAATTATTTTGAATTTTTGGAAATTATTTTAATTTTTTTTTTTGTAAGTTTTGTTGAGAGATACCAATTTGTTTATTCTCAAAATTGATAGGGACCAAAAAGGTATTTACACCAATTTGTTATTTGAATTATTTGAGTTATTCAAATTGTAAAATTCAACTCAACTCGAACTCGAAACTTGAATTATTCATTTGAGTTGAAACAAATAACTCAATTCGATTAACTCAAAATTTAACTTTTTTTCGAATCGAATCGAGTTTTATACAACCCTATCGTATCATATAACCGAAAAAAGAGTGAATTTTAAATGTTTAATTTTGCTGTTATAATTCATAAAAAAAATTGTTTATATTTCTATTATTATTTATTTGTGTTTATCTTTTTTATGAAATATTTTAGAATGTTCTAAAAGAAATTATTTTGTCATTACTAAATCGACAATTCAATCGATTGAATAGAAAACGATGGTTTAACCGGTTTCACCACAAATATGATTCTTACAACATTACTTTTGATGTATAAATTTATAAAAAGACAGTGAACTACTTATTGACATTTCACTAAAATTTTTAAAAGTTTATATATATAATTAAAAATTTAATAAGTATCATTACATAATTCACTATCAATATATATATTGACATAGCTATCTGATAAGTTTTTCTAAGAACGTATCTAAAAGATCACTTCTCTTCAAAAGTTAGATTTTGTTGAAACCTTCTTATTAGAGTGCTTTTTAAACCTTCAATCTTACTCTCACAAATAGATATAACATTCTCGAGATTATCCGACTGAATGATGACCTTGTCATAACCTTATTCTTGAAGAAGAAATAAGTCATCCAATATGCCCCAAAACTCAGCAACCGCGATTGAACATTTCTCTAAGAAAATGATTATAGCCCAAGATCCAAATCTCTTTCCCATCACTGTTACTCCACCTACGACAGTGAAATCAGAACCAGAGTGAACAACACCATCAATATTAAGGTAAAAACAGATACCTGAATTTGGACAAACAAAAGTCTGCTTCGAACTTTGATTCGGACAATTTTATGATTCAAATTTCAATATCTGTAATCACTTTATGAAAAAAAAACATTTAACTACGATTTTAGTCCTTCTCTTTTGTTAAAATTTAAAATTCAATCTTTATTTTAAAAAACATCTAATTATCTACATTCTTCGTTAATAACATTGTTACAATAAAAACACCTCAGATAAACTTTGTTAAAGCAAAAGTAATATGACTTTAACAGCAACCATTATCCAAATTAATAACATTATAAAAATAAACATCACAGTAAAAGGACTAAAATTAGACCAAAAAGTTGAAAGAAAATAATAATAAAAGAAAGTAAGAGGTGGGGATGGCTCTCCTTTTGGAGGAAAAAGGGAACATGGGATGGGAGTTGGGGATTCGAGATCTCTTAAACAGAGCCTTACAATTCTTTAACCTGAATCAAAGGGCGACTGTATCTTTCCATCATTACTCTTAATTATAAAACTCCTACCGCTTCCTTCCTTCCTTCCTTCCTTCCTTCCTCCTACCCTTTAATCGATTAAAGCAAAGCACGTTTCACACTTTACGTTATCCCAACATCCTTTTGTATATTACCTGTTACCACAATCTGTAAAAACCTCTTCCCCAACATTCAACAATGTCTGGTTACCCTTTCCATTTTCTTTTTCTTTTTATAATTTCATCTGTCAATGTAGTTTCAGAGTTTTATTATAACCCTAAATTTAAGGTGGCTTAGATGGCACTGCTCATTGGTTTGACTTGGGTTTAAAAAATGGTCAGCCTTTCCAACATAAACTAAACAGTTTCTGCTTACCAGACATTTAACCTATGTTTTTCAGATTCAATATTTAATAATTTTAATACAATACTATTTTTCTATTACAAACGAAATAAACTAGGTCTTTAAACAATCTTAAACCTAGTCTTACTATCTGCGATTGTATTCTCTTTCCGAGGTATATGTTGAATCTTTTACTGCTTTACCATTTTTAGAATTTGATGTATTCTTTTGACTAATGTAGAATTAGAACTTCCTGAAGCACCATCTTGAATAATTTTAATAGCCTCATACTGTCAATTTAGATTGAGATCCTTTTGAATGTCTGTCCCAAAAAAAATTTAATCCATCCAAAATTCTCTAAAACTCAACCTCCGTCACTATACATTTACTTAAATATTTACAGAATCTAATCATCCATCCACTATTACGATCACTCACAAAACCTCCAATTACTGCGAAACCTTCGTGAAGCCTAATTGGACCATTTGTTTTCAAACAAACCCAACTACTAGCTGTGGGCGAAGTGTAGGGCTTGTGAAGTGTTGCTTTTGAAACTAAAGTATATTGTTTCGCATAATACAAACTTTTAATAGATATGATAAATATTGCAATAAATATGACATAATAAATAAGTGTAGAAGTGAAGAATTTTTTGTTGTGGGCAAAATAAAATGGAAATTTTTTGAGTTGCTAAAATAGTTTAAATTAAATTATTAATTGTATAGTGATTTATTTAATTTTTTAAGTTTACAAAAAATAAAATAAAATTATTTTAGCTTTCCATTTAATTTTTTTTTTGTTGATATGAGATTCACGTAGTAAGTTTAAATGTATGTCACATTAGCAATTAATTAATTTTTTAAAAATTAAAAAATTATAATTTTTATACTTTTTAATAATTATTAATTTTTTGCAATAATTTTATAAGTTTTTGAATTTTTTAAAATTAAAAAAGTTAATTAATTCTTGATGTGATATCTATATGGCTATCCACATGTATGTCATATTAACAAAGTTAGGCCCAACCTTAGAGGGTTGTTTGAGAGTACAGTTGTCCAGAGCTCAGAGCTAGAAGAGGCTCAAAAAAAATAATTTTCAGATTAAAATAAATTAATTAAGTACTTCATCTCTTAGGGCCCAAAATTTTTTTTAGTTATTATTATTTTACATTTTATAATTTTTTTTAAAAGGGGCCAGATTTATTGTTTCATCTAGGGCCCAAAAATGTCAAGAACAAACCTGAGCAAAGTTAATAAACTTACATTTTTCTTCTATTTTGGAGTGATTTAACAAACAACACAAGTTTAAGGGTTAAAAGATACACAAAAAATTAAATAGAGAGCTAAAATAATATTTTTGTAAAGTTGAAGGGTCAAATAAATTAATATGCCATTATTAATTTTTGGAAGGAGCTAAAATTGGTATTTTTACCGTTTAACAAAGGGGCTAAAATGTATTAAAATGGATTATTTAAGTTTAAGAGAGATTAAAAATGCAATTAGATCATTTAATCAAGAGTTGAAACTTGTGCTTACTCTTGGCTTCACTCTTATCGATGAATTTTATTATACACATTTTTTTTTTTATGAATTACAAAGAGAGGACAAAACATTAACAACAATGCAACAAGTACCACTCGAATCCATACTACACTTAGTACAATAAATACCTTTGACTATTAGGTTAACACACGGAGTTCTTTATTATACACATTTTGATTTAATAATACAAAATATTTATGCATTGAATGAATGAAACATTGTTGTTATGTTGGTTGAATGGTAGAGAAGTAGATGAATGTCAGTTAGATTCTGAAAAGAAAAAGGAAATGATAAAATCTTCCTTTTAAGTTTTGATGAATTTCATGCAAGCAATATCATTGCATGACATGATGAGATGCTGTTGAGTGAGTAGTTTTCATACTTTTTTTTTATGGTACCTTTTGGCTCACTTTCTTTCATTTTTCCCTTCTCAAAAAACCCCTAATTTTCAAAAAATTATTTCACCTTTTCTTCTCATTACAAAGATTCCCACTCTAAAATGTTAGCAACTTTGTACCTTTATCCTTCAATCTTTTTCAGTCTTTCAATTATTACCAAAGCTACTCCAAGGCATATGGGACCCTTTGTTCTTTGGTTGAAGACTTAAAAAAAAGGAACAACAGGCTATTTTGTTCAACTTGTTGTCTACCCCAAGAACACATTTGTTCCTCTAGAAAGATGTTTTAAACGTTGTGATATTGGAAATGTTCCTTAGCTATGGGCCTCTTATATCTCCATATGCACCCCATTCATTTGTGAAAAGTCATTTTGGTGGGAAAACGTCATTTCGCATTTTTGTTGAAATTTTCAGACTCCCTTCTGATGTAAGTTTCATTCGAAAAGAAATAACGAGAGCGAATCCAATTACTAAGCATTTAGAATAACTTTTTCTTGATGTACTCTAGTATTTCATGCTAATTTCTTTCATAGGTTGGTTGATATGAAAGAAAAGTGAATGGTTTAGAAATCTAAAATTTATATTCAAAAGTTGCATTAATGATATCCAAGAAATTAGAATGAAAGAGATGATGGTGATGAGTTGAGATGTTGTCTGGTTTTGCTTTTCAAACCCAATAGATTAATGATGGTGATGGAGGGCACTCGGCAGATCACAGTTTTCTCTACTGTTTTCTATATAAGTTTATAAGGGCTAATTGCAACATTTGTCTCTAAAATGTTTAAATTGATTCATGTTACTATAGCTCAATAAATAGTACACAAAGCCCAAGATTAAGTGGCCTAAAAGGCCTAAACTCAAGAGCTAGCTATTGTATTGCTAAACTTGATGTTTTAATATATGCATTACAAATCAAGAAATGATTGAATAACACAAAGGATGGAATAGCAACTACATGATCCTTGAGGATAGTCCGGTTAGATAAAGACACTTTAACCAATAAATGTAAGAAGGATAAGGACATTTTCGTCAAACAGGAAGAGGTCATGCACTTCCATAAAGGAATGATATAAGTACGGATGAGGTGAAATTTATTAAATTCCATTCACTGAAGCTATCAATTTTCAAGTTTGAGAAATCAACAAACTTTTGACGACTTTTTGGATGGGATCCAAGCATTTTTGGGTTTAGATGTCCTCATGGTGTTTGAAGATCTATCTCCTAGCTTCGAAATGCACCTTGAATCACTCGATTTCAAGTTCACGAGCTCAAGTTATGACCGTTTTAATAAAGACTGCGTGGGCAGAATTTCTGGACGTGATTATGACGGCAATTACGAGTTTCGACATTTTAATTCGAGTTTAAATCATATTGGGTTCGAGTTTTAGGCTTAATTTTTATTATATATGAGCCCAATATTGTTTAGATTAATTACAGTTCTAGTTTACTTAAGAGTTTTATTTAGATTTATTTAGCTAGTCTATATATAGGCTTTGGTATTATACACACAAAAAAACAATTGATTATTATTCAAATTCTCTTTAAGTTTTTATTTTTCAAGAATTGTTTTTGAGTTTTCTTTTAGAAGAGTTTTAACAAATTTTTAGATTGTGGGAATTATTTTCAAACTTTTTCTTACCAAGTTTTTTTCTTGGAGGAGAAATTAGAACTGCTTGAAGGGGGTTGTGGATTCTTCGTGTTTCCAAGACTTCTTAGGACATCTACATGCCACGTTCTTTTAATTTCTTTCTATTTATTTTATTTCATTCCTTTAAATTTTTAAATTCTTAGATCTAATTTATATTCGTTGATATTTCAGGTTGTTTCAAAATTCATCTTTCTTTTCGAGCGTCTAAAGCCCTAAGTCAAATCCCGCGACTTTGACTAACTTTACGATCTAGCTTCCGCATCCACATCACCATTCTTTATCATTTGGTATCAGATTTTGGGTGTTCTGGGTGTTCTTGGTTGCTTTCTAAACTGGTTTTCATTGCACAAGGCCTATAAGCAGTTTTTACTTAAAAAATTTTTTGAAATAAAATTATTTTTGAGTGGGTAAACCTTTTTCAAATGATCTGAAATTTTATATACTGATTCTTGGAACTATATTAAAGTATAAAAAAAATATTTCCCACAAAAAAATGATCGAAAAAGTGCAGAAAAAAAAGAAAATTCGAAAAAATAAAAAAATTTTAAAAAATATTCCGTGGGTTGAATCTCGTGCTGAGAATTTCCAGATCAAATATACTCATTCAAGTAGGATCCAGTTTAAATTTTGTGATTTTTGGAAATCGGGAACACCTCAAACGAAGTTTGTCAAGTTATTTCGCAGTTATTCGGGTTTTCAAATATCAACAATTTTTATTGATTCTTAGCTTTAGGTTTTCATTTGTTTTTGCTTTTTATTGTTCTTTATACATTCTAACACTTTCTTGTTTCTTGTGTTAGTAGGCTAATGAACGTTGCACATTCCTTCATCCGTGCAACACAATTCGTTAGTGTCTAATCGATTTTGGACTCATAGTGCTATTGGGTTGCTTTGTTAGTTTGATTCTAATACATTCTGATTGATTGATATAAACACTTTTAAAAGATTCACAAGATTAATTCTTTCCTCATTGAGAATTTGATTTTTTTTTCTGAGTGCATAACAATGAGGTTTGCTTAGTTTTTTCTTTTTTGAGTGTTGTGTTTTTTTCAGGCTTTCATAATGATTCGCGATACTATGATTAGGAAGTTGCAAAGGGATCTAGAGGTTCAAAATGCTCAAGCTCAGCAATTGGACACTATTCTAGTCACAAACGGTAAAAAATTTGGAATGTCTATATA
This sequence comes from Kokia cookei, assembly GCA_039519145.1. Classification (NCBI taxonomy): domain Eukaryota; kingdom Viridiplantae; phylum Streptophyta; class Magnoliopsida; order Malvales; family Malvaceae; genus Kokia; species Kokia cookei. Next base: position 8,896,878 of record CM076910.1, read on the forward strand.
CCAAAATTGAGCGTCGACATCATAATTGGGGAGATAAGTTTGATTAGCCTCATCTTCGTGCAAATAATGCTCGATGTGTCTCTCGTGCAAATGATGAGACTTTGGTTAATAATGACTGTGGACAACATTTTTAGTTACATCAAAGTTCTCAATTCCATGATTTCGTGGCAAGTATGATCCCGAAGCATATTGTGAGTGGGAATAAAAAAATTGAACTTATGTTTCGTTACTATAAATGCCTGAAAAAGGAAAAAGTCTGATTGACGACCTGTGGATTTTCAGATTATGCGTTGAGTTGGTGGATTCAACTTGGAATTAATCGTTAATGAAACTACGAAATAATAATTGAAACATGGGACGAGTTAAAGCAAGTGATGCGAAAGTGTTACGTTCCTTCTCATTACTACAAAGAGGTCAAAACGAAACTTCGACGTCTTGTTCAAGGTAATTGATATGTTGATGAGTACTTTAAGGAGATGGAGATGCTTATGAAAAGAGAAAATGTGCAAGAAGATGAAGAGATTACCATGGTGTGGTTTGTAGATGGCTTGAACGTTTTGATAGCCAATGCTCTAACCAATAAATGTTCTTTAATAATCAAACCAATAAATGTTCGAATAACACAAGGGATGGAATAACAACTACATGGTCCTTGAGGATACACCGATTAGATAAAGACACTTTAACCAATAAATGTAAGAAGGATAATGACATCTCGGCCAAACAGGAAGAGCTCATGCACTTCCATGAAGGAAAACGACTCACGAATACCAAAAGGAATGAAGAGAAGGCTTTAATATAAAGAGGAAGGTATATTTAAAATGGACCTGTAACACCCCTCACATGTTTCCGTCATCGGAATAGGGTTCTGGGATGTTACAGTAATTAACAAAACATGAACATGCTATTTCAATTAAAAAATTCTTTTAAACATTCATTAAATTTCAATCATTCAGTTAAAACATGTTTTACCATTTAACCATGATTCAATAATCATGCATTCTAGTTTCTAGTGATACACGGTCCTGTTACCAAACCGTGTGTGAGCCTTAGTTGTATGGTAAACCATGTGACCTAAATTCATACCATTTAACCACGATTCAATCGATTTAAATAGGCAATTCCAAAAGCATAAAATGGTACTATAAAAACATGCTCAATTCACATCCAAAAGCTAAACATAATCTTGGAATAATTAAACCTAAAAGTGTCTAACCAATATGTCATTTAGGCACCATCACACCTAATCTATAAACTTGCCAAATTTCACTTTTAAATAAATCAAAACATGTTATAATTCCAAAACTAGCATGGCCAATTAAGTTCATACAACACCATTATCGTATAACATGTATAACTCAACCATTCATCCAAGCATCACCATATCATAATATTGCATAACTTAAGACTAAGCACACATCAACTATCATACATATCCCATTCATTCCATCAAACATGCCAAATAACCTTTAAAAACAAAGTTACATATGTACCATTATAATCACGTTACAACATCAACCACATAATCCCAAAACATCCTATATACATGCCATATAACCAAAATAAAAATGATATCAAGACCTCGAGACTAAAGCTTTGATAGTGTGAGCTTTGACATTGATTCGAAAGACCAGTTTCGCAAAATGCCAACTATAGGAAAATAGGAAATGAAATAGAGTAAGCTTTATGTAAGCTAAGTAAGTTCATAGTTAAAGTATATAAATTTGCCTCAAAAATTAAACAATTAACATAGTAAAACAACCTGACATAACATTTTACAAGAAACATGTGAGTTCTTCATAATATCAATTCACCAAATAATTCAATGTTTACCATGTATTCAATCTAGTTCAATCACATAAATTCAACATGTACCAACAAGTCATTTGACAATTAATCACAAGTTCAATTAGCCTGATAAACTATAGTAAAATAATTTGGATACTCTGGTAACTACATTACACCAGGGAGCATCAGAGTGCTATTTGAGGCATCGAAGTGCAAACAAGGGCACCAAAGTGCAAACCCATACAAGTGCACATTCTAACCCTATTGGCATGTCAATTGTATCCTAATCGTTTACTATGTTCAAACGGACATTTAAACAAAATTCGTAACACTTATAAATCAGGGGCACTTCCATGTTCTCAGTACACATGCTATTAACAAGTCACGTTCATTTAGAATCCATATGAATCATGTTTCACAAGTATTCAACAATTGTCAATTAAGTCCTTTCTCACCTTAATATTAATTTATAGCTTTTCAATCTTCAAACATGAAAACAATTATACATATATATTCACAATTCAACAACAATTAATTCAAATATAAACATTTCTATACCTTATGATTTTACCTAATATATTTGGATAACGAGTTGGTTCATAAGGACTATTATACAATTTTTCCTTTTCCTTAATTTTCCTTTATACAATTCAATCCTTAATCTACATAATAGTTAAATTCAATTTATCAATCTCAAATGCATTACCATACTCATATCATGCATATGACTTATTAATTTTTTTTACAGCTTTTCCTTTAACTTTGTTCAATTTAGTCCCTAAAACAAAAACTATTATAGCTTTCACATTTAATCCCCAAATCTAAAATCGATTACACATTCATTCCTATCCTACCCTCAAGCATTAAGATTTATAGAAATTTCATGCTAAAATAAACATATTTTCATATTAGTCCCTAAACTTAAAACTAACAAAAATCCCTTTACAAATTAGTCTCGTTTAACAACTAAGCTTACAAATCTACCATTAGACATCAAAAAATTCCATAAATCATTAATGGCAACCTTTAAAACCTTTAACAATTTTACAAAATAGTCCTTAGGTTAACTAGATTAAGCTATAAGTATCTCAAAAACATAAAATTTACGAAAAATGAGCTTGAAAATCACTTACATGCAAGAACTCTAGCTTGGCCGAACCTTAAAGCTTCAAAAATGGTGTTTTTGAGGTTTATTTTCGATGGAAAGAGTCAAATGAAGATGATGATAGTGTTTTGTTTTAATATTTTAACATATGTTTAATTATAAATAAATATTATAAAATGCTTATTTTCAACTTAATTTACTTACTAGCAGTCCATAATAACTCATTATGGTTTAATTACCATATACACCCATCCATGTTTAATAATTAAGCCATTTAAATAATAAAATTCAACAACAATTAAGTTATTACAATTTTTACGATTTAGTCATTATACCAAAATTAACTATTCAATCACCAAAATTACTAAACCAAATCTTAATATAACTCTAAAATAGACTAGTACTAGACCAAAAAAATACTTACTAACTTGATCATCAGAAATCGAGGTTCCAAAACTACCGTTTCTAGCACCACTAAAACACAAACCGTTACAATTTCCCCCTTTAGGAATTTCGTCCTCAAAATTTATTACCTAAAAATAAGTTCGGTATTGCGATTTCATAAATTCTTCTATTTCCCATGTAACTTGTAACAGCCTGGTTTTCAATGGTGTCGAAAATAATGGTTTTGGGACTGCGACTCAGACGAGTTGAGTCATAAATTAGTTATTTTTTATGATTACGATGTCGTTAGCATTATATTAAAATTTCATTATGAAATTTTAACGTTTGGATAATTAATTGAGAAGAAAGGACTAAATTGTAAAAGGTACAAAAGTTGAGTTGAGTAAGTAAGAGGATCAAATGAAGTAATTAACCTAAAGTATTTTAGTAGGTGGATTATTATGAGTTATATTGGTTATAATTTGGATTAATTAAGGTTAACTATGTGATTAATAAAGCTAATTATGAAAGTCTAAATATTTACAAAAAATTGCCATTGAGTATAAATATGAAATTTAAGAAGAAAATTAACATTTTTCTTTTAATTTCACCATCTTCTTCGGCAAGAGCAAGGGAAAAGCTAGGGTTTTGCATCTAAGCTTTGAGCTTTGATTTGAGTAAGCATATCTTGATCGATTTTGGTAATTTTTGTGTTTTTGAGCTCGTATTATCTTAATCTAGCTAATCTAAGGACTAATTTGTGAATCTGTCAAATGTTATAAATCTTGTTATTGTTGAATAAGCTTATTCTTAAAAGTTTATTGAAGTATTGTGAGCTTGATTATTAGATTTGATGATCATGTGAAGTGATTTTTGATGAAATTAGGGTTTGAGGACTAGATTGTGAAAATGGTGAAAATACATGTCCTTGTTATGAATTAGTTGAATGTAGATCTTAGGTGAACACCCGTAGATGTTTTTTTGGTGTAGGATTGAATGAAAAATGATTATTTTACATGTTTAGATGTTAAAGACTAAAATGAATAGAAATGCAAAGGTTAGGGATAATTTCGTAATTTTCCTAAAAAGGACTTATATGTGTAAATCGATCAAATTATATGATTTAATGAGAGAATTGATTATTTTTTGTGTTAGATCAAGATCGAACCACTGATCATAGAAAAGGAAAAATTGCAAAATAGTCTCTAAGGTTTCACCAAAACTACAATTTCGTTCGGTAAGTTCGTTTGTTAAATTTCTTATTTAAATTGCTAATTATTGCTTAATGTGGAAGTTCTTGAAACACTTGAAGTATAAATGGTGGACTCATATCTCGGGATGAGGATGAGATTATGTATAAATGGAAGACTCGTGGCTCGGGATGAGCATGAGAGTTGCGTATAAAAGGAAGACTCATGTTTCGAGATGAGCATGAGATTACGAATAAAAAGGAAGACTCATGTCTCGGGTGAGCATGAGATTATGATTAAAAGGAAGACTTATGTCTCGGTAGAGCATAAGATTGTTTAAAAGGAAGACTTATGACTCGGATGGAACATGTCCATGCAAGACTTTACAATGTATTGTAATAAAATATTTGCGAACTTACTAAGCTTAGAAAGCTTCCTTGTGTGTTGTTGTTGTTTTGTAGATTTCGTTTTGCTAGTTGAAGATCGGATTACCTTGAAGACTAGGGGTGAGTATTCAATCGAGTCGAATCGAATCGAGTAAAAAAATTTTGAGTTAGTCAAGTTAACGTTGCAACCGAACTCAATTTAAAATTTTTTCAATTCGAATCAAGTCAAAAAATTTCGAATTGAGTTGAGTCGAGTTAACAAATCCTATTATTTATACTTAATGTTTCGTTTACATGGTCTGATTATTTAACTAATAAACGAAGTACAAGATTATTTAACTACATAAACAATATAATGGTTTTGCCTTTTAACTTAATGGGTAAACATTTTTCAAAATGACATAATTTTACCTTTTAACTTTAAAAGGGGTAAACATTTAGAAAACAACGTAGTTTTGCCTTTTCTTATTCGGATTTTCGGATAACTCGAATTGTTAATTTGTATCCGAGTTACCGAAAAACTTAATTTTTTATTCGAGTTAATCCGAATAACTCGATTAACTCAAATAACTCGAACTATTTAATTCAAAATTTGAATTTTTTATCGAGGTTTTCGAATCGAATCAGATTTTGCTCACCCTTATTGAAGATATCATACTATCCCGAGAGCTCATTCGGTAGTTTTTGCATCACATGGTTATATGGCATGTAGTAGTATGATGTTGTCTTTGAAATACTTGATTTTGGAATTGTTGAAATCTTTTTTATACTAAGTCTAAATGCTTGCTTGATGTTAAGTAGGCAATATGTTGGAACTGAGTAGACATGTATATTCATGAGTCCTTGTGTTTGAACTATATGCACTTGGAGCAATGTGGTAATGCTATAATTGTCATGTCTAGTTTTTCAAGTTGTGAATTTGAATGAAAGTACTATGTTATACAATGGCTAGTAACTTGAATGCTTGAGTGAATAATTCAATTCTGCATACTTGTTTCGATAGAACCCTTATATGTATCAGTAGAAGTACAGAGTAGGAGAAAGGTTGGGTACTGACTTACGTTGTATCGATAGTACAATTTGATGTATCGGTAGTTATGAATTTAGAAGTATCGATATTTCGTTTACTTGTACAGTAGAAGTTGTAGGGTAAACTTCCTAGCTCTTTGGAGTTTTTAGTATTGGTAGAAGCATGACTTATTCCGATAGATTATACACTTGTATCAGTAGAACTATCCCAACTATCGGCTGAAGTTTGCACTTGATTTTAAATTGTTTACTGTCTTAACTACTATCAATACTTGTCCAATAGGTACTGGTCTCAAAAATGATGGAAATGACATTTTTGCCCCTATTGAGTTGTGTTGACATTGAATTAATGACTTATGTCGTGCATATTGTATTACTTTATTAAAATATGATTATATGAAATAATATTGAGAGATAATCTGTTATAGATAATCGGAATGACACTAGACCCTAATCGACGATGGTTTTTGAGTTTTGGGTGTTACATAACTTCCTCAGCTCAATGCTGATGCCATAATACTTTAACCAACTATACACATTTATTCTGTAATTCTTGCATTTCCCGAGACAAAATTTTAATCTATTTCTCATCGTAAGACAGATTAGGCTGTAACTCAATTTCATCTAGAGATATCATGTGTGACGGATCGAAATGATAACGGCGAAGCATTGAAACAAGCAAAACATTATGAATTTGTCAAGTTCTAGAGGTAATGCTGGTCGATAAGCTACAAGTCTGATTCTCTCCAAAATTTCACACGGCCTAATAAACTTGGGACTGAATTTCTCTTTCTTTCTGAATCACAAGACTTTTCTCCAAGACGAGATTTTCAGAAACACTTTCTCCTCAGTAGAAAACTCTACATCTTTCCTTTTCAAATTTGCGTACGATTTCTGACGATCGGAAGCACCTTTGAAATTATTCCGAATAATTCTAACTTTATCTTCATTTCCAGAACCAGATCAACCTCAACTTGTAATATCCGCGTTCTTGAACTGGATTTGAGTGATAAAATAGAATTGAGAATTAGAAATGTTTAGTTGAAGTAAGGAAGGTTAGATAATTTTAACGATTAAATAGTAAAGGAGAGAAAATATGGGGGATTAAATAGCGAATTATCCAAATTGAATTTTGAGTCATCATGGGAATTAGATTGATTGAGGAGGGGAAAAAGAGTAATTTGGTGAAAGATTTTTTTGGAGGCAAAGTTTTGGGCCAAAGTGTAAAGTTGAAAGGTCCAAGGACTAAAAGTGCAATTTTACCATTTTTATTAAGTGAGATATTTTAAGTGGAAATTCTAGAGAATTAAAAGTGATTAAAAAGATGAAAATATCATCTTTTTCATTATGTTAGCCGTCCATGCCCTTTTCTTCCATTTCTAACTTTTGTTTTTATTCCAAATAGGTCCTTCCATAATTTTTAAGCCTTCCAAACTTCAAAACCTTCCATTTTCTTTGGAATTTCTGAAAGAAAATCATAAAAGAGAGTTAGTAGACAACTCAAATCTCATATAGAGTTACCTTTGGGGTGTTAGAGAGATAAAGGACTAAATTGAGAAAATTTGAAATCACGGGTTAAGGTAAGAAATGGTTAAATTCTCATGATATAAATGTATTTTACTGTTATTTAGCATGAAAATTATTGAATTATAGCTTATAGCTTATATGTGTTTATGTGAAATTGAAGAGAAAGAGAAGAGAGACAACGATCAAATTGAAGTCAAAGGAAAAGAATAGAGCAAGGGGTAAAAGAGAGAAAATTCAACCTTTTTGTTATAAGTACTACAAAAGTTTTGAATTATAGTTTAATTTCTCTAATGGTATGTGAATTATTAGCATAAAAATTGTTATATAGGTACATAATTTGAATGTTTACAATGATAAAATAAAGGGATTAATGTGTGATTTAGTAAAACAGTTTGGACAGAACAGAGGACTAACTTCGAAAATTCACCAAAAATTGTATATAATGAGTTAAGGGTCGAATTATATATGTAATTAAATCTTATTGAGTTTATTTTCATATGGAAGAAACAGTGAATTAAAAGGAATTGTATATTTCGAGATATACTAGTTTTTGTATAACAAGGTCAGAGTAGGTTCGAGTTCCCCTGTTCTGACTTTGAAAAATCATAGAAAAATAGAGAAAAATTATTTCAGACTGATATTTATATGGCTGAATCCTTAATGAGTCTATTTAAAAAAAAAAAACAGACATGAACAACATTTGATCTCTTTACTAAAAGATAGACAATTTTTAGTGAAGAAAGGTCGAAACTGTTAGGCAGCAAAGAAGGGGTAACTTGGGAAGAATTTACTGTACAAATTAGCTGAAGTAAAAATTCTGAAAATTTTATGGTAAAAAGAGGATTGAGCCTAGTTTCAGAAACATCAAGCGGATTATAATTTTGAATTCTGTAGCTCAAGATATAAATAATTTAGTGACTGTGACGCTAGTGAACAGCTTTGAAAATATAAATGTGAAGTATTTGATGATGTATTTATGTGAGATATATCGTTTATGAGAAATGATGCTACTTGAGATTGTGCCCAAGTAGACAAATTAGAACCATTGTGATATTAGTGGCATGCCACGCGCTCTCTGTTTAGCACGTCTCGTGCTCTCTGTTATTAGCACTGTGTGTGCTCTCTGATTAGCACTTGTGTGCTCTCTGATTAGTACTTTGTGTACTCTCTATTTAGCACTTATGCGCTCTCTGTTACCCAGCACTTATGCGCTCTCTGTTAGTACTTTGGTACTCTCTGCTTGTTTCTTATATCCTAACGGTTCTATGAAAGTCTACTAAAGGCTAAATTACAGAAAGTGGATAAAAGTGTAAGTTGTGCCATTGTGGTAAGTTACAGGTTACACGTAAGTAAGACAAGAAGTTTATATGCATGAGCACTTAAATCATCATTCATAACTTTTGTAGTGCTTACTAAGCCTTCACCGGTTTAACGCGTTTATTTTAACGCGTAGGTACAAAAGTTACGAGAAGTTGAATTAAAGCTAAGGGGACCTCTCATCACATCACATCACTATTAAAAGACTTCAGTTTAGATACATTACTTTTGGTAAAATGGCATGTACAAATGGTACTATTATGTGTCTTCAGTGGATGGTTATAAATGTTGTTCTGGATTACAACGAGTTGATGAATTAAAATGATGAGTTTTGAATAAAATAACTTTAAAACACATTGTTTGAAAGAAAAAGTTTATTATACTCGTGTTAAATTTTCCGATACTATATGTAATACTTCTATACCGGGTTTATATGTGTGAACCGGGTATAGGGGTGTTACACAACTAACTTTTCTTCATTCAACTCTGACCAGTATAACAGACTTATATATTTATGCCCGTATAAAGCTCGTACGGTGTCATTTTTATTGTAACAACTCGTTTTTCAATGGTGTTGGAAACAGTGGTTTTGGGACCACAAATCCGACGAGTAAATTATTATAATAAGTGTTTAAATTATATATGTTATTAATAATTTTATATGAAATTTTAATTAAAGAATTTTAATTATTAAATTAAAAGTTAGGATAAGTGGTTTGGTTCAAAAGTCAAGTGGTTTAAGAAAACGAGGTATCGAGACCTAGTTTTTGAAATTTAGGGACAAAAATATTTTTATTAAATATTTACAGTCTTATTATATGTGAATTGAAGTTTGGTGGAGTAATTTTGATGATTTATTCCTTAATTAAGAAAAATGAGTAACTTGTAAAAAAGGTAAAAGTTAATTGCTATTGATTAAAAATAAAAGGGACCAAAGTGGTAATTACACCATGGTCAAAAAGTTCAAGCGGTGGTGGATATGATTACCTTCCACTAACTTTTGAGATATTTATTCATTAAGTCCTAATTAGTTTAAGGTTAAATTAAAATAAAGTTTGTTTAGTTGGAATTTAATATAATTGAAGGATCAATTGTGTAATTAGACCCTCCTTAAATGACCTAATAATAGAAATGATGTGAAACTCTTTAGATTTTGGTAAATTGCTATTAAATCCTAATTAAATAAGGATTTACTAATTAGTTTATTTTCAGTGTGATCGAAAATGGTGGTTTCGATGCCACAACTTCGACGTGTCAGACCGAAAATATTAAATAATTAATATTTACGAGGTCATCAATATAGTATTAAAATTTGGTTATGAAATTTTATCGTTCAGAGGGTTAATTAAGTAAAAAGGATTAAATTGAAAAAGATGCAAAAGTTGAATTCTATTAATTAAAGTATTAGATGCTTATTGAAAGGTATAAGGCACTTAGATGGTAATTATACCATTAAGGTGGTAAGTGGACGATCAAGGCCTTGAAATTGTTGAATTTTGAATGAATTAATTAAGGGTAAAAATGTAATTAGATTAAAAGGTATTATAAACTAATATGTATGATTAAAATTGAAAAAAAAAGGTCTTCACCTATTGTTAGAACCGACACCCTAAAGCCATAAAAGGGAGCTTCAACTAACTTTATTCCATTGATTTGGTAAGTAAATCTTGTCCCTTTTTGGTAATTTTTATGTTTTAAAGTTCGTTTTAGCTTGATCTAACTAACCCGAGTACTAATTTGTAAAACTGTTAAACATTTTGGTTTATTCCATTGATGAGTTTAGTGTGTTTTTTAAGTTTAATGATAAATTATTAAGCTTGGTTGTTAGATTTGACTATTTTGTAAAGTAGTTTCTGATGATTTTAATGTTTAAGGGCTAAAATGTTAAAGTGATAAATTTACAAGGACTTAAGGTGAAATAATAACAATTATGGGCTGTATGAATTAAAGAATAATTTGGCTGAACTTGGGTTGCTTGAAATTGGTTAAATTGCAAGTTTTGAACTTAAGGGCTAAATTGCATAAAAGTAAAATATTAGGGGAAATTTTTTAAAAATGTCAAAAAGGACTTAATTGCATAAAACAAGTTTATTTTTCTATTGGAATTAGTTAATTGAATGAAATTATTATTTTAGATCAAGAATGAGTTGAAAATCGAGGCAATGAGAAAATTACGGAATAGTCCTTGTACTGTACATCGTTGCAATTTAATCAAGTAAGTTTGTACATTAAAGTAATTGATTTAGTTTCTGTTTGTAAATTATTGAAGTAATTTAAGTATGTTGTATTTAAATTTTGTTTGCTTAGTAAATTTTAAATTGTGAAATTGAATCAAATTGAAATGAAAATTGTATTGAGAGGCATGATTGAAAGTGACAAAATGGTATAAGTTTAATTCAGGTGACAACAAAATGTTTAAATGATGATATGTTGTGTTAGTTATTATTCATGTTACGAATGAATTAATTCGATTGATATATGACAATTAGTAAATTGAACTAATGACATAGTTAATTCAATATTATGTCTGATAAATAAAAATTATATGGATGTGTGCTTGAAATGGTATAATGTGAAGGAAGTTATTTGAAATGGACATGGTATATGGAACATATGAACTTCGTGAATAATTGGGACGCAAAGGACAGGGTATTAGGGGCTATACAGTTTCTGGAGTTAATCTTGGATGACTTATCGATGGGTAGTCCCTGTATTGGAGCCGTTACTACAAATTTAATCCTGTAAGTTCGTATAACTATATTTCTATTTGTTAATTCTAACTTCTATTGTCTTCGTTATATTCTTGATGTTGGAATGAGATGAAAGACTCTGAAGGAATTATTGAACTAACTCGTAAGAGCGATACTAGCTCGTAAGAGCAATATTGGCTCGTAAGAGGGATACTAGCTCGTGACAGCGATACTGGCTCGTAAGAGTAATACTGGTTCGTAAGAGCAATACTGGCTTGTAAAGCAATATTGACTCGTGAGAGCGATACTAGTTCGTAAGAGCGATTTACTGACTGGGCTCGTATGAGTTAAAATTTACTGGGAGACTTGAAGAGCTTATATGAGCTATATTACTAGAAAACTTGAAGAGATCTACTAGATGCTAGTTGCGAGATAACGAGGATGCTGGTTTACTCTTACGTTTTCAAATGCAATATATTTTGTAAGTTAAATGTCTTGCGAACTTACTAAGCTCTGTAAGCTTACCTGTGTATCTGTTTACTGTTTTGTAGATTCATTTTTCTATTGAAGATAGAATCCTCAAGGAAGAATCTCACTATCCCAGGAGCTTGTTCGGTAATTCTTAAATCACTTGATTATATGGCATGTACTATGGTGTCATATTTTGTAATTGCTTGATTATGTTTGAAAACTATCTTGTTGGTAATGGAATGGGAGAATGTAGTTAACTTGATGTTTAAGTGCAAATGTTACTTGGAATGTTGACATGTACGTTAATTGATGATGAATTAGTCACATGAGATGGTGAATGTTTTTGGTAGGACATTATTGTATGAGATTGATTGTTGAGATAGTTAGGTACTTATAGGTAAATGTATGGAATGATTTGAAATGTCATATTGACAGGAAATGAATTTGAATGTTTGGTTATTTACATGTATAAAATTTGTATGATTAAGGTTGAGTGATAATAAAACTAAAAGGTTGGTCAAGATTTGTACATGCTAGGTTAATGGTATGAATTGTTGTTGCATATTTTGGTCATTTCACAGGCACACACGGCTTGACACACTGGCTACCACATGGACGTGTGCCCTGGGCAAATAGGTGCAGGTTTCACACGGGCAACAAATGGGCTGGGACACGATCGTGTGACCCTATTTCGAGTAGACACATGACTCAACATACGGTTTCACACATGGACGTGTGGAGTATTTTCACATGTCCACATGGCCTGTCACACGATTTGTGACACGGTCGTGTATGGTTATTTTTTAGTATGCACACTGTAACACCCAAAAACCGCAACCATCTCTGATCTAGTGTCTCAAGGTTTCCAGATCTTTACGAGTCTTTTTTTTATACAAACAAATCAATCACATATAAAGTATACTTATACAATAACTTAGGATCACATAACCCTATGTCTCAAACACAACCTATATTACTAACTAAACAAGAAAGAGTCAATATTCATATCAATTATCATAACTTCTGTATTCTATATCAAATCACAATACTACAACTATCAACCAAGCTACATCACTCATTCCTACTATCACCATGTAATTATAGCACCCAAAACTCGATACTGTCATCGGTTAGGGTTCCGAGATCACATATATTCATGTCTCAAAATCGTTTCATATTCATATCTTAATTCTACTTCATTCTTGATTTAATAGTTATATATATCATACTTTGTTCATCAACTCAATTCATAAGGACTTGATTGTAATTCAGCAGAAACATTTTTTCAAAACATTGAAAGTCAGCGAAACAGGGGTTAGACGGTCGTGCCCTAGACTGTGTGCAGACACGAAATACCCTTACACGACCGTGTCACAGACCATGTGACAAGATGTTTGATCATACAAAATTCCCAAATACCCGTGTGTGAAACTATGTGTTGAGCTATGTGTCTGCTTGAAATACGATCACATGGCCATGTGTCAGCCTCTGTATACCTTTGCACCTATTTTCCCAGGGCACGCACCCATATACTTGCTCGTGTATCAGGCCTTGTGAACCTACGAAGTATCAACAACATGCAAAATTTCCATAAAATTCATTCAACAAGTACCTAACTTAACCTAGCCACTTTACCTACAAACACACATCAAAGTAAAGTAATTTCATACTTAATTTCTTGCCAAATCATTTGTAAACATCAATTCAAGTGAATAAACTTCTTATTCATTCAATAGGCATAACAAGATTCAAACCAAACAAGCATTATACAGTCATTCAAAATGTATTCTTCAACCTCTCTACTCAAACTTTACAAACTTAAGCCAAATACCAATTTAACATCCTAGTACATGCCATATAACCAAGTGATTTAAAATTTATCGAACAAACTCCCGAGATAGTGTGATTTCTTTGAGACGACCCGATCTTCAAGCAGTAAAAGAGAATCTACAAAATAACAATAATTTCATAGGTAAGCTTTTCATATCTTAGCAAGTTCATAGAGTTAAATAGATTACCAAACTTCAAGAGTTGTACAATCTAAGATAAACCAAACCGTGTAAGCTGTATACATCCATGGTTGGTTTCAATTCTCATCTGTTAACTCATGATGACACAGAGTCATCGAACCTTAAATCCATAATAAGATTCATTTTCATTTAATACTCACGATGACACAAAGTCATTGGACCTTTAATCCGTAATAGGGTTCATATAACTCACGATGACACAGATTCATCGGACCTGTAATTCATAATACGATTCATATACTCACGATGACACAAAGTCATCAGACCTTTAATCTGTAATAGGATTCATATAACTCACAATGACACAGAGTCAACGAACCTTTAATCCGTAATAAGATTCATATAAATCATGATGACACAGAGTCATCGGACCTTTAATCCATAATAGGGTTCATATAACTCATGATGACATAGAGTTATTGGACCTTTTTGCATCTACGGCTCAAAGCCCGTTATCTTTTCCTTTCTTTTGTTTCCGTCTTCCTCACTTCCGATCATCTTTCCAAATTTACAGCAATTGTATACAAGCACAAAATATGCAATTTAAATTGGAATTTAACAATACGAACTTACTGGATGAAATTGTAGTTAAAGTGAACTCCAAGGACAAATCCGTAATTTTCTCTTTTCCACAATTGGTGACACGATCTTGATCTATTACAATAATTTCACTCAATTATTTAAATCAATATGAATTTTTTAATCATTTGATGCAATTAAGCATTTTTTATATTTTTACAAAATTGCCTTTAACTTTTTACTTGTATTCAATTTAGTCCTTTAGCTCAAACTTGCAAATTAAAATATTTATTTTTAATTTCCAGCTTGCCGAATGTTTCTTTTTGCAATATTTCACCTCAGGTCCTTACAAATTTATTCTTTTAACGTTTTAGTCCTTTAACATAAAAATTACTAAAAATTACTTTACAAAATCATCAAATCTAACAACCAAGCTTATAAATCTTTCATAAACTTTCAAGAAAAAACTTATTCATCAATGGAAAATTTTATAAAATTTATCAAGATCACAAATTGATCCTTGGGTTAGCTATATTAAGCAAAAATGAACTCAAAAACATAAAAATTACTAAAAACGGACGATATTTCACTCACCTATCAAAGATATAACCTTTGCCGAATGTTGCTTCGTCTTTCCTAGGGTTTTTTGGTCTTAGAAGATGAAAAATGAAGAAGATGATATGTTTTCTTCACCTAATTCTTTTGTTAATAAAACATTATTTACCAAATTACCATTTTATCCCTTGTTCACACTTGTAATTTAGCTAAACTAATAGCCAAAATCGTCCACTAACTCTTCCAATGGTATAATTATCATTCTAGTACTTTACCTTACCTTTTAATTAGCATCTAATGCCTTCAATTAATAAAATACAACTTTTACACCTTTTATGATTTAATCATTTTCACTTAATTAACTACCTAAACGATAAAATTTATTCACCGAAATTTAATACTATACTAATGACCCCTAAATATTAAATAATTAATATTTATGGTTTGACACATCGAAGTGGTGACCTCGACACCACCATTCCCAATCATACTAAAAATAAACTCATTAGTAAATCCTCATTTTATTAGGATTTAATTGCAATTTACCAAAAATCTAAAAAGTTTCACAACATTTCTATTATTAGGTCATTTAAAGAGGGTCCAATTTCATAATTGGTCCTTCAATTATATTAAATTTCAATTAATCAAACTTTTTTACAATTTAGCCCTAAACTAAATAGGACTAAATGAATAAATAATCTAAAAGTTAGTGGAATGTAATCATATCGACCACTGCTTGGACTTTTTGACTATGGCTTAATTACCATTTTGGTCCCTTACTAATTGTAATCAATAACAATTAACTTTTACCTCTTTTACAATTTACTCCTTTTTCCTTAATTAAGAAATTAATCATCAAAATGACCTAACCAAACTTCAATTCACATATAATAAGACTCTGTAAATATTTTTACAGTCCTTAACTTTAGAAACTAGGTCCCGATACCTCATTTCTAAAACCACTTGACTTTTGAACCAAACCACTTATACTAACTTTTAATTCAATAATTAAAATTCTTCAATTCAAAATTCCATATAAAAGTATTATTGACTTATTTATTTTAAACACTCATTATAAAAATTTTCTCGTCAGGTTTGTGATCCCAAAATCACTATTTCCGACACCACTGAAAAACGGGCTGTTACACACACGGCCTGGGGCATGATCGTGTGACCCCTATTTTGATGAATTTCGATGTTTTATGTAATGTTTTTGTTTTATTTCAATCAGGTCCCTATTAATTTGAAATGTGGTAAATGAGTATGAGATAATTTAATTGAGTTGTAATCTAGACCGATAAGTGCATCCATTTGAAATGATATTTAAGATTGTATCTATTGCTAGTCTTAAATGATCTAGAAAACCTCGAGACCTTAATCAGTGACGGTGTCGGGTTTTGGATGTTATAGATCCTAAGTTTTTGTGTGAATCAATTTGATCTCTGATTTGGTTGAAATGTTGAAAATGAATGTGTAAGATTAAATGAATTTAATATTCTGAATTTCTAGTTGTAATTGTATGGATTTGTGGTTGATTTGTATGTATAAAAAATTATTAAAGTTCTGTAAACCCCTGAGTTCTAAATTGGAGATGATTACGAATTTTGAGTGTTACATTTATGCTCGACTGGTAGCTATTTTTGTAAGCAAGCTCAGCTAACAAAAAATATTTTTCCTAACTACTTTCAAACTCAATTACACAACACCGTAACATATCTTTCAAAATTTGAATAACTCGTTCAGACTGACCATATATTTTTGAATGAAAAGCGATGCTGTAATTCAATCTGGTACCCAAAGCTTCATGTAACTTACCCCAAAACCTAAAGGTAAATCTTGGGTCACAATTGAAAATAATAGTTATCGAAACGCCATGCATCTAACAATTTATGAGACGTACAAATCAGCTAAAGTTTCGAGCAAATACTTAGTTTAGACAGGTATAAAATGCTCGAATTTCATTAATTTGCCTACAACAACTCAGATCGTATCTTTTTTTTTCGGAGTCAAAAGCAATCCTGAGACGAAATTCATAGTAACTCGCTCCTCCACTCGGGTATCATCATAGGTTGTAGCAAACCTAACGAAACCAGATGTTCGACTTTTACCTGCTGACATATAAAACATTTAGATACAAATTCAAGTATCTCACGTTTCATTCTCGACCACCAGTAAAGTTGCTTCAAATCATTATACATTCAATTGCTTCCAAGATGAATTGAGTAAACACTACTATGAGCTTCATTAAAAACATCTTGTTTTCAACCCTGAATCATCTAGTACGAACATACGATAAAAAAACAGTTGTTAACAACTATACTGAAATCAGTCGTCTAACCACTTTCTACTAGTTTCCATTTTGATAACAAGTCTGAATCAATTTATGCAATTCTCGGACTCTTATTGAGAAAACCATCTTAATTCTTAACTAGGCCAGAATATAACCATCGCGTTCTAAAGTCAAGCTTGCATTCATAGCTCTCAAAGCAAAGAGGGACTTTTGGCTCAAAGCGTCAGCTACCACGTTAGCTTTTTCAAGACGATAATCAATCACCAAATCATAATCTTTAATAGTTCGAGCCATCTACGCTGTTGTGAATTCAAATCCTTTTGCATCATCAAATACTTTAGGCTTTTGTGATTGGTAAAACCATGACATTTTTCACTATACAAATAATGTCGCCAAATTTATTGAATATAGAATTCATATCTGACAGTTTAGAATATTTTCCTTGTCAATTAGAATTTTGAATCTGTAATTGTTTAATTATTCTAAAACTTACGATTAATAGCATGATCGAGTATAAGATACATATGCAATTCATGTTGCGTGGATATGTGATCTAGACTAAATAAACCCCGCTTGTGTATATTTACTGGTTAGAAATAGGTATCTCTAATTTTTTAATGTTATTAATAAATTAAAACCTAGAAGCTTCATTATAAGGTTATTTGTTATTAAAGGAAATAATTTCAACTAGCTTCCTTCTAGTTATTGAGAAGGAAAGAAGATATTGATTGCTAGGCGCAAGTTTTTGCATCGATGTCAAAATTATAAATAAAAACTAAGATTTAGCCTTTGAGTAGATTTTCACCATGTTGATTTTTAATTTTAATTTCAAAACCCATTTTTTTTTTATTTTACTTGTTAATAGAATTATCACTAGTATATGTGGATTCAACCCTACACACTACTATATACAAATTTTATATTTTTTAGTAGAAATTTATTTTTGTTGATTTTGACACCTACCAAAACATCTTTTAATTAATAAATATTTTTTGGTGAATTACAATAATAAGGCAAAGCCTGAACAACCAAAACGATTAACACGACTCGAAACCAAATCACATCTGGGACGATGAACATCCTTAACCATCAGGTTATTATCATTAATAAATAATTTTAAACATATCATATTCAAGCTGAAATTCAACTCTAAAATTGGTAGCCATACTAACAAAATGATTTGATCACAACGGTAATTTTAAGTTAAGGATTTAATTTAAATATTTGAAATTTAATTACAAATTTAGAATTTAATCCATAGTTTAAAGTTTATAGTGTAGCTAACTAATATAAAAATATGTTAATGGGAGGGATAGTATTGATTTAAATATATCTAAGTAGTCGATTGAGTGTTAGCTCAGTTGGTATCGGCATTGTTCTTAATGTAAGAGGATGTGAGTTCGATTGTATTGAAACGCATTATCCCTCTTATTTATGGGTTGAGGAGGGGTATGAATAGTTCTAAGCAAGCAAACAAGACGGAGTCAGAAAATTATTTTTGGGAAACTAGAATTAAATTGTATATTTTTACGGTAGTTAAAATGTAATTTCACCATTTTAATAGTCTACATTTTTATAACTTTTAAATGATTAAATCAAATTTTTATTATTTTTAGGAGGTTAAAGTGCAATTTTACCATTACTAATTTAAAATTTTATAAATTATAAAGAGTATAAATGGAAAATTTATTACAACCCCATATGGGGGGTTAAAGTGTAATATTGATGAGGTCGTAGTTGAGAGAGAGATGGGGAGAATTAGTACAAGATGTTGAGGGCTCTTTTGTTATGCTTTTGATTTTGTGATGGCAAAGATGTTGCCATTAGAGAAGCATTATGTTGGCTGCGAGATCGGCACATTGATGATGTTCTTGTGGAGACGATTGTTTCAAGTTTGGCATGCTTTGACAAATCAAATTATTGACATTTTCAAGTTTGGTTTGATTGGTAAGGGTTGTTTTCATTTAGAGCAGATTTCCAATCTTTTTCCTTTCTTCAGACTTGTAGAAATGCTAGTAAGATTGTTGAGTATTTTGTTCTGTGAGGTGAGGAGAATTGGGTATTTATAAGATATGATTATTGTTCACCGAAGTGACGTCTTAAGTAGGTTTCATGCATGTCAACATGTAAGTCATCCTAGTTTTAAGACGTGTTCGTTGATCCACTCGTTTGACTTCACACCCTCTATTTACAAACACCCAGAGACATGCAAACTGAGCTCGCAAGCCCTCCCCGTGAGTCCCTAATATATGGGTCGTGAGTCAATAGTTCGAATTATATTCAAATTTCGAATCAGTAATGGAAAACATCATAACAAAAATAATTCACTCTCTTGTAAGGGTGGTCTTAGAACTACTGTGAATGGGAGACTATTCAATCTCGTCTCTTATATATTTTGTCTCTAGATCTATTATCTTAGTTGAGGAGATCAAACTTAAGTCTAGGTGTATGGATTAAACATGTTAGTTTGGGATTTTAGTTGTCCTCCTCTAATTTTCGTCTTTTTATGTGATTTGTGTTATTTTAGTGAAATCTGATTTTTCTCTAGAAAATTAAAAATAAATTTTGTTTTACTATTTATATATTTTATAATTAAATTAAATATAAAATAATTTTGTTATTTTTAGAAATAATATGATTCAAGTTGGATTGATTAAATTAAATCATGACAATATAAAAAAAAATTTGGTATAACAAAACTAAAAAATAATGATACAAAAATTAAATGTGGATTTAGAATGATAAAAACAAGACAAGAAAGATTCTAGTGTCTTGAATTCAAATTCTATTATATGTATGTATTTTTCTTTTCTTTAATTATTTTTATTTATCTTATCTTGAATAGAATAATAGTTAAAACTCTTGTTAGACACTTTTAAAGCACGGGTTTAAATCGTAATATTATATAAAAAAAAATTATTTTTGCTTTGTACAAACAATATTTCTTTATAATATAGGTAGGGTATGAAAGAATCCAACAATAGGCTCCAGTGAAAAAAAAATGTTGTTCATCCTAGGGGTCCCGAGTTCAACCACCAAAGTGTATGTGCCTTGTCAAAGGGTTAAGAAAGTATAAACAAAAATTACTATGTAATAATTCGATATTTTTAGGAAAATTTAAAAAATTTTTGAAGATAGATACAAAAAATAATCTAATAAATATCACATAATTTGTTTAATGTACATTAAATTTTATCACACTTATTAGACGGGTGAAAGCTGTTGTAAATCCATTGATAAACGGATGTTCATAACTCTCCAGAATTATCTTATTGTAACTCCTAAAAGATGAATGTCCATAACCCTTAAATTCATTATTTTGCAACCCCTGAATCATTTATAGGGTACCTTAATGTTGGTTATTAATGCTTTGTCATATATGGTTTTTGAAGCGCTATAAATAGAGTGCATGTACATAGGGGCGAAGTCAGAAAATTATTTTAGAGGGTCGAAATTAAATTTTAATTTTTAATAGTCTATATATTTATAGTTTATAAAAGATTAAATCAATTTTTTATAATTTTAAGAGGAATCAAAATGTAATTTTACTTTTATTAGTTTAAAATTTTAAAATACTTAAATAACAATTTTTCATTTTAGGGGGTGGGGTTCCTGCCAATCCCTAGATTCACCTCTTCATGTACAAGCTTACTGAATACCAATTTAAAAGTTGCATCATCTTTTCATCTTTTATTCTTCTCTCTTGTTGATTCTTTATTTCTTTTAATTTTTATAACAATAACAATTGAGTTATAAGTAGGGTGGTAAAATAATTATGAATGAATTCTCATCAAATTTGTGTATAATCCTTATTCATTTAAATTTTAAATGTTTTATTTAAACATTTTATATAGAAATAGTAGAAGACAAAAAAATATAAAAAGATAAAAAAATTATTATTTTATAAAAATAATAAATTTTTAATAAGTTTTCAATGGAGTCCAAATCACATCAACTCAACCGAATAATTAAAAATGATGATATACATTGATAAGATTAAATCTGTTCATGAGTCGGGTTATTTGTCTAGGCTTGAAGGTCCATCCAAAATTCGGGATGGTTTGAGCAAAAATATTAAGTCTGAAAAATGAGTTTGGCCCATTTAAAATATGGATTGGACTCAGGCTTGAACATCCAAAACCCGAGCCCAGCCCAGCTCGACCCGACTCGTTTTAAGTTTATAATACTTTATATTATGTTATTTTATATATTATGTAATTTAGAACACATTAAAAAAATAAACATATACTAAATATATAATACTACTCTAATGTAAAAATTAAAAAAATATTAAGATGACTATATAAAAATTTTCAATAAATAAAAAATGAATAAAATTATTAAATATTAAAATAAAACAATATAAATATATTTTTTTTAAAATTAAAAAAATAAATGGATGAGCCTAAAATAGACTTAGGTTAGTCTTTTGTAAATATGAGAGGGTTTTGGCAAAATTTTAGGCTTAGATTTCGGATCGGGTCGAACTTAGACAAACATAAAATATATTAATATAATATTTAGATCCGATCTAAACCCAACCCGACTCGACTCATGAACACTTCCAGATAACATATAGTATAGATATTATATTTAAGAGTTTGATGGATTTATATTTTGAGATGTACCAAGAGAGTCTTGTGAGGAATGAACCGAAGACGTTAAATACAAAGTTGGAAATTTATGATTGAAATGTACAATCAAGAAAGCAAAATCTGCCTAATTCAAACGTAACGTGCTCAAAGACAGACAAGTTAGTTGAACATCTACTCTAAATTCTAATATCATATAGTACTGTTTTGGAGAACGGTGTTTGAAGCCTTTACTTCTCCAATTATTAATGTTTTTCTTATTAAAAACATTTTGATGTTAATTAAAAACGGTTTGAATATCGATGATGGAGTCTTAGTTTGATTAGTATCGGTATTATTGTCAGTATAGGAGGATATACGTTTGAGTGGGCTGAAATACATTATCTTTTTATTTAAGGATTGTAGAGAGATTATGGGTAATTCTAGAAATTTTATAAAAAAATAGCAAATATGATAAGAACCTATAATGAGATTAATGTTAACAAAACGGTTTGAATATCTCTATATAATTTATCTACGTAAGTTGTTTTACTGAGTTGGTATCATAAGTCAACTTAACACTAATTCGATTAGAAATTACTTAAAACTTCTCTTTTAATAAAAAAATTGAATATTAATATAATAATGTTATTGTCTTTTACTATTCTATATGAAATGTTTTTAAAAAAAAAACAACTAAAAATGTAATCCCTAAGATTAAACTCCAAGTATAAAAAATGTTTAATCATAAACACTTTACCATTTCACCTATAACTCAATTATTGATCTTTTTATAAATATAATATTAGTATTATATTTTTTACCTACATTGTGAGCATGATAAAATTTAGTAGTATTTTGAATTAATGTCAAGAGTCATTAGGTCATTAATTTAGTTGAAAAATGACTAAAAGTTCATTCTAAAGTGACAAATATATATATAATCAACCATTTTTATAACAATAATACTTTATAATAACATTTCATTATAACAACAAAATTTGTTGTAAAATTGATTTTTTTTATGTTTTATTTTTATCCTCAATAACAACAACCATAAAGTGTGAAATACACGTCTTACTAAATTAATTCTCTCTATGATTATCTCTTGTCTAAAATTTTAGTAAAATTAGTTTTATTTCTAAGTAAAAGTAAAAATAATAACTTTTAGTTAAGATATTATTTGAATAAAATGTTATATTTTATTAAATTAAAATAACTTTTAATAAATGTAATTACATTACTAAATTTTATTAAACATACTATGAAAATCTCACTAATTAATATTTTCAATATATTATAGTTTTTTAATTTAAAATTTTAAGAAAAATCAAATAAAATCTTAATCTCAAATACTAGTATAGGTGTATAATAATTGCCTCTTTATATTATAGACAAATAGAGTTGCAATAGAGATTATTATCTATACTAATATTTTAGCGTCTGATTGAATTGGTGTTACAAGTCAACTAATCATCAGTTTAGTTGGAAATAACTAAAAGTTCATTCTTTTTACAAAGTGATATTTTTGTCATTTTTATAACTCAGGATAAATTTTAGAACATTGGAAAACATCTGGTTCGAAAACGGTTTTCTTACACAGCGAAAAATAAAAATTTGAAAACCGAGCCGATTTATGATATTTATAGCAATAAATCTTAAACCAAATTCGCACCTATGTTTTTGGCTAGACAAATCCTTTTTGTTTTTACCTTTCAATCGAACGGCCTTCTTCACTATTCTAGTACCAAAAACTGCTTCGAGTATGGGCTCGAACGATTCGAGTCAAACACAGAACCAAAAATAGTTTTCTTTGTTTTAGTATTAAAATGAAAAATCTCTTATCAATAAAAACTGACAAAATTGTTATTCTAGAAAATAGATTTAATACTTAAAGAATAAAACTCTCTACTTTCAGACA
Source organism: Kokia cookei (assembly GCA_039519145.1). NCBI lineage: Eukaryota > Viridiplantae > Streptophyta > Magnoliopsida > Malvales > Malvaceae > Kokia > Kokia cookei. Next base: position 8,920,651 of record CM076910.1, read on the forward strand.
GAGTAACAATATCTTATATTTTGTCCTATCGGTGCCATTTATTTATAAGAAAAGAAGTAAAGTCCTTGCTAAATTGTAGAAGTTTATTTCAACTAGAAAAACAAACTCCTAGTCTAACTAGAAGTATAGGTTGCGATAACCCTAGTTAATAATACTAGGGTTTGTCATCCCCCCTTTAACATGAGGGGTTTTTGGACCTCTTTCATATGGGGTCTAATTACAAGTACTTCATGGATTTTTAACCTAGTACTTTATAATTCGATCCAACCTAATATTTTTTCTATTTCTTAAAATAACTATTTTAGTATCTTTCAATTAAATAATCTTCTCAACCCAATTCTAATTCCGCCAAAATCATGATGACTTTACTGTAAAAGAATCAATGAGAAGATATATTTAATATTTTTACATTCAACGAGTTCACTATGACTAAATGACTTATTTCCATTTTCGAACTTTATTTAATTTGAAAAACATAAATTCATTTCCAAGTCATTTTCATTTTTCATTTTCATTTTGGAGAAAACCACATTCATTTCCAAATTATTCTATTTTTCCATTTTCATTTTCATTTTAGAGAAAATCATAATCATTTCCAAATGTTTTCATTTCTTCATTTTCATTATTTCTATCCATTTTTGTTCATTTGACTCAACATGTAATTCATTTATGGTTTTAATGAGCTAGAGGAGGGATTAATGAGGCATATACGATTAGGGCTCAAATGATTTATAATTAAGTTTCAGCTTTTCACCTATTAATTATAAACTCATTTAGTTATGAAGTCATTCTACTATAGTGTCGTGATCAATTTCTCCCTAATAGCATACCATTACGAAAGCAAATCGATCAGTTCTCCTTCAATGATCTTGTCATAATTGTTACCCTCATAGGATATTATTAATCTCTTTGGGATAATATTCGTTCTCCTAATATGATCCTATTTTATCTTATGGTAATCATTACATCTTCCTTCAATAAAATTCAATTACTATCAAATAGTAATCAAGTCATTCATCACGAAGATGAACGACCCATGACCACATTTACTTTTTATTAGCCATGTAATACCAATGAGAGAATATCATTTACCCATGTCTCGAGCTATGAATTCTACTGTTTTGAATGAAGTTACATACTACAGAAGTATTATACCCAATACACCAAATTTCAATTCATTATCTATTTGAACTCAGACTTTTACTTACATCAAAGTATACGAGTCACGTATACATAGTCTGTCATCCACACAAGATTTTTGTTTATCATATTATGAACGTCACAAGTGAATAAATCCATAAACGAATTTAGGATCTATTCTTTTTTTGTCTAGTTTGATGTACTATCAGTCCAATTAGTGACATCTATGTCAATATCTTTTGAGAGTCATCCACTCCGATGCTCAAGAGAAAGCATCTCTCCAATTGGACTTGATAGACGACATATTTTTCTTTTAATTTGTTTCCTCATTTTCGATTAGACAAAGGACATTTAAGTTCATCTACTAATATAAGTTGTCTTTCCGTATTATGATCCCACCATATAATACTGTTTAGTATTAGTTTAAACATTAGACAACTAGTGAGAAATATTAACTTTTATTTTTCTTTGCATGCAAAAACCACATGAGGACATTATACAAAGTATATTAATGTAATCCATGAATTATTTTATTAAAATCTACTCGAAAAAAATTACAATTATACATAGACGAAAATACTACACTTAGGACACTATATCCAACATAGAAAAAACTCGCCTTTTATACAATACGAACTTAGCATGCTTTGATTTTTAAAGATTTAGTTATTCTTTGATAAACTGAAAAGTTAAGTACACAATTTCTAGTACCAAATATAATTACGTTGTTTGATAAATTTCTAGTGCTAATGTGGATTTGATGCAAAGGGTTTTTAATACCGTTATGGGTGGGTTGACTAAGAAGAATGATGCTCTCGAGGCCACGGTGTCGGTCTTGAAGGAACAGATTGAGGAGCTCAATATCTGCGAAGTTGCTTTGGGTAATAAACGATACCCAAGCCTACGGTAGATGTCTTGAAGTCGAAAGAGTTCAATGGGAAGAGATTCGCAAAGAATGTGGACAACTTCTTGTGGGGAATGGAGTAATACTTTTGTGCCAAAGGCATTGTGGATGATGCTACTAAGGTAAATATTGTTACCATGTATTTTATTGATGTTACTTTGTTATGGTGGAATCGTAGGTCCACAAATAAGAGATGATGTGGTACCACTATTGGGACTTTGGAGGAGTTCTAGAGTGAATCCAAGGGGCAGTTTTACCTAGAGTATGCCAAGGATGAGGCTTGGGCTAAGCTGTGTTTCCTTACGCAATAGCACACAATTAGGGAGTATGTTAAAGAGTTCAGTGAGCTGATGCTCCAAATTTCTGATTTGGTTGAGAATGAAGTATTTTTCTCTTTTATGAATAGAATAAAGTCATGGGGAAAACAAGAGTTGCAACGTCGAGGGGTCAAAAACTTTCCAAAGCTATGATCGTAGTGGAATCCTTGTTTCGAGGAAAGACAAGTCCGAGTCTTTCAAGCCCAATGAGAATGACAATGGTAGGAGAGATGAAGAAGGACAAGTTGAGAATAGGAACAAAAATTATGGTAATGAGAAACCACATAATGTGAAGAGGAAGCCCAAGAACAAACCAAAGAGGTCGGTGAAATGCTTCCTTTGTAACAGTTCACATATAGTAAGGGATTGTTCGGAATGATCCGTGTTTTCTTCCACCAAAAGGGATGATGAAGGGTGGAACCAAGGTATTTTCGACAATCTAGCTAGCTGAATATGATTATTGTGGTAAAAACATTGACTAGGTAGATCGGAGTGCTAAAGAGACATTGGAAATGCTAGAGGTCTATAAAACCTATATGAAGTCAATTGAGTTATTAGCGGGGCTACCACATATGAGAGAGGTGGGTTGAGCATCAGACTTTGTGGGACGAGTATTAATGCAAATTGGGCAGTCAAAACAAGTAAATGCTATGAGAAAAGTATGTCTTAAACACTTTCTTAGTGTTTTACATTTATGACTTACCTTTGGCTTAGCAAAGACATAAGAGCCCTTTCAAAGTTCTGAAACGGGTAAGTCGAGGGCTTACAAACCAAAGTTAGCGACAATACTCAAGGTTACCCTAATGCTAAAGTCTTTTCATGTGGATTATGAGGATCCCAATTGAGGCAAGTTGCAATGGAGGTAGGTAAGAGCGATGGCCTCTTACGATCGAGATATACAAGAGAGAAATAAAGTTCGAGTTAGAAGATGATGGAGACATAAGTCGTTGCAAATGTTTCGAGAGACGAAACTATCTAACATAGAGAATAGATGGGAATTAGCTGAGGTGTCGTGGCAATTTCAAGATGAGTCAAATCAGTGTCATTCTGAGGACACAACAAAAGTGTTACGAGAATGGTTGGAGGAGAATGTCACGGGCCATAGATCAAAACCCATGATGAATGCGCACAAACCGTCTCATGGAGGTCAAGTAATTAAATGAGGCTCATTTAACCAACTTGAATTGACCCGATTCGTGGAACACAAGAAGAAGTCCATCTACTTGAAGCCTTGGTGGCTCAATGAAACACTCTATTAAATCTAGATTTACCAAGGTAATTATTATAAATTCTAAAGGATAAAAATGAATAGAGTTTAAATCTCTTAAGACTCTCATATTGTAGATAGAGACTAATCTTAGTCGTTGATGTAATTTAATCTATACCGTTAGATCTGAGGGAGTTCAACTATAAATAGAGGTCTTCCCCCTCATTTGTAATCATCTTATTGTATTCGATTATTGAGTTAAAGAATATATTTGAGAGCATTTATTTTAACACTTGGTGTGTGTCGAAACCATCCTTTTTTGAAAGCGACTAGTCTCGAAAAATCCTTAAAATCGAAAAATAATGGGAGTCGCCACCAATCTTTTATTCGGTGTGATTGGATCACCACAAAACATTTTTCTTCTAAAAAAAACGTTTTGAAAACACGTAGGTCTTCGAAATCCAGAAAAACAGGTTCGGGAGTCGGTTACGCATGAGGAAGGATTAGCACCCTCATACGCCCAAGATTGGTACCGTATTGATTATTTTCGGATCTTGATTTGTAACATTTAAGAGCTCGAATAAAGTTTAAAATACGATCCCTGAATGCATGAGTTAAGTTTAAAAGAAATTGGGTTTGTTTGGAAATCCCTCTATTTCAAAGTGATCGAGGAAGAAAAGTTACGTCCAGTGAGTTAGGACACAACATTTCAGGATCTAAAAATGACGAGCTTTCCTTCGTAAAAAACTCTTTTTTCAATTTTTGAGAAAAGGATATTCGATTATCTCGATTCGAAGAAAGGTTGCACCTAGTAAGTTAAGGCGCAATATTTCAGAATCGAAGATAAGGAAACATTGCCTCGATTAACGGTGTTCGATTATTTCGATTTGAAGAAAGAATGCACCTAGTGAGTTAAGGCACAAATTTTCGAAACTCGAAATAAAGAAATATTGCCTCGATTTTTTTAAAATTTTTATTAAAAAAAATATTTTGAAAACAAGCATGCGAGTTAAATATGAATAAGTAGTTAATAGTGAATATTAAACGCAATGTGAAATAAATAGGAAGATAAATTATCCACGAAAAATCAAGATGCAAAATACGAGTGCGAAAAAGAAGTTAATGAGAGAGAAGAATGATGTAATCGGAGTTCAAAACGAGACTTTTCGGATGCACGAGGGCAAAATGGTAGTTTTGGAAGGTTTGGAGTCAAAAATGGGATTTTTGGAAGTTCGAGGGTAAAATGGTAATTTTCGGAAGGTTCGGGGTCAAAAATGAGATTTTTGGAAGTTCGGGGGTAAAATGGTAATTTTCAAAAGGTTCGGGGTCAAAAATGAGATTTTTGGAAGTTCGAGGGTAAAATGGGAATTTTGAAAGTTTTGAGGTAAAAAATGGGATTTTTGGAATTTTGAGGGTAAAATGGTAATTTTTGGAAGGTTCGGGGTCAAAAATGGGATTTTCGGAAGTTCGAGGGTAAAAATGGGAATTTTGAAAGTTTTGGGGTCAAAAATGGGATTTGTTGAAGTTCGAGGGTAAGAATGGGAATTTTGAAAGTTTTAGGGTCAAAAATGGGATTTTTTGGAAGTTTCGGGGTTAAAAATGGGATTTTTGGAAGTTTGGGGTTAAAAACGAATTTTTGGACAATATAGGGACCTCTTGGGTAATAAATCCAAAAATAAGTGACACGTGGCAACCCCTCAGGCCTCCGGAAGTCAAAGGACTATTTTGAAAACCATGAAAATTTTTTGGGGCAATTTTGTAATTAAAGCGAACCTGATTTAAGGATTAAATTAAAACAAATCAAAAATAAAGGGGACTATTTGCAAAATAAGCCAAAAACATGACACGTGGTAGCTTCTGGTGCTTTAAAAAGGTCGAGGGGCTAAATTGAAGAACCGTGAAAATTATTGTGCCAATTTAAAATTAATTAAAAGTACGAGAAGGACCTGATTGAAAATTTGAAAAAAAGCGGAATGACCAAAGGCACAAATATCCCCTTTTTCGAAAACACGCGGATCCTTCAGGCTGGTCGGGTCGGATTCAGGCTATAGCTCAGAACGGTGCTGTTTTAGCACTGAAATTCAGCCTTCAGAACGACATCTTTTTGAGGGCCTATAAATAGCTAGTTTCAGAGAAAAAAAAACATTTCTTAGCCCCTCTAAAAAAAACAGAGAAACTCTCCAAAAAGGCTCTCCCTTTCCCTTTGGCCGGCCATGCTCCGCCCCCGGGCTTGTCGCCCGTCCGTCGCGCGTAGGGCCACACGCGCCATCGTCCTCGGCCGCGCGTCATTGCGCGTATTCGCCGCGCCTGGTCACGCGCAACGGTCGGTCCATGTTTTCGTTAACGTCGTCGATCCTCACGCGCCGGCTAACCACAAACGAAGGTAAAAAAAAACCTTTTTCTTTTTTCGATTTTAAATTATTCCTCCTTTTTATTATTCCGGTTCTTGATTCTGTTAATCCTTGTTAAAATGATCCTCTGTTCTTTTACAGATCTTCGTTCGACAAGGCATGGACGGTGATGGGCGGAACTTCATCGGGTGTTCCGACGCGAGCTCCGGCGATGGCGAACACGGCTCAGGGGAGTGACGCTTGACCTTTTATTTTCCTCTTTTTATTTATTTATTTATTTTTTAAAGAAATAATTAATAACATTTATTAATATTAATAATTATTATTAGTGTCATTAATATTACTAATGTTATTAGTAATATTTATTATTATTATTGTTATTAATATTATTGTTGTTATTGTTATTATAAACAAAGATATTTAGGGTATTTATTATACTTAAGAAACGAGTCAAGATAATAAATGACATAAAGGGATTTAATGCATGCATGAATACGTTTTGAAATTGATTTAATGAAAACTTCTTTAATTTATAGAGGATGATAAATACAAATTAAAAATACCAGGGTAACTTAATGGAATCTGACTTGTATTTATCGGTTACTTATCGGGGCTATTCGAACCCTTCTGTTGTTGCTTACTGCTTCTGTTTAAGCTTGGGAGATACCTTAGAAATCTCTTTTCCTTTTTTTATTCATTCGTTAAAAAAAAAAATCAAACCCCTTGAATCTGGTTTTTATAACCAGTATTACAATCATGGCTATTTTGTTGTTTGCAATTTAATGCCTATCTTTTCTTCTTGCAGGTTCGGCTATGGCAGTGGCGGTTGGAGCAGCCGGTGACAGTGCAAGTTGGAGCTGGAGATGGTAACTTGATTGCTGACGTGGCGTGTCCTGGTTGGCTGAGGGGAAGGTGGTAGCAGCAGATTAGGGTTAGGCAGTGTAAAGTTGGGCCTATTTGGGCCATTGTTGGGTTTTGGGTGTAATAGATTTTAGGTAATTTTGGGTTTATATTTGCAATTGGGCCTAATTCGGGTCCAAGAATGTAATTTGGACTTTTTTGTAATTATTTGGACTTTTGTATTTGGGTTTTATTTATTTTAAATTTTAAATTTGAAAATAATTTTAAACTTAATTTAAATTTTAAACAAATTTAATTTTAAAATAAATTTAAAGGGAGTATGGGCCCAGTCAAAATTTGGGCTTCAACAGCTGCCTCTCTTTGCTCGTTGTTGTGTAACGGGAACAGAGCAAAGATCCAAAAGAAAGCCCAATTTTGTCAAGTTCTACTTCTTAGCTGCTCTTTCTTCAACTGGTCCACCCTTTGCTTTACGTCTGTCGCTTAACTTCACTGCATCAGCTTCTCTACATTTTTGATGTTGTGATTTCATCTTGCTCTTAGATGACTTTAAAAAAGACAAAATTTGCTACTGTGATTTCACTCCATTCTCTTGAAATTTCAAGGAGGTTGGAGTTCATCACTATAGTCTCTGAGTCTGGTTTCATTGACTTGGCCTTCTTCTCAGTATCTCATCAGGAAGATGACCGCATCACTTGTTTTGATCCACTTCTCTGTGTTTCATCAGGATTTGGTTCACTTCTCAGTAACTCGTCAGGAAGCTAACCTTTTTTTATTTCTTCGACCTGCTTCTCAGTGTCTCATCAGGAAGCTGGGGTTCAACGACTTTGCTCACTTTGAGCCTCGTTTGGGTCTTCTTCTCGATGTCCCATTAAGAAGATGATCACATCGCTTGTTTCAATCCGCTTCTCTGTATCTCATCAGGAAGACGAATTTGGTTCACTTCTCCGTATCTTATCAAGAAGCTAACCGTCTATTACTTCGACCTGCTTCTCGGTATCTCATCAGAAAGCTGGGGTTCGAAGATTTTGCTCGCTTTGAGCGTAAGCTTGATTTAGTCTTCTTCTCAGCATCTCACTAGGAAGATGACCGCGTCGTTTATGGGTATCGCAATTTGCCCCGTGATTGGGGTAAAGTTTTGGATTCCCATATCTCCTCAACTTTTCCCTTGAAGGTCTTAATGATTCATCCCGTCATGTGGCGGGGATGTGACCTGCGATATATGCTTCTATGGGCCTCTATGAGAAAGTCATGATTAGAATGAATTAAATGCTCCTAACTTGCATGAATGTGCATGATGAATGTCAGATTTGTTTATTATTAATCAGGTCAGCATGGTTTGTCACCTGTCTAAATTCTATTTTTGATGTGTTACTCCATCCTTTCTGGGTTGTTCTGGAAATGCTTGTTTTCAAGCTTGTCTTCCAGTTGATGGTCTTGTTTCGAGCTTCTTGTAATTTTTGAAAACTCCAGAATAATGCTCGTAACTTTTTGTATGATTTATTAGTTCATTACCCGTTATTTAGATGCAAAATGCTTGGACAAAATTGCGCAAGAGACAAAGTCGTATTTCAAAAATTTAAAGGAGACGAAATTAAGAAAAAGAATCAAAGGAAACGTTCATTAGTTTGAAAGTTGTCGAGTATACAAGGAAGAATAATTGGTTGCCCCAGCTATCACAAAATGAGCTACTCTGCGCCAACTTGCTTGAGAATCACTCCTAATCTCTGATGTGTGCCTAGAAGATCTAGAGTGCTTTGTTTATAGTTCAAGTTGTAACCTTCCTCTTTCTCGTCGACCCGCTCTTTGGTCCTGAGCCGCCATTTGCGGGTTTTCAACTCAAAGTTCCCTTGGTTCCAGGACGCCCTTTGCGAGTTTTCATCCTAGATCTTTTTTTTTACACCCTTTGCGGGTTTTCACCTCAACTCTCATTTTGTTTTAGGCGAAGTATTTTTTTACCGAGTCTGAATTGACAGGGTTGTACAGTTCCTTTCCATCCATCTCTGTTAAGATGAGAGCTCCTCCTGAGAAAACCTTTTTTATCACATAAGGCCTTTCCCAATTGGGCATCCATTTCCCACGGAAATCTTTGTGTATGGGAAGTATCTTTTTCAAAACTAGATCTCCCTCATAGAATTCCCTAGGACGAACATTTTTGTCGTAAGCTCGCATCATTCTTTTCTGGTACATCTGGCCATGGCGAATGGCTTTTAATCTCTTTTCCTCAATCAAATTCAACTGGTCATATCGAGCTTGGACCCATTCAGCCTCGTCAAGTTGAAGCTCCATTAAGACTCAAAGGGAAGGTATTTCAACCTCAATAGGCAAGACTGCTTCCATACCGTATGCCAACGAGAATGGTGTTGCCCTAGTAGAAGTTCTGACTGAAGTTCTGTAGGCAAAGAGGGCAAATGGTAGTTTTTCGTGCCAGTCCTTGTAAGTCTCAATCATTTTGGCCACAATCTTCTTGATATTCTTATTAGCTGCCTCCACAGCTCTATTCTTTTTTGGGCGATAGGGAGAAGAATTATGATGCTTAATTTGAAACTGTTCACAAACTTCTGCTATCGTGCTGTTGTTCAAATTGAGGGCATTGTCGGATATGATCCTTTCGGGCATCCCATATCGGCAAATGATTTCCTTTTTCAGGAACTTGCTAACCGCAGACTTGGTAACATTCGCATATGAGGTTGCCTCTACCCATTTAATGAAGTAGTCAATCACCACAAAGATGAATCTATGACCATTGGAAGCCTTTGGAGAAATTGGCCCGATGACATCCATACCCCACATAGAAAAAGGCCAGGGAGAAGTCATGACATGAAGATGTGATGGAGGTACATGGATCTTGTCTCCATAGATCTGGCATTTATGGCACTTCTTGGCATAATTGATAAAATCTCCCTCCATACTAGACTAGTAATACCCAAATCTCATTATTTGTTGGGCCATCGTGAAACCGTTGGCGTGTGTCCCACAAATTCCTTCATGAAACTCTTCTAAAATCTTTTTAGCTTCAATTGCATCGACACATCTTAGCAACACTTGATCTTTTCCCTTTTTGTACAAGATTTCTCTGTCTAGGACATATTCACTGGCTAGTCTTCGCAGTGTCCTTTTTTCATTATCTGAGGCTTGCTCGAGATACTTTCGATCTTTCACAAACTGAAGAGCATTTTGGTACCATGGGTGATAATCTTTTTCCTCTCCATCCTCTGTCTCAATACCGTAACAATGAGCAGGAGCTTCATAGATACTCATCTGAATGGGCTTTACATTTTCCGTCCTACTCACCTTAATCATTGATGCTAGAGTGGCAAGAGCGTCTGCCATCTGGTTCTCTTCCCGTGGGAGGTAATGGAATGTGACGTCATCGAATTCGGTGATCAACTCGAGGACCAATTTGCGATAATCCATTAACTTGGAATCCCTTGTTTCCCATTCTCCTTTTAGTTGATAGATTACCAGTGCAGAGTCTCCATAAATCTCTAAAATTTTGATTCCCCGTTCTATGGTTGCACGGATTCCCAATATACATGCTTCGTATTCAGCCATATTATTTGTACAATCAAAATCAAGCTTACTGGTGAAAGGGTAATGATCTCCCTCTGGCGATACCAAGACTGCCCCGATCCCATTGTTTGTGGCGTTTGAAGCTCCGTCGAAATTCATCCTCCAAGGTCGTTCTTTCGTGATTGCCCCTTCCGTAGCCGCAACATACATTAAATCCTCATTCGGGAAATCGAAGTCTATAGGCTCATAGTCTTCTAAAGCCCTACTTGCTAGGAAATCTGCTATCGCACTTCCTTTTATTGCTTTCTGATTGACATAGACTATGTCGAATTCAGAGAGCAAGATTTGCCATCGAGCTAATCTCCCATTCAATGCTGCTGACTCCATCAAATACTTCAGAGGATCCAATTTTGAAATCAACCAAGTCGTGTGATATAGCACGTATTGTCTTAATCTACGTGTAGTCCAGACGAGTGCACAACATAATTTCTCAATAGGTGAATATCGTGTCTCGCAATCAGTGAATTTCTTGTTGAGATAATATATCGCTCTTTCTTTCTTTCCGGATTCATCATGTTGGCCTAGTACACATCCCACGGAATTTTCAAAGACCGTTAAGTACATGATCAATGGCTTATTAGGAATCGGAGGTACCAAGATGGGATCCTTGGATAAATAGTCTTTGACCTTATTAAAGGTTTCCTGACATTCATCATCCCATACACTCGAGTTGCGCTTTCTAAGTAAGCGAAAGATAGGATCGCATTTCTCAGTCAACTGTGAGATGAACCGAGCAATGTAATTTAGTCTTCCTAAGAACCCTCGAACTTCTTTTTGAGTGCTGGGTGGTGGTAATTTCTGTATAGCTTTGACTTTATCTGGGTCAATTTCAATTCCCTTTTTGCTGACCACAAAACCTAACAATTTTCGTGATATGACCCAAAAAGTGCATTTTACGGGATTCAACTTTAGTTGATATTTCCTTAGCCTTCCAAATAACTTTCTCAGGATTCTTACATGTTCCTCCTCCGTCTGAGATTTCGCAATCATGTCATCGACGTAAACCTCAATCTCTTTATGCATCATGTCATGAAATAGGGTTACCATAGCCCTCTGATAAGTTGCCCTTGCATTTTTGAGTCCGAAGGGCATCACTTTGTAACAAAATGTTCCTCATAGCGTGACAAAAGTGGTTTTGGTCATATCCTCAGGATCCATCCTTATCTGGTTATTTTCGGAGAAGCAATCCATAAAGGAAAACAGGGAATGTCCTGTTGTGTTGTCGACTAGAGTGTCGATATGGGGCAAAGGAAAATTATCCTTTGGGCTAGCTTTATTTAAATCTCGATAGTCCACAGACATACACACCTTTCCATCTTTTTTGGGAACGGGGACTATATTAGCCACCCATTCAAAGTATTTAACCACCTGGAGGAAACCGGCGTCGAATTGTTTCCTGACTTCTTCTTTTATTTTTAACAACACATTCGGTCTCATCCTTCGAAGTTTTTGCTGCACAGGCCTGTTTTTTTTTCCTTTATAGGGAGTTTTTGCACCACAATGTCAGTACTTAAGCCGGGCATATCTTGGTAAGACCATGCAAAAATATCTTGGAACTCTTGAGGTAGCTCGATCAAATTCCTTCTGGTTTCTACGGAGATACTTGTCCCGATTTTCACCTCTTTCTCTTCATCTTCGTGCCCCAAATTAATAACTTCCACTGGGTCAGAATGAGGCAGGGTATATTTTTCTTCCCGTTCCATCATTCTTAACAGGTCTGAAGGTAAATCACAATCTTGATTATCTTCTAGGTCCTGAAGTTCTTCCAAACACATATCTTGTTCGAAGTGGGGTTCTAAGTTAGCGTCAGGATTACTCACATTATTGATATCCGAGGATTCATCAAAGAATGAAAGGAAGGTCCAAAGAGCGAAATGAATTTGCGAAAGAATGACTATGTGGTATATGTATGAGTATGTATGTATTTAATCTTGTTTATTAGATATGTACGAATGGTTTATTAAGTCGAATTTAAGAAATGAAGGAATAGAATAAAATGGAAAGTACGCTTCATTCAAAATAACTGAATAATGACCATGGGCCCTTTTACAAAAAGATCCATATTGCTTTCGAGCCTAAAGCAATAGGTGTTTTCGAGCATTACTCTGAGGAAATCTTAAAAATTACAGGGAGTTCCTTCATGATCCAATTATTCAAGGTGCTTCCTGGTGTGCACGAACCAATTCTCGATGGATTTCCTTCCTTTCCTTCATCTGATATAGCATTAATGCCTAGATCTTTTACGATGCCCTCTTTAATTCCAATTGTCACTCGTTTCTTTCCCTACTGGTTGATCACCTCTCCTAAGACGAAAGTCTCATAAATGTGTGGGAAAACCATGGGTTCCCACGAGATATCCCTTCCAACCAGCCTGGCCTTCCTTTTTTCTTACCTTTTCTCCAACTCTTTTCTCTTTTGTTTTACGTCTGGCTTGTACCCCAGACCATAACGATCCCATTTTTCTATTAGCATCGGCACATTAACTCTTCCTTATAGGTATTTTCCTAGTCCTTTCCCAGGTCTCGCTCCTTTTTCGACTGTCAATTTCAAACCCATCCTAGTGGTCGATGATATTGTAGGCACAGGTATTTTCTTCCCTTCTAAAATGAAGGTTGCATTGACAAACTCTAGTGAGGGGAACGAGCATTCCACAGCTTCCTCGTCTATTCTCACGTATGGTGAATCACTTGTTAAGGACGCGATTATTTCCTCCTCAGCATTAATCGTGATCAGAAGCCCTTCATTTATTAGCTTCACTTTCTGGTGCAAAGAGGAAGGTACTGCCTCAGCTGAATGGATCCATGGTCTTCCCAGCAGACAGTTATAAGTAGGCCTGATGTCCATTACTAGAAAATCTACTTCATACGTATTTGGCCCAATATGAAGGGGTATTTCAATCTTCCCCATTACTTTCCTTTCTGTCTCATCAAATGTTCTTACTATGTTATTGCACCCTTTCATGTAAGAGCTATCGATTGGCAATCTTTGCAGTGTAGATAGTGGTATCACATTCAGGGCTGAACCATTGTCTATGAGTACTCCAGGTAGCGTATACCCTTTACAACGGGTAGTGATGTGTAGAGCCTTGGTGGACCCTATTCCTCCTGTTGGTATTTCATCATCGCTGAAGAAAATGAAGTTATCAGCACTCACGTTATTGACCAATCGATCTAGTTTGCTGAAAGAGATGTTATTCGCTACATAGGTTTCGTTTAGCACCTTTATTAGTACACTTCGATGGGCTTCCAAGCTTAAGAGCAATGACAAGATTGATATACGAGCAGGCTGTTTGTGTAGTTGCTTTACTACACTATATTCACTATGTCTTAAAAACGTTAAAAACTCCTTCGCCTCATTCTCAGTAACAAGCTCGGTGATGGGTGTTTCTGACTTGTTAGTCATTTCCTTTTCAGGCTCACGTATTCTAGCTTTCCCTTTATTGACCTCTTTTTCTTTATTCACAAGGTCATAATCCTTACCGCTCCGGGTAACAAGGTTAACGTCCTTCTTGGGTTCCTCTTCCTTTGGCATGGTCACGTTACAATTGTAACTCCATGGACCCTCTTGCTGTCTTTGTAAGGAAACATCGCGAGCTTTTGTATGATAATGCGGGGAGTTGTTTGTTCTCTCGTCGCACTACGAATAATCACCTTGGGAAGATTGCTTCCGTAAGTCTTAGCTGTCCCATCTTCAGAGGCGCAAACATCATTAGCTTTCACTCCCTCTTCAAAGAATTCCAGCTTTCGATTGTCCATCATCATTTGGACCACGGCTTTGAACTCGACGTAACTTTGAATTTTATGCCCTTTGACAGCGTGAAACTCGCAATGGTCATCATCCTCGATTATCATACTCTTTTTATCGCTCAAGATTATCCCTTCTTCAACCAACTCCTGCCATATCCACCGAAGTGGAGACTGGATTTCTTCAGTATTTCTCTTAATTTTTCGGGCTCCTTCTTCTAGCAAGGCATTCACCCCTTGCTCTAAGTAATTAGGCATAGGATTTCCAGCTATATTGGGTTTTGTTGGCTCTTTTAACTTCACGATCCCGTGCTCTATGAGTCCTTCGACTCGTCTTTTAAAGGCGGGGCTGTTTTCAATCGAATGCCCTTCTGCCCCTGCATGGTATTCGCAGTGAGCTTTTGCATCATACCAAGCCAGGAATGGGGGTTTGTACGGTCTTAAATGTTGAGGAGCTACCTCATGCGCATCGTATAAAATTTTGTAGAGTTCTCCATATGACATTGGAAGGGGGTTATATTGAATTTTTCCCCTATTCAGCCTAGTGCCTACCTCTTGCCGTGGGGCATTTTGATAATTGCCTATTGGAGTCTTTGGCTGACTTGTCACGAAGGGTCTGGTGTAACCAGGTCTGTATATGCTTGCATTGTTGACCTCGTTATCCCTTCTCCTAGGGGTAGACCTTTTAGGGCTTTCTCCGGTCTCAATCTTACCGGCTTTGATCGTATTTTCAACCATTTCCCCCGACATGACCATATCAGAGAAACTCTTGGTAGCATTTCCTAGCAGATGATTTAGGTAAGGAGCCTTAAGTGTATTGACGAACAACATTGTTGTCTCCTTTTCTATTAATGGTGGTTGTACTTGTGTTGCCACCTCGCGCCACGATTGCGCATATGTTCTGAAGCTCTCATTTGACTTCTTTTCCATGTTCTGCAGTGTAAGCCGGTCAGGGGCTATTTCTATTACATGGTCGTATTGTTTTAAAAAAGCTTGTGCCAAATCTTTCCACGAATGGATTTTTGATCGGCTCAACTGATTGTACCATCTGATCGCCGACCCGGCCAGACTGTCTTGAAAACAATGAATTAACAGTTGGTCATTATGTACATGCCCTGCCATCTTTCTGCAGAACATGGTTAGGTGAGCTTCAGAGCAGCTCGTCCCGCTATATTTTTCAAATTCTGGGGCTTTCAATTTGGGAGGGAGCACTAGTTCCGGAACCAAACTTAGTTCTTTGGCATTTACCCCATAGGCAATTTCAACCCCTTGCATTGCATCAATTTTCTCTTCCAAACGCGTGTATTTTTCTTCTATTTGTCTGGGAAGATCTTCTCTTATCATTTCGTCAAAGTCTGGAACACCCAAATTTACGACATTATCTTCTGGATTTGACCCTGATCCAGTTGGATAATTAGCCGACCGTGACGTGCCTGTGGTTGGTTGCTATGCCCTTACAGTAATGGTGGGTTCCCGTGCCGGCATTTCCTGTGACGATGGGTTATGGAGGGGAGTAAAGCCTGGTGGGACCATCGGGTCCTCTTCCTCCTCAATGGCTGGGCTTTTTCCTTTGTCAGCCATGCTTTGTTTTACTTGCGCTAATTCGTTCATCAGGCTCTTCTGTACTTCCATGAATTGATTCTTCATTTCTCTGCACATCATGCTCATTTGCTCTTGGATGCGCTCTTGCATCTGGTCTTGTAACTCCTTTTGAATTTTTTCAAGTCTTTGTTCCATGGCTTTAGTTTTCTTTCGAGTATTATAACGGTGTGAGTTTTCAATGGTTACTGATGTAGCTGAATTGTGAATTTTAATGAGTTAGGATTGTTATGCAAAAGTATGCAAAATTGTGACGTAAATATGATGCATGTATGCAAGAGAAAGGTAACTTTCCATTTAGAAAACTTCATTTGGATAACAAGTTCCTTAACATAAAGTAAATTGCATAAACGGTTTCGCCTTGATGCTCAGAGCTTTGACTTTCTTAAGGAGTTTTGACAGCTTCTATCCTCGTTCAGTCTTCGTCTCGTACTGTATGCATAACTCTTCTGCTTCAACTACTAGGGTCTGCACGTGGTCAGCTACTCCGCAGATTTGATTTAAAGCTTCACCCATGACGTAATCCCTTTCTCTGACTTCCTTTTGAGTTTGCTGAATATGCCAATCATTTGTCTCCAACGTCCTTTCCATAATCTTCGTTCGTATTTCACTATTCTATAAAGAGGCCTCTAATTCTTCCACCCTCTCATTTAGTCTCTCAATCTCGGCTCGGCTTGCCTTTAACTCTATTATCGAATTTCGGCTACAATGCCTATACAAGGATTCCTCTAATTCTCCTACTCGAGATTTTAATTCAGCTACTTCGGCTTGGCTTTCCAGAAGGCTGCTCTTCATAGCATTTTCTTGGACTTGGGCGTCTTGGAATTTGTTTTTCCAGTGACCTGTTTTATTTTTCTCTTCACAGACTTCCTGCTGCCATTGCTCTGATGTCTTACCCAAACCGACAGTTCTCATTGACAATCGAAGTTTTTTATAGTCCTTTTTTAGGCTGCTCAGATCTTCCTCAGCCTTATTCTTCCCTTTCCTTAATTTTTCCGTCTCCAGTTTCTAAACATCAACATCTAGTCCTAAGAGCACCTTCTCTTCCTCCAGCTTTTCTATCACTTTCCCCATCTCAGCATTTTTCTTTTCAAAATCCTGTTTAATTATCTCTAATTCAGTCGGAACTACCTGCAAGTGTACTTCAATTTGGCGGACAATCTTCGGGTTTGGCACAAGAATATTGTCATTGATCCTTCTGTTTCTCCACCAATCATATTCCGCAGTTATCATGGGATTGGCGCCGAATGCTTTCATTTTTCGAACCTGGTTCCATGCATTTGAGATTTCCCGAATCCTTTTCTTATTATTTTCTCCCCGGTACACGAATTCACATTGAGCTATCCCCTGCATCGCGGGTATGAACTGTCTTGATCTGTATTGTCTTGAAGCTAGCAAAGGTGCATATCCAGTTGCTCCCCATATCCCGGCTAATGGGACCCAGTCGAGATCTCCGAATCAATATAATATTTCATCAGGAATAAACCATAGTGCTCGCCACTCTATGTCTTCGTCTTTGAGG
The DNA here is from genome assembly GCA_039519145.1 of Kokia cookei. Lineage (NCBI taxonomy): Eukaryota > Viridiplantae > Streptophyta > Magnoliopsida > Malvales > Malvaceae > Kokia > Kokia cookei. The sequence goes on from CM076910.1 coordinate 8,937,865, forward strand.
CTTTGAAGTATGGCCATCCATTTTTCTTCTGAGAAGCTTTCTTGTCTCTGCGTGACCACGAACTCTTTCAAAGGGGAGTAATCTTTAGACAAGTACTGATAGGAGACTTTTTCTGTTTTCCAAAAGTGACTATGAAACCATACCATCAGTAGCAGTGCGCAGGCGATAAATCGACCCTCGCCCTCCTTTCTGCATGCATTTAAGGATCTGAAAGTTTCAGCTAGAATAGCCGGGACAGGTGTCACTCTTTTACTTAATCTATCAAACAAATCTATCACTGCGTTTTCTATATGTCCCAAGGCTTTCGGAAAAACGACCAACCCATAGATACTTAGGGCTAAAATGTCGATCTTCTTCTTCGTATCTGGATGAGTCCATATCAAATCTCGCAGGCTCTTCCACGTGATGCACTTGTTATCGCCTTTGACCTTAACTCGAGCTGCAACCCACTGTTCGCTCATGCCCGTGATGTTTATTAATCTTTTAACCATGGTCAGGAGATTTGGAGCTCTAGATTAGGCCTTATTTGCTGATATCCTCGGACAACGGAGCAGAGTGGTGTATTCTTCTATCGTCGGTGTCATGTCTATATTCCCGAAGGTGAAGCAATTATAGGCCGAATTCCAATACTGTGTTAAGGCTCTAAAGAGGGATTTGTCCACTTTAATTTCGCACAAGTATGGCATATCTCCGTATTCTTGGAAAAATGTCTGTTTCATGCTGTTGTCCCAACTATCCCAGATCTCCTTCAATTCCAGCATATTGTTTTGAGTCGTGCAAATCCTGGTGTAATCCCAAAGCTCGGACTCATATCCTTCCACTTGGCTGTCACCCTTTTGGCGTTGAGTCTCCTCCGACCACATGCGCACGACCATATTGTCCTCCACTTTATCAAAGTACTTGTTTTCCATGATTAATTCTCTTATCGGTAACTGAACTTTTGAGTCTATACCTTCTCTTTATATGATGATGAGATGTGATGCAAAAGGAGACAAAATAAACCAGTTAGCGAAATGCAGTAATATCAATATACAAGTATAGCATAGAACCTAAGAGTCTGATTTGGAGGATTGCTAAATGGTTTAACACGACTCCTTCTAAAGCAAGTTTCCACGTCTTACTATATATGGTTTTAGGCTCTAAAGTAAAGGTACCCAAACCAGCAGATTCCTCAATCCTCACCCATTACAGGATCATATGGATGAGTTCGGTTTAGGGGGACGCATTTCTCACATGTTTGCACGGAAGTGAAACTTCACGAAAACAAGGGTACTTTGTAATCCCGAAAGCAATCCACTATCCTGCACGGAGGTGAAGACCTCACGAAGGAGTAGTTTCAGGCTTCCACTTATCAGGGTAATATCATATGCGGATGTATGCAAAATATACACTAGCAATATCACATAATATAATGTCACAAAAGGTGTCGAGGATCGCATATTAAACAAAACTGAAGCTTTTAAAAGTTTCTAAAGAATACCCGAAAATAATCAATTTTGCCTTGACTCTCGTTTATTAAAAAGTTCCCAGTGGAGTCGCCAGCTGTCGAAACCATCATTTTTGGAAAGCGTCTAGTCTCGAAAAATACTTAAACTCGAAAAATAATAGTAGTCGCCACCAATCCTTTATTCGGTGTGATTGGATCACCACAAAACATTTTTCTTCTTAAAAAAACGTTTTGAAAACACGTAGGTCTTCGAAATCCAGAAAAACAGGTTTGGGAGTCGGTTACGCATGAGGAAGGATTAGCACCCTCATACGCCCAATATTTGTACCGTATTGATTATTTTCGGATCTTGATTTGTAACATTTAATAGCTCGAATAAAGTTTAAAATACGATCCCTGAATGCATGAGTTAAGTTTAAAAGAAATTGGGTTTGTTTGGAAATCCCGCTATTTCAAAGTGATCGAGGAAGAAAAGTTACGTCCAGTGAGTTAGGACACAACATTTCAAGATCTAAAAATGACGAGCTTTCCTTCGTAAAAAACTCTTTTTTCATTTTTTGGGAAAAGGATATTCGATTATCTCGATTCGAAGAAAGGTTGCACCTAGTAAGTTAAGGCGCAATATTTCAGAATCGAAGATAAGGAAATATTGCCTTGATTAAGGGTGTTCGATTATTTCGATTTGAAGAAAGAATGCACCTAGTGAGTTAAGGCACAAATTTTTGAAACTCGAAATAAAGGAATATTGCCTCGATTTTTTTTAAAATTTTTATTAAAAAAAATATTTTGAAAACAAGCATGCGAGTTAAATATGAATAAATAGTTAACAGTGAATATTAAACGCAACGTGAAATAAATAGGAAGATAAATTATCCACGAAAAATCAAGATGCAAAATACGAGCGCGAAAAAGAAGTTAATGAGAGAGAAGAATGATATAATCGGAGTTCAAAACGAGACTTTTCGGATGCAGGAGGGCAAAATGGTAGTTTTGGAAATTTTGGAGTCAAAAATGGGATTTTTGGAAGTTCGAGGGTAAAATGGTAATTTTCGGAAGGTTTGGGGTCAAAAATTAGATTTTTGGAAGTTCGGGGGTAAAATGGTAATTTTTGAAAGGTTCAGGGTCAAAAATGGGATATTTTGGAAGTTCGGGGGTAAAATGGGAATTTTGAAAGTTTCGAGGTCAAAAATGGGATTTTTGGAAGTTCAAGGGTAAGAATGAGAATTTTGAAAGTTTTGGGGTCAAAAATGGGATTTTTGGAAGTTCGAATGTAAGAATGGAAATTTTGAAAGTTTTGAGGTCAAAAATGGCATTTTTTGAAGTTTTGGGGTTAAAAATGGGATTTTTGGAAGTTTTGGGTTAAAAATGGGATTTTTGGAAGTTCGAGGTTAAAAACGAGATTTTTGGATAATTTAGGGACCTCTTAGGTAATAAATCCAAAAATAAGTGACACGTGGCAGCCCCTCAGGCCTCCGAAAGTCAAAGGACTATTTTGAAAACCATGGAAAAATTTTGGGGTAATTTTGTAATTAAAGCGAACCTGATTTAAGGATTAAATTAAAACAAATCAGAAATAAAGGTGACTATTTGCAAAATAAGCCAAAAACATGACACGTGGCAGCTCCTGGTGCTTTAAAAAGGTCGAGGGGCTAAATTGAAGAACCGTGAAAATTATTGGGCCAATTTAAAATTAATTAAAAGTACGAGAAGGACCTGATTGAAAATTTGAAAAAAAGAGGAATGACCAAAGGCACAAATATCCCCTTTTTCGAAAACACGCGGAACCTTCAGGCGGGTCGGGTCGAATTCGAGTTATAGCTCAGAACGGTGCCGTTTTAGCACTGAAATTCAGCCTTTAGAACGACACCGTTCTGAGGGACTATAAATAGCTAGTTTCAGAGAAAAAAAAACATTTCTTAGCCCCTCTAAAAAAAACAAAGAAACTCTCCAAAAAGGCTCCCCCTTTCCCTTTGGCCGGCCATGCTCCGGCCCCGGGCTTGTCGCCCGTCCGTCGCGCGTAGGGTCACACGCGCCATCGTCCCCGGCCGCGCGTCATCGCGCGTATTCGCCGCGCCGGGTCACGCGCAACGGTCCGTCCATGTTTCTGTTAACGTTGCCGATCCTCACGCGCCAGTTAACCACCGACGAAGGTAAAAAAAAACCTTTTTCTTTTTCTGATTTTAAATCATTCCTCCTTTTTATTATTCCAGTTCTTGATTCTGTTAACCCCTGTTAAAATGATCATCTGTTCTTTTACAGATCTTCGTTCGATAAGGCACGAACGGTGCTGGGCGAAACTTCATCGGGTGTTCCGGCGCGAGCTCCGACGATGGTGAACACGGCTCAGTGGAGTGATGCTTGACCTTTTATTTTCCTCTTTTTATTTATTTATTTATTTATTTATTTTTAAAGAAATAATTAATAGCATTTATTAATATTAATAATTATTATTACTGTCATTAATATTACTAATGTTATTAGTAATATTTATTAATATTACTAATGTTATTAGTAATATTTATTAATATTATTGCTGTTATTGTTATTATAACCAAAGATATTTAGGGTATTTATTATACTTAAGAAACGGGTCAAGATAATAAATGACATAAAGGGATTTAATGCATGCATGAATACGTTTTGAAATTGATTTAATGAAAACTTATTTAATTTATAGAGGATGATAAATACAAATTAAAAATACCTGGGTAACTTAATGGAATCTGACTTGTATTTATCGGTTACTTATCGGGGCTATTCGAACCCTTCTGTTGTTGCTTACTGCTTCTGTTTAAGCTTGGGAGATACCTTAGAAATCTCTTTTCCTTTTTTTATTCATTCGTCAAAAAAAAAAAAATCAAACCCCTTGAATCTGGTTTTTATAACCAGTATTACAATCATGGCTATTTTGTTGTTTGCAATTTAATGCCTATCTTTTCTTCTTGCAGGTTCGGCTATGGCAGTGGCGGTTGGAGCAGCCGGTGACAGTGCAAGTTGGAGCTGGAGATGGTGACTTGATTGCTGACGTGGCGCGTCCTGGTTGGCTGAGGGGAAGGTGGTAGCAGCAGATTAGGGTTAGGCAGTGTAAAGTTGGGCCTATTTGGGCCATTGTTGGGTTTTGGGTGTAATAGATTTTAGGTAATTTTGGGTTTATATTTGCAATTGGGCCAAATTCGAGTCCAATAATGTAATTTGGACTTTTTTGTAATTATTTGGACTTTTGTATTTGGGTTTTATTTATTTTAAATTTTAAATTTGAAAATAATTTTAAACTTAATTTAAATTTAAATTTAAAACAAATTTAAATTTTAAACAAATTTAATTTTAAAATAAATTTAAAGGGAGTATGGGTCCAGTCAAAATTTGGGCTTCAACAGTGTACATTGCTTTCTTGTGGTTTTCTAAGTTTTTTCTGTTGTTCCTTCGCTTTTAGGCTGCTTCCACTCTAGTTTTGGTGTCTTAGAGAATTTTCAGGAGAATTTCACTTTTCAAGAGTTAGGTTTACTTGGACAGATTTGAACCAAATAAATCGCATAGGGCCACGCGGTTTGTTAGACTTAAATTCTAGCCCAGTGACACTTACATAAACTAACTAATATTAAAGATGCATAAATTTCAGTTATTAACATCCAATTTTTAAAGCTTTCCAACTATGGAAAATTAAATAAAAACTTACTAATTCACTAATCTAAATATTAGGTTAACTAAATCTAACTTTTTAAATCTTGAATTCGTAAGAAATTATCAAAAGAACTATCATACCTTAGCCAATTAAATTATATTATTTGAAAAATTTTAATTTTTTATTTAAGAAAACAATAAAACGCAAACAATATTTTCAGGGTGTTTTGTTAAATTAAAAAAAATTAAGCAAGTTCCCCTTTTCATTGCTTGGATTCAAGAAAAATGGTGAAACTTTGTAAGATTTATTGGTGAAATTAAAGCGATGGTTATTAATTTTGAAAACAGGCTTATAAATGAACATGAATTTGAGAGAATTATTGAATTAGAGAAGTTAGAGAATTGGTAGGGGAGAGATGGAATTAAATATTTGTAGCTGATATGGTAAACAAAATCCATTAATGTTTTATCTATATTTTAATTATTTTTTATACCCTGCGTTTATGTTTTATTTATTAATCAATATAATAACTGTTTTTATTTTAAGAGGTTAAATTTTATAATATTAAAAAAATAAAATAGTAAGAAGACGTTGCTTTAATCATAAGATTGTGTTGAATTATGACTCTTATTTCAAGTCAAATTTGAGAAATAATATTTCAGTTAAATTCTGTTTATTTGTTTCAATTTAACTCTGTTTAGTTATTTGAGTCAAATTCTTATTAGTCTAGATTATTTTATTAGTATTTGACTTAAGAATTTAGTTTATAAATAGGATCTTTTACAACCTTAGAAAATACACTCATTTAGACTTACCCATCATAGTTTAGAACTCCTAACACTTTTGGAGAATTTAGTATTTACGTTTCGAGAGTTCTTTATTTTCGGGTTTTTGGGGTTTAGTTTTATCTCTATCTTTTGTACTCTTCGTTCTTTGCCATTATAGTAAAATTATCTTTGCCCGTGGTTTTTTAACCTCTTCGGAGGGTTTTTTCACGTTAAATTTGTGTGTTAATTTCTCAAATTCTTTTGCTATTTTTAACTTGTTCGTTGCTTAATCGGGTCGATTCCCAACAAGTGGTATCAGAGCTAGTTTGATTTTTGTAGATCGGCCCGTTCAGAGATGGCAACAACAAGGTTCGATATTGAGAAGTTTGATGGTGACACAAATTTCAATTTGTGGCAAGTTCGGATGATGGCAATTCTAGTTTAGACCGGTTTGAAAAAAGTCGTTACCGGGAAAAAACCCGATAATTTAGATCAGTCAGAATGGGAAGAGCTTGATGAAAGGGCCTTATCTGCAATCCAATTGTGCCTTGCGAATTGGGTATTGCAGGAAGTATTGATGGAGAAGACCTCATCCACCTTGTGGAAAATGCTAGAAACTCTTTATGTGACTAAGTCTCTGGCTAACCGTTTAGTGCTGAAACAACGTCTATTTACGTTTCGCATGAACGAAGGTGAGCTTCTTAGAGATCACATCAGTCAATTTATTAGTCTTTTGAATGATTTAAATAATGTTGAGGTTCAGATTGACGATGAGGATTAGGCTATGCTATTGTTGTGCTCTTTACCCCCTTCATACAAGTCTTTTAGGGAGACCTTGATTTATGGTAGAGATAAACTCTCGTTTGAGGATGTGAAGGGTCATTTGTTGAGCAAAGACAAACTCGACAATGAGTTTGGTTCAGATAGTAAGGCAGATAAGCAAGCTTCTGCTTTGGTATCATCAAAGAAGCGAGACAACAGGTGTCGCTATTGTAAGAAATTAGGTCACGTCAAAGTAGGTTGTTACAAACTGCGAAATAAAAGGGCTGCTAAGAGTAACGAGGAAGATTTAGCTGGTGCTAATTTGGTCGATGAAAGTAGTGATGATTTCTTGTTAGTGTCAATGAGCGAAAGCTCCGAGGTTACGTTTAAGTGGATCCTAGATTCAGGATGTTCTTTCCACATGTGTTCCAATAGAGAATGGTTCTCCACATACAGTTCAATTGAAGGTGGAGTTGTGCACATAGGAAACGATTCATTCAGTAAGGTAATCAGTATTGGTACTATTAAAATTAAGATGCACAATGGTACGATTAGGACACTATCAGATGTCAGGTATGTACTTGATTTGCGAAAGAATCTCATCTCCTTAAGTATTTTAGACTCAAAAGGTTGCAGAATCAACATTGAGTCAAACGACATTAAGGTATCTCGTGGGGTTCTCGTTTTGTTAAAAGGTAAAAAGATCGACAGTCTTTATATTCTGAAAGGTTTTACAGTGACCGGTGAAATCGGACGTCCCTCGTCCTTTACGGAGTTGAAGTCAACTCATTTGGAGCGAAGGTAACTTGGTCATAGGAGGGAAAAGTGTATGACTGTTTCGTTGAAGAAAGGTTATCTTTTGGATGCGGGTTTTGAAAAGTTAGGGTATAGTGTTCATGAAAATCAGACCCGGGTTAGTTTTGATTCGACAATGCACAAGTCGAAGGCTAGAAGAGTTCTAGTTCCTAAGCACAAATTCGACTCAGTTAATTCCCTACATAGTTCAAGATAGGCCCGTGACGGGCTTTAACAAAGATGACATTGTGGAAATATGAGTCAAGGTGGAGATTTGTTGAATTATGACTCCTATTTCAAGTCAAATTTGAGAAATAATCTTTCAGTTAAACTCTGTTTATTTGTTTCAATTAAACTCTGTTTAGTTGTTTGAGTCAAATTCTTATTAGTCTAGATTATTTTATTATTATTTGACTTAAGAATTTACCCTATAAATAGGGTCTTTTACAACCTTAGAAAATACACCCATTTAGACTTACCTATCATAGTTTAGAACTCCCAACACTTTTGGAGAATTTAGTGTTTACGTTTTGAGGGTTCTTTATTTTCGGGTTTTTGGGGTTTAGTTTTATCTTCATCTTTTGTACTCTTCGTTCTTTGCCATTATAGTAAAATTATCTTTGCCCGTGGTTTTTTATCCTCTTCAGAGTTTCCACGTTAAATTTGTGTTTTCAATTTCTCAATTTCTTCTACTATTTTTAACTTGTTCATTGTTTAATCGGGTCGATTCCCAACAAATTGAAATATAATTTTTTACAATTGTACTAATAATTTCTTATGATGATATTTACAATTTTATATTTAATTGGATAAGTTGTTAATCTTTTTGAGGAAAAACCACGGATAGAAGAGAAAAAAATTTATTAATATAGAAAATCGAATGATTATAAAAAGAGATTATTACATCTATTTATAAGTTGAAAAATGTTATTCTAATAAATCTCTAATAAAAATAATGTAATAAGATCGAAACACTTTATTCTAAACAAAATTAAATACTAAAAAATATATTTTTATACGGATTCCATCTTGCTATTTATATTTTATTTCTTTAACAAAAATTTGGTTCACGTAATTCTAGCAATATGGTTACTCAATGGGTTAGGACATTGATGGAGTATATTAATGATTCCCATATGGCTAAAAAAAGGGGAACTTGTCGTTTGCTTGGCCAGGTAATCTATCTACCCAAATATCCAGTTTAAATCTGAATATTCCTTTCCATTCAAAGAAAATATGGTATAATATTCAACCCCATTGGATATAATTCATTTCATCAAATCCAGTTGTTATGTTTCTAAATTTTATATTATAATACTTAATTCAAAGGTTAAAAAATGTAATAATTTTGATTATAATTGTAACTGTAGTAGGACTTTTACGTTGTTCTTTTCTGGCATCTCAATAATTCAACGTAGGTCCCCATGGAGCACGGTGGTTGCTAAAGTGCGCCCACCGTGAACCACCACCCTCATTTCTCCCTCTCTAACATCACCTATTCTCATTCCCAATTCACTTGTTCTTTGCTAATACATCCATTTTTTGTGAACATCAACGGTTTAATGAACATAACAGGTCGTTGTTAAAAAGTGTCAGACTGTCAGTTGACTTTTCTTCTTCGGTTGATCCCCCTTTTCTTTTTTTTTTTTCCAAGAATTATCAAAAACCCATCTAGATTTTGCTCTCAGGTAACATCTTTTTTACCTCACTTCTTGTCTCCCTTGCAAAAAAATTGTTCTTGTTATGTTATTTATGTATGTTCATTTATTGTGGGAAGTTTATGACAGTGTTGGCTTTGTGTCTTTTGATGACTGCTTGACTTTAATGTTGCTCCAAGTATTGGTGAACTGAAGGTTGAATTGAGTTTTATATAAAGTTTTGTTGTGGAGTTCAGGTGTCAAGTCTTTGTTAAATTGATGAATATTCCATTGGGGATTTTTAAGGTTTTGTAATGATTAGGGTTGGTCAATATTATGGTTGATAAATCTGATTGGTTGTGGTGTTTTATGGTTGATTTGCATTGATGGGTTCTTTCTATACTTGAATTGAACTGCAAACTGTTTAGATAGAACCCTAAATTTGTGGCTGAGAAAGGTCTGAACTGCCTTTTTCTTATCCATCCTTTGCCTCTCAGTTACCTAAACCAAGGAAATGAATGAATTCAATGTTGATGAAAAGTATATGCATATGGGAAACCCAGAGACAAATGCAGTTCAGTTTCATGAAGAGGGCATCCAAGAAATGTTGAGTGCCAATTTAGACAGAATTGACTTGGATTTGGCTTGTAGTAATGAGAAATTGGTAAATTTGCATGTACTGTTGATGCTTCTTTTGGGTTGGGACAAGGATCTCGAAGAGGTGGCGTATGGGAGTAGTGATATTTCGGCTCAGTTCATTGAGAAGGCTTTGGTATTTGACCTTTTATGTGGAATTTTAGATTCTGAGTTGAGGGAAGTGGAAACTTTCTTGATTGCCGTTCAGTCAGAGATTGTTGATGCTCGTCGTAAAACGTCTTCGTGCATACCTTTGGGAGCACTATCTGAAAAAATGGATAAGAAGCTGCATGATTCTGAAGAATCCCTGAAAAGGTGTCAAGGGATTGTCTTGGAGGTGAAGTTGCTGTCAACCAAGCTGCAAGCTTCCTTTCCATATTTCAAACATGAGAACTGTAAGTCCAAGTTCAATTTTATCACATCACATAATTAACAGAGCACTAAACCTATATACTTACCCTAACATATGCTTATGATAGGGACTAATGATGAGGCCATGGATGTATCTGAACAATATCAGCTATCAAACATCATTGGGAAATCCGAAGTACTGACTGTTGAACAACAAAGACAAATTCTAAGGATGCTTGACAAATCACTTGCAAAGGAGCTAGAGCTTGAACAGAAATTATTAGAGTCTGGACAAAATGAAGAATCATTAAAACTAAAGCTACATCATACTGAACAAGTTGCTCTTCGCATGGAAGAGGCAGCAGAAGTCGTTTGGGGACGGTTTCTAGAGGCTGAGAATGCTGCTGAGGTGCTCATGGGAATTTCAAAGGAACTATTAGGTCGACTTCAGATTGTTCAGTTTAACATGAATGGTTCGATTCAACGAGAAGCTGATCTCAAAGCTAAACTTGAAAGTTGCATTGAAGAATTGAATGCCAAAGATATAGCTTTAGAAAAGCTTGAGATCAGCAATGTGGAACATGCTGCAAAAGCTTCTGAAGTATTCACATTGAGGAAGAATATGAAGTTACTTGAGGAACAGCTAAAAGAATCTGAGATACAGCTTAAGAATGCAATGGCTTCCAATGAAACAAGTCAAGAACATCTTCATGAAATGGAAACCGTTATTCATTCACTAAAAGTAAGCATTTATGAAGTTGAAAGTAGAGCTGAAAGTGCAGAAGCCAAGGTCTCAGAGTTAACAGATGCAAACTTGGAACTTACCGAAGAGTTGAATTTTCTTAAAGGTAATAACGAGAAAAGCACAAAGAAGGTGACCTCACTAGAGAAGCAGTTGAGGGAATCAGAGATTCAACTACAGCATGCCAAAGCGTCTTCCGAAGCAAGTCAGGAGCAGCAAAACATGCTCTACTCTGCAATTTGGGATATGGAAACTTTAATTGAAGATCTAAAATCAAAGGTTTCAAAAGCTGAAAGTAGAACTGAAGGTGTGGAGGAGCAATGCATTGAATTATCTGAATCTAACTTCGAACTTAATAACGAGCTAGGCATCCTAAGGCATAAACTTGAATGCTTGGAGACATCTTTGAATCAAGCTAACATTGAAAAAGAGGCAAATGCAAAAGAAATCAGTCTTAGGACCAAGTTAATCACAGATATGGTTGCCCAACTAGCTACAGAAAGAGAACGCATTCAAAAGCAGGTATTAACTTCATGTTATTGTGATACAATAAAAGAAATCAAAACATGTCCTCTGCATTTGGAATGAATTCCCATCGGAATCTCTGGGAAGTTAATTGTTTTCATTATTTTCTTATTCATGATTATGTTTGTACATGTACTCTCATGCTGGACCTCGTATTTAATTAGTTGCAAAATGTTCCTTGCAGCTATCTTCATTAGTAAAAGAGAAGAAAATATTGGTGAAAAAGTTACAAAATATGGTAAAAGCTGGCTCTACAGCAGTCTGTAACTGTGGAGGTGATGATTGCAATGAGATATCTGTTCTGAATAGTGATTCAACTACAGCTACATGTACAAAAACATTCGAAAAAGCGGCCCCCTCTGCCACAAGTGTATAGGCAGGTACTCTTCAGATTCCTCCCTTCTTTTCTTTTAAAGCTCCATGAAACTGGATTTTACAGTACCTTTCCCTTTAAAGTTTAGCCTTCTCGGAATTTCTGCATGTTTCTTATTCTTATACTTTACAATCCCTTCTCTATATATATCATTAGTGTAAGGGTTCACTAAGCTTTGATAAGATGTGATGGTTATATGCTTCAGTATGTCTAAAGTTATGGTGTTCCTCTAAAACAGGTGGATGAGCCATCAAAAGATGTCTCTTCTTAGGACAGCAGATAGGCCTTCCGGCACCATAATTGACGGTGGCACTAGTGCTATTCCGAGCAAGCAGGTTGCGGAAAAAGGAAAGACAGGCAACTTTAAACTGTTATGTATGTTGATAGCGATTCTGGTTGCAATATTTTCTGCATTAGCTGTATATTTTTTAAGTGAAAAACAGGTCATGTTTGGTTTTTGATGGCCACTGAAATTATGTTTTTCTGGCATACATTGTGCCCTGTGTTGTATATTCTTGCCATTTTCGATTGATGACTGTGCATTCATCTCCATATTCTGTATTTGGTTTTACTTGGATAATGTAAATTATTCTGTTATTTGTTAGATATCATATTTGAGAATGGGGAGAAATGGAGATAGGTGTAGCATTATAACAAGGATCTTCCTAGCTTGAAACTACCCAAATGAGTAGACTCAAAGCTGAAGCCATGGAATAATATCCACAAAATCTTGCAATTTTAGGGTAGTTGAGGATCATCAATGCACAAAATGCAGCTGAGAAAGCGAAGATGATGCAGATTGTGAAAGCATGAAAGATGGGTGGGTGACCTTTGAAGACAATAGTTGGTACTGGGTTTTCATTGACATGTATTCATGTGGAAATACCACAAGGATGGTGACAACTGTGAAGGAGATAAACAGAATTGATTCCAAGATGGTTGTTTGAATTGCAAGGCTTGAGATCATCTCTGTAAAACTGACATGGCGATGGTAACTTGTTGAAACCATCTCCACTCCTATAACCCAAGAATCAATGCCAACAAAAATAAGGAAAACACAAAGAAATTAGGCGTTTGTAATGGAATTGATTAAAGAAAGATGAATAAAGAGGGGGTTTATAAAGCTAAATGTTTGACCGTATTGAAAGCAAAGCATAGATGTTTCTTTCTCTTTTATTTTTCTGAACAAAGGACAGAAAAGTTAACATGTTACGATTGTTATTAGCAGTTTTGATTCTTTTGCTAATTTTTTTTTAGGTATATTAATTGGGAAATTATATCATATTCACACGTGGAAACAAAGAAATAAAGCTTTATTAAGATGTAGAACTGATCAGGACCGAGAACTTGACTAGATTCGAAAGTCCGTTCGAAAAGTGAGAAGTTTTGGATAAAAATATAGATTCAAAAAATGAACTTGGATAAAAAAAATAAGATCCATTTAGAAAATGGGTCAGGCTTTGGTCAACTTTTTTAACCAGTACTTGACTCGACTCGAATTTGACAAAAAAAATTCTGCTGCTGTTTGTTGTTGTTTATTGCTTTTATATTGTTGTTTTGTTACTGTTATATTATTGTTTTGTTATCATTTCACTATTATATTGCTATTATTTTATTGTTATTGTTTGGATATTGTATACATTTTGTTTTATTGTTAATTTCGCTATTATTTTAGAGGCATTTGTTTGTCAAGTATGTACTATGTTCGTGTTATTTACGTATAAATTTTTTTATATATATTTTCAATTTGTTAGAGAACATTTATCTTAATATTTTTAGTTTATTTGATTTATTATATTTTTTAAGTTTATTTTTATATAAAAATAATTTAAAAAATTAATGCGAGTCGAGTCAAGTTTGGACAAAATTTTAAATCTATATTTTAGGTTAGGTCAGAACCGAACCCAAAAAACAAGCCTCGTTTTTACATTGGCCCAACATAGTCCATGATCAGCTTTACTAAAACGTGTGCAAAAAAATATATATAATAAATTTATAAAAAATTAATTGGGATTTTAATTAAAATTGTAAAGATGAGAGAGCAAAGATTTTACGGTAAATAAACCCTCTCAAAATATTTGTCATTTTATAAAATAAAATATTATTTAGTTATTTTCCAATTAAATTCGGAATTGGTTGATGAATTATATTAACTGCGTCAAACCTTTAATATATAGTATAGATATTAAAAATAGTAAAACATACAAACATTATTATAATAAAATATAAGGATAAATCTTAAAATTATACATGAATTATAGTTTAATGCGTAATTATATATATGAATTTTGATTTTATGTAATTTTATATATAAAATTTTGATTTGATTCAATTTTTGTAAATTATTAACACAATTATTGATATAACACCATTTTATATTTATATATTGTATACATAAATAATTATATTTATCCAATATAAAAATAAATTGATGTATTTATTTTTTTAAAATGTATATGATTAAATCAAAATTAAAGTTTCAAGTATGCATTTTAACCACAATTAGAGTTTCTCGTGTATAATTATACCAAGTTAAAGTTCATGCATATAATTGCACATTAAATCAAAATTCATATATAATTTTGAGATTTATCCCTAAAATATATTATCTCTTTTTTATACAATATTGAAAATTTTAAATCTGTGTCAAAGGAGTTACAAGTCAATACAATATACATTACTTTTTTAAAAAATGATTTTTTTTTCGAGTTGATGTCAAATTAACTCGTGACACCAAATTTAGCAAGATACTTTATTATGGTATAGATATAGATGTATATATTAATTATATTAATTTTAAAATTTCATTTAATAATATAATTGTATAAGCCAAATAATGCCAAGGTCTGGAAGATCATTTGGAAGCTTGAGATTTGTAGTAAGTACAAAGTTTTCCTTTGAAAATGTTGTCATAATGCTTTGCCTACTAAGATTGGTTTATGAAAAAAGTTGTTTGCATCTCTTTTATGTTGTTTGTGTAATTGTGAGAAGAAAAATGTTGAGCATCTGTTTTTTCGGCTGTGAATGAATTCGTGCTGTATGCTTTGAAGCTTGTCATCGAATGTGCATTCAGAAGGAGAGCATTAGCAGTTTTGATCACTGGTTCTTGCAGATTTGGAGTACAATTGACCAGTTGAAGAAAGGAACTGAGGAGCTTAGGCTTAGAATGGTTTATACTCTGTGATTTATTTGGAAGATATGATGTCAGGTAATTTTGGGAGAGAAAAAATTGGACTTCAGGGCCACAGTTAATAAGATTAAAATTGCAGCCTTGTAAGTTATGGATTTTCAAGGGACCAGGCTTCTCACAAAGGGCTTTAAGCTGCAGATGTTACTTCTGATTTATTTTGGAAGAAACCAGAGGTAGGGGCAATCAAAATTAATTATGATGGCTCTTTTGACTAGTTGACAAAGATTGTTGGAATTGATATGGTTGCTAGGGATGAAACAAGTTCTCTTGTTAATGGCAGAGGCGTAAAGATTCTTGCTGACTCTCCTAAAATGGTGGAAACCTTGCCTATCAACTTTGGAGTTGATTTTACGTTGAAGCAAAGTTATCAAAGAATTATTTTAGCTATGGACTCACTGATTGTGTATAAGGAAATTTTGAAGAGTGATAAACGTAGTTGTTGGAAACAAGCCTATCTTGCAAAAATTAGACTCTGTCTTGGCCAAGATTTCCCACATGCATCTTGAGTTTGTAAGGAGATCTGTTAATTTAGTTATTGATTAGGTGGTTTCTTATTATAAGAAGAAGATGTGTATTTTTGATTGATTGCGTCAGCCACAATATTCTAGACAAGGATGGCCACCAATCCTGTCAAGCTAAGTTTTTTGATTTCTATTTTTGTTGATTATCTTGAATAAATTCTTATTTGACAAAAAAAAAAAAGAAGAGATTTATTACCATCATGCAAATAAAATAAAAAAATAAATTAACTTAATTTTTTATTCTTCATAAACAAAAAAAAATAAAAAAAATTCAATCTTTAATCAACTACCAAATGTCTAAAATGTGTTTTTTTTTCTCTCTTCTTAACTCATTACAATTTATTCATTTTATATAATTTTTCACTTAATTTTACTCTAGATTTTTCATATTGATGTTATCATAAAATCATTTTTTTATTTTATTGATAAAAGTCATATTTATTAACTCTTTTTCCTTTTTTATTCATTTGAAAGTTTTTCTTTTCTTAAAAATATATTATATATACCATCAAAAAATATTATATATAGTATATGTGAGATAAAATGAGCCTAATCTAATATAAAATGTAATATAATTAATAAAATATTGAAAAGTAATTTGAAGATGTGTAAATTAGTAAAGGATCATAACCTTTTTCTTTTTCATTTTCTTACTCTTTCTCTAATAAGTATTGATTTAAAGCAGCTCCCTTAAATCTTCTGAGGAAACTTCGAAAATTAGTAAACCTATTTTTCTTGTGCGTGTATAAGGTGTAACCCATTTTTCTATGATGGACAGACATTATAACTAAAAATAGTCCAAAGAAGTATTATTTACTTTGGTTCTCTTTGTCAAGCATAGCTGTCAAATATCTTGTAGATATCTTGTAAATATATATTTTTTTAAGAATCAGTCAAATATCTTGTAGATATATACTTTCCTAAGAATAGGTTATTGTATTTTAGGATGTGATTAGGGATATGATTTGTTGTAATTAAAGAATTAGATATGTTGTACAAGTGCTATATAATTATAAGTTTAACTGAATGAAAAGATAGAATTCTCTTATTTTGTCATGGTATCAGAGTCATTGGGGCCTCTTGTTTTTCCTCTTGTTATTCTCTTCTTAGTTTATTATTTGATAATCAATTTTTTTGTAGTTCTCTTGATATTGTATTCATGGAGAAATCTGAGATAACAAGCCTAAAGGTATGAACAGTAAGCTTGCTGATCCGACAAAGGCAGTTGAGCGGACAGCAAAGGATGCTCGTGTCAAGAGTTGGTTGTTACAGACTATGGATTCTTCTCGTCGTTAATCTAAGACCTTATAAGATAGCCAAAGCTATGTGGGATTATCTCAAGAAAGGTTACACTCAAAATAGCTCAGCTAGGCAGTTTCAATTGGAATATGAAATGTCCAATTATGCCTAAGGTAATTTGTCTGTTTAGGACTATTATTTTGGTTTTGTGACGTTTTGGACTGAATATACAAACATTATTTATGCTTCAGTGCTAGAGACATCTTTGGAAGCTGTTAGGATTCTTCATCAAACTAGTCAAATAGATCAATTTTTAATGAAACTACGATCGAAGTTTGAAGTTTGAGATCAAATTTGTTGCTCAGATCACCTTCTTCATTTGTGGCTGATTGTTTGAATGAACTACTTCGAGAAAAGCAAAGTCTTATGACACAAACTACTTTAGAGCAACAAGATAACTCTGCCAATGTTCTCAATGTTGCATATGCTGCAAAAGGTAAATCGTGAACTCGAAACATGACCAACATCTAGTGTTACAGCTGTAAGGAATTTGGACACGTTGTGAATCAATGTTCCAAAAAAATTTGCAATTATTGCAAAGTGATGGAACATATTATTTTTGAATGTAGAAATCGTCCACAAAATCTTAATCCAAGTGCTTTCATGCCTTAACTACCAACATGGTGACTGAAAGAGTTTTAGAGTTTGCTACTCCTCAACAATTAGCATCATCTGTTACACTAGAGAATATTCAGCAGATGGTTGTTTCAGCCCTCTCTGCTCTTGGAATTAATGGTAAAAATAAATCCTTATCTTGACTCAATTGCTTAGAACCATATGACTCCATCATCTGATAATTTGCTTAATGTCAAAAAATATGATGATCACTTGAAAATTGAGATTGCTAGTGGGAATCATGTTCCAATTATTGTTACTAGTGATATTTCTTCCTCTCCATCTATGAAAAATGTATTCATTTCCCCTGATTTATCTATTAATCTACTTTTCATTGGACAACTGGTAACAATAATTACAAAGTACCTTTTCTTCTTCTGGTTGTGTTGCGCAAGAGCTGGTGTCAAGGAAGATAGTAGTTCAGGGACCCAAATGGGACAAACTCTTTCCTCTCAATTTCTATGAATCAGCCAAACCTATAAATGCGTTTTCTTTTCTTTCTTGTTTTGTCCAACCTGAGCACAAATTTTGGCATGTGAAGTTAGGTCATCCAAATGATAAAACTCTTTCATTCATGTTAAAATATGTTGTGTTAGGAAATAAAATGTCCTCTAAGGATATTACCTTTGATTGTTCTACCTGCAAATTGGCTAAAAGTAAAACTCTTCCTTTTCCCTCTCGTGATACACGTCTCTTATTGTTTTGATTTAGTTCATAGTGATGTTTGGGGAATTTCACCAGTTGTTTCTCATGCTCAGTATAAATATTTTGTGACATTTATTGACAATTATAACCGTTTTACTTGAGTCTATTTTTTGAGATGCAAAAACGAGTTGTTCTAAAATTCCTGGCCATGATTAAAAATCAATTTTCCAAAAATATTAAAATTATACAAATTGATTCGGGTGGGGAATATATGTCTCAACAGTTCCAAGATTTCCTTCAACAAAATGACATTATTTCTTAAAGAAGTTATCATTATACACCACAACAAAACGACATTGCTGAACATAAAAATAGACATCTTCTTGATGTGGTTTGTTCCTTGCTCATTAAGTTTTGTGTTCCATCAAAATTTTGGGTAGAAACCTTGTCTATGGCTATCCACTTAATAAATCGTCTTCCTACACCCACAGTTCAAAATCAAACACCATATTTCCTTATTTATAAAGAGTAACCTACATATCATCATCTTCACCCATTTGGGTGTGTTTGCTTTGTTTTTCTTCCCTCTCATGAACATACAAAACTCTCTCCTCAGTCTGTCAAATGTGTTTTTCTTGGCTATGTCTTTCATAAAAAATGTTATATGTGCTTTGATCCTATTTCTTAATGGATTCATGTTTATCGTAATCTTATTTTTTTTATTATCAGTACCTTTATCCTTTATCTACTGTCCATTCTAATGATTCTACTCATTCTCTTCTTTCTACTTTTGAGGATATGTCTCCTGAACATCATTCCCATTCTCTTGCTCCTATCACACGATTCCAGCCTCACCTTGTTTATACATATCGAAATAGGGATAATGTCCAACAAAATGATTTGGTTCTGAAATTTCTAATCAAAAAGTCCCTGAAACTAGTCTGCTTCTGTCAGCACCTATATCTTCCCTGCCACTAGCCCCTGTCAGTGATCCACCTCCACTTAAGAAATCCACTCGTAGCGCACATCCACCAAACAAATATGGTTATTCTCCGGGAAGATTTTGTTATCATAAATCTATTATTGCTACACTTTCCTCCATTAAAATACTAAGACCATATCATAAGCAATCCAACCTAAATGTTGGCAACAAGCGATTCAAGAGGAACTTGATGCTTTGCACCATAATCAGACTTGGGACATTGTCACTTATCCTTCTAATGTTACTCTAATTGGTTGTAAGTGGGTCTTCTCAATCAAACTAAAATGTGATGAATCACTTGACCGATGTAAGGCTCGCTTAGTGGCTTCGGTAATCGAAAGAATATGAGATTGACTATGAAGAAACATTTGCTCTACTTGCCAAAATGACCGTTGTTCGTACAATCTTGGCTTTAGTAACTTCTCAAGACTGATCCATTATTCAGATGGATGTAAAAAACATATTCTTTCATGGAGATTTAACAGAGAATATTTATATGCATTCTCCACCTGGTTTAACAACTGCTACAAATGAGTTGTGTCACTTGAAATGTTCCTTAAATGGGATTAAACAAGCTCCTCGTGCTTGGTTTACAAAATTTATAAAGACTCAGATTGAGTTGTCCTTTGTACAAAGTCATTATGATCCTTCACTTTTTTTATGCTAGACTCCTCGTGGAATTGTTCTGTTGCTTGTATATATGGATGATATTTTAATTATTGGTTCTAACATTGAGAAAATTCAAGAACTAAAAACATCTCTACATGCTTCTTTTCACATGAAAGATCTGGGTTCTTTTGTATATTTTTTTGGTTTGGAAATTCATAGAAACAAGATGATGTGTATACTTGGGTGATGCTTTAATTTCCTGAAAATGCAAGAAACAAGATAGAGTCTCCAAATCCTCAACTAAAGCGGAGTATCGTGCCATTTTGCCACATGCTCAGAAATTACTTGGTTAAGTGGTCTGCTTTCTGAACTAGGTTACTAACAAATTGATCCTACTCATCTCCATGCTGACAATACTAGCTCTATTCAGATTGTAGCAAATCCCGTCTTTCATGAGTGTACCAAGCATATTGAAGTTTATTGTCATTCCATTCGGGAATTATTTGATAATAATTCTATTACACTTCCTCATGTTTCTACCGATCAACAGATTGTTGATATCCTCACCAAGCTCTCCTTTGTGCTCGACATCAGTTTTTTGTACACAAATTGATGCTGCTTGATTCACCTACTTCAATTTGAGGGGGGATGTTAAGCATAGTTGTCAAATATCTTGTAGATTTATATTTTCCTAAGAATTTGTCAAATATCTTGTAGATATATTGTAGATATATACTTTCCTAAGAATAGGTTGGTGTATTTTAGGATATGGTTAGATACTTTCCTTTGTATTTTAGGATGTGTTTAGGGATATGATTTGCTGTAATTAAGGAATCAAATATGTTGTACAAGTGCTATATAATTGCGAGTTTAACTCAATGAAAAGATATAATTCTCTTGTTTTGTCACTCTTTGGTAATGCCTCAAACAACCCACCTTTTCCCATTTTGTCCATCATTAAACACTCATTTCATGATGTTGGTATAATGTTATCCCATTTGAGGCTAACAATCCTCTTACTTTACCAATTTCAAGATGAACAGCTCAAGCAACTGCCAATTCCATTACCAGAATCAGGTTTTACTCAACTGCTGGCTCATGGGGTGCCTAACCAATTTGCAATCACATCAATAGTTTTGAAATTGAAATGCAAAGTCATCACTAGCAACCGAGGCCTAATTCAATGAGTCTTGGTAAGACCATTATGAGTTTAACATTCCAGGCAATTTTTGCCTTAGCTCTATCATCTTCAACGGAGCAAGTTGATCATCATCACTTGTTGCTTCCCATCATGTGTCTAAAATACCCATGGTAATGACTTTTTAGCTTCTTTAAGTGGGATCTTCTTGCACACTTCCCACCCAAGGATTGCAAGCATTATTGACACAACAACATCTGTGTTTGCTGCACTTGATTTTTTCATAATGTCTAGCATTTTCCTTCCTGGGAATTTCACTTGGCTTGCTTGTAGGTTTTCCTTGCTAGCCTTTTTCTTATAATTGCTTTAAACCTTAAGTGATCCAATGTGATCACTTAGATAAAACCAACAATTCTAACTTAAAGGGCTATGCCCTATGATAACTCTGTCTGTGCCATATTGAAACCTGAAAGTCATATATCCTTTTCGGAACTACCAGTCCCAAAGCCCGGATAAAGGAGGAGGGGGTCATGCTTTGGAAGAAAACAAGGATTTGATTGAAACTTTACTACATGTATTGCCTTAATTAATTCATGCACCTATGCCACAAACAAATTTTAAACTTCAACATTCCTAAATCCTTTCTGCAAACCTATTATTTTCAATTGTTGACTATTTACTGTGGAGGGAGTAATGATTAAATGATTTGTTGGTATTCTAAAGTGTTACAATAGACGTCAATAATGGTAATAGAACGATAACAAAACAATAAGAAAATAAAAACAAAACACACGGATTCTACTTGGAAACTTTTTTGGGGAAAAAATCACGGGCAGAAGAGGAAAAATTCACTAATGTTGAAGATTGAATGATACAAGAAGGGTTTTGACTACATCTTGAAAAACCCTATTCTAATCCATGTCAAATAGAAAAAGTATAGTTCTATACGGATTCTACTTGTACGACATGATCCGTACCTAACATAAAAAATAGAATTTGAGTCATACAACTCTAACATAAAGATTAAGATTCGAACCTGATTGTTGTCCTCCTCTTTAAAAAACAATTATGTATGCATGCATTTGAAATAGTAGCCTATATAGATAGGTAACTCTCAATGCAAGTAAAGAAGTTTGGTAAAAAAAGAAAAAGGGGAATGCTTTATTATTATATTGAGCAAGATGGAAGATCCTTATACATGGAAATACAAGATTTCATCAATCATTCAGCTACATGTATTAGGCTCACATCTAAAATTTATCTCTAATTTAAAGTTCATAAAGAATGAATTTTTCGGAATTTGTTGCGTCCACCAATAACTTCAAAGTGAGAGTCGCATTTCTTTCTTTCCACAAGGTGGCCAGTGATTCCTTCGTATGCTTCCTGGATTACCTCAACTACAGTGTCAAACAGGCTTTGATAGCACTGTATGGGAACTTCCCTTGCTTCAATTCCATTTTGCAAATCTGAACCAATCATTTTTGCTATTCTCAGCCACGCCAATTTAATTAATTGTTTAAATTCCATTTACTCTACATTCTTTTGGATTTACTCTATTTATAATTTTTTGATACATTATTTCTAGTTATTTTTTTAAAATTTGTATATTTTCAGCCCCAAGGCAAAAAGAAAATAGTTTATTTTCAAAATAAATATATGATTACGCGATATAAAGATTTTGACTTCTTCGTACAGTTAAATAATTTTTTGCATTTCTTGACATCATGTTTACCACCTATAATTCCAAACCTTTAAATCGGAGAAAAAACGTACTTAAACATGTTCAAATCTACGTCTTTCATATTATTACAATAGTAATAATGACAATTAAATTATAATTTAAATGATTTTTTTCATAATATTTACCCAAATGTAAAAAGAAAAAAATTAACAAAAAAATAAAGCATGTAAAATTATCACTTAAAAAATACAAATTTTAAAAAATAGAAAATAAAAGAGTTGATTAAATTATAGCATAACTATTAAATATATAAAAGAGAAAGGATTGTATGAAACATGAATATTATTTCTTTCAAATAGTTTAATATCACATTAATATTATCTTGAATTTCAAGATTTTAATTTATTTGATTTTTTTCATAATTAAACTATAGGAAAAAGATACATACAAATGATATAACGTAACTATCTCATTCAAACTTTTCCCTCTATAGAAACACATAGTATATAAAGAAAATAGAAAATTAAAAGACGGAAATTACTAACATGATGCTGTAACCAAAAGAATGAAAAAGAAAATCAAACTGAACGAGGATTTGCCCATATTTTGTAGGACTTTTAAATTTGGGGGCTTTGCTTGCCTTCCTCGTGTGGATTCTTAAACTAGTCTAAGGTGCTTTATATATAACTAGTTTCCTTCTTGTTGTGACAAAAAAAGAAGAAGGTGATTTTTGGTAACTTACATAGCTGTTTCATTAGCCATGGCTATGAATTAATTAAGTTACTTGTTATGATTAAACCGAAATAAATATTAAATTAAAGAGTTCATTCAATTTGTAGAATTAATGTTGATTTTGTAACTGTAATTTAAAGGTTATGTTATTCATGTTCATCTTTTTAATTACTTTTTCGGTAATTAAATTTTATAAAAAAAATTATAAGAAATATATCCGTATTGTCGATTGAGTCTTGACTGGCATCGACATTATTGTCAGTGCAGAATGATGTAGTTTCGAGTGTGCTGAAACGTATTATCCTTTTATTTAACGGTTGAGGAGGGATTATGATAGTTCTATGCATTGTATCAAGAAAAACAAATATGATAATAGCCTATAATGTGATTAATGTTAAATTTATATATATATATATATACTCATATTTGTTATGAAAACTTGAAAAATTATCAAATAAATATAGATATTATAAAATAAGAAAAATATATTTCCTATATTTTGAGAAAAAATATTTTAATTTATTCCGACGTAAATGGGTCAAAAACAAGACGGAAAGAATTTCTATCATTAAGTCTATTGCGTCAAAAAAGTTCAAATTATATTTTGATTGTTTTATTATACTTAAATTTGAAATTTAATTTATGTATTTTTATTATACTCAAATTTATGCATCTTAATTTGGAATAATTTATTTTTTCTATTTTTATAATCTTATTAATTAGTCTTTATAGTTAATATTGTTAATTATTCCAATTAAAATGTCGATATTGATTTTTTTCTCTTAAAATGCTAGTTCGATTTTCGCAGTCAACCCGTGCAAAGATGGCAGCGTCATTGGTTCAAAACGGTCTGAAAAAAGTCGTTACAAGAAAGAAGCTTGCAGATACGGATCAATTAAAATGGGAAGAGCTCGATGAAAATGTTCTATCCGCTATTCAAATATGTCTCACAAATAACGTGTTACAAGAGGTTCTGATGGAGAAAACAACGTTTGTGTTATGGAAGAAACTAGAAGCCTTATATATGACGAAATCTCTGGCCAACAAATTAGTATTAAAACAACGTCTTTACACATTCAAATTGGTCGAAGATGAGTCCATTAGAACTCATATTAACGAGTTTGTTACCCTTCTTAATGACTTAAAGAATCTCGAAGCAGAGATTAATGACAACAATCAAGCTATGTTGTTGTTATGCACTTTGCCTTTTCTTATAAAACTTTTAGGGAAACTGATTTATGGGAGAGATCATCTCTCATTCGAGGATCTAAAAGGAATCTTCTGAGCAAGGATAAATTTGACAACGAGTTAGGCCCAAACAAAACATCAAATGGGCAAGCTTTAGTTCTAGTTGCAAGAGCTAGATAACTAACCAAAAAGACAAATCAAAATAGGTCTAAAGCAGGGTCCAAATCCAAAAATCATGACAAATATTGTGGCTATTGTAAAAAGGTGGGTATCATTAAGGCATAATGTTGGAAACTTCAAAATAAAATTAAAAAGGATGTTGAAACGACGAGAAAGATAAGCAGAAAGCCGAAGTTGTTGATGCTAGTGTAGCCGAGGACAGAGGTGATTATTTCTTGTTGCTGTCAACAAGCGAAAGTTCTCATTTTACTTTCGAATGGATCTTAGATTTAGGGTGCTACTATCAGGTGTATCCCAATAGGGACTGGTTCTCCACGTACAATTTAGTTAAAGGTGGAGTTGTGTTGACGAGGAATAACTCTCCATGTAAAATATCCAAAATCGGAATAGTACAAATTAGGATGAACGACAAAATTATTCGGACACTGTCAAATGTCAGGTATGTTCTTAATTTAAAGAAAAATCTTATCTCATTAGGAATTTTGGATTCTAACTGTTGTAGGATAGTCATTGAGTCAAATGACTTAAAAATTTATTATGGGGCTGTTGTGATGAGAGGACAGAAAAAGGGTAGCCTATACATTTTGCAAGGTCAACGATTATTGATGCGACTGCGAATACCAAAGAAAACCCGAAATCGCCACCACGTCACGATGAGAATCAACTTGATGCCGCGATGACACAACGTGACTTTTTTCCACCAATTCTGGTTCAACCAAACTTTGGCACATACAACTGGATCATATGAGTGAGAAAGGTATGACAGTCTTGTGCAATAAAGATCTGCTCAAAGACACTGGAATTGGTAAGTTAAGTTTTTGCGAGCATTACGTTTTCAGGAAACAAAGTCGAGTTAGTTTCAATTCAACAAAGCACAGAACAAAAAAGACTTTAGATTATATTCATTTCAATTTATGGGGTCTATCTTCTGACATATCAAAAGAAGGTAATAAATATTTCCTAAATTTTATTCATGATCACTCCAGAAAAGTTTGGGTTTATTTCTTGAAAAAAAAAATCGAAATCTTCGAAATCTTCAAATAGTGGAAGATACTGTTAGAAAAAAAAATTGAAAAATCTGTGAAGCAATTGAGAACGAATAATGATCTTGAGTTATGTTCGTCGGAGTTTAATGATTTTTTCAAACAAAAAGGAATTGAAAGACATCGAATCATTGTTGGAACTCTGCAATAGAATGAACATAACCTTGCTGGAAAGGCTCGATGCATGCTTTCGAATGCGGGCTTAGGGAAGGAATTTTGGGCTGAAGCCGTAAACTTGACAAGTTATTTGATAAATCGATCTCCTCATCGAGCATTGATCATTAAAGTTCCAGAGGAGATATGGTCAAGTAATCCTCCCAATTATTCTAATCTTAAAATTTTCGATTGTCTTGCTTATGCTAAAGTTAGCCAGGGAAAGCTTGAATCAATGATTGTTAAATGCATCTTTTTGGAATACTTTTCCGGTACAAAATGTTTTAAGTTATGGTGTTCGAAATCTAACAAAATAATTGTTAGTAGAGATATTACGTTTGATGAACCTGTGATGTTTCGGTCAGAAAAGAGTTTTATTACGTTTAAAGACACAATTAGGGAAATGTGTTTATGTGGCATAGGTATTTTTATGACAAGTGGATACTAGATAATCTTATTCCTTGACATATCACCATTTATGTATTAAAATATTTTTTAATCTCGTATGATACACTGATTAGATGTATGTATTAATTATAATATACTAAATTTATTTAATATTTTTAAAATTTTGTATATTCTCACAAATAATATAAAATAATATGGCCAAAAAAGGGTATAAAATATTATATATTTTTCAACCCATTGATTGGTTGAACCAATGAAATCTTAATTATTTTTTTGTTCATTTCAAGCTCTTCAACATTTTTTTATTAATTTTAAGTTGCTCATTATACAGTGTTATGTATATCTCAACCTTGCATTGTTATTGATTGATCATACTCTCATTGAATTCATACTTCAAATCATTCGTGGATGATTCCCTTCTATAATTTTAATGTCAAAAATTAGAGAATAATAATGTCAAAACAAATATGCAAAATAAAATTAAAATATATAAATTAAAAATAAGAAAAATTTTAAAAGAGAACTATTTGAGCTCAATTTGTCTGGGCCCAAAACCCAAATCCAAAAATAAACCAAAAATAAAATAAATAAATTAAAATTAAAATTCATTTTAATTTTAATGTCCATAATACAAATTCAATGACCCAATTACAGCTTAGCCTACTCAAACTAGGCCTAAACGATCCAAAATCTGAAACTCTAGTTGCTAGGGATCTCTCCAATCGCCACTGCCACCCACACCAACCGCCACGTCAGCGAGTGCATCTTCTTGAGGCCGTCTAACACCACGCTTTTGATGCCCCAAGCCTCTACCATCATCACTGTTGAAAACAACCTGCAAAAGACAAAGAAAAGAACAGAGATAAGAAGAAAAAACAAATAGCAAAAAACAAAATGTAATGGTTCAATTTTCGACTATAAAAGCCACAAGAAAAAGCTTTGTTATCTCTCTTTGGTTTTACGAAGAACGAACTCAACTGAAATAAAAAACAGAAAATTGAAATAGTTGTTTTGATTTTTATATATACATATATCCATATATATTGACATTTTTTTTGAAAATAGATATTAAAAAAGGGAAAGGATTTTGTTTTTTACTTGGGTTCGAGTCAAGGTCCGCCGTTTTGCGTGGAGGAGGCCCCGGATCTCCTCGGTTCATGTGAGCATTGTCGGAGAGGTGGAGGGCTTTCATTTTTTAGAGAGATCGAAGGGTTTCATCTTCTTTTTGGAGTTTAGGAACCATATCTAAAGATTTTACACTCAGATCTAGGTTTTAAGGATCAAAAGGGAAAATTTTATTACCTCTGACCACCATGGATGATGGTCACCAGTGCCGAAGACCGGTTGTCTACGGTGGATGGTCGGAGGACCCTAAGTTCGGCCAAGAGAGAGGGTCTGAAGGCATTTGAGAGAAAAGAAACTTTTTTTTGAAACAAATGAAGAAATGAGTGATTTAAAAAAATTGATTTAAATACCTCAAATGATACGACGTCGTTTTGGTGTGAAGCGTTAGTGACCAAACAATGCCGTTTCATCCCATACCTGACCTGACCCGACCCGATTCAGACCCGTTAAGGGTCCGCGTGTTTTTGAAAAGGGAAAAATTATCCTCGCGGTCCTTCCGTAATTTTTCATGTTTCAATTTAGTCCTTTTTTTATTTTTAATTTATTTCAAAATTTGCCCAATAATTTTAAATTCTTTTCAATTTGGTCCTTGACCAAAAAGTAGCCCTGGAGCTACCACGTGTCAAATTTGGGGTATATTTCTCATTTGGTCCTTGGATTTTCCAAATATTATGATTTTGACCCCATTTTTCTTTTTCTTTTTTTTTTTTACTTAAAATTTGATTTTCTTTTTAATTTAGTCTTTAGACTTTTGTTCTTTTAATTCCACCCCATTTATTTTTTTATTTTACAAATTAGGCCCTCGAACTCTTCAAAATTTTGATTTTTGCCCCTATTTTTTATTTTTTTAAATTAGTACTTTAAATTTTAATTTTGTCTTAATTTAATCCCCACAATTTTATTTTATTTAAAAACAACCCCATAAGTTTATGTTTTTTTTAATTAAATCCTTTTTCTTCCCTTTTCAAATTAAATCCTATTTTTTTATTTTATTTCCTTTTTATTTATTTAATATTTATTTTAGGTTATTTTCAACTCCATCTTTTTATATTTTTTTATTTTTATATTTTTATTTATTTAGCATTTAGCATTTATACAACCGCATTTTATTTATTTTTGTCATCAATTGCGTATTCGTATTTTATTCAATTTATGCGTTCATTTTTCATTAAAATGTTTTAATTAGAATTTGTTTTCCAATTATCTTCAAAATACATAAATGATTTTAAAATCAAGGTAATATTTGTTATCTCGTGATTTGAAAAGTCGTGTTTTAACTTACTAGGTGTGGTTTTTCTTTGAATCGAAATAATCGAATATCTTTCTCATTTAAAAAAAAAAAGGAATGCTTGTTATTTTTTAAAATACGAGGCGTCGTGCCCTAACTTACTGGATATGATTTTCTTTATCAATATTTTTAAAATAATGAGTCTTCCTCACAAAATTCGATTTTCGAAAATTATATTAAATCTATTAATCATGCATTTATGGATCGCATTTTAACTTTTATTCGAGTTTTCAAACTTTTAACAAATAAGATCTTAAATAATCCTTCCTCACATATAACCTACTCTCGAACCTATTTTCTAGATTTCGAAGACCAAAACTTTTGTTTAAATAAACTTAAGTATTTTACGGTGATCCAATCACACAAAATCAAAAAGATTGGTGGCGACTCCATCTTCGATTTTAAAATAAAATTTGGCACTTTTTAAAAAAAATGTTTAGACAACTTGGCCACTCCGCTGGGGACTTTAAAAATAAAAAGAGAGTCAAGCCAAAAGTTGATTATTTTCGGGTCTTTTTGTTAAAATTTTTAAACATTTGATTTAATTTAATATGCGATCCTTTGCATTTTTGTGTGATGCCATGATAATATTGTGTTGATATTGCTAGTATAGGCTTGCATTCATGTGCATATGTTACTACACCCTTTAAGTGAAAGTGAGAAGCAACTCCTTCGTGAGGTTTTCACCTCTATGTAGGATAGTGAATCGCTTTCGAGATTACATCCGTACCTATGTTTTCGTGAAGTTTTCACTTTCGTGCAAACAAATGGAAAATGTGTCCCTCTAAACCGAACTCATCCCTATGAGCCTATAATGGGTGAGGATCGAGGAATCTGCTGGTTTAGGTACCTTTACTCCATAACTTAAACCATATATAGTGAGCCCTAAGTGCTTGCCTTAAAATAGAACTACACCGAACTATTAGCAGGTTCCCAAATGCAAAGGTTCCTTATTTTATATATGTATTTGTTATCATACTGACTTGTTTCCTTTGCTTTTGCTTTTTGTTTTTGTTTTTGTCTACATTACATCTTCATATAAGGAAGAGTATTGATTTAAGCTCGATTACTAAATAGAAAACTGGTCATAAGAAAATGAGTTTCTAGATAAGGTAGAAGACAATATGGCCGTGCATATATGGTCAAAAGAAGGATGAAAAAGAGAAACCGACGGTTTGTCAGACAAGTAAGACAGAGATAAAGATCACATAACAAACCAAACTTTGATCCAAGTACAAGAAGTAACTAATCACTTGTAGGTTTTTAACCACTCAAGTTGACATTTCAGACTTAAAATCGGAGTCGAACCAGAGCGAAATTAGATGATTAAGGCTTTTGAACACTAAGGCACTACCAAATACGTATCTGCATTTTGTAAAGAAATTTGTTTTCTAATAAAGTTGTTTTAATATAATTGAACTATGAGTCAATACCTTTCTTATGCATACATGCATCATAAGCATCACATTTTATTAACTTGCATTTAATTCCATGAAATGAGCCCTAAAAGTCTACCTTAAGTAGAACTGTGCCAAAACTTTAGTGGTTACCTAAATAAGGTAAGAGATATGGTTATATTTTTGTTTCTTTGCTTTTAATTGCAATTTATTTTCAAGCTTTATTCCTTTATTAATCATACTAACTTATTTATTTTGAATCTTTTCGCATTATATTTTCATCTAAAAAAGGTGTTGATTCATGTTCTATTGCTAACTAGAGAACTGGTCATAAGAAAACAGGTTCCTTGATAAGGTAGTCAACGTGGCCGAACGTGTGTGGTCAAAGGAAAAAAATGCAAGAAAAGTGATAGCCTATCTAAGGGGCACATATCAGAGTTTCGAGTTTACACTCAAATAAAACTAACCCACAACAAGTTTGCAGAAGCCAAAAAAAAATATGTACGATGAGATGAGGCAGATGTCCAATCATGTGTATGGTGACTTACTCAATGTTAAGGGTAATAAGCATCGGTTCCAAGCTTCCACGTAGTATTGGAATCCAACTTCTAGTTGTTTTACCTTTGAAAAGAAGGACATGATACTTACGATAGAAGGGTACATCACTTTGCCCTATGGGTCGAGGACTCAAGTAGATAAAGCCTACTCTAGAGCCGTTATTGTTTCGACTCTTTTTAAAGAGGTTGATGAACATAATCGAGATAAGCAAAAAATGAATCATGGCTCGAATTAGAGGAAAAGAGATAATAAATGTATCACTTAGAAGAACTTACATGACTCAATCTTGGCACACCTTGATGCAAGGAAAAAGGACGACGTCTTTACCTTAAGCTTTTTTGGGTCAATCATTTTCCCTAAGCATTAAGGCATACAGATGATGTGATTTCAGATTTACGATTAAGTTGAAAGAAAAGGAAAACCAAGAATAAGAAGTTAAAAGGTAGAAGAACTTAAGGCCTCATTACGGAATTGTGAACTACAAGGTCAAAGATAAGGGCCATGTCACGAGTGAGGCTTTGGCCTAAGTACAAAAAGCGACTAATCACTTACAGGCCCTAACCATCCAAGCCGACGTGTTGAGCTTGAAATCGAAGTTGAATCAAGACAAAAGCTTAGCTTGGCTTCTTAAGAAAGATTAAGGCTTTGAGAATCAAGGCACGACCATATATGTATCTGCCTTATGTAAAGAAATTCATCTTTTAGTAAAGTTGTTCTAATATAATCGAACTAAGATTCAACGCATTTATTGCATATGCATACATGCATTCATTAGCATTGCATTTCATTACATAAAAATAAAAAACCTATACATATCTAAAACAATAGTGTCAATGGAGTGTTAACAACTCTAAATAAAAATGAGAGAAAACATGATAAATCAAGATAATATGGGAATGTTGAAAAATTTGAGCAAAAGTTATATAGAGAGTGGAACTCATCGAGAGTTCATCCCTATGCCCTTGGAAGTGTTTTGGACAACTAGACTGTGGAGGAGCTTCCTGTAATTGTTAGGACTTTTCCAGAGTAATATTTAGAATACACTTATTGTTTTAAGTCCGAGAGTAATAAGGATTTTTTTGTAAAGGGCACATGATCACTATCTGTTATTTCAATAAAAATGATGCATTATTTTTGTCTCATTTGGCAAACATCTTACCATTCTTCTCATTTGTTCATACCACAATTAATCATTCTTAATTCAATTATTCTTTTTGTCTTTATGTTAGGTCCCTTGTTATCAAGGACACGAGCGACACTACTGTTAACTTAGAGCCCTTTTGAGAAGGACAAGGTCCAGAAAAACTTCAAGACTTCGAAGATGATCAAGAATGTAACTTGTCTCTCGATCTGCTACGGATGTTTGAGCAAGACAAGAATCAAATATTGCCTATCAAATAATCAGTAGAAATTGTGAGTTTGGAGAACGAAAATGAAAAATAGATAAAAATGTAAAAAGCGAGATATGTATCTCTGCAGAAATAAAGCGAGATCACATAAAGCTGCTTTGAGAATTTGAAAAGGTCTTCGCATGGTCCTATCAAAGAATGTCGGGTAAAGTAGTGATGTCGTGGAACATAAACTCCCCATAAAGGAAGAATGTAATCCAAGTTCAACAAAAACTTTGAAGAATGAGGCCTGACGTTCTATCTTCAAAAAAAAGGGGTCGAGATAAAAAATCGCAAAGGGCATCTTGAAACTCAAGAAAAAAAAAGAAAAAGAAACAAAGAAAAGAAGGAAAAAGTCAAAATGAAAACCCGCAAAGGACATCTCCTTCACCTCTTCACGTCATGGTCATTGACTAATGCTTCCTATGCTAATGTCACAAGGTCGACAAGAAAGAGATCATATGCCACTATAGAATGCTAGAAAGGGTCATATTTGACAACACATTGAATTTGAACAAATAGCCTGAGAGCAAGGGTTTACAGTCAGTTCAAAATCAAACATCACAAATTCAACACCATATTGCCTAAAAGTGAATGGGGCAATGGAGACAGTTAATAAGAATATCAAGAAGATCGAGACCTACAAAGATTGGCATGAGAAGTTATCATTTTCTCTCTACACTTATTGAAAATCTATCAAGAGTTTACTAGGGGCAACACCTTTCCCATTGATTTACGAAATGAAAGAGTAGTCCTACCTATTGGAATCGAGTTTTCTTCCCTCCAAAATTTGTTAGAGTTGATAAAGTAGAATGGATCCAATTCAGATGTGGTCAACTAAACTTGATTGAAGAAAAATATGCTAAAAGCCATCGTCATGACCAAATGTACTAATGACAAGGGATTATGACGAAGAAAGATCCGCTCTAGATAATTCCACAAGGGAGCTCTGGTTTTGAAAATGATCTTGCTTACAAAAGACTTCTAAGGAAAATGGATGCCGAATTGGAAAGGCCCCATGAGGTGAAGAAAGTCTTTTCTAGAAGAGCTTGGATTTTGGTCGAGATGGATGATAACGACCTGCCCAACCCCATGAACTCGAATTTGGTGAGGAATAAATTTCACCCAAAAAATAAAAAAGAAAATAAAATAAAAGAAGAGAAAAAGAAAATGAAAGAAAAAAGGAAAAGGAAAAGAAAAAGAAAAAAAGAAGAAAAAAAAGAAAATGAGAGGTCGAGGTGAAAACTCGTAAATGACATCTCGAAACCTAAGGAGATTTGAGTTGAAAACCTGAAAGGATGACTCAAATTTGAATAAAATAAAAGGGACATGAAACGACCTTCGCTCTCAAAAGTAGCAAGGAGGAGAAACTTTACAACTTGAGGCATCGACGAAGTACTCCAAGTTTCATCGACACATATTAAGCTCAGAATGTTCCTCATCAAGTTTGCTCAGCAAAGCTCATACTTTGATATCTAGGACACCTAACTCCATTCTTTGCTCACCTTATGTTTGGCAACTTTTGATCAATGTTTGCATTCATGCATGCTTTGCCTCCAATAAGGTTCAATTTTATCTACCTTACAACTTTGTTCAAGCATTTTTGCAACTATTAGTGGACTAATGACTTTTAATCTTTTCATTCATACAAGTTTTGCCTCCAATCAAATTCAATTTCATCGACCTTGCAACCTTGATTCAAGCATTTGAAATAATGGTTAATGGTCTAACGATATAATGAATAAAAGGATTTCTGCATACCGCTTTGGAAAATTTCTAAATAGTACAAGGGGTCCTGAAACAAATAGTTCAGTTTATGACTACCTCTTCGGATTTCATATCAAAAGCACCAAACCAGAAAAGGAAATGGTGAGACATCAGTGATAGAACTTAGGCAAATGACAAACCATGTCGACCTAAGTACCAAAAGGAAAATATAACATGTTGCATTCATGCTAATATCATGCATACGCATTCAATCAGGAGCATTTGACTCATTTCAATCATGGCATCCTAATAATTTGGCCTACATAGAGGTCCATAGAAACATATCCTATAAGTTTCATTCCCATAAATGGCGAGGTAAACCAAGGAAATATTGAATCTTATACCCTGAAGATAAGAAGAAGCAGATTGAAGTCGCAATGGCGAATCTTAAAGTTGTAAAGGGCTATATAAAACTGCAAAAGGCGAATCTTACGTCCCTAAAGCTGAAGAGGAGTAGATTGAAGCCACGACAGTGAATCTTCTACCTCAAAATTATAGTAAAGAAGATTAAAATAACAAAGCGGATCTCAATGTCCCTAAGGTTACAGTGGAGTGAAGTGAAGCACCAAAATCTTATGCCCTTAAGTTACAATGGGTCAGATTAAAACAACGAAGTAAAGCTCAACATCTCTAAGGTTACAGTGGAATGGAGTGAGACTTCAAATCCTATCTTTCTAGAGAGGTACAGAGAAGTGGGGTAAAACGGGTAGCAAATCTCAACGTTCCTCAGGTTACAGTGGAATGGGGTGAAGCACCAAAATCCTATACTCCTAAGTTGCAGTGGGTAAGATGAAAATAATGAAGTAGAGCTCAACGTCCCTGATGTTACAATGAAGTGGAGTGAGACTTCAAATCCTATATTCCTGGTGAAGTACAGAGAAGTGGGTTAAAATAGGTAGCAAATCTCAACGTCTCTGAGGTTACAGTGGAGTGGAGTGAAGCACCAGAATCCTATACCCTTGAGTTGCAGTGGGTCGGATGAAAATAATGAAGCAGAGCTCAACGTCTTTGAGGTTACAATAGAGTAGAGTGAAACTTCAAATCTCATCTTTCTAATGAGGTACAAAGAAGTGGGTTAAAACAAGTAGTAGATCTCAACGTCCCTGAGGTTATAATGGAGTGGAATGAAGCACCAAAATCTTATACCCCTGAGTTACAGTGGGTCCGATGAAAATAATGAAGCAGAGCTTAACGTCCTTGAGGTTACAGTGGAGTGGAGTGAGACTTCAAACCTCATCTTCCTAGTGAGGTACAAAGAAGTGGGTTAAAATAGGTAGTAGATCTCAACGTTCCTAATGTTACAATGGAAAGAAGTGAAGCACCAGAATCTTATACCCCTGAGTTGCAGTGGGTCGGATGAAAATAATGAAGCAGAGCTCAATGTCCTTGATGTTATAGTGGTGTGGAGTGAGACTTCAAATCCCATCTTCCTGGTGAGGTACAGAGAAGTGAGTTAAAACAGGTAGTAGATCTCAACATCCCTGACGTTACAATGGAGTGGAGTGAAGCACCAGAATCCTATACCCCTAAGCTGCAATGGGTCGAATGAAAATAACGAAGTAGAGCTCAACGTCCTTGAGGTTACAGTTGAGTGGAGTGAGACTTCAAATCTCATCTTCTTGGTGAGGTATAAATAAGTGGGGTTAAAACAGACGGCAGATTTCAACGTCTCTAATGATACAGTAGAGTGGAGTGAAGCACCAGAATCCTATACCCTTGAGCTGCAGCGGGTCGGATGAAAATAATGAAGTAGGGCTCAATGTCCCTGAGGTTACAGTGGAGTGGAGTGAGACTTCAAATCCCATCTTCCTAATGAGGTATAGAGAAGTAGGTTAAAACAAATATGGAATCTCAATCTCCCTGAAGTTGCAGTGAAATAGAGTGAAGCTACGACAGCAAAATTTATCTCTTTGAAGTTGCCATGGAGCAAGATAAAATCACGTGCTAAATCCTATCTTCCTGAAGTTGTAGAGAAGTGGATGCAATGAAGTTGAACGACTAAAGAAGCGAAAGTGAGTTACTCGAAGAAAAAGCACTTGAGAAGCCAAATTCAATGGTTCCGGACGAAATTGGTCCTCTTTTTAGTCTTTGCTCCGTTCCCGTTATACAGCAACGAGTAAAGAAGGGTACCTGTTGGAGCCTAATTTCTTCGAGTCCAAAACCCAAATCCAAAAATAAACAAAATAAATAAAATAAATAAATTAAAATTAAAATTCATTTTAATTTTAATGTCCATATTACAAACCCAATAACCTAATTACACCTTAGCCCACTCAAACTAGGCCTAAACGACCTAAAATCTGAAGCCCTAGTTGCTAAGGATCTCTCCAACCGCCACTACCACCCACACCAATCGCCACATCAGCGAGTGCACCTTCTCGAGGTTGTCTGACACCACGCTTCTGACGCCCCACGCCTCTGCCATCATCACTGTCGAAAGCAACCTGCAAAAGACAGAGAAAAGAACAAAGACAAGAAGAAAAAACAAATAGCAAAAAACAAAATATAATGATTCAATTTTCGGCTATAAAAGCCATAAGAAAAAGTTTTGTAATCTCTCTTCGATTTTACGAAAAACGAACCCAACTAAAATATAAAAAAAAAAGAAAATTGAAAGAGTTGTTTCTATTTTTATATATACGTATATACATATATATTTACATTTTTTTCGAAAATAGATATTAAAAAAGGGAAAGGATTTTGTTTTTTACCAAGGGTTCAAGTCAATGTCCGCCATTGTGCGCGGAGGAGGCCCTGAATCTCCTTGATTCGTGTGAGCATCGTCGGAGAGGTAAAGGGCTGTCATTTTTTAGAGAGATCGAAGGGTTTTCTTCTTTTTGGAGTTTCAGAACCAGATCTAAAGATTTTACACTTAGATCTGGGTTTTGAGGATCAAAAGGAAAAGAAAGGAAAAATTTTATTACCTTCGACCACCGTGGACGGTGGTCACCGACGCCGAAGACCGATTGTACACGGTGGACGGTCGAAGGACCTTAAGTCCGGCCAAGGGAGAGGGTCTGAGAGCATTTGAGAGAAAAGAAACTTTTTTTGAAACAAATGAAGTAATGATGGATTTTAAAAAAAACTGATTTAAATACCCCGAATGATACGACGTCGTTTTGGTGTGAAGCATTAGTGACCAAACAACGCTGTTTCATGCCATACTCGACCTGACCCGACCGGGACCCACTAAGGGTCCACGTGTTTTTGAAAAAGGTGAAATTTATCCCTCACAATCCTTTCGCAATTTTTCATGTTTCAATTTAGTCCTTTTTTCTTATTTTTAATTTATTTCAAAATTTGCCCAATAATTTTAAATTCTTTTCAATTTGGTCTTTGACCCAAAGTGGCCATGGGGCTGCCACGTGTCAAATTTCGGGCATATTTCCTATTTGGTCCCTAAATTTTCCAAATATTACAATTTTAACCCTATTTTTCTATTTTTTATTATTTTTACCTTAAATTTCATTTTCTTTTTAATTTAGTCCTTAGACCTTTTTTTCTTTTAATTTCACCCCATTTATTTTCTGATCTTACAAATTAGGCCCCCGAACTCTTCAAAAATTTGATTTTTCTCCCGTTTTTTATTTTTTAAAATTAGTACTTTAAATTTCAGTTGTCCTAATTTAATCCCCATTATTTTATTTTATTTAAAAACAACCCCATTATTTTATTTTTTAAATTAAATCATTTTCCTTCCCTTTTGAAATTAAAACCTATTTTTTATTTTATTTCCTTTTTATTTATTTAATATTTATTTTAGGTTATTTTCAACCCTTTTTTTTATATATATTTTTATTTTATATATTTATTTATCATTTAGCATTTATGCAACTGCATTTTATTTTCTTTTGCCATCAATTGCGTATTCATATTTTATTCAATTTCTGTGTTCATTTTTCATTAAAATGTTTTAATTAGAATTTGTTTTCCAATTTTCTTCAAAATATATAAATGATTTTAAAATCAAGGCAATATTCGTTATCTCGTGATTTGAAAAGTCATGACTTAACTTACTAGGTAAGGTTTTTCTTTGAATTGAAATAATCGAATATCCTTCTTATTTTTAAAAAATAAATAAAAAGAATGCTTGTTATTTTTGAAAACACTAGGCGTCCTGCCCTAACTTACTGAACATGACTTCCTTTCTCGATACTTTTCAAAATAATGAGCCTTCATCACAAAATTTGATTTCTGAAAATAATATTAAATTTGTTAATCATGTATTTATAGATCGCATTTTAACTTTTATTCGAGTTTTCAAACTTTTTACAAATAAGATCTTAAATAATCAACTAGGTACCAATTTTGGGCGTGTGAGGGTGTTAATCATTCCTCACATGTAATCGACTCCCGAGCCTATTTTTTAGATTTCGAAGACCAAAACTTTTATTTAAATAAACTTAAATATTTTACGGTGATCCAATCACAGCAAATTAAAAAGATTAGTGACGATTTTATTTTCTATTTTAAAATAAAATTTGAAACTTAAAAAAAAAAAACGTTTCGAAAAGAACCATAACCGCCAGTGATTTGATATATAAATATTTGTTGTGCTTCATCTTCTTAGCAGTAATTCTATTTATACGGCTTTAGACATGTATAGAATGGAAGGGAGAAGGGTGGAATTTGAATACTAATTTTATTTCATGTAAATTATTCTTTAATTGTTATGAATTTTTCATAGTTTTTATCTTAATTTTCATAAAGAAAATTTTTATTACTTTTTACATTGACATTAAAAATATATTTTTAATGTTTTTATTGTTGTATATAAAATTAATTTACTTTTAAAAAATAATTTTTGAACTCAACGAGTGATTCCAATAGTTAAGAAGATATTGTTCATCTTAGAAAATTTGGATTCAAGCATCAGTATGTGTAAAATATGTGTGCGTTGTCAAAGAATTAAAAAAATATAAATAAATATTATTATGTAATCACACCAATATATATATAAAAAATGAATCTTTGACTACTTTCAAGGACTTTCAACGATAGAGTCACGAAGCAAATAAAGTTTAATATGAGGAGTTATAAATCAAATTGTGTTAGTAATAAATTACATTTCAAAATAAAATTTTAAGAATCAGTAATCCAAATACGGAAATAATTGTATTGAGGAGTTATTTAAAATGTTTAATAATTAATAATTTGAAATTAATGTAACAACATATCACTAATGGAAAAATTTTCATATTTAAAAATTAATTTTAAATACAGGACTCATTTTAAATATAATTAAAAAGGAAATATTTTGGAACTTAAAGAACTAACGACGAACTCAAAATTTTCATATATTTTATTTTCATGTTTTTAATAATATATAATATTTAATATAGACCTGTAACACATCTTATCCGATCCAAAACTTAAACCCGAGCAACCGATACCACATTTAAGCATTAAATCACTTTCATTATAAATTCACTTGTTAAATTTCATTTTAATTTATAAAAGCTTATTTAATATAAACTACTTTAATTTCCAATTTACATTCTCATATTTAATACACTATCGATTCACACTTCTTTACAGTTCATGTTAATTCACTTATTGTTCTTTTAGTATTATTTTTCCTTCTACATCCATATATATAGACTTTAAGAATAGCATACATAAACAAAATTTATTCAATAGTAGATTAAAATCAAACATTATATTTTTCTTCACAAATATAACACGAATATGAGAAGATTACTAAGACTTTTACATTTCTTCTTAAATTCTCATCTTCAAATCAAAACTTGTATTTATTTTATGAATTTCATATTTTAACTTACTTTTACTTCATTAATAAATTTAGTCTATAAATTTTAAAATTTAACAATTTAAAACAATATAGTCCGGTGCCCAACAGCACATTTTTATTTATATCTCATTCATCGACGAATGACAACTAGACATCCCATCATTGATATAAAACTTATGATAAAGATAAAGAAATTTAAATCAAGCCAATTAATTTAGCTTTTTCTTCTAGTCTTCCCTTGTTCTGGTACTAAACAACTCTGACCTTTCTCTATTAAAAATTATTTTTTTCGGTACAAAATTCATATAATGTTGTCACATGTTTCTCCTGAAATTAGACTCATTAAGATTTTTTGACATAGAATTCATTTTCTAATCATTTTTGTACAATTTTTAATAATTTTTCAAATTCAGAACAGCTTACATATTCTTAAAAGAATTTGTTTTTCCATTTTTCTACAACTAACTATTAATCATTGACACTTAAGATCATGACCTTTCTCTACTAAAAATTATTTTTTTCGGTACAAAATTCATATAATGTTGTCACATGTTTCTCCTGAAATTTGACTCATTAAGATTTTTTGACATAAAATTCATTTTCTAATTATTTTTGTACAATTTTTAATAATTTTTCAAATTCAGAACAGCTTACATATTCTTAAAAGAATTTGTTTTTCCATTTTTCTACAACTAACTATTAATCATTGACACTTGAGATCATGATTTTTATAACATACCAATACAATTACAACATAAATCACTTTAGTCACTTGAGAAAAAACTAGGATTCTTTTGAGTACTTATCTCTTTTGAGCTAGAATTTTCACTTCCCTGGCTTCACCAGTTTCTTTTCTCATCTTTGTCATCTCCTTTCCTTTCTCTACATTATTTTCCATCACTCGATCTTCTTTCTCTTCTTCACTAACATATAGTAAGTCATACATCCCAGTACACATGTTCAAGAAAGTATGAACACACCAGTCTGCAAGTAGCAAATAGATTATGCCAAATATAATATACGGGAAATGCTAATATTTAGCCTTTCTTCGTTAAAAAAAGAAGCACAAGTGTTTGCTTACATCTCTCACTGTAAATTTGTCCAAGGAATTCA
The DNA here is from genome assembly GCA_039519145.1 of Kokia cookei. NCBI lineage: Eukaryota > Viridiplantae > Streptophyta > Magnoliopsida > Malvales > Malvaceae > Kokia > Kokia cookei. The sequence continues at coordinate 8,978,294 of CM076910.1, forward strand.
GCGGTGGCAGCAACCATTCTAATAGATATATGGAGTTGTTTTGATGCTCACCATTAACCAAATCATCATCTACATAGAAAGGTCAACTTAGATGCATGTTCTGTATTAAGAAATAAAGCAATAGCATGTGTAAAGACGGCAACCAATTTAGTGAATTCCACTACTAAAGAAAATCAGAACCTGTAGCTTGTACGAGAATCCTGTGTGTCACAAAAGACTGCAACAACCAGAAAGAAGTAATAATTAAAAGAATCTACAGCTAGTCATATTTAAGAAAATGGTAGCATGAATCCCTTGTATGCCTACTCTGAATTTTATCTAACAAAAACATCCTGTCACTTAAGTTTTACTTTTGAAACTTTTATCAGTATTCAACGTTTAAGAATGGAATAATCTTGAATCATATACTTTTAAAATGTTTAGGTAATCTAGAGTTCATAAAATTTGAAATGACATTAATGACCGTACAGGGACAGAACGGAACACCCGACTAGGCATGGGGACTACTAGCAAAACTTGAACTAATAAACAAAAGTCAGCTTATGAAAAGATTCATGCATGTCTCCTCAAAAATACCATAACACAGGAGAAGTATCCGACTTATAAGGCATTACCTGCCAAGCAGCGGGCATATACTCACGATATGGAAGTTGCTGATCACTACTTGTTATATTTCTTGAATACAGGTTATCCACTGCAGACCATTTTCTGTAATTCCTGACATACAAATTAATAACTTAAGTTGAACTCTAGTAGGAATAAGACTTCCATCAAGGAAAAACAACTAATTATATGTGATAATATTAAAAGCTCAGGAAAGCAGTTTTCTACTCAGTGGCCAGTGCAATGACATTATATATTTTAAACAAAGATATTTGCTCTTGATAAGAAAGAAAACATGAAAAGAAGGGCATAGGGAACCATAAAAAGGGTAAATAAAACTGAAACAGAAACCAAAATCTAACAGCCATCACGATTACTGGGAATTTTCAGGCATCCCATCTTTTTAACTTGAACCTTTGGAACAATTCAAACCTTTTGGTTTACATAGGAAAACAAGGTATTTGTCATCTCATTTTCATTGTCTGCATGATTAACCATTCTTATCCATATTTCCATTAGGTTTAGACATTAAGGGGAGTGCTATTTTGTTACATCCACATTAGTTTAGAGAAGTGTATAAACTACAGATTAAATCAAACTAAAACTTCGGCATTCATAGTCAGTCATGAAAAATATTGCATCTAAAACACTACATCAGGCATTTTTTGAAAATAATTTCCAGTAACAGATATGCTTGTAAAGTACAAGATTAATGCATGATATTCTGCCACCAGCTAGAGAGTAACATGAAGCTGCAAACTGCATAAACACCACTTTCACAAGTATAACGGAACCTACCATGTTAATTCATTAGTTGAATATTTGTTGCCTAAGACAACTGCTTTGGTAGCCATCACAAGCATGGGATGCACTAATAGGAGCCTTCTAATCTCTTGAACTACAGTTTCAGACACATTTTGGAGATGCCAGCTTTTCCTACACGTCAACCACAAATTTCTTTATTACATGCTTACAACTATGTGCGCATGTGTACATATAGCTATTTAGAAAAAAACAATTAGCTAAAAAAGCGAGAAATAACGACAAAATCTGATCCCAGGGGAAGAATAAAAAAATAATAAACTATAAACATATACCACAAAGAGAACACAACGCAATCCAAAACACTATAAATGATTGGAAAACTAAAGATAAATACAGGAAAACATAAAAACAGTTAAATCATTTCTTATATAATATTAGTAAGAAACATTTCAAAAGATTGCTAGAAAACTGTCACAACAGATATTAAAGTAGTACCTATTATCACACTCCAGTGGAAAAGATGATGAACCACGATCTACCCAGTGAAATGCTCCAATGCTGGTGAACATTTTTACATGTCAGATACTATGGACTTAGAGTATCCAGTCTGTTACTAATTTCAAAGGACTTCAAATTAGATTCCTTCTCTCTTCCTCTCAAAACTAATTCAGACTTCTTTTCATTAACTCAGCATATTTGCTTTGTGAAATTTTGGTATTTACACCCCATTTCAATGAGTTTCAGGAAACCTCGACAGCCTCAGGAAATACTATTTGGTATAATTCTTCAATTACCTGTTGATAACGTCAAAATATAGATATGCTAGAGCTTTTATAAGAAGGTTCTTTTCTGTTTTCATTTTTCTTTTTATTTTCAGAAACTATTAACCAAAGTAATTTTGTCGATTCTGCCGGTTATTCCAAAGAGATCCTTTTTATCCAATTATCAGGATTGCTGAATCAACTTAATGCTCTCCTTTAAAACATCACAAATTATTCAGGAGACCGATTGAGTTCAACAGATATAATGCTTGATATTCCATAATGCATCAAACTATTTGCTTTAATCAACATTTCCTAACTGTTACATCAATAATCTAAAGCTACAACAGAAAGAAGATAAAAGGTAACCAACACAAAGGATCGAATTATAGGGATCAATGCCAAACCTGTCAATCAACAGCAAATGAACATTAACACCATGTACTTCCCTTTCCTTTTGAAGCCGATAGTGTAATGTCTGTCATCCAGCACAACATCACACAGAAACCACAATACTTAAAATCATTTCTTTGCACCAACTTGGTCTCTTTCAAAATTCCAGGAGTTGGTTTCTGACTTAAAAGCAGAATTGCCCGTAATGTACTCCTCTTTCTGTTCTTATGAAAAGAAACCAGGGAATTACTTAGCTTACATTACAGCAAGAATTTGGCCCTCACCTTGAGAGTAGCAAGAAACTCAGAACTGTCATAACAACGGATGTATAAAAACCGTTTCATGCATAAAGCAAACAATTCCTCATTATAAGGTTTCATCCTTGCAAACTGAGCTTCAGAATCCTTTTGGTGACAACCTACTTTACTGCTTGATCCTAAACAGATATGAACAAAACTTAAGTAAAAGAAAACTTGGGGACCTGAAACTGCTAATTTTCATCAAGAAAAAGGACTTACCATTAGCTGCTTCCATGATTCTATGGTTTAGCAATTCCGAGAAACGTAAAACGTCAAATCGACAATCCAAGTCAATGAACATTGCGGAATGCCCCAATCCACCATAACTGACCCCTTTCCACAGCTTGGGAAGTATACAAGTGATGGCAGCCTGGATTAAGATGTGGGTTTTCGAAGAAGAAGAAGGGCCTACAAGCTCAACAACGTTGCCGACACGTAGAGGGACCCTGTGAATTGGGGGAAGAAGCAAGAAGGGGCGCTCCGTAAGGACCCTGTCTAACATTTCACTTGCACTTTCGTCTTCAACGAGCCATGTTTTGGCATGAGAACCCATCAGGTTTCTGGGCTAAAAGTTACGAGTTTCTTCAGGAATTATCAAAGCTGGTGTTCATGCATAATGCTCGATATAGCTACCGGGCACTAGCCTTTTACAGTTTCGAAGCAGAAGAGGGAAAAACATAAAATTTCCCATGGTATGGAAAGGAGTAGGACGAGTGAGTATTTGGATTCAGGCCCAAACATGCATCGGGAACTTTATTGCTCTCTTTCTCAGCCCAAATTCGTTTTTAAGGTCCATGAATTTTTTTATCTTATAATTGTATTTATATACTTAAAATATCTCTGTTCCTTCTTTTTTCCCTTTTTCATCATTTGTTTTTCCTTTCACTGCTGCTGGTATGGTTGTTGGCGTGGCTGCCGGAGTCGCCCCCTCGTCGTTAGCTGTCTACCCACCCTTTCGTCTTCTCTTTATTGGATGCTTAAATACCAATAATGAAACTATCATAATCGTATATTTATTTACCTAATTTATTAATAAAGATATTGTCATTATAATTTTTTATATGTATTTTTTTATGTTAATTGCTCATTAAATATCCCTAATTAAATATTAGACTTTGGCACCGACAATACATTGAAACTAATACATGCTTAGCTGATGATAAAATGTTATAGATATGTAATACCAAGATAATACATAAGTATATGCCGAAAAATAATATATTGAACCGACACACCATGATAATACTTTTTAAATTATTTTAACACAATCAAATGCTTTTCATAAATGATTGTACTATCAAAATTGATATTAAATATGTCACCATCTATATGGTAAAATATGGATGCTTAAAATAAAATTTATCCCTCGTACACAATGAGAGCAATATATCAAATCCCTTGATCAAGTGAGACAAAAAAAACATCCCAATAACTTATTTATTTTAATTTACTCGAGATTCAATAAATAAAATACTAGACTATAAAATGTAATTGTTTCATGGCTTGGGTTCAATTCAAATGGATACACAAAATGATATTATTATCCATAAAAAAATTACGTTAAGTAGCATTGATGCATTGGTTCTTCAATAATCGTAATGCAAAAATAAGAGTTTCTCTACTTAGATCAATAAAGGTTTAAATTTTCACACATCCCTTTGAACTCAAATTCGTTCGTTCTTCACAAGTGAATCTATGGGTTGTGATCATCACGAGGCGTACCAACATTGAACCCTTCACCCTTTCCAAGCGGCAAGTATGTGTCGACTTATGTTCTCTTGAGCTGTTTAGTGTTTCATTTTCTTGAATCCTCTTTGACTCATTTTGGTTGATTTGTTCTAAGCATCTTAAAAACTGTCGGTCCTCCCAATCAATAATGACGGTAAACGACCTAAGATATGTACTCTCCTCTCCACATCAAGGGTTGTCCACCAATAATTTATTTTTGTCCCTTTACGATCAGCAATGAAGAATAGTACCTGAATCTGCAACCGTATGCTGATATTGTCGACAAATGCCAACCTAAAATTTCTGTATTTGACCACCATATTGTTCATTTATAAATTTCAAACCCAATACAAAATATCGATACCATATACACCATTCAGCTTCAAATAATTTTGAAGGCAAGACAAACAAGAATTTGAGGCGTTTCCAGGATCAAAAGGCCAACAATCAGGATAACCACAGATTTCAATATAGAGTTTAAGCCATTATGCCAAGAGGAACTAATCATCCCCCAGAATTGGTAATAAACGCATTACCTAATCATCCTTTAATTTACAACTTCATTACAGAACAAAGGTTTCAAGAAATTTATAGAAACCATAATAATGGGGATTTAGAGCTCATCATATCCACTTTTTAAACTGAACTGAATTTAAAAAAAAAAATCAAAATCCAAAAGAGAGTTTCGTTTTACTATAAGGCCTCAGTGTGTGTAACAATCAGATCATTGACAATAATATCTCACTGAAATCCGCTAAGACTCTTTTAAATTATCATCATTAGCCTATACCATTCAACAAATCCAAACCCTACACCAAAGAAAAACATAATTAACTAAAAAAACTTTGAAAAAGTATAGAATAAAGAAGGTTACTCAGACAGCCAAGGGTTAGTCCTCAACTACTGGGAAAACCCACATCAGAAACTCTAGTCCACAAAAAAATGCATCATCGCTGTAACCTTCATCATTTTCCTAATATTTTCAAGAAAAGAAAAACCATTGCAAAACTTGAAAAGCACAAAAAACTTTTTTTAATGAGCCATCTATAGTTTCTCTTTGAAAACTTAAGCTACTTTTAGAACCTGTCAAGATAGTTAACGGAAATCACCGCCGTGAGAGTGGTGAAACCATAATGAGCATTGACTGTAACTCCACTGCCTCAAGTAGGACCACTGTCAAAAAAAAATTCATCTCTACTCCCAACATTTTCGGGACAAAGATGAACCAACTGCGTTCCTTAGTAAAACAAAGAAACAGGATTCCTGATCTTCCCAAAACAAATCTTGCTCCAGCAACTTAAAGAACTACCTTCATCTACAACTTAGCCTACGCCATTCTTACTGTCTTCTCAGAAAAGAACATCGAGCAAGAAAGAAACGTAAGTTTCTACTTGTTCATGTTGAATTGCCATCTTTTTTGCAAGTCCCTACAACTTTCAAGGCATTACACAAAACGGGTAAAAACATAAGCGTCTCCACAATTGTTATAGCCTCCTAAAAAACTCAGAATTTGTAACGTAAATCAAGTGATTCTTCTATCCATTTTCGGTTCAATTTCAACATGGTGAGAATGGCAATGGGTATAGGAAGAGATATGCCATGACTAGAAGTAATGAGCAACGGAAGAAGAAGAAAATGATAAAAGCAGGGAATGGCGTAGAGAGAGGAAAGATCTCAACTATAGTGGATGTAAAAAAATTCACTAATGATAGATTTAATGTTCACATGACTAAAATGAAACGTCTTTAGATTGCTTGTACGAGCTAGAACATGAAGGTCTACGAAAACTCAGATTTATTTGGTGGCATGGAGGCCATTATCGAAACAGCTAGTGAAGGCCCAAGAATGGATGATACAATCACTAGTTAAAATCGTGGAAGCAAAATACAGATCAAGAAAGCTAATAAGGAAAACTTTTGGGTAGACTTCCACTAGCTATTGACGGGTTTAGCTCCTCGGATTATATGATTGTTAAATGAAAGCCAGATGATAAACATCTATAAACGATTATTGAAGATAAAAGTTTTGCCTCTTTTCTTGAAAGCTGTAAATAATCCACCCATCACATGTCAGCTTAAGCAATTTCTGCTTTGTGTCTGATACCAAAGATAGATGCATAAGCACTTTCGAAGTTCCCTACTCAAATCAAATTTCGAATCATAATACCAAATCCCACACTTTCTTTAAGTTGATTGTGATATCTATCTGAAAGAATACCCTTATGTCGAAGTGATAGATCGAAGAATATACACCAACCAAAACATTCTCCATTATCTAAGATCGTTTAATTTACAACGTCCCCAATTCAGATAACATACTCAAATTCCTTACAGAAAGAAGGGAAAAAGCCATGGAATACAAGTATTTGTAGCGTTTCCAGGATCAAAAAGACATGGGAAAAAGCCAATAATCAGGATAACCACATATTTCAATATAGCGTCTGAGCCATTATGCCAAGAGGAACTAATTATCCCCCAGAATTGGTACTAGACGCTCTACTTAATTACTCGTTCATTTAAAACTAAATCACAAAACAGAGAGTTTAGAGAAATTAATGGAAAAATGGGGCTTTAAAGCTCAGTGGAAGGAGAAGTCGTTAAAATAAGAGGGCTCACGGTAGATGCTCCAAAATCGAAAGATCCAAATCCACTGCCCATCAACACGTAAGTGCATTTGCCTCATCATAGCAAATATCAAATCCCCTTTTTTTTCTTCAGAATTAAACTAAAAAATCAAAAACCAAAAGAAATTTTCGTTTAAATATTAGGAAAGGCCTCAGTGTGTGTAACAATCAGATCATTGACAATAATATCTCACTGAAATCCGCTAAGACTTTTTAAATTATCTTCATTAGCCTATACCATTCAACAAATCCAAACCCTACCCCAAAGAAAAACATAATTAACTAAAAAAAAACTTCGAAAAAGTATAGAATAAAGAAGGTTACTCAGACAGCCAAGGGTTAGTCTTCAACTACTGGGAAAACCCACATCAGAAACTCTAGTCCACAAAAAATTGCATCATCATTGCAACCTTCTTTATTTTCTTACCATTGCAAAACTTGAAGATAAAACTTAAAAAAACAAACAATGAAAGATATAAAAGAGACTAGAACAATACACCAGCTGATCTTAACTTCCTTTTATGAACCATCTATGGTTTCTCTTTGAAAACAAAAGCTACATTAGAACCTTTGAAGATAGTTGACAGAAATCACCGCCGTGGGAGTGGTGAACCCATAATTAGCATTGACTGTAAGCATCCACTCCACTTCCTTAAGTCGGACCACTGTCAAAAATTCATCTCTACTTCCAACATTATCAGGATAAAGATGAACCGATTGTATCTTTGGAAAACAAAGAAACAAGCTCATAATCTTCCCAAAACAAAGAACTCGATTCTTCTAAAACTCAACCTACGCTATTCTCATCATCTTCTTCAAATTAAAGACTATCGAGAAAGAAGAAATGTAGGTTTCTTCTTGCTCATGTTGAATTGCATTCTTTCTTTTTTGCGAGTCCCTCTCACTTTTAAGGCATTCTACAAAACAGATTACAAAAAATAAGCGTCTCCACCATTGTTACAGCCACCTAAAGAACTCGAATTTGTAACGTAAATCAAGTGATTCTTTTATCCATTTTCGGTTCACTTTCAACATGCAGAGACAGGCAATGGGTATAGGAAGAGATGATGCCAGGACTAGATGTAATGAGCAAAGAATGAAGAAAATGATAAAAGCAGTGAAGGGCCATTACTAGCTTTGAATCCTATTACTAACCCTGATTTATTCCAACAATGGATGATATAATCACTTGTTAAAATCATGGAAGGAACATCCAGTTGAAGATAGCTAATAAGGAAAAATTTAGGGTCAAATTACTGGTATATTACTAGCTATTGAACTAGGGGAACCGTTTCGCGTTGAGGATATTGAGTATACAATCATTGTTAATTGAAAGCCAGCTGACAAACATTATATATCACTCGAAAAAACGATTATTGAAGATAAAAATTTTGCCCCTTTTCTTGAAAGCTGTAAATAGCATACCCATCACATGATTAGTTTAAGCAATTTCTGCTTTGGGTCTGATAGCAAAGATAGATGAATAAGAACTTTTTAAGTTCCCCACCCAAACCCAATTTCGAATCATAATACAAATCGCACACTTGTTTCCAATATCGGTCTGATAAAATACCCTTACAATGCCCAAAAGATAGATTGAAGAATATACACCAACCAAAACATTCTCCATTATCTAAGATAGTTTAATTTACAACGTTCCCCAGTTCACACAAAATATTCAAATTCTATGGTCTTCTCAACTCCTTTCTTGAGAGAATATAATTTCCAAGACATGACAAACAAATATTTGTGGCGTTTCCAGGATCAAAAGACATGGGAAAAAGCCATTAATCAGGATAACCACATATTTCAATATAGCGTCTGAGCCATTATGCCAAGAGGAACTAATTATCCCCCAGAATTGGTAATAGACGCTCAGTTTAACTACCCATTCATTTAAAATTAATTACAAAACAGAGGGTTTAGAGAAATTAAGGGAAAAATGGGGCGTTGGAGCTCAGTGGAAGGAGAAGTCGTTAAAATAAGAGGGCTCACGGCAGATCTTCCAAAATCGAAAGATCCAAATCCACTACCCATCAACACCTAAGTGCTTTTGCCTCATCATAGCAAAAATCAAATCCCCTTTTTACCTCAAAATTGAATTAAAAAAAAAAATCAGAATCCAAAAGAAATTTTCGTTTTACTATAAGGAAAGGCCTCAGTGTGTGTAACAATCAGATCATTGACAATAATATCTCACTGAAATCCGCTAAGACTTTTTAAATTATCATCATTAGCCTCTACCATTCAACAAATTCAAACCCTCCCCCAAAGAAAACCATAATTAACAAAAAAAACTTTGAAAAAAATATAGAATAAAGAAGGTTACTCAGACAGCCAAGGGTTAGTCTTCAACTACTGGGAAAACCCAGATCAGAAACTCTAGTCCACAAAAAATTGCATCATCACTGCAATCTTCTTTATTTTCCTTATATTTTCAAGAAAAGAAAAACCATTGCTTAACTTGAAGATAAAAATTGAAAAACAAAAACAGGGAAAAAATATAAAAGAGACTACTGAAAAACAACTTGACTATCTTAACTTTTTTTTATGAAACAAACAACGACGAAGTGGAGATGAAGAGAGGTGAGACTATTGATGGGAAGGTTCAAAGGAGAATATATATAGTGCGAGTGAGACCGGAAATTAGGGTTTTTCAAAGAGTATTGTTATGTTTGGGCTAGGGTTTGACTGATTGCAGGGAATTGGTTGTCGTCTGAAACCTGAACCCGGTTCAATGCTTTTGGATAATAACCGTTATGGCTCAACAGGCCTGGATTGAATGTATTGTGCTACCTTTTGAAACCCGATGATCAACTTATGTTCGATGGTTTATGCGAATAGGGGAATTATTAGCTTGGGCCTGGCTTTTGCGTGGCATTAACCTCTCCGACCGATCACCAATAATCTCGGTTAAAAGTGAACAAAATCTGATTCGATTTAAAAAATTTGATAAAAAATCTAAATTTTGATTTAAATTGTTTGAGTTATTTGTGTTAATTGATTTATTTTGATTAACTTGAATAAAAAATCAAGTTTTTTTGTTTAACTCGAATGTGAATTACACAATTCAAGTTATCCGAAAATTCGAATAAGAAAAGATAAAACTACGTCGTTTTAATAAATGTTTACATTTTTTAAAGTAAAAAGTCAAAACCATTAAGTTAAAAGGTAAAACTATGTCGTTTTAATAAATTACTCATTATGTTAAAAGGTAAAATTATTATATTGTCTAAGTAGTTAAATAATTTTGTACTTCGTCTACTAGTTATATAATTAGCTCATATAAACGCAACATTGGGTCTAAACAATAGGATTCGTTAACTAGACTCAACTTGGCTCGAAATTTTTTTGACTCAATTCGAAAAAATTTCAAAATAAGTTCAATTGTTAAAATAAAATTCGTTAACTCGATTAACTTGAAAATTTTTTACTCAATTCGAATTGATTTGATCAAATACTCACTCCTAATCTCGATAAGATTTTTAACCCCTATTTATAGACTGATTCGAGCTAATGTATGATATTAATACTTTATGTTTACCCAAATCTCATTCAACTTAAGAACCTCAAATATTATTCAAATAATAATATATTTATAAATAATTAAATTAAACTTACTTTAAGTAGCTTATATTATTTTAAAATATGATATTTTAATTTAATATTTAATATTTTTTATGGAAAGAAAAAGTAAATAAACTAAAACAGTTAAGCTTTGGCACGCCTTTCAAACATGATTTTTGTACGTCGAAAAACTCGATTCAAGATCGAATTTTTCAAGTTAAATTATTTGAAAAATCGAAAAAAGATAATTACGAATCAAATATGAGATTCAGAAATGGAATTACTTAGCAATAAAATTGATTAGGCTATGATATAAATAGTACGTGGATTAAATTATAAGGTAAATAAAGAAGAGAAGTAATTGAATGTTTGAGCAAGTCTTTGTTTAGTAATTTGACATGCCCTTAAAATCAATTATTCCCTAGTTCATTTAAGGTTATGGCCAACATTGATTTGAGCCATTATATTCCACTAAATGTTTTCATAAAGGTTTATAGCCATTGATTTTTTATCATTAAGTTTAGTTAATTAAGATTATATGCGTATATGTAGATATGTATCTAAGCTAATTGGGAGAGAGAAAACAAAATATATCTCCATCATTCTTCTTCATCAAGTACCTAAGGAGAAGGAAAATAAAACCAAGTCCTTTCTCTCATATTCGACCATCAAAATCTAGGTGTATGTAAGCTTGGTTTTTTCAATAATTTTCATGGATTCTCCGAGTAAAAAGCTTGATATTATCAACCCATTTGTTAGAATCTACTATTATAGAAATTAACTCAAGTATATGGAATTCAGTTTGAAATTATGAAATGTTAATTGTTGGGTTAGATTATATGTTATAAGGTTTAGAGTTTAGGGTTTAGGGTTCATATGTTATACATGCTAGAAATGAGGTAATCAAGGTGGAAACATGGTTAATCTAGTGGTTGTTAAGGAAGCTCTGTTGAGTTATTAGGGGCTAAATTGTAAAATTAATAAAGGTGTTGGAAATTAATGCTATGAGTTTATGGTTTAAGGTCCCTAGTAAATAGATACGAAGTTGAATTTAGATTCAATCGAGAAAATGAAATGATACGAGTGATTAAGAAATCAAAGTTAAAAGGGGACTTATTTGTAAAGTAAGCAATTATGCTTGATTATTGACATTACGTTTGTTGAATGTGAATTAATATTATATTTTAAAATTAATTATCGAATGTAACAAAAGCAGAGCGAATTGTCGAGGATTTATGGCGATAGTGAATGATAGATAACGAAATTGGCCTCTACTCTCATAATTTGTTTTCAATTTGTAATTTAATACAATGAAATGGTATGGATAAAGAACCTCACGAAAGATATGTTAAGTTTATTTGATTTTGGTGGCATTGTTGTGATGATACATATGTATATATATACAGTTGGTTGTGATATAGATTTTGAACACGAAATTCAATGTAAATGATGAATGATTCGTGTATCTATGTTAAATATGACATTGATGATAAGTATGATTTGAAGTACAATTATACTTGATTATTTGATATGATTGGGATATGTTTGAAATATGAGTATATGTGATTACATGGTGATATTGAGATGATATCTATATTAGAAATGATTTATTATATGTTCAATGTGTACATACTGTTAGAAATGCAAAGAAATAAATAGTGAGGGAACCACACATGGGAAAGCTATATGGATTGGTGATGGTATATAGTGAGTCACCATTTCTCTCCTTTATTGAGCATTGGTGGATACATCCCTTGCATGTTTGTGCCGCCACTTGCTCATTCGTTCGTGGTTCATGGTTCGACACATACCACGTGCGTATATTTTTTTTGGGGAAAATTCAGAGACTTTTTATAAAGTTTTTCAAAAGAAAAAATGCTTCAATATTTATAGGTTGATGCTTAGATCTTTCCAGAATATTAAGGCTGTCAATCCTTAAAATATAGCTGATTGATTTTAAATTGAATCAACTATTACGTTTGAATTTAAATTGAATAAATTATTCTATTTTCTGCAGCCTATTAAAGATTGATTAGAGACAACGAATTTAATGTCATAAATTTGGTTGTTTTCTGGACATGTTTAGCCTCAGCCTCAAGCTTATAAATAGAGAGTGATTTCTCATTTGCAAAACACAACGAAAACATTTAGTTTTTCTCTCTAGCTTTTCCCTCCTCTCTATTTACAAAGCTTATTCCGTTCATCGAAAAATACTTTTCCCTTTTCAAAATTTTTTTGAGAAGAGCAATACCATTGGTATCCACTTCAGATTTTTGGGTGTACAAAATTCTGAAGGATCGTTTTAACCTCAAGAGGCAACATCCAATTTCAAGGATTACACCAATCAAGACGATTTCACTTCTATGATAATGATTCTTGCACGACACAGTCAAATTATGTTTTGCTTATTTTATTATTTTTTACTAGTCAGTGCTAACGGTTTCGTTTTACAATAGTAATTATTTACAACAACTTAGAAGCGAAATATAAAATACTACTTTCAATGTCGATCTCGGTGAACAAGTTAATCCCAGATCTGTCCAAGCTTGACCCGTTTGATGGAAAGAATTACCGTTGATGGTCTTAGAGGATTCTAATCTTCTTTGAGCAACTTGAATTGGACTATGTCCTTTTTAACCCACCCATCGTTGATGTGATAATTAACAGCACCGTAGATTCGACTACCATCATCTCTACTACCGATGCCTTCAAAGAGAAATTTGATAAAGACAATAAGACGGTGAGAAGTCATTTGTGACCACCTCCGAACGTACTCCCATTTAGAGTATATTTTGGGCTTCCGCAAGTATACGGGTCAAGTTGTAATATAGTGTTAGAACGAAGTAACGAGTACTCCGAGGATCATACCTAAGGGAGGCGAAGCACTAGTAATTTTAATTCCTACAAATATATATATATATATATAATTAGTATTATTTTCAAAGTTATAGTACAAAAGAAAAATAAAGGGTTTTGGTTTTTATAATACTAATAAAAATTATAAAAGTAAAAGCAAAGGAAAATGAGATAAGAGATTTCGATAAACTGATTTATGGGAGATTAGCTCACTTCGGCATGATTTCTTTAACTGCTGCTTTTGAGGTTTTCGTCAATCAACTAATCGTTACCGTAGCAGGATCTTCCGATCTTCCACTAACAGAACAAGTCAACAAGAACTACTTATCCTCTGACCTCATAGTTCAAATTGGTTTGGGGTAGAAGTGTTTACAAATGGGCAATACCAATTTTGGGTTAATTCCCATCTAAATGACTTCTTGGGGTTGTCAAGCCTAAGGTTTGTTTCTCTTTCTTCCTTTTTCAAACATTTGACCCGTTGAAAATTCCTATACAATAATTAAATGATCATAACTTCATTCTCTAATCCTCCACAAAGGGATTAGTTCCTCATTATTTCTTGAAACATTATAATTTCAATATAAAAAGCATGCATAAGAAATTGAATTGAAAATATAATTGAAAAGAAACTCAAGGATTTGTATTGCAATATGTTAGGACGACTTGACAATCGTTTATGCAAAATTTAAAAATCTCATTTTTGTAAAAACAAAAATAAAAACAACTAAGCCTATGAAAATAAAAACAACTAAACCTAAATTACAAGAAGAAAATAAAAGCTAAGGGAAAGGTGTGTAAAACTAAGTGTTTAAGGGCCTATTTATAGCATTTGGACGGTAGTTTTCCTTAGCCCTAGGTCTGTTGTCGTTTTTCGGGTTTAGGTTATGTTGTGAAGATAAAAACGCCCCTCACTTGGTGTATTTTTGCGTTCAAGAGTAGATGTCGCAACACATAGGATCCATGTCGCGACATGAAAGGCAGTTTACTCCTTTGGTGTGATATTTCAGGTGTTATAGTGACATGCTGTGCTCATGTCGCGACATAGAAGACAACTTTAGCATTCTTTGGTTCTGGTCCCTATGTTGCGACATCGCTTGTCTCGTGTCGTGACATAATGATCAGCTTCGATATAGTTTATCTTTTAAGGGTATCTTGCACACTCATAAAGTTCATTAGCCAACCTTTAGGCCTTAATCGGCCTTAAAGTCAATAAAAGATTCCTTTTTACACATTTTATTTACTATGTTAAAACTAAAGTAAATCCTAAGTAATTCCTGACGAAGATACCTAATTTCAAGCTCCTAAAGTGCAAATACTAGTTTAATCTGCTAGTTCGAATTACAATAGATCAATTTATTATGCCACATGACTAACAATCTCTTTGACTTATTTGTCAAGGAAAAGAGTGCCAAAACTATCTGGGACACACTGGAGAAAAAGTATGGTGCCGACGATGCTGGAGTCAAGAAGTATGTAGTTGGCGAGTAGTTGAAATTTCAAATGGTAGACGACTAGCCCATAATGGACCAAGTTCACAAGTACGAGAGACTGGTTTCTGACATATTGGCCGTGGGAATGAAGATGTGCGAGATCCTTCAAGCCAATGTCCTGATCGAAAAGCTACCCAAGTCCTAGTAGGATTATCACAACTCCCTCAAACACAAAAAGAGGGACATTCCTTTGGAAGAGTTGATCGGCCACATGAAGATAAAAAAAGCCTACTGGCTTAAAGATAAGGCTTCTACTTCCTCTCTTTAATTCCCATTAAAAGCTAACCTTGTGGAGTTTGGTTCTGGTTCTGGAACTTACAATTTCAAAAATAGTGAGGGCCCAAAGAAGAAGCTTAAGCCCTAGAACAAGAAGATGAACTTCAAAAAGCTTGGAAAGAGCAAACAATAAGGAAAGCCTACTTGTTTGATCAACGGCTATGTTTACGCAAAGTTGGACATAAGGCGTACCAGTGCTATCAACATCAGATCGCCAAAATGAGAATAGACCACAAGCCCAAGCCCAAGACCACGTTGTTGAAAATGTTGATGAGGTTATTGCTGCTGTGGTGTCGGAGATGAATCTAGTTAAGGACCATATCGAGTGGATCGTTGACACTAGTGCCTTTAAGCATTTCTGCGCAAATCGGGAGATGCTCACCAAATTAAAAAATCTTGAGAAAGGTGATCAAGTGTACATGAGGAATATGTGGGGAAAGGTTACTTGAACAGAGGTTTATTTGTGATTCAAACTATGTTCAATGAGAGTACAACCACCACTTCTGCTTATATTTTTGAATCGTTTGATATGTGGCATGCTAGACTAGGGCACTGATGGTATTACAAATGACAATATTTTCTCCCTAAATTTGGGTATTAATTGTCTCTTTTGTAGCATATTTAGCATGCATAATAAGCATTACATACTTAGTTTTTATATTTTCTAACTCAACTCATTACTGTTTGGTTTAAATTCTTGTTATTTTTACCTCTTTTTACACTAATGTCACTACAAGTAGTCGATAGATTGTGTCTTAGAATTGTCAGCGCAGGAACTCATCTCAAAAGATCAATGCTAGAAGAAGAATGCAGTCACAAGTATAGCTTGGAATTGTGCTAGAGATGTCGACACATAGAAATCTTTACTTTGCATGAGTGAAGTCAAGCTACAAGTACATCTGGAAGCACTAGCACAGGAATTTCACACGTTGTCACCGCAATTAAAGAATTCAGATCACGACCAAAAATACGAAGACAACCTGCAGATTTATGAAGAGCACACCAGATCTGCATGAGTGCACAACTGAAATTTAACTAACTTTGACAGCTGTAATTAGATCTGGATGTGAGAAGAGATGAGGTCTATCATTCTTGAAACCAAAAAGCATTTAGTTGCAGCCACAGGTTGGTCCAAAAATGCGGTAAATTATCGATGCAAATTATAATTTGCGCCAACATTCTGTAACAGTCCAATAAACAAATGAGATCTGCATAGCTATCAATAACAAACTTTTACAATTGTACAAAGTAGTTGGATTTGAAAATGGAGGAAATCTGTAATTTCTTGAGCCTATAAATAGAGGAAAGAAGATGAAGAAAAATCATCAAGGAGGGAAGAAATTAAACATAAAAATTCTCTCAAATCTTCAAGCAAGCTGCCATGGAAGCTTGACATCGGAGGTCGGTGAGCTGATGAAGTGAGTGTGCCACGACTCTTAACAAGGAGTGCTTGGTGCTGCGCTAAAGGAGCGGTTAAGGAATAGTCCTATTAGTTTAAAGATAGTAAACTTCGATTATATTTGTTAATATCTCTTTTATGTTGATGAATTCTAATGACATTTGAATTAATATGAGAGTATCTTTCATTGTTAGATTAATTTGATTCTTATTTAAACTTTTCATCTGTTTATTCTTGGATCTAACTACATCAAACACGAGAGTGGCATTGCAGTCTACCGACATCGAGAGATACAGTGACAAGTTAGGTTAACAAGTAAGTTAGGTGAGAGCTACTTGGGATTAGAAGAGATTCTGGTCATTTGTTCTTGAGTGCACAACATTGCTCACACTGAGAGGTGGGGTAATTGTGGGTGCTTGAGTCTCGATTAAATGGTGAATTGTAATTCGTAAGAATTCATTGAAGCTTTATTGCTGCAACAATTCATCTATACAACACCTTGTCGGCGCATCTAGCGTTGCTACTTAGCGAAGTCAGCGATCCACTTCAATTCTTCACACTTGATCACACCTTTATTTTATGCATTTAAATTCTCAACAGTTCAACAACACTTTGATTTACTTTCATTTGCTTTGACAATTAACTTTTATAATTGCATTGACAATATTAACTATTTTAGTTGTGAAGATTTTACTTAATTACGCTGACATCCTTACTCACATTTTAGCTAATTCTGGTATTAATTGCTTCAACATCTGAACATTAAGAACCTATTCTTTGTGGGATCGATATCCGATAGAATTGTTCTATCAACTATACTTGTATCTACGTGTGTCTATTTGCACAATTGCTATGATGTTACAGATGCGATCAAGTTTTGGCATCGTTGCCGGTGAATGACGTTTGTTTGATGTTTATTTTTGTCGTTGCATTTATTCTTTATTATTTAAACTTTATTTGTCACTAACTTATTTCCTTTTTTTTGTTTACTTTTACATTTTTCTTTTAGCGAAATATGGCTAGGAACGAGGTATATAGAACCTCAAGATGTTGGATGAGTGATGCTATAAAAATGGAGCTTGATGCCATAAACGCCGAGGTATCTTATTTGACTAATATGAATAATTCAATGTAGAATGCTACAGCAATTGTAGAATGGAAATGTGCTACGACAAGTTGCGATTACTATGGAAGCAACCATGAGTTTGAAGAATGCCCATCAAATCTGGCAAATGTGTACCACATGGGGAATTTCTATCGAAATGAAAATCCATATTCTAACACTTACACGCCAGAGTGGAAGCAAATTCCAAATTTTTGTTGGAACAATCAAGACCTTGGAAATATAGACAATGATGTTAGATCTGAGTGGACATTGCCCAATTATGATCAACCTTTGTCAAGACAAAATATCCAACAAGGCGAAGCATCAAAGTTTTCATCAATTGAAAATTTGTTGAGACAATATATTGCCAAGACTGATGTTGTGCTTCAGAATCAAGCTAAATCCATTCGAGCTCTAGAATATTAAATTGGCCAGATTGTGGGAGCAATAAATTTACGACCACAAGAAACTTTGTCGGTTAATATTAAGAATTCGATATCATAAGGGCAAGAGCATGATGAGGAAATTATTCCCAGAAGTGAAACTCAACTAAATGAAGTTGCTAGAGATACTACAGCGAAAGAAGATAATTCAAATCTCAACAATGGAAAGATGTCAGCGCAATCTGAAAAGCAAACTACAACTGAAGAGGTTAAACAAAATATTACGGCGATAGAATCAAATCACTTTGTCACCATAAATGCTACTGCAAAACAGCCTCAGAAACTTGAAGACATATTGTCAAAGAAGAGAAGATTGGGAGATGTCGATGCAATCGCAGTTACTGAAGGGTGCACTGTCATAACAATTAAATTGCTCCAAGAATTTAAGGCTCTTAAGAGCTTCTCAATACCCTATTCCATTGGTGATCGTTATATTGGAAAGGAATTATGTGATTTCAATGAAAGCATAATTTTTATGCCTATATCCGTAATTAAGAAGTTACGAAATTGGAAAAAATGTAAGAAAGAGTGGAAATTTTTGGGATCGTGTGAAGAATAAAAGAGTACGAGCACTTGAAGAAGAAGGAATAAATATTGTGTCTGCACCAATTGAGGAATAAGTAAACACCATTGTTGACGCATTAGGATTACATTATCAACGCAATTTTGTACAACTGTACTGCACCTACTGACTTAATGCTGAAAATGGAAGAAGTTCATGTAGAGGAAGAAAAAGATGAAGAAATAGGTGTCGAGGAAAATTTAGCTGAGAAATTTTTCCCCGCACTTGAAGTTGTGGGTGCAATAACTGAAGACTTGCAAGATAGAGCGAGTCAAGTGGAAGCTAATGATGAAAACCTGCATACAACATGAGAGCATTTTAAGACTTCGCTACAACGTTATCCTATGTATGGAATTTAACAAGAGACTCAAATTGAGATCTTTTACAACGGTTTAAATGCTCAGACAAGAAATCTTGTCGACGCATCTGCAAATGGTCCCTTGTTGGATTGCACTTACACTGAAGTTGTTTGAATTCTAGAGAGAATTACATAGAATGATTATCAATATCCAATCTCTCGTTCTGCTCAGATAAAAACTAATCCTGGTGTTCTTGAGTTAGATGCAACAATATCAATACCAATCTCTCGTTCTGCTCAGATAAAAACTAATCCTGGTGTTCTTGAGTTAGATGCAATTTCAGCTTTAAGTGCACATGCATCCTCTTTGGCCAACATTATAAAGAACATGAAAGGAACAAGTGAAGCTGCTCCCATTCAAGTGGCACAACAATTGGATGTCCCGACATTTTCATGTGAAATTTACAGCGACAACCACAATTATGAGGATTACCCACAACATGTTAAAAATACGTTCTACATCAACAACATTAGAGAAAATTCTTATGGTAACTCATTCAACAATTGAACTCAACAACCTTGGGGATGTCAAAATGCATCTAGATATAGATATGACAATTTCTCACATCAAGGGAGTTATAGACAAGGGAGTTATAATAACAATCAGCAGCAGAACTACAATCAAAATTCTCAGGTACATTCACTTCCTGATCAAATGCAGGCACATATCCAAATGCAACCACAAGAGCGAATGTAGCCATAACAAAATGCGCTGCCACATATGCAAGGACAGTATCAGCGACAGCAGTAGCAGTTTTCCCAACAAAGATCAAATCCTATGGTTGCTCTTGAAGTGCTACTATGAGAGCATATTTCGTGAACTGAAGCAATAGTCCAAGTCTTATGCAGGAATAAAAAAAATCATCTTTTTGTTGACGCATCATAAAGTACATCTTGTCAGTGCATTATAAAATGACTCAACAAAGCTTTTTCAACAAGGACCCTTTTCTTCTTTAATCATGCTGCTATGTAAACAATAGGGTATTGTACCCGAAGATTGTGAAGAAGTGCTAGAGAATAAGAGTCCCATCAACGATATCTCAATAGAGAGAATGACGAGAGAGCAAGAGGCACTGATAGTGAAAAAAGCACCTAAGAAGAAAGAGAAGGGGAAGAAGAAGGAAAAACAGGATAATGCATCCATAGACCCTCAATTGGGGAAGAGGTTGACTACAATGGAACTAAACATTGATCATATCGACATGTGCTAGATTCATTTTGTCAGCTCATTAGAAGACATGGACTACAGACAAAATCTATTTTATGCGTACACAAGAATATGGAACAAATCTATTGTCAACGCATTGGGAAGTCGAAGCCCAAATCCCCTACCAGAGTTCCCTGTCTTCCCACCTATTATTAAGGAAGCTACCTCATCCTCCGACCAGCCTACTCTTGATGGTAGGCCGCAACATGTCTCATCTCCAACAAGAATCCACATTTCAAATGACGAGGATCACGAAGGGCATTCTAATGCTATGGAGGATTGCTACAAAACTATAGCCAGCTTGTTTCAAAAAGAGTTCTTAAATAGCCTTGGGCTAATATGGCAGAGCGGATAACTATGGTTGAGGAAGTTCATACTCCAATGTATCCATGGGTGTGAACGTAGAGGAAGGCGCCAACAAAGATACCACTGAGCAGGAATAGCCAGAAGAAGGAGAAGCAGAACAAGAAGAAGGCCAAGAGAATGAGAAGGAAAGAGAGGAAGAATTTGAGAAGAAGGACTTTACAGAGAAGCAGGAGGAAAAGCAAGACGATGCCCTGACAGATATTACTGAGGATATTGTCGAAGCACCCATAAATGTGAGGGCATCTAATGCAAACGTGGCTCAACCTAAAACGAGCTAGGCTGAGCCAGTTACTAGCAGTGCTGAAGATTGTAATCATTTGGCCATAGTGCCTTATATAGCACCACTTGCAGAAGTCCACCCATCAAATGTTACTGTTAATAAGGCTGCTACCCAACCAACTGAAGAGGAGCAATCTGTTGATCTGGCTGGTACGAAGGACATAAAGAGGAAGCGTAAAGACAAGAAAATGAGGCACAAGGAGGAATAGAAGCATAACAAGAAAAAAACCAATGCAGCCACTTCTTTGGCTGCAATACACTGAGTTAGTTTTTATTTTTTAGCACTTAGTTTAGTTTTCATGTATATCATGTAGCTGTAGTATAATTGTCCCTGCATTATTAATGTCATTGCATTTTTATTGTCACTGCATTTACATTACGATTACATTTCCATATATATATATATATATATATTTATTAATATCAGTGCATTGGAGACAATGCACACTTTAAGTTTGGGGGGAATTTGTTAGAAATGGAAATGCAATTGCACCCACATATTTGAGAATTTACTTGTTTCATTAGTTCAATGAAAGTATGCAAAGTTTCAACAAAAATGTGACCACAATTTTTATTTTATGCGTAATTTTTGAATTACTTGGGATGCTGATATATGAATTGAGTGAACATTGAACCTTCTATTTTTGGGTGAATGATTGGAAATGCATCAGTAATGAATGGATATTATCAATCTTTGAGATTTGAACTGACTTGCCAATGTGAGTGTACTAATAAAAGACACTCCAATGTGAGTGCATTGTGACTTGTCAAGGGAGAACACACTGCTGCATGTGTTAGAAAAATCATCTAGCCAAAGGCTATCACTACAAGAGTGTGTGTCGGTGCAATTATATACCTCTTGGGGGTTTGTTGCACCCCATCATTACTACCTAGGAATAAAGGTAGAGTAATGCAATGATATCTCTAAGTCACTTATAAAAAAATCACAAAAAGAAAAAAAAAAAAAGAAGAAAAGAGAAATAAGAGAAAAATATTGCAATAAATGTTGTATTGGTTAAGGAAGGGGTTAATATTCAAAGCATGTTCCTAACATTAGTGAAGTTGCTGTTTTAATTATTCATGCCTATAAATTGTCGGCGCATTATTCTATCATGTGAATATAATTTGTACATTAGAATTTCAGAAAATTTAAGTTGTGAGAATATTGATTGCGGTGACATTTTTGCTTGTGACTTTGTTAATTTTTGTTTAGTTGAGGATAAGTAAAATCTCAAGTTTGGGGGTGTGATGGTATTACAAATGACATATATTTTCTCCCTAAATTTGGGTACTAACTGTCTCTTTTGAAGCATATTTAGCATGTATAATATGCATTACATACTTAGTTTTTATATTTTCTAACTCATTTTTGTTTGTTTTAAATTCTTGTTATTTTTACCTCTTTTTGCACTAATGTCGCTACAAACAGTCGATATATTGCGCCTTAGAATTGTCAGCGTAGGAACTTATCTCAAAAGATCAATGCTAGAAGAAGAATGCAGCCATAAGTATAGCTTGGAATTGCAGCTAGAGATGTCGACGCATATAAATCTTTACTTTGCATGAGTGAATTCAAGCTACAAGTACATCTGGAAGCACTAGCCCAGGAATTCCACTCGTTGTCGCTGCAATTAAAGAATTCAGATCGCGACTAGAAATGCGGTGACAATCTGCAGATTTATGAAGAGCACACCAGATCTGCTTGAGTGCACAGCTGGAATTTAACTAACTTTGACAACTGTAATTAGATCTAGATCTGAGAAGAGATGAGGTCTATCATTCTTGAAGCCAGAAACCATTTAGTTGTGGCCACAGGTTGGTCCAGAAATGCGTTTAATTGTCGGTACAAATTATAATTTGCGCCGAGATTCTGCAACAGTCTAATAAACAAATCAGATTTGCATAGCTGTCAATAACAAACTTTTATAGCTGTACAAAGTAGTTGGATCTAAGAATGGAGGAAATCTGTAATTTCTTGAGCTTATAAATAGTGGAAAGAAGATGAAGAAAAATCATCAAGGAGCGAAGAAATTAAACCTAAAAATCTCTCAAATCTTCAAGCAAGCTAGCATAGAAGCTTGACGCCGGAGGTCGGTGAGCTGATATAGCGAGTGTGTAACGACTCCTGACGAGGAGTGCTTGGTGCTGCGCAAGAGGAGCGATTAAGGAATAGTCCTAGTAGTCTAGAGATAATAAGCTTCAATTGTATTTGTTAATCCCTCTTTTATGCTGATGAATTCTAATGACATTTAAATTAATACGAGAGTATCTTTCATTGTTAGATTAATTTGATTCTTATTTAATACTTTTCATTTGTTTATTCTTAGATCTAACTTCATCAAACACGAGAGTGGCTTTGTAGTCTACCGACATCGAGAGATGCGGTGACAAGTTAGGTTAATAAGTAAGTTAGGTGAGAGTTACTTGGGATTAGAAGAGATTCTAGTCACTTGTTCTTGAGTGCATAACATTGCTCATACCGAGAGGTGGGGTAATTGTGGGTGCTTGAGTCTCAGTTAAACGGTGAATTGTTATTGGTAAGAAGTCATTGCAGCTTTATTGCTGCGACAATTCATTTATACAATACCTTGTCGGCGCATCCAGCGTTGCTACTTAGCGAAGTCAGTGATCCACTCCAATTCTTCACACTTGATCACACCTTTATTTTTATGCATTTAAATTCTCAACAGTTCAACAACACTTTGATTTACTTTTAGTTGCTCTGACAATTAACTTTTATATTTGCATTGACAATATTGACTATTTTAGCTGTGTAGATCTTACTTAATTGCCCTGACATCCTTACTCAAATTTTATCTAATTCTAGTATTAATTGCTTCAACATCTAAACATCAAGAACCCATTCCTCGTGGGATCGATATCCGATAGAATTGTTCTATCAACTATACTTGCATTGATGTGTATCCGCTTGCACAATTGTTGTGATGTTACAAACGCGATTAGGCACGTGAACATTCATTCTCTTAAAATGAATCTGCTCCCTAACCTAGACAAACATAGCTTTAATAAATGCAAGATTTGTGTAGAAGCTAAACACTGTAGGCTGGTTTAAAATCAGGAATTGATGGAAAAATTGAATTGTTAGAGTTAATTCATATTGATTTAAGCATATTTCAAAAACCTAGAGAGTAAAGGGGGAAAACACTATTACATAAACTTTGTAGATGATTTCTCTAGATACACAAAGGTTCATCTCCTAAAGAATAAAGATGAAGCTAAAAACTTCTTTTTAATTTATAAAGCAGAAGTAGAAAATCAACTCGATAGGAGAATAAAATGACTTTGATCTGATAGAGGTGGTGAGTATGGTTCTAACTTTCTTAAAGAGATATGTGAAAAGAATGACATAATACATGAAACTTTCACTCTTTATTTTCCTCAACAAAATGGTATTACTGAACGAAAAAACAGAACCTTAAAAGAAATGATGAATGTTTTATTAATAATTTCTTGTTTAGCTAATAACATGTGGGGGGAAGTCATTCTTTCTACAAACCATATTTTAAACAAGGTACCTTATAAGAAGTTAGATTATACCCCTTATAAATTATGGAAAGGTCTGCACCTAATCTTAAATACTTGAAAGTGTGGGGGTGTTTGGCAAAAGTGGGTTTGTCTTCTTTTATTAAGACTACTATTAGATCTAAAACTGTTGATTTCGTGTTTATTGGATATACTGTTAATAGTGCTACTTATTGTTTTATGTCTTTGCGTGATTATTCTATCTGTGAATTTAGAGATGTTGTTTTCTTTGAAGATGTCTTTCCATTAAAGAAATCTAGCATAAGAATTGATATACAACCTTATAATCATGCATTTATTTCTTCTAAGGTACCTGTTAGAGAAAGTCTAAATGAAGACTTAGAACCTAGAAGGAGTAAAAGACAAACAGTTGCCACTAGTTTTGGGCCAATTTTATTATTTCTTTCTTAACCGGCATAAATTACTTACACTTAATTTCTGATCCTATAGCTCAGGCGTTCATAATAGATGCGGATCCAAAAACCTATGATGAGGCGATAAGGTCAATAGATGCTAGTTTTTGGAGGGATGCCATTAATTACGAATTGGAATCTATTAATTCTAATCATGCATGGGAACTGGTAAACTTGCCTACAGGATTTAGACCAATAAAAAACAAATGGGTCTTTAGAAAGAAACTTAGACTATATGGGTCAATCTAAAGGTATAAGGTAAGGCTAGTTGTCAAGGGGTTTACTCAAAAATATGGAACTGATTTCTTTGATACTGACTCTTCTGTGACTAAGATCTCAACTATTCGTTCTTTATTTGCTTTAGCCTCTATTCACAGATTGCAAAGTACATTAGATGGATGTAAAGATTGCCTTCTTGAATGGAGATCTGGACGAAGAGATCTACATGGAGCAGCCTCCAGGATTTGTAGCTCGGAAGACAAAGTGTGTAGACTCAAGAAGTCTCTTTACCGTCTTAAGATGGCTCTAAAACAATAGTACAAAAAATTTCATAAAACTATTCTTAATTTCGGTTTGATAGTTAATGGTGCTGATACATGTGTTTATTCCAAGATGTTTGGTACAGATTGTGTCATCATAAGTTTATATGTAGATGACATGTTGATTTTTAGTACCAACATAGAAGCTATTATAAAACCAAAATTTCTTGTCTACCAAATTTGACATGAAAGATTTGGGAGAAGTATATGTAATCTTAAGGGTTAAGGTTACAAAGATAGAAAATTGGATTCTCTTCGAGTCAGTCTTATTAGGTTGAAAAAGTGCTAAAGAAATTCTATAGTTATGAGGTAATTCCAATAAAAACTCCTTATAACTCTAGCATCCAATTAGTATAGAATAAAGGAAATAGTGTTTCCCAAACTGAATATGCTAAGATAATTGGAAGCCTAATGTTCTTAATGAACTATACTCGACTCGATATTGCCTATGTAGTAAGTAGACTATAATACCCTTAGCCCAACATAACTACGAAACTCAAATATTTGAATTAAACTTTATTATATATATCAGTCATAGTTAGCAATAATTAACATTTCAAATATTTATTAGTCTATAATTGATTATTAAAAGTTAAAAGAAAATAATTGAGTATACATAAATTGGAAATAAAATATCATTACACAAATTATTACAAGAAAAGAGGGTTCTACTGATACATGAATTGGCAAGTATCGATAGTACACATGATAAATAGACAAGTAAAAACACAGCAATAAACTATCAGAACTTTAAAAGTTCTACCGATACAACAGGTCTAGATCTATCGATACCTAATCAAGCTTCTACCGATACCTCAATCCTCAGTAAACAAAACTAACTAGCATGGATGTTTTTACCGATACCTAAGTTTTATCAATCGATACTAAAATTGACAAATAGCAAAGTTAACGAAACTGGCATTTTTCTACCAATACTTAGCTTAGTCTACCGATACTGCCCACCAAGTTCTATCGGTAGTCTAAATCCCTACTACCAAAGCTAAAACAGTCGGTAGCTAAAGTTTCCAAACCCCTGCACTTCTACCGATATTATATCTCAAGTACCAAGACAACCCAGACTGCTTCTTAAAAATCATTTCATTTCTTCACAAGTCTCATATCTTATCAACTCAATATAAGCTTTCTACCTAAACACCAAACAATCACATTTGACCATGAATAATTCCATAAATCTCAATCTCGACAACCAAAACACAAACAAGGTGATAAAAGAACACTATATTCAATATAACTATTCATTACACCAAATTCACAACTCAAAATCACTATAAGGAAATACTTCAAAAGTTACCTAGACTAAAGTCTTAAACTCAAGTTACCCCTTAACAAAATAACCACCAAAACACCCATGCCACCCTTAAACCCAAAATAAGTTACTAGAAAGTCTACCAAGGATGAGGACAATAGTGTGTACTCTTGACTGGATCCAATCGATGCAGAGATTCCCGAGACCTAAATTTATGAAAATTAAACATGGTAAGTCATTTTAAGACTTAATAGTTCGAATACAAATGATAACGTAGTTAAGGTAATACTAGAGTTTTAGTTCAAGTGTTAATCATTCATTCTAGAATGCACTAGCACGAAGCCTACTAGGCACATAGCCTGAACACATCGGCACAAAGCCTACTAGGCATGTGCCTGAATACACTGACACAAAGCTTACTAGGCACATAGCCTGAATACACCGGCACAAAGCCTACTAGGCACATAGCCTAAACACACCGACATAAAGCCTACTAGGCACATCGCCTGAATACACCGGCACAAAACCTACTAGGCACATAACCTGTATACTTAGATGAAAATATGGTAATCCACAAAGGATTATTAATGTCAACAACAACCATTATTTATATAACTCAAGTTAGACATTTATAAAATGAATTTATAAATATTAGATAATGAAACAAACATACTTGTGCTATATCACGGGTATCTAACCGAGATCACTCGACCACTTTCCCTTTTCCACGTTTATCAACCAAGGTATCCAATTCTTGATCTAATTAGTAGATATTTAAATTAATTAATTAATTTAATTTGACATATTAAATTATAATATACAACAAGAGAAAGAGAATTTAACTCTTCTTTAACAATGCTTTATACGAACCATATATCCAAATATAATCCTTCATTCAAAACAATTCAACTTAAAATACTACAACTCCAATTTTTAGTAAATAAAAATGAATAAAAATAAAAGTCATGAATACCCAAATATTAGCTAATCCCTTGAATTTTTCCACCATCCATAACCAAGCTCTATGAGCATAATTAACCTACTAAAAAGGTTGTTAACTATATAAACACATTCTTAATTCATCTTATACATTCAACAGCAGCCAAACACTCAAATTTAATCATAGTAAGTTCACAAATTTCACCCATTCTTGGAAAATAACTAGTAAATTACATGCTCTAAACTCCAATGATCAAGAAACTATAAAAATTACTAAGAAAGGATTCATTTATGACTTACATGCAAAGGTTTAAAGAACCAAACTTGAAGCTCCTCTTCAATGGAGTTTTCGATGGAAACAAAGATGAAAAGCAAGAAAGAAGAAAAACCAAAATAACTAAAAAATAATGTTAAAAATTTCCCTTTATTTCTTTCTTTTCTTCCTTTACTAATTTACCACTTTAACTTATTTACTTAATTAAAAATTGGTTTTTAATTTAGTCAAACCACTCCAATAACTTCATACTTGTCAATTTACCCTTTAAGTCCCTTACTAATTTGTCTTCTTTGAGTAACTAACAGTTGTTCTTTTAACAACTACTATGATACCACATTTTCTACTTTCCCAATTTAATACATTATTTTAATGTATCACCCATCATATACATCTTTATACGTAATACCTCATACGATTTTATGCACCTAGTATAATTAGTAAAAGTTCACTCACTTAAGATAATTTGATTTCAAAACTAATATTACCAGCACCACTGAAAACAAGCTATTACAATTCTCCCCCTCTTAAGGACTTTTTGTCCTCGAAAATCTTACTAGAAAAGAGATTTGGGTATTGCGACCTCATGGATTCTTCCATTTCCTATGTAGCCTCTTCTACTCTGTGTTTATGCCACAATACCTTAACCAATTCAACCTTTTTGTCTCTCAACTCTTTCACTTCCCTTACTAATACTTTGATAGGCTCCTCACCGCAGGTTAAATCAGGTTGTAACCCAATATCTTCCACTGACAACACGTGTGAGGTATCTGATCTATAACGACAAAGCATAGAAACGTGAAATACATTGTGTATTTTGTCAAGCCGAGGAGGAAAAGCCAAACGATAGGCCACTGGTCCAATTTTCTCTAAAACTTCATAAGGTCTTATGAATCTAGGACTAAGTTTCCCTTTGCGTCCGAAACACAATACCTTTCTCCAAGGTGAGACCTTCAGAAAAACCTTTTCATTTACAAAGAATTCAATGTCCTTACGCTTTAAATCTACATAGGATTTTTGACGATCAGAGGCGGCTTTCAAATTATCCCTAATGGTTTTCACCTTATCTTTCATTTCACAAACCAAATCAACTTCATCAATCTTCCTTTCTTTCAATTTTTACCAATACAACGGACTTCTACATTTGTGTTCGTATAAAACTCCATATGGTGCCATCTTTAAGCTCATTTGATAGTTGTTGTTGTAGGCGAATTCAACTAGCGATAGATATTTCTCCCAGCTACCTTCAAATTCAATTATGCAACAACATAGCATATCTTCTAATACTCGAATTACCTACTCTAACTGGCCATCGGTTTGAGGATCGAATGTTGTGCTAAACTTTAACTTAGTTCCCAAACCTGCTAGCAACATGTTCCAAAATTTGGAAGTAAATCTCAGGTCGCGGTCTAAAATAATTGACAATGGAATAGCATGTAATCTCACCACTTCAAACATATAAAGCTCGACCAACTTTTATAATGAATAATCCATTTGTACAGGTATAAAATGCGCTGTCTTTGTCAAACGATCTACCATGACCCATATAGCATCCTTCTTCTTCGACAATACTGGTAATCTCGATATAAAATCCATTGTGACATGCTCCCACTTCCATTCCGGTAACATAATTGGTTGCAATAGCTCGAACGGAACCTCATGTTCAGCTTTTACTTGCTGAAATACAAGACACTTGGTTGTAAATTTGGAAATTTCTCGCTTCATATTTGGCCACCAGTAAGATTGTTTTAAATCACAGTACATCTTTGTACTACCAGGATGAATTGAACACATACTACTATGAGCTTTTGCTAATAATTTTTGTTTCAACTGAGCATCATCTGACACATATAATCTTTTACGATAATACAAATTATTATCCTCACCGACTGAAAACTCAGAAACATGACCATCTTCCACATGTTTCTTCTTGGCAACAACATTGGGATCCAGTAGTTGCAACTCTCGTATCTCTTGCAAAAACAATGGTGTAACCTTGAGCTCAGCTAGAATAGAATTATATTCTTCCATACTTAATTGCACATTCATCATTTGAAGTGCAAAAAGACACTTACGACTTAATGCATCAGCAACTACATTAGCTTTACCTGGGTGGTAATTGATTATGATTTCATAATCTTTTAACAATTCCAACCACCTTCGTTGCCTCAAATTCAACTCCTTTTGAGTCATTAAATACTTTAGGCTTTTGTAATCTGTAAACATGTGACACTTTTCGCCATATAAATAATGACGCCATATTTTCAATGCGAACACTATTGCAGCCAATTCAAAATATTGTGTAGGGTAATTCTTTTCATGAGGCTTAACTTGTCGGGAAGTGTACACGATAATCTTTCCCTCTTGCATCAATACACAACCCAAGTCACTCAAAGATGCGTCACTAAAAACAATAAATTATTTTCCTGACTCCGAATGTGTCAAAACCGGTGCTTCAGTCAGCATACTCTTCAATCGATCAAAACTCTCTTGACACTTCTCTGACCAAACAAAGCTGACATCTTTTTGTAACAATCTCGTCATGGGTAGAGATATGATTGAGAAATTCTTGACAAATTTACGATAGTAACTCGCTAAACCCAAGAAATTCCGTACTTTAGACACACTTCATGGAGGCTTCCAGTTCAAAATGGCAGAGATCTTATTTGGACCAACTCTTATCCCTTCACTCGAAATCACATGCCCGAGAAATCCCACTTCAGAGAGCCAAAACTCACATTTGCTAAATTTGACATACAATTTCTTCTCTCCTAATGTTTGCAAAACAATCTTCAAATGTTGAGCATGGTTTTCTTTATTCTTGGAATAAATCAGGATGTCATCAATAAATACAACAACAAATCGATCCAGATATGACTGAAATACTCGATTCATTAGGTCCATGAATGCCACTGGAGCATTTGTCAACCCAAATATCATGACCAAAAACTCGTAATGTCCATAGCGTGTCCTGAATGCCATCTTTGGCACATCAATATTCTTGACTCGTAATTGATAATAGCCAGATCTGAGGTCAATTTTTTAGAACACAGTAGCTCCCTTCAACTGGTCGAACAAATCATCAATTCGTGGCAAGGGATACTTGTTTTTAATTGTAACTTTATTCAGTTACCAGTAGTCAATACACAATCTCATCGATTCATCCTTCTTCTTTACGAACAACATATGTGCACCCCATGGTGATACACTAGGTCTGATGAAGCCCTTATCTAACAACTCTTGTAACTGTGCCTTGAGTTCTTTAAGTTCTAACGGAGCCTTTCGATAAGGAGCAATTGAAATTGGAGTGGTGCCTGGTACTAACTCAATAGCAAATTCAACTTCACGCTCAGGTGGTAACCTTGGTAACTCTTCAGGAAATACATCGGTGAACTCGCATACCATGGGCACTCTATTCACCACTTACTCAGACATTTTCGTATCCAAGACATAAGCTAAAAATGTGTGACAACCTTTACGAATAAGTTTTTGAGCGTTCAAAGCTGAGATCAAATTTTATGTACAATCAGACTTCTTCGATATAATTGAGATAATCTCACCACTCAAACTTATCAAATCAACCTTTCTTCATTGACAACTGACCACGACATCATGAACATTAAGTTAATTCATTCCCAAAATCACATCAAATTCATTGAACAACAACAACATCAAGTTGGCAGAGAAATCATAGCCTTGTATTTTCAGTGGGCATTGCTTACATACTAAATCAACTACCACACTATGGCCTAAGGGATTTGTAACCTTGATAACACAATCAATAGGCTCAACTGGTAAATTCTTTTCTGTTACTAATCTAGTGCATATATAAGAGTGGGTTGACCCGGGATCAATTAATGCACAAACGTGAACATAAAAAATAGAGAATGTACCTGTAATAACATAAGAAGCTGAAGCTTCTTCTCGTGCACGAATGGCATATGTTCTGACAGGTGCTTTAGCCTCCGACCTGGTGGACATATCTCTAGAAAATATTTTGTTTATCCGAGTTGCATTGCTGTTCCCAGGGCGTCTACATCGAGGAGGTGCAGCTATCGATCTCTAGCGTTACCCTTTATTAGTCTCATTATGATTAGGACAATCCTTTCGTAAATGATCAGGAGATCCACAAATAAAGCATGTCCCATCGTTAACTCTACACACTCCAAAGTGAAATCTGCCACATTGCTTGCACTCTACCCGATTGGTGTTTCGCAGACTGCTCATACTAGCCACTGAAGGAGTTGGAGCTCTTGTGTTACTTGGCTTCATGTGACTTTTTCCATGGAATTTACATGGTGCATTAAATGCACTATTTGATTCTTTCAACTTCTTCTATGGTGACCCTGAGAAACTCCTTGTCTCGAAGCGTTTGCCAGAATCATGAACCCTCGCCTCATTTTTCATTTTGCTAGCACAAATTTCTTCCATCTTCTATGCTCGATCCAATAGTATTACCAGCTCTCGAATCTCTAAAGCTCTAACTAACATTCTAATTTCGTCGTTCAATCCATCTTCAAACCGTATGCATAAGGCCTCTTTTGTGGGCACAATCTCACGAGCGTACTTACTGAGTTGAACAAACTGCTTCTCATACTCGACCACAAACTTCTTTCCTTGCTTCAGTTCAAGGAACTCTTTCTTCTTTCACTCTAAATACCTCTTTCTCACATACTTCTTACAAAACTCGGACTTGAATAACTCCCAATTGACCCTTGCTTTTGGTACCATTGATATTAGCATGGACCACCAATGGAAAGCTTCTTCCTTCAAAAGCGATACAGTACAACGCAAGCAATCTTCGGGAGGGCACAACATCTCATCAAGTATTCTTTGAGTATGTTCTAACCCGTACTCAGCTTTGGTAGGATCATCATTAATATCCCTACTAAATTTTATCTCTCCACATTTTCTCACTTTATCGATTAAAATTCTACAATCATCACGGTGAGACGATCTCTGAGGTTGTAAGGAAGGAGTAGATTGGTTTGTTGCGTTTACCTTCAAGTACGCATCATTCATATAATGCATCATTTGGAGAAATGCATCCGGTCCAACATTTCTTTGCCTTTGAGCTCCCGTTTCATTTTGTATACTTTCTTTATCCGTAACTGGAGTGTAACTTTCGATCTCATCAGAATCTACTTGATTGGATCCCAACGACATCTTTTATCTATATAAAACATTTCAAATTGATCAAGAGACCTCATACTATCATCGATTATAAAGTGACATGTATATCTATACTCGCACTTACTACGTTTAATCCTAGAATTGACTAAACCATAGCTTTAATACCAATAAATGTAATACCCTTAGCCCAACATAATTGCGAAACTTGAATATTTGAATTAAACTTTATTACATATATCATTCATAGTTAGCAATAATTAACATTTCAAATATTTATTAGTCTATAATTGATTATTAAAAGTTAAAAGAAAATAATTAAGCATACATAAGCTGGAAACACAATATCATTACACAAATTATTACAAGAAAAGAGGGTTCTACTGATACATGAATTGGTAAGTATCGGTAGTACACATGATAAATAGACAGGTAAAAACACAACAATAAACTATCGAAACTTTAAAAGTTCTACTGATACAACAGGCCTAGATCTACCGATACCTAATCAAGCTTCTACCGATACCTCAAACCTCAGTAAACAAAACTACCTAGCATGAATGTTTCTACTGATACCTAAGTTTTATCAACCAATACTAAAATTGAAAGAGAGCAAAGTTAACTAAACTTGAATTTTTCTAACGATACTTAGCTTAGTTTACTGATACTACCCACCAAGTTCTACCGGTAGTTTAAATCCCTACTACTGAAACCAAAATAGTTAGTAGCTAACGTTTCCAAACCCTGCACTTCTACCGATATTATATCTCAAGTACCGACACAATCCAGACTGCTTCTTAAAAATCATTTCATCTCCTCACAAGTCTCATATCTTATCAACTCAATATAAGCTTTCTACTAAACACCAAACGATCACATTTGAGCATGAATAATTCCATAAATCTCAATCTTGGCAACCAAAACACAAGCAAGGTGATAAAAGAACACTATATTCAATATAACTATTCATTACACCAAATTCACAACTCAAAATCACTACAAGTACTTCAAAAGTTAACTAGACTAAAGTCTTAAACTCAAGTTACCCTTGAACAAAATAACCACTAAAGCACCTTATATACATGACACCCTTAAACCCAAAATAAGTTACTCGAAAGTCTACCAAGGAGGAGGACGATAGTGTGTACTCTTTACTGGATCCAATCGATGCAGAGATTCCCAGAGACCTACATTTATGAAAATTAAACATGGTAAATCATTTTAAGACTTAGAAAGTTCGAATACAAATGATAACGTAGTTAAGGTAATACTAGAGTTTTAGTTCAAGGTTAATCATTCATTCTTGAATGCACCAGCACGAAGCCTACTAGGCACATAGCCTGAACACACCGACTCAAAGCCTACTAAGCATATAGCCCGAATACACCAGTATAAAGCCTACTAGGCACATAGCCTGAACACATCGGCACAAAGCTTACTAGGCACATAGCCTGAACATATCGGCACAAAGCCTACTAGGCATATCGCCTGAATACAAGCCTACTAGGCATATCGCCTGAATACACCGGCACAAAGCCTGCTAGGCATATAGCTTGTATACTTAGATGCAAATATAGTAATCCACAAAGGATTATACATGTCAACAACAACCATTATTTATATGACTCAAGTTAGACATTTATAAAATGAATTTATAAATATTAGACAATGAAACGAACTTACCTATGCTATATCATGGTTATCTAACCGAGATCACTCGACCACTTTCCCTTTTTCACGTTTATCAACCAAGTATCTGGTTCTTGATCTAATTAGTGGATATTTAAATTAATTAATTAATTTAATTTGACATAATAAATTATAATAGACAATAAGAGAAATAGAATTTAACTCTTCTTTTACAATGCTTTATACGAACCATATATCCAAATATAATCCTTCATTCAAAACAATTCAACTTAAAATACTACAACTCCAATTTTTAGTAAATAAAAATGAATAGAGATGAAAGTTTATGAATACCCAAATATTAGCTAATCCCTTGAATTTTTCCACCATCCATAACCAAGCTCTATGAGCATGATTAACCTACTAAAAAGGCTGTTAACTATATAAATGCATTCTTAATTCATCTTATACATTCAACGGCAGCCAAGCACTCAAATTTAATCATAGTAAGTTCACAAATTTCACCCATTCTTGGAAAATAACTAGTAGATTACACGCTCTAAACTCCAATGATCAAGAAAATATAAAAAAATTACTAAGAAATGATTCATTTATGACTTACATGTAAAGATTTAAAGAACCAAACTTGAAGCTCCTCTTCAATGGAGTTTTCGATGGAAACAAAGATGAAAAGCAAGAAAGAAGGAAAACCAAAATAACTAAAAAAATAATGTTAAAAATTTCCCTTTATTTCTTTCTTTTCTTCCTTTACTAATTTACCACTTTAACCTATTTACTTAATTAAAAATTGGTTTTTAATTTAGTCAAACCACTCCAATAATTTCATTCATGTATCTATGTTAAGAAGATACCGATCTGATCCATCTTATGTCATTACCTAGAAGTTATAGAAATACAACTGGATCTAATTTTTGAGTAAGAACCAATAAAGATTCTAGCTCGAGATGTAAAAGAGTTCCTTTGGTAAAAGTTTTATAGAGGCATCATAATTCAGAAGAAGCAACATGAGAAAGAGAGGAAACTATGAGGTAACAATATCCGTAGTTGTTCACTACAGGTAAATTTCGAGGACAAAATTTATTTAAGGGGGGAAGAATTGTAACATCCGCGTTTTTTAACCGAAGTTGGAACAATATTAGGATTGAGTCAAGGACTAAATAGAAATTTAACCAAAATAAATTATGAGTCATCATATGGAATTTTGGTGATTAGGAGAGGCGAAAGAGTAATTAGATGGAAGATATTTTTGGAGGCAATGATTGAGGTCAAAGTGTAAAGTTGGATGGCCTAGGGACTAAAAGAGGAATTTTACCGTTTTTATTAAAGAGAGATATTTTAGTGGAGAAATCTAGAAAAATGAAGAGAAAAGAAAAGAAATAAAAGATGAAAATATCATCTTTTCTTCTCATTTCACAACCATCCATGCTTATGTTCATCCACCCAACTTTTCCTTTTATTTCATTTAAGTCCTTCCACCATTGTTAAACCCTCCAAGCTTCAAAATCTTTCATTTTCTTTGAAATTTTTTAAGAAAGACATAGTAGGAAGCTAGTAGTTACTTTTATCTTCTTGAAAAGTTTACTTTGGAGTGTTAAAGAGAATAAAGTTTGAGTTAGAACTTGGGATTCAAGAGCTAAGGTAAGTGATGAATAAATTTTCATGACATACATGTATATTTCCATAATCTAGCATGAAGAATTATTGAATTTTAGTTTTTAGCTTATGTGTGTGATATATGTTTATATGAAATTGAAGAAAAAGGAAAGAAGGAGAAGGACCAAATTGAAGAGAAAGGAAAGGAGAAGAGCAAGGAGTAAGAAGAGAAGAAATCATCTTATACCAACCTTTTGTGGTAAGTACTACAAGTATTAAAAGACTTAGAAACAATTAAATTAAAGTGTTTATAATTTTAATATATATGATTAATCATAATAAAAATGATATATTTAATTATAAGTGTTGATTATGTGTGATTGAATGAAGCTTAGTGCAAAGAAACATGAGAAAGAAAATATTCTCATTAAAACAGTTTGGACAGTAACAGTGGACTAACTTTGGAAATTCACCAAAAATTGTATTAAAAGAGTTAAGGGTTGAATTAAATATTATTGAATTTAGTTTCATATGGAAGAAACGGAAATAGAACTATATATTCTGAGATATATTTGATTTTGTGTAACAAGGTCAGAGTAGATTCAGGTTCCCCTGTTTTGACTTTGAAAAATCATAGAAAAATGTAGAAAAATTATTAGAGACTAAAATTTATATGGTTAAATTTTTAGTGAGTCTATTTTCAAAAGAAATAGACGAGAACATTATTAGATCCTTGTACTAAAAGATAATTAATTTTTAGTAAAGAAAGGTGAAACTGTCAAGCTGCAGAGAAGGGGTAAATTTTAAGAATTTTTGTACGAATTGGCTAAAGTAAAAATTCGGAAATTATTATGGAAAAAAAATATTTGAGTCTAGTTTCAGAAACATCAAGCGGATTATAATTTTAAATTCAGTAGCTCAAGATATAAATAATTTAGTGATTGTGACTCAAGTGGACAACTTTGTAAATTAATGTGAAAATAAAAGTAAGAAGTATATGGTGATAAATATGTGAGAAAAATATAAGTGTGAAATATTTGATGATGTATTTGTGATTAATTATTATGTGAGATATATCATTTATGAGAAATGATGCTAATTGAGATTTTGCCTAATTAGACGAATTAAAATCATTGTGATATTAGTGGCATGCCATTAAGGGACCTTAGCGCGCTCTCCGTTTAACACTTTGTGTGCTCTCTGTTCATTTGTGTAGTGTAATGCACCTCCATATTTATTCCGTATATCCGAAAGGTTCTACGGTAGTCTACTATGGGCTAAGTTGAAATATGAGAATGAATGTGTATTATGGTGGCATTAAGGTAAGGTAAATGTTACATGCAAGAAAGGTTAGAAATTTTATACGTATGAGTATTTAAATGTTTGATAAAATTAAGCAATAAATAAATAATCATCTATTATGCTTGTAGTGCTTACTAAGCCTTGACCGGCTTAACGCGTTTTCTTTAACGCGTAGGTACAAATATCTACAAGAAGTTAAAGTGAAGCTAAGGGACCTCTCATCACATCACTTTTGGAAGACTTCAAGTCTAGGTACTTTAATTTCGAGTAAAATGGCATGTACAAATGGTACTACTTGGTGTTCTTAATGAATGTGTTTCAAATGTTGTTTTTGGAACTTTATATATATTTGATGAAATGGTTGACATTATGTTTTGGACCAAAAAGCATATCTTAATACTTTTAAATTTGTTTTCAGTCTCGAAATTAATTATACATGATCATTTTACAATATTTTGAATAAAATGGGTCAAAACACATCGTTTGGAAGAAAAATTTTATAATACTCGTTTTTAACTCTCTGTCACTATATGTAATACTCTTATACTGGGTTTATACGTATGATTCGGGTTTAGGGATATTACATTTATTGGTATCAGAGTATAGGTTTTTTGATGTTTAAGGTTGGGAATGAGTCCACGTATACATGTCATTTTATATGTTGATGTGATGAGAGAACGTTCAGTTATTTAATTGTTTAATTTGTGAATATTGTAGAAAGTAGATATGTCAAATAAGCCTCATTAAAAGTCTAAAGATGCAGTAGAGAGTAGGGCCCCAAATCCTTTTAGAGAAGAAGATCCACCTAGGATCCAAGCTCAAAGAGAATTGGTACATTCTAATGACCATAGGGAGCCTATGTTTGATGTAAGAACTCAACCCACGAGTGAGCCGATATCACGTCAACAAGAAATTCCAATTGCGGCTCTTTTGCAAACGATGAACCAGTTATTACAACAAGTTGTAAGGATTAGTAATGTTCAGACTGTTCCTCTACCACCCCCTACTAGTGCTCCTCAGCCACAACGTTTTACGTTTAGCTATCGATCTCCTTTAGAGAGATTAAGGAAACGTGGGGCTAAAGAATTCAAGGGAAAGAAAGATGATGATCTGGCTGAAGCTTAAGAATGGTTGGAAAATAGTCAGAGAAGTGTTTAAAGAGTTGCAATGTACTGAGGAGGAAAAATTAAGATGTACAATGTCTTTGTTGAAAGGTGAAGCATACTAGTGGTGAACCTTAGTGTTAAATATTCATCTTATGGAGAAGATCAATTGAAAATTCTTTGTATCTGAATTTAAGAAGAAATATATTAGTGAGCTCTATCTTGAGAAGAAGAAAAGATAATTATGGGATTTGAAACAGAGCAACATGTTAGTTGTCGTGTATGAGCATGAATTTCTTCGATTGAGTAGGTATGTTAAAGAATTGATAACTAATGAAGCAGATATGTGTAGAAGGTTTGAATGGGGATTGAATTGGTTCTAGGGACTACACCGATCTCGATAGCACCTTATAGGATGACACCTGCAGAGTTGAAAGAATTAAAGACTCAGTTGCAAGAGTTGTTGGATAAAGGATTTTTACATCCTAGTGTATCACCATGGGGAGCCTCGATTTTATTTGTGAAAAAGAAAGACGGGTCTTTGAGGCTTTGTATAGATTATCATTAGTTAAATAAAGTGACGATAAAGAATAAATATCCACTGCTTGGGATTGATGATTTATTTGATCAGTTGAAAGGAGCTAGTGTGTTTTCTAAGATCAATCTCAGATCGAGATATTACCAATTGAGGGTAAAAGAGTCAAATGTAACAAAGACCGCGTTTAGGACTCGATATGGACATTACAAGTTTTTGGTTATGCAGTTTGGACTGACTAATGCTCCAGCTGCTTTCATGGATCTTATGAACAGAATTTTTCAACTGTATCTAGATCAGTTCGTGGTGGTATTTATTGATGATATTCTGGTGTACTCGAAAGAACAAGAAGAACATGAGAAACATCTCCGAATTATACTGCAGATTCTGAGAGAAAAACAATATTTTCTAAACTAAGCAAGTGTGAGTTTTGGCTAAAAAAAGTTACTTTTCTGGGTCACATTGTGTAAGAATATGGTATTCGAGTAGATCCGAAAAAGGTTGAAGCTATACTTGAATGGAAACCACCAAAGAATGTGACAGAGGTAAGAAGTTTTCTTGGTTTAGTTGGTTATTATAGAAGATTTGTTCAGGGATTTTCTATCTTTGCATCACCTTTAATAAGATTACTACAAAAGGATGTAAAATTTGAGGGGAATGAAAGGTGCCAACAAAGCTTTGATAGGTTAAAGGCAGCATTGATTGGAGCTCCGGTGTTGATTCAACTAGAATCTGATAAAGAATTTGTTATTTTCAATTATGCATCCTATAATGGTTTGGGCTGTGTATTAATGCAAGAAGGGAAGGTAGTTGGATATGCATCTAGGCAATTAAAGCCGCACGAGAAGAACTACTTGACACATGATCTCGAATTGACTGCAGTGGTGTTTGCATTAAAAATTGGGAGACATTATTTATATGGAGAAAGATGTTATGTTTACACGGATCACTTGCTAACCCAGAAAGAGTTAAATTTGAGACAAAGAAGGTGGATTGAGTTGCTTAAAGATTATGACTTCATTATTGATTATCATTTTGGGAAAAAAAATGTAGTAGTTAATGCCCTGAGTAGGAAGTAAATAGCAGCATTAAACGCAATGAATGCACACTTGGAGATGCAACAAGATGGCGAGTTATTAGTGGAGCTAAGAGTACAACCGATTTTATTACAAGAAGTGAAGAAGGCACAAAAAGATGATGAAGAGT
The DNA here is from genome assembly GCA_039519145.1 of Kokia cookei. Taxonomy (NCBI): domain Eukaryota; kingdom Viridiplantae; phylum Streptophyta; class Magnoliopsida; order Malvales; family Malvaceae; genus Kokia; species Kokia cookei. The sequence continues at coordinate 9,018,868 of CM076910.1, forward strand.
TGTTGATGATAAGGAAACAACTTGAGGAAGACAAAAGTGGTGAGTTTGAGATTGATAGTGAATGAAACTTGAGATTTCATAGTCGACTATGTGTGCTTATTCAAGAAGATTTGAAACGAAGAATTTTGGATAAAGCTCATCATAGCTCATTTGCTTTACATTCGGGGAGTAACAAGATGTATCATGATTTAAAGCCATTTTATTGGTGGAAAAGGATGAAACGAGATATAGTTGAGTATGTTTCCAAGTGCTTGATATGTCTAAAGGTAAAGGCAGAGCATCAAGTACCATCGGGATTACTTCAATCAATCACCATACCAGAGTGGAAATGGAAAAGAATTACAATGAATTTTATCATCGGTTTGCCACTTTCATCAAACAAAAAGGATGCTCAATGGATAAATATGCACAATTGTATATAGATGAAATAGTTAGACTTCATGGTGTAGTTGTATCCTTTATTTCTAATCGGGATCCAAGAGTTACATCAAAGTTCTAGGAAAAATTACATGAAGCTTTAGGTACTCGATTGAATTTTAGTACGGCGTATTATCCTCAGACTAATGGGCAGTTAGAACGGGTAATTCAGGTATTAGAAGACATGTTGAGGAGCTGTATTATTGAGTTTGAAGGCAGTTGGGAAAAGTATTTGCCTTTGATTGAATTTACTTATAATAATAGTTATCAGTCTAGCATTCAAATGGCGCCGTATGAAGCATTGTACAGAAGGATATGTAGGACTCCTGTATGTTGGATAGAATTGAGTGAAGATAAATTAGTGGGTCTTGATTTGATTCAAGAAATAGAGGAGAAAGTAAAATTGGTTCGAGATCGATTAAAAGTAGCTACAAATAGACAAAAGTCATATGCTGATTTGAAAAGGAAAGATATTGAGTTCAATGTTGGTGAAAAAGTCTTCTTGAAAGTGTCTCCATGGAAGAAGATTCTCCGGTTTGGGAAAAAGGGAAAATTGAGCCCAAGTTTCATCGGGCCATATGAGATATTGGAACGAGTTGGTCTAGTTGCTTACCAATTAGCTCTCCCTCCAGAATTAGACAAGATTCATAATGTTTTTCATGTATCTATGTTAAGAAGATACCGGTCTGATCCATGTCATGTGATTACCCTAGAAGTTATAGAAATGCAACCGGAACTGACTTTTGAGGAAGAACCGATAAAAATTCTAGCTCGAGAAGTAAAGGAGTTGAGAAATAAAAGAGTTCCTTTGGTAAAAGTTTTATGGAGGCATCATAATTCAGAAGAAGCAACATGGGAAAGAGAGGAAACTATGAGGTAATAATATCCTCAGTTGTTCACTGTAGGTAAATTTCGAGGACAAAATTTATTTAAGGGGGAAGAATTGTAACATCCGCGTTTTTTAACCGAAGTTGGAACAATATTAGAATTGAGTCAAGGACTAAATAGAAATTTAACCAAAATAAACTATGAGTCATCATATGGAATTATGGTGATTAGGAGAGGCGAAAGAGTAATTAGATGGAAGATATTTTTGGAGGCAATGATTGGGGTCAAAGTGTAAAGTTGGATGGCCTAGGGACTAAAAGAGGAATTTTATCATTTTTATTAAAGAGAAATATCTTAGTGGAGAAATCTAGAAAAATGAAGAGAAAAGAAAAAGAAATAAAAGATGAAAATATCATCTTTTCTTCTCATTTCAGAACCGTCCATGCTTATGTTCATCCACCCAACTTTTCCTTTTATTTCATTTAAGTCATTTCACCATTGTTAAACCCTCAAAGCTTCAAAACCTTCCATTTCTTTGAAATTTCTTTAAGAAAGACATAGTAGGAAGCTAGTAGTCACTTTTACTTCTTGTAAAGTTTACTTTGGAGTGTTAAAGAGCATAAAGTTTGAGTTAGAATTTGGGATTTCAAGAGCTAAGGTAAGTGATGAATAAATTTTCATGACATACATGTATATTTCCATAATCTAGCATGAAGAATTATTGAATTTTAGTTTTTAGCTTATGTGTGTGATATATGTTTATATGAAATTGAAGAAAAAGGAAAGAATGAGAAGGACCAATTTGAAGAGAAAAGAAAGGAGAAGAGCAAGGAGTAAGAAGAGAAGAAATCATCTCATACCAACCTTTTGTGGTAAGTACTATACGTATTAAAAGACTAAGAAAAAATTAAATTAAACTGTTTATAATTTTAATATATATGATTAATCATGATAAAAATGACATGTTTAATTATAAGTGTTGATTATGTGTGATTGAATGAAGCTTAGTACAAAGAAACATAAGAAAGAAAATATTCTCATTAAAATAGTTTGGACAGTAACAGTGGACTAACTTTGGAAATTCACCAAAAATTGTATAAAAAGAGTTAAGAGTTAAATTAAATATGTAATTAAAGATTATTGAATGTAGTTTCATATGGAAGAAACGGAAACGGAATTGTGTACTGTAAGATATATTTGATTTTGTGTAACAAGGTCAGTGTAGATTCGGGTTCCCCTATTCTGACTTTGAAAAATCATAGAAAAATGTAGAAAAATTATTAGAGACTGAAATTTATATGGTTAAATCCTTAATGAGTCTATTTTCAAAAGAAATATACGAGAACATTATTAGATCCCTATACTAAAAGATAATTAATTTTTAGTAAAGAAAGGTCGAAACTGTCTGGCTGCAAAGAAGGGGTAAATTTGAAGAATTTTCTGTACGAATTGGCTAAAGTAAAAATTTTGAAATTATTATGGTAAAATGATATTTGAGTCTAGTTTCAGAAACATTAAGCGGATAATAATTTCGAATTCTGTAGCTCAAGATATAAATAATTTAGTGATTGTGACTCAGGTGGACAACTTTGTAAATTAATGTGAAAATAAAAGTAAGAAATATATGGTGATAAATATGTGAGAAAAATATAAGTGTGAAATATTTGATGATGTATTTGTGATTAATTATTATGTTAGATATATCATTTATGAGAAATGATGTTAATTGAGATTTTTCCTAAGTAGACAAATTAGAATCATTGTGATATTAGTGGCATGCCATTAAGGGACCTTAGCGCGCTCTTCGTTTAGCACTTTGTGTGCTCTCCGTTTAGGACGTTTGTGCTCTCCGTTCATTTGTGCAGTGTAATGCACCTCTGTATTTGTTCTGTATATCCAAAAGGTTCTACGGTAGTCTACTATGGGCTAAGTTGGAATTTGAGAATGAATGTATTTTATGGTGGCATTAAGGTAAGTTAAATGTTACATGCAAGAAAGCTTAGAAATTTTATATGCATGAGTATTTAAATGTTTGATAAAATTAAGCAATAAATAAATAATCATCTATTATACTTGTAGTGCTTACTAAGCCTTAACCGGCTTAACGCGTTTACTTTAACGCGTAGGTACAAATAGCTATAAGAAGTTAAAGCCAAGCTAAGGGACCTCTCATCACATCACTTTTGGAAGACTTCAAGTCTAGGTACTTTAATTTCGAGTAAAATTGCATGCACAAATGGTCCTACTTGGTGTTCTTAATGAATGGGTTCCAAATGTTTTTTTTAGAACTTTATATATATTGGATGAAATGCTTGAAATTGTGTTTTGGACCAAAAATCATATCTTAATATTTTTAAATTTTTTTCAAGTCTCAAAATTAATTATACATGATCGTTTTACGATATTTTGAATAAAATGGGTCAAAAACACATCGTTTGGAAGAAAAATTGTATTATACTCGTTTTTAATTCTTTGGCACTATATGTAATACTGTTATATCAGGTTTAGGGGTGTTACAGATTGTAAGGTTAAACCTTGTCCTCAAAGGTTATAGAAATCTTGTGGATTTGAGAAAATCCTTAGTTGTGGAAAGCTAAGGTAGTGGAGTAGGCATTTGGGACCGAACCACTATAAATTTTTGTGTTCTTTGTTGCAAATTTTTATTGATTCCACCACAACATCACACAGGCCAATTCAACCTCCCTTATCGATATTCTTGAGTTGATCGATCGAGTTAACAATTGGTATTAGATCTCGTCTCTAAAGACGATTTAACAACCAAGAGAAGATCTTCGGAGAAGCTCAAACAATCAACAAGTCATCCAACAACAAAGACGTCTAATTCCAGGTCAACATTCGTGGGAGAAGGACACTCCATCATAAGGCCTCCTCTATTCAATGGCACCAACTACTCATATTGGAGAACAAGAATGAAACTATTCATCCAAGCCAATGATTGTCAATTATGGAGAATAATCACAAATGAGTCATTCATTCTAATGAAAAGGGTCGAAGGTGTTAGTGTTCCAGAAGAAGAGAGTGAATGGGATGCTAATGATCTCAAGGAGGTGCAACTTAATGCAAAATATATGCACACTTTATTTTATGCTCTTGCTGATAATGAGTACAATAGAGTCTCCTTGTGCAACAATTTCAAAAAATATGGGACAAGCTAGAGGTCACCCATGAAGGAAAAAATAGAGTCAATGAGTCAAAGATAAGTCTTCTCACACTTTATTATGAATTATTTAAGGTAAAACTAAAGAAAGGAATCAATGAGATGTCCGATCGCTTTACCAACATTATCAATGGTCTAAAATCCCTTGGGAAGGTCTATCCCAACAAAGAAATGGTAAAGAAGATGTTGAATAGTCTCCCAACATCTTGGGAACCAAAGGTGAAGGCTATAAAAGAAGCAAATAATCTCAACTCACTCTCCCTTGATAAGCTAATTAGTTCTTTGCTTACATATGAGATCAAGCTTAACAAAAAGGGTGAAGAAGAATGTTGGTAGAGCTCTTAAATTCACCACCATTGAAGAGAGTGAATCAATTGAAGACGTAGATGAAGACAAAGAGATGGAGAGGCTTGATACAAGATTTAAGAGATTTATGAAGTCCAACAAAGGAAGAAATTTTCGAAAGAAGAAAGGACTCAAGCTTGAATCAACCAAGGAGAAATATCTCATTATTTGCTATGAGTGTAAGAAATCGGGACAGATCAAGTATGATTGTCCTATATTTAAAAAGAAGGGGTCTAGCAAACAAAAGGCTTATGCTACTGCTTGGAGTGATGAAGACTCATCCGATGATGAAGTAGTCAACTTATGCCTTATGGCTTTCGATGATCCTAAGATAACTTCTAACTCATCTACTTTAAATGATTATTCTTTCGATGATTTGTAAGATGACTATGATGAATTGATTTTGGAATTAAAAGTCATGATGTCAAAACACAAGAAAAGTGTTTCAAAATTGAGAAATGAAAATGAATTACTTTCCAAAATCAATCATGAATTGAAGAGAAAGTAAACAAAATGAAAGAAATCATTAATGATTTTGAAAAGAAAAATTTAGACTTGCACAATTTACTCACAAAAGTTCATGAAGATCATCAAAAGCAACTTGAGTTGCTTAAGAGTGAAAAAGCTCACTTTAACGAAGTTTTTGAAGGAGAAAGTTTAGAACAAAAATTTGTTAAAAATAGCTTTAATTTCTATAAACATAAAGGTCCCTCAAGATTTTATAAGGGAAAAATTGTTAAGAGTGTATGTGTAATATCCCTAAACCGGGTCTAGTAGTTTCGGGTATATTTTTCAAGTTCTGAACATGAATTTAGGAATTTATCAGGTTAATAGTAATTTTTAATTTAATTTAGGAGTTCAATTTCATCTAAAATCAATTAAATAATAATTTGGAAAAATAATAATTTTAAAGTAATTAAATAATTATTAGTGAAAATAATTAATTTGGTTCGAAAAATAATTTTAAAATATTTTTTATTGGAGGTTAATTTGAGTAAAATTTAAATATTAATTAAATTAGATTTAATTGTAAAATAAGAAAAATTTTAGAGTATTTATTTGGCAAATAAACCTTTAAATTCGGAATTTTAGAGGGAAAAGATCAAATGGTAAAGTAAGGGAAATGTGGAAGTGACCATTGTATAAATTTCCCAATTTTTCAGTTTTTAAAACAATGTATCTAGCATACTTTTCACACCATGTACGTCAGATTAGAAAGCTATAAAATTTGTTTTCTTTGCATGGTTTTAAAGATCTATCATCAAAGAATAGATTAAACAAATTCCTTCTCAAAATACTATCTTTTCACCCGAAATTATTCACAAAAATAACCAAAAATATTCTGAAATTTCTCAAGATTTTTGAATAAAAAATTTCAATAAAATGATTTAGAATGAATTAAAGGTAATTACTATTCTTAAACTTATTTTTATGATGGTGAGAAACATATTTACATGATTTGAGTGATAATTACATGATTTTTTTTATAAATGTCATCTTCTTCAAAAACTTAAGGTGCTTTAATGGTGGATTTTGAATTTTGAGTGGAAATCCACAAATTAATGGATGTTCCAACTCAAAATGGATCTATTAGAAGGTTTTTGATCTTATTTGTCAACATTAAAAATGTTTTTGCACGGTGATTTAAAGAAATTCAAATTTCATTATCTTCATGAACTGATTTTTCGGATTTTTGTTAAATTGATTTAAATGTGAAATTGATGCTTAGTATATGTTTATTTGGTCTAGTATTGATGTTTGGAAGTGATTAGGAGGGCTGGAGTGATCGATTTTGTGAGGAATTGAGTTTTCGACTTGATGTTACAAATCTGGTAAGGTAACTTTGAGAGAGAATTTTGTGTAGCCTAGTTGATGAAAATTTGTGTTTAATATATCTTTTGAAAGGTGGTAATATCTATTTTATCTCTGTTGAAGCTCCGAATCTTGAAGAGATCGAGCTAATCGAAATTGAAGCTTTGATTTGCTTGGTTGATCACTTGGTTATGGTTGAGTTGGTTGTGTGGTGAGTGTTATTATAGGGCGATTTAGTAAATTAACTCTCATTTATGCATAATTAGATTATTAATTACTAATTACAAATATTTAATTAAGTTTTGGTTGGTTAATTTTGCAAGATTATTGATTTATGTCTAAATGATGAAAATTTTGTTAATTGTTGGTAAGTGAGCATGTAGTGGCTTTATGTGCTTTGATTGGATTGATTATAATGATGATTTAAGCATGTATGATGGAGTTTTTGGTTCATGGTATGTTGATATTTCAATTGATAATGAACATTGATAATTGGTATTTGGTATGCTTGATTTAATTTGATGTTAAAATGACTATTTTCACATAAGCATTTTGACAGTTTAAATTGAGCATATTATTGACTGAAATTATGTTATGATTGATTGATTATATTGGCATTATAGCATGGTGGATCCATTGGATATAATTGTCATGCCATATGATTTGTGAGTATATATTCACCATTTTGATATGTTACTTGTGAGCAATGAGGCTTTAGGTGGACTGATTCGGAGTAGATAAAGGAGTGTTGAGCTTCAACAAACACACAAGAATAAATTATGTAAATCATGAATATTATGTAAACAACACCTAAATACATAAAACCTTTAAAAATATGCTAAAATTTCTCAAACATGAAAACAAAATAAGGTTGGGTAAACAATTATTTCAACTTTTAAGGATAAAAAAGGAAAATCATAGATAAAAATATGAGCATTATTGTCCAACAAAAAATCTTACATTTTCACTATCCTATGCTGGAGGTTCAAGCTTTAGTGATGCGTGTCAAATCCATCAAATATAAATATTCTTACGACAAATAATACAAAACAGTAGTATAAGGCAGTAGGGTCGATTCCACAAGGACTGGTTACTGTAATCTACTTTCGTGTCTTCCTCTTGAATGTCGCATCGAAGGGCATGCCCACGATTTGTGATTGTCTCCTTAAAAAATAAATAAGAGGGAGGTTTAGAGATAACATGTTAAACTAAAATAGAACGAAAATAAGATAAATAAAGTAAATAAATCTTTATGCAAAGTAATTAATCGAGATAAAAATGAGAAAAAATATATTTATTAAGCTTAGCCTCAGCCTCGGTTTTGTCCGAACTCAAACCAATCCTCAAAATTTAATCTTCCCTTTTTAGTCGATAAGCTGGTTATAGCACTCGAAAACGTCCCAACCGCCAACTTTTCCTCTTATAGCCGATTCTGATATGACTTGTAAATCGACCCTTGCCGAATGTCTAACCACGTCACACGTGCTTGCGATTTAAGATTTCAACAGCCTTACTCTCTAAAAAGCCCAACTCGAATTAACGACCTTAACTACGTGGGTCGTTTAAATCCGGTCTCTACCACCCTTGACGGAATCCAACTACTTTTCCCACTTGGATACACCAATTTGTTCGCGAGAACTCAAATGCAGCACGGTCAACTCGACTTCCCAACTGTACGCTAATCTTTCTCAACTCAACGTGTGCTTTTTGAATTGAAGTTGAATTAAATTTGAGGGATGAATTTGTACTATCCCATAAACCGGAGTGGTAACGAGTACCGATAAAAAGGTTTTTAGCATGATTTCGTAACTCACGATTATTTCTTGACGAAGTGACAACCAGACTAAGACTAAAAAGAAATTAGTGACACATGATTTTAATTATGCTTGGTGGATGAAGGTGGTGAATTGTTTGTGATTATGAAGGATGGAAAGGGGAAGGGATTGATATAGCAATTAGGCAAATTTACAAAATAATGAAAATGGAGATAGAAATGGCAGTAAGGAAACTGACGAAATTGGAAGAGAATAATTAAATGCTCAATTGCTTCTATTACTCACTAAAATCAAGTACATTTTCAATTGAACCCAAGTAGCCTTATTTATACACAATTGGGTTACTAAAAATAGCTTGAGTCCTCCTAATCTAAATTACCCTATTTACTTAAAATAAATAATTTTAGTCAAAATGAAATTAGGAAAATAATAATTTAATCAAAACAAAATTAAAAAAAAAAACAAACAACTTTGACTAAGCTTATTTGACCATTTCAACAAAGAATTCCTTTTGCAATTTGGCCCTCAATGTCTCCCTAATTTGAATATAGCCCATCTCTTCACACATGTCTTCAATTTAATCCACTTTTGCTTGCTTTTAGGTAGAGAAACATCAATTTGTGTACCTGATAAGAAATTGTAAGAAATTAGAAGTACTTTTTCCTCAAAATTAATCAAAATACACAAATAAATTGCTTAAATAATTTACTTATCAAAATCCCCCTACTTAACCTATGCTTGTCCTCAAGCATAATGTTTATTTTATATTAAAACTATTTGATAAAAAATTTAATGAAACCAATTTTTTTTTCGATTTTTCTTGTATTTTTGTTTTGAGACTTAATCAAATCTTTTTATGCGAATTGAGATGACAAGCCAAGCACTTCAACCCGGTTACTCAATTTGAAAAGTCGATAGCTTATTTTTCTAGGTAGCTTGGTTACTAGAGTGTTACAAGCTTTGGTTCGTCACTCGTAACTTTTTACGTGAATTGAGATGACAAGCCAAGCACTTCAACCCGGTTACTCAATTTGAAAAGTCGATAGCTTATTTTTCTAGGTAGCTTGGTTACTGGAGTGTTACAAGCTTTGGTTCGTCACTCGTAACTTTTTACGTGAATTGAGATGACAAGCCAAGCACCTCAACCCGATTACTCAATTCGGTCACATTTCCAAGTTTTCACTCGTAACCAAGTCTAATTTATTTATTCACAACTAATTTTTATTTATTCACATGATTTGCGTACATTCTTGGGCAAGTCTAAAAAGTCTCTAATATTGTGAAAATGTTTGACTTTTTTCCATAATATTCTCAAGTTTATAAAATGCATGTTTTATTAGAATAAACAACCATTTATTTATGATTTCTTAATTATTTAAATGGACCTAGCAACAAAAGAAAGATGCATTTGCAAAACAAATTATCAAATAGAATTAACATAGAATAAACATATTGCAAGAAAGAATATAGCATGGCATGCAAATAAATTCCCCCCCCCACTTAATTCACATTGCCCTCAATGTGCAATTTGAAAGAATAGAAAAGAAAGGGCAAAGTGTACTCCTCGTGTAGCTTAATGAGGTGGAGGGTGACGTCGATTGTCGCGCTCAAGTATCGAAAGGATGCGCTCGATCTTAGTTTCCATTGTGTCCAAGCGAGCTTCTAAATGGTTCATTCTTTCCTCCATGGTGGATTGGGGCTGCTCATATCGATACCTCAAAGCAAAATTTCGTGTTCGTCAGAACACTCTAACGCTCCGAGGTGTGTATGTACCTAGAGGAACAAAATGAAAGAAGAAGGTGTACCAGCAAGCAATCCAATAGAATCTAAGCAATATTCATCCAATGGATCCATGTTGTAAGCATGTGTAAGAGACGAAAAATTGAATGAAGGAAACAAATTCATGGCTAAATGCGAGATGTATGCACTTAGGATTAAAGGTCTACGTGCTCTAATTACCGTGTGAAAGTTGCGTGCAAACCAATATCTGAGGTTGAGTCTATAACTAGAAAACATGCACCACAAAAAGAATAATTTAGTCCTAGTTAAAACAACAGAAGAATCATTACGGCCCAAAAAATTGAAAGCTAGAAATTGATGGATATATCTAAGGGTCGGTTCATGCACCAACAAAGATTTCACAGTTCTAGAATTATAAGTTCGAGCAATCGAGTTGGTTAATGCTGAGTAAGCTTTATTAGCATCAAAATCACGATGTATGTCTAACAATGCACGATGGTATGAACTGGTACCAACATTTATAGGTTCAGTAGATCCCATTGTGGTGTTAAAATTGGAAATAGACATATTGAATGTTCTACCAAGTAATCTAAAGCAAATGATATTCGGAGTTTCAACTGTTCGAATGGCATACATGTTAAAATTAAAAGTGACATAGAATTCATATACAAGTTCATAGAATGTACCACATTTAATTTTAGCATATAACGACCAACCAATAAACTCAAAATAGCCATCTACGTCATCATGCAAGTTAAGTGTTTCGAGAGTGCTTACATGAATGAACTTACATATTAGCATGGGTCGGTGTTTAATCTCCTCGTATCTTGATTGATGCTCTAGTGTCGTGAAATTGAGGAAGGCTCGAAATCTTGATTCCGAGGGCATTGTGTAAGTGCACCTTCACTGTTCGCGCCTATGTCATCGATGTCGTTCTATCGGTGGACTGTTTGCCGGACTCGACATGTCAGTGGCATCAGTACCGCTATCCGGGTTTTGTTTTGATTCATCTCCTTGCTGATTTCTTGAAGTTCATCTAAGACATTTTGATCTGTTCTATGGTGGCTCATTCCGATTTGATGGTCCTGCTTCCTCATGATACAAGGAGCTGGTCTCGTCTGATACATCTGCATGATGCGTTATTAGTGGTAAAACCGAACGAGAGATGGAAGTGTTATACCTTACTATTTTGGGTGCATCCGATTGAGTTTTTAGCTCTTTTGGTGCAACTGGAGTTGGGCTCCTACGACGTCAGCGTCTAGTCGATCTAGTAGTTCGTACTGGTGGTGGTGGTGGTGGTAAAGGTGAGTCGAAATCATCATCATTGACGTTGATGATCGATGGTGTTGTGAATCGATTTCAACATCGGTTTAAGGAAGATGGAAACTGGTCAGCTGAGTAGCTTCGTGTTCGAACCATGTTTGCTATCTTTGAAGTGGTGTGTAGTGTCGAACGATGGCGGGTACAATGGTGGAGGTGCCGCAAAAGTGTTTTAACAGTGAGGTTTTGGTATTTTAACGGTGGTGATGGGTTTTTTAAGTGGTGTAAGTGGTGGTTTTTCGGTGGTTTAGAAAAATGATGAGAAAAAGAAAGAATGATGGTGGTTTGTGGTTTCGATGGTGCAAATGGGGACGGAGGGGGAGGAAGTGCCAAAAGATTTCTTTTGGTTGTAGACATGAGTGGGTTGTAATGGAGTACGACAGCGGGTGGTGCGACTGTGAAAGGCTTAAAGTGGGTGTTCGGGCGAGTGATTTTTTATGGTTTTGTGGTGTTTTGGGTTTTTTATGGGGGTTGGCTTTTAATGGTTAAGGGGCTGGTGGTGTGTTGGTCGGCAAAGATGAATGGAAACCGTACAGTGGTGGTTGTGGTTTTTTGTAGTAGTGTCCGGCGGTGGTGGGTTTAAATGGTGGAAAAGAAAACTTTGGGGGGAAGGCAAGGATAGTGGTGGGGTGATGATGGCTTTTGCTTTGGTGCAAAGAAGAGAAGGTGGGATGGAAGGGGTGGTGACTGGAGATGTGCAGACGGCGAAGGTGAATATGAACGGCGGCTGCTGCTATTTTGAAAAAGGTGAAAGTGTTTAGGGTTTTGGAAAAAAATGACAAAGGTAAAAAGTAATTTTAGACTTTGATTTTTTCCTTTCCCCCTTTATTTTTCTTTCCTTCTTTGCCAACCCGATTTGGGTTTCAAAATTTGCCCCACATTCCACTTTCGAGCTAGGTCTGCCACCTTGGTCCAATTTTTTCTTTGTTGTCCTTCCTTCTTAGCCCAATTTTCACTTGCATTTTTCCTTAAAATTTTCCCCTTTCTTTTTCTTTTGCACGACCCAAGTTTGCCTACCTTCCTTCCATTTCTTTCTTGGGCCGAACAGTCTAACCAACTCACTTCCTTTTTTTTCATTCATTTGGTTTGGTACATTGGGTTTGGGTAAGGTTTTATAAGGGTTTATTTAAGTGTTTTACAGGGAATGAGTTTTTTTACGGTATTGGGTTAGTTTTAGGAAAATAGGTATTTGGCAATTTTGGATTTTTCTCAAATGGGTATTTGTTTATTGTGGGTATTCGTCAACATTAACCACTGTATGCACACACCACGACTCGTACAATTTCTTCGAATAATAAATGACAGCTTCCACAATGGACCTGAAAATTACAAATAAAAATTGGATCAAATAGCTTTTATTTTTTATTAAAAATTAAAATTCGAATTTAATTTGGGTTGCCTCCCAAAAAGCGTTTTTGTTTAACGTCGTTAGCTTGACGACCTGAAAATTTATTCGACTGGTTCTTCAAGCACCAACTCCTCAACCATGTGAACTTGGAAGTTCTCATAAAACGGCTTTAGGCGTTGACCATTTACTTTAAGAATTTTCCCGAATTCTTCTCTTTTAACCTCTATTGCACCATGTGGAAAAATGTGAGTAACAATAAAAGGTCCTAACCGCTTGATTCGAAGCTTACCTGTGAAAATTCTCAGTGTTGGGTCATAAAGTAGTATGCCCAACTGAGAATTGTTTTCGAGAAATTTTTTGGTCATGGAACATCTTGGTTTTTGCTTTATAAATCTGGGCGTTCTCATACGCGTCGTGCCGAATTTCTTCTAACTCCGAAATACTTAGTTTCTGAAAATCACCTGTGATGTCTAGCTCGATGTTGCACCGTTTTACCACCAAAAATGCCTTGTACTCTAATTCCACTGGAAGGTGACACGGTTTACAAAAAATGAGTCGGTAAGGAGACATACCTAATGGTCCTTTAAATACCGTGCGGTATGCCCATAATACGTCGTTCAAGCATAGGCTCCAGTCCTTTCGATTTGGTTTCACGGTTTTCTCCAAAATTGACTTTATTTCATGATTTGAAATCTTCGCTTGATCGTTTGTTTGAAGGTGATATGTCGTGACCACACGTTGTGTCACCCCATATTTTTTTAATAATGCACTGATCACTTTGCTGCAAAAATGCATTCCTCGATCACTAATCAGTGCTCGCAGTGTGCCGAACCTGGAAAAATAAAATTCTTTAGAAAGCCTACAACGGTTTTAGCGTTATCGCGACGTGTATCTTTAGCTTCTACCCACTTAGAAACGTAATCAACAGCAAGTATTATGTAAACATTACCAAATGATGACACAAATGGGCCCATGAAATCAATGCCCCATACATAAAAAATTTCGCATACATGTACAGGATTTAAGGGCATTTCATTTCGACGACTTAAATTTCCCACCTTCTGGCATCTCTCGCAAGTCTTACAAAATAAGTAAGCATCACGAAAGATGTGTGGCCAAAATAATCCTTATTCTAATATTTTATGTGCAGTGCACTTAGGACCAAAATGATCTCCATAAGCAAAAGTATGACAGAAAGTTAGGATAGACTGTACCTTAGTTTCAGCGACACATCATCTAATTACCTGATCTGAGTAATTTTTCCAAAGATATGGATCATCTCAAATGTAGTACCTCGAATCTCGCTTAATTTTGTCCTTTTCAGAATGAGTTAAGTCAGAAGGAATTTTACCTGTTGCGAGATAATTTACCATGTTTGCGTACCACAAATAGGTTATTTGAGTTGCAAGTAGATATTTACCTAAAAAATAATCTTTAAGGGGCGTGCTTTCTTTTGAAGTAGTTAGTCGAATTAAATGATCCGCTACTAAATTTTTACACCCTTTTTTATCCTTAATTTCGAGGTCGAATTCCTACAGAAGTAGAATCCACCTAATGAGTCTTGGTTTGACCTCCTTCTTCTCGATTAAGTACTTTAATGCTGCATGATCAGAGTAAACAATTATTTTAGTGCCTAACATATATTATCTAAATTTTTCCAAAGCAAAAACAATAGCTAAGAGTTCTTTCTCAGTTGTTGAATAATTGCTTTGGGCAGCATCCAATGTTTTAGAGGCATAAGCAATGACGTGCGGCTCCTTCTCTATCTTTTGTCCTAGAACAGCTCCGACACTATGATCGCTTGCATCACACATAAGCTCGAAAGGGTAGTCCCAATTCAGCAGTTACACTATAGAAGCTGAGACTAGCTTGCGCTTAAGAGTGTCGAACGCTTTTTTACATACTTTATCAAACTCAAACTCTTTTTCTTTCTGTAGCAGGTTACTAAGTGGTTGAGAAATCTTTGAGAAATCCTTTATAAAGCGCCTGTAAAAACCTGCATGACCAAGAAAAGATCAAACTTCCCTCACAGTTGTAGGGTATGGTAGTAAGTTAATAATATCAATTTTAGCTTTATCAACTGCAATCCCTTCAGCAGAAACGATGTGACCTTGAATTAATCTCTTATCAACCATGAAATGACATTTTTCATAATTTAAAACAAGATTAAATTCTAAACATCTTTCTAAAATTTTTGTAAGGTTTGATAAACATTCATTGAAGGAATTTTCGTAAACCGTAAAGTCATCCATGAATACTTCTATTATTTTTTCCAACATAATCGGAAAATATGCTTACCATGCATCTCTCGGACGTGGTCGGTGCGTTGCATAGTCCGAACGACATTCTTCTATTGACGAACGTACCAAAAGGGCACGTAAACGTCATTTTCTCTTGGTCCTCTAGTGCCACTGGAATTTAAAAGAAACCTAAGTAACCATAGAGACAACAATAGTGAGATTTTCCTACTAATCGTTCTAACATCTAATCTATAAAGGAACTGGAAAATGATTTTTCCGAGTTAAAGAGTTCAACTTCTTGTAGTCTATACAGACCCTCTACCCGTTTTGGACTCGAGTGGGAACCATCTCACCTACTGAGTTTTTTATTACGATAACCCTAGTTTTTTTAGGTGCTACGTGAACCAGATTGACCCAGTTACTATCAGATATAGGATAGATCATCCCAGCATCAAGCTGCTTTTGAATTTCCTTCTTTACGACCTTCATCATTGGTGGATTAAGGCGTCTTTGAGCTTCCCTCTTCGGGCTTGCATTCTCTTCGATTGGTATTCTGTGCATACAGGTTGAGGGACTTAACCCTTTAATATCAACAATTGACCATCCAATCATTTCCTTGTAATCCCTCAAAACTTGAACTAGATTTTCCTCCTCCAACTTTGAAAGTTTACTCGAAACAATCATTGGTAAGGTGTTTTCATCTCCCAAGAATGCGTACTTAAGGTGTTCAAGTAGTGGCTTAAGTTCTAAATCCGGAGCCTGTAAAATTGAAGGCAACAATTTAGTTTTAGAAGGAGTTAGCTCGAAACTCTTACCTTGACTTCAAGAAAACTTCAGAGCTTCCATAAGAAAAACAACTTCACGAACTTGATCCTCGATTGTCATTAGTTCTTCTAATTTTTTCATATTTTCAAGATCTAAACTCCTGCACATAACAGTTTGTAACTCCTCTACCTTAGAATATTCAAAATGCAAATTCATTAGTGGTTTAATAATATCAACATAAGAAACATTTGACGTTATACTAGGTCGGCCCATCGCTTCATAGACATTAAATTTAACAATCTCACCATTGAATTCCATAGTGAGTGTCCCACTACGAACATTAATCTTTGTACGCACAATACTTAGGAATGGTCTCCCAAGTAGAATATCAGAAAAGCTCTTCGAGTTATCACCCTCCATGTTAATGATATAGAAATCTATAAGAAAGATTAACTCATTTACCTTAACGAGGACATCTTTCAATACCTCCTTTGGATACACGCACGATCTGTCCGCCAGTTGAATTATCACCCCTATTTCTTTCAAAGGACCAGCGTTTAGAGGTTTAAAAATAGATAAAGACATAACATTGATGGATGCTCCTAAGTCGCACATGACTTTTTTAATGTTAACATTACATATTTTGCAAGAAATTGAGAACATACCCTGATCCTTACACTTTGGCAGAATTTTTCTATGTAACACGACAGAGACGTTTTCTCCCATATTCACCCACTCATTTCCTTGAAGATTCTTCTTCCCAGTACATAGTTCCTTCAAGAACTTTGCATAGCGAGGAACCTGTTTGATTGCATCGAGTAAGGGAATATTGATTTTCACCTTTCGAAATGTCTCTAAGATTTCTTTATCTTCTCGTTCCTTTTTGCCTTGGGCGAGCCTTGCTGGAAATGGGGGCTACACAACAAGTGCTTTTGGTAGTGACGACTCAGTTGAAGCTTCTGAATCTGGTTTTTGTTCTTTGAGTTTAGCGTTATGGGCACGACTCGTGCCAGTTACGGGTTCTAAGATCTTATCACTCCTTAACGTCATAGCGCTTGCATTATGTCGAGGGTTTGGTTTCACTTGGGACGGTAGCCATCCTTGAGACTCCAAACGGCTCACTGTGAGTACCAGCTTACTTACCTATTTGTCTATCTCCTGCAAATGCATGTTAGTTTTTTTTGAAATTTTTCAGTACTAGTAGCTAACCTTTCGACAATAGCTTCCAACGACATCTTTGGAGGTGATTACTGCTGATTTAGAGGCGACCTTTGCTGATACGTCTAATTGAATCGAGGATTCAATCCATAACTTAGATTCAGATGGTCCTTCCACCTTGCATTGTATGTGTTCGAATAGGGATCGTACCGTCCTTGGGGTGGACCTAGAAAATTTCCAACAGCATTTGCTTGTTTTGTCGAATCCTCATGTAAGATTGGACATGAGTTCGTCAGGTGATCTGACATAGTACAGATTCCGCATAGCTTCACTGGGCCTAACTTATCTGCAAGCAAATTTTGCACTATATTAATGATTTTATCTATTTTATTTTTTAAAGTCAAAGAACTTAACCCATGAACCCGTCTCGTGGGTCTATAATCAGTCGGAACTATTGAGAGTTTGTAGCCATCGTCAAAATCAACTCCCTAGCTCTTTGTGGGGTCATGTTAACAAGTGCTCCTCCACTAGCTGCATCGATCATCTTCATCTCCATGAGGAGTAGTCCCTCGTAAAAATACTACAACAATGACTGCTAAGAAAGTCCGTGTTGTGGGCAACTTGAGCACAACTTCTTATACCGCTCCCAATAATCGTAGAGTGTTTTAATCTCAATTTTTCAAATTCCCACTATGTCTCATCTCAACTCAGCTGCTCGTGCTATTGGAAAAAACCTATCAAGGAATTAAACGAGACATATCAGCCTATGTACTAACAAATCCCGGTGATAAATAAAACAACCATTCTCTAGCAGAGTCGGCTAATGAAAAAGGAAATGCACGGAGTTTAATTTTGTCTTGTCACTCTTTGGGATTTCATGCTCGTGCAAACCATGTGGAATTCCTTTAAGTGCTTGTGTAGATTCTCGTTTTGAACCCCGTAGAAAGTGGGCAATAGATGGATTAAGCCCGACTTCAACTCGAACGGTGTTCCTCCCGTTGGATAAGTTATACACAACGGCTGTTGTTCGTCCAATGCTGCTGCAAGTTGATTAATAGTTTGATTCTAATCTTCCATTGTCTTTGCTTCCTCGTCACCGAATATTTCTCTAGTGAAAGCTTCTTCTTCAAACTCTGTCTGTAGACGTTTACCGTGAGCTTCTTTCCTCAACCTTTGGGCTAATTTCTTTATCTTCGGAACAAAGTCGTTGAGAGGTGTCTCTTCAGACCTTGTCATAAAGAAAAACAAACGAAAGTTAGAAAAATGTTACAACGGTGCCAAAATTTGATGGGTGTCGAATCCACCAAATATAAATATTCCTACGACAAATAATACAAAACGGTAGTATAAGGCAGTAGGGTCGATTCCATATGGACTGGTTACTGTAATCTACTTTCATGTCTTCCTCTTGAACGTCACGTCGAAGGGTGTGTCCATGACTTGTGACTGTCTCCCTAAAAAATAAATAAGAGGGAGTTTAGAGATAACATGTTAAACTAAAATAGAACAAAAATAAGGTAAATAAAGTAAAATAAATCTTGATGCAAAGTAATTAATCGAGATAAAAATGAGAAAAACTATATTTAATAAGCTTAGGCTCAGCCTCGGTTTTCTCCGAACTCGAACCGATCCTCAAAATTTAATCTTCCCTTTTTAGTCGATAAGCTAGTTATAGCGCTCAAGAACATTCCAACCGCCAACTTTTCCTCTTATAGCCGGTTTTGGTACGACTTGCAAACCGACCCTTGCCGAATGTCTAACCACGTCACACATGCTCACGATTTAAGATTTCAACAGCCTTGCACTCTGAAAAGCCCAACTCGAATTAACAGCCTCAACCGCATGGGTCATTTAAATCCAGTCTTTACCACCCTTGACGGAATCCAACAAGCTTTTCCCACTTGGACATGCCAATTTGTTCACGGGAACTCGAATGCAGCACGGCCAACTCGACTTCTTAACTGTACGTCAACCTTCCTCAACTCAACGCGCGCTTTTTGAATTGAAGTTAAATTAACTTTGAGGGACGAATTTGTACTATCCCATAAACCAGAGTGGTAGTGAGTACCGATAAAAAGGTTTTTAGCACGATTTCGTAACTCACGATTATTTCTTGACGGAGTGACAACCAGACCAAGGCTAAAAAGAAATTAGTGACACATGATTTTAATCATGCTTGGTGGATGAAGGTGGTGAATTGGTTGTGATTATGAAGGATGGAAAAGGGAAGGGATTGATATAGAAATTAGGCAAATTTGCAAAAGAATAAAAATGGAGATAGAAATGGCAGTAAGGAAACTGACGAAATTGGAAGAGAATAATTAAATGCTCAATTGCTTCTATTACTTACTAAAATCTAAGTACATTTTCAATTGAACCCAAGTAGTCTTATTTATACACAATTGGGTTACTAAAAATAGCTTGAGTCCTCCTAAACTAAATTACTCTATTTACTTAAAATAAATAATTTTAGTCAAAATGAAATTAGGAAAATAACAAATTTAATCAAAACAAATTATATATATGTTGGGCAGTGGCAAATCCATCGTAATGAACGCAAGTTATGCAACCAAGAGGAATATTAGGTAGAGGGGGACCATGCAATTATCTCAACCTTGAAAATGTAAGCCTACCCTTCTTCAATTATTACCTTGACCTCATTCACTTCATTTCCAATTTCCTTAATGCCCTAAGAATCATAGTAAACATTTACCACAACACTTCATCCTCAATGCCATTAGCCAATTAATAATTTACCATTGTGGGGGTTAAAAGATTGTTATAACCAAATCCACGGATAAACTCCATGACATGGTAATTAAATTATCCTTAGAAAGAAAACCAGATAATAAATTAAATTTATAATTTATTATTGAATAAATTACGCAATCAGTCGCTTAACTCTCATAAGTTTTCATTTTGGGCATAAAAATTTTAAAAGAAAATTTGAATTTTAGGTGCTACTATTAACAATCGTTTTCATTTTGGTCACTCGTTAATTTTGAGTTAGACAATGTTATTGTTATAATCAACGTTGATAATGGCAATATGAATGATCGCAAAGTAATAAGAAATAAAAATAAGAACACACAAATTTTACGTGGAAAACCGTTATCGAAAAAACCACGGGTACATAAGGAGAAATTCACTATGTTGAAAAACACACGGTACAAGAGGAGTTTGACTATATCTATTTAAGGGTTAAAAAACACTGTTATAATAAATGTCAAATAGAAGAAGTGTAGTCCTATACAGATTCAACTTGTGCATTATGGTTCGTGATTCGGGTCCTCGGTCCTTCACTCCCACAAATCCCCTATTTTGCCTCTTTATTTTATTTCTTTAACAAGTGATGAGATTCGGATCACACAACTCTAACAGTTATTTTACACTCATTTTAATCACTCAATTTTAAAAAATTTTCGTTTTAGTCACTCAATTCTGTTTTTTAAAGTTTCTTTTATCCGCTTTCAAAAAAGAAAAGGAAAAATAGCGTTTTTATAGGGAATTGAGTTATTCCACTATAGAAATAAAAATCAAGTTTTTTTTTTGTAACTCAACTCACTGTAAAAGCTCGAGTTTTCCCCTATAAAAATCCAAGTTTTCACTTTTTATTGGTGAAAGGACTAAAATTAATTCTGGAAAAAAAAGAAAATAAAAAGATAAAAAGATTTTTCTTTTTTAATGATGGATGATTAAAATAAAAACATTGTTAAATATAGTACTTAGAATGTAAACTTTTCATTTACAATGTTTAAAATGAAAACTTATATGAAAGTTGGTGACCAAAAATAGAATTTGCCCTTTATTATTCCACAAGTCGTAACTTAATAATACATGACGGACAGAAAGGAAAACAAAAAACAAAAAAACAGTGAGCTGAATTGAGCACGACATCACACCGAAAACTACATGAACAAACCGAAAGAGTCCAATCTCCATGTAGTTGTCTTCACCTGTTTTATTCCCTTAACCCCGACATTATAAACAAATAAAATCTCAACAAAGAAAAGAACAAAAAACTTTTCTTTTTTAGTTTTTGACAAGGGCACATTGCTTCCGGATCTGGCCTTCGGATCCAGTCGTAACATTAATCCGACCCAGTTTCTCCATGGCTTTGGCAAACTCATCAAAGAAGAACTGTGGGGGACTGGTAAGGAGCTGGTTGATGAAAGCCAAGCTGGTTGAATCAGTGGTTAAAGCAGCATCGGATTGGAAAAGACCCCTTCTTTTGAGCAAGAGTGAGTAGTAGCTAAGATCGAAGGTTTTCCGACTCCCAGGGTCCATCTCAAGTATTGTGGTGTTATCGCTCGCGGTTTTGCACTTGTTGGCCTTGAGGTTTTCAGCGTATTCGCTGTCCATGGTTGGGTCGATTCCGCCGGGGCCGGTGGAATTGTACAATCGGGGCGAAACAGTAGGGCAATGGGATATGCCGATGGTGTGACCACCTGGAAAACAATTCATTAACACATATGCTATGACAGAAACGGAAGGAGCCGAAACCGTAAAATAACGATAGTAATTATGTTATACCGGATAGGAGAACCAAGTCGGTCAAGTTAAGTCCATGGTTATTAAACTGTGAAAGGAGAGTAGTGAAGTTGCTGAAAGGCTTTGGAACGTTGGCAAGTGCTTCGGTGGAATTGGATATTACACCATCTCTTCTTCCTGTTGGAACCTTCCAAAATGGACCTCCCTTGTGATAAACAGTGGGCATTTTCAGTGCTTGGGATGGTTATGTTTTATGTGGGAAATGAAAAGCATGCAGGTGATTGTTTTACTTACAGTGGTTACTACAGAGTCTCTGGCAACCAAAGTGAGGATATCGGCACAAGAGACAACGCCAGGGCATTCGGCTTCGAGGAGGCTCTTCACTCTATCAATGAAATCAAAGCCCCTCAGTGTTTGATTTGGGACTGCATTCTTCTCTGCTTGGCCAGATGTGGAGTTTAGAAGCACTGATGCATCACAGCCCTGCCCATGCCACCCCATGGTTGTAAAAGCCGAATCAAAGGTCGAATATAAATATAAAAGAGAAAAATGCAGAAGTTTACCCTGACAAAGCAATCATGGAAGTGCAGTCTTAAGAAAGAAGCAGCGAGGGATGGAGCATTAGGGATGTGCTGCTTAACATAGTCCAACACAATCTGCTCGGCTTTAGGACAGCTCCTGGCATAAAAGTTCATCTGCAGTTGAGCCTGTGCTGACCCAATCACTGCTAAAACCCCAAACACAACAACTAAAACAATCCTCACAGAGCTTGTTCCTGCCATCTTCGGCAGAGTTTGAACTAGCTCCTGTTTCAGATCTCTTTTAAGACAGCAATGTTTGATGTTGTTGTGATTTGAAAACATGGGAATGTTTTATACGCACTGATTTTCAACCACTACAAGATTAAAACTACACGAGTACAAATAAGATAATCAAGCCTGTGCTGTCCACGTTACCCATCTTTAGATAGTATTAAACATTGATCTGTTAAAAGGTTAATTCATGAGTTTGATAACGACACACTAAAAACCAAGTAACAGAGCTGAATGAATTCAATTGGTTCAACTGCTCGATGGCTATCATATATTATATACATTTGTATACATCTCCTTTTCGATTCAAACATTTGATGCCACTGTAATTTTTTTTTATAGCCGACAATGAGGCGAGTTTAATACCATAATTTGTGTATTATTTGTGAATTTTTTCAGTTTTTTATCCTGTTAATTGTGTAAATGTAAAACTTGAATCAGTAAAGTTGATCAAATGTTTGCAATTTTTTATATGAATGTAATATTCTTCATTTATAGGCAAACATTAAGTAAATTACACTCAAAAGTCACTAAATTGATTAAGTTTATGTTTTGATCATTTAACTTTAAAAAGTTACAAAATGATCACTGAACTATTCGAAATTTTTTATTTAAGTCATTGGGCTGTTAAGTTTTTTTTTTTTTTAAGTCTAGCTAACAAATTCTAAGTGATTATTCGACGATCGGTATGATGGATTGATACCCATTGACGAGTAGAAGAACATATCTTAAATTCAAATCGATCTAACAACCAATGTTGAAGATTAGAAAAAAAAATTGTTCGGATTTTGGTTTACAGATTCATGGTGTTCAAATTTATTTCTTGAAAGGAAAACTTAATTGTAGAAGAGAAGGGAAAGGAAAACTTTCAATTACTGCGAACAAAGAAGACTAAATAACAACGATTTTAACATTCCAATGACTTAAATAAAAATTTTCGAATAGTTCAATAATCATTTTGTAACTTTTAAAAATAAATGGCCAAAACATAAATTTATTAATAGTTTAGTCATATTACGTGTAATTTTCTCCAAATATAACAATGGTTTATTTTGATTTTGGATTGGGAAAAATTAAGGATCGTTTTAATAATTGTTTTTTATTTTATTTTTTTATTTGCTTTGGTGATTAAGTTGGATTGGGTAAAAAACTTAATTCTGAACCACGAAGGATGGGATTTAATGGGTAAATCACACATATGTCCTACCAACTTTAGTTGGTTATTGTCGAGCCGAGATTCACACGTTTAAGTTCCATTAACTAAACCTCCCCCACCCCCCCCAATTGTTACCTTAATCAAAATCATAGAAAAACAAATGAAGTAGCTATGGCAGTCTCCTACCGACAATGACAGAAAAGATTCGAAGTGTAGCATCAAGGCTACCCAGTACTATTCATCCAAATAGACAATTTGTTATTCGAAGACTAGGCTTGTGCTACTCCATGTGGATCACATTACTGTGAAATTTATTAATTACAATTATGCCTAACTATGTTTAGGGTTGAGTATTTGATCGAGTCAAAAAACTTCGAATTAGTTGAGTTGACGAATTTCATTTTAGTAATCGAATTCAATTTGAAACTTTTTCAAGTCGAATTGAATCGATTCAAAAAATTTTCAAGTCAAGTCAAGTTAACCAATCCTATTTTTTATACTTAATGTTGCATTTATATGGACAAATTTTAACTAGTACAAGATTATTTTTAACTGCATAAACAATATAATGATTTTATCTTTTAATTTAATGATTTTGACTTTTAATTTTAGAAAAGGTAAATATTTATAAAAACGACACAGTTCTGCTTTTTTTTTATTCGAATTTTCAAATAACTCGAATTGTGTAATTCATATTCAAGTTAAATCGAAAATTTTGATTTTTTATTCGAATTTATTCGAATAGCTAGATTAACTTAAACCATTTAATTCAAAATTTGAATTTTTTTTATCAAGTTTTTCAAATCGAATCAGATTTACTCATCCTTAACTATGGTTAAATAAATGTCAACTATGACTTAATTTAAAATCTATTGCAATTAATTTGAACTCAAACTCCAACTCAATTCAACCCGATCTGATAAAAAATTTTAAAAACTCAAAACTTAAATTGACTCATAAAATTATTCGAATTCATAATAATTTGACCCAAAAATTGAACATTAAACTCAAATCACTTGAATCAAAAATTGTCCTGATTCAAAATGACACAAAATTTAAAAATTCAATTGAATTTATTTAAATTATATAATTTAAAATCAACTCCAACCTTAAACTTCAACGACTGAAAATAAAAATACATATCAAATTTAAAATTGACGAAAGTCAACCAAAAAATAACTGAAGTTAAAAGTATCAAAAAAATTTAGATCCTATGAAATCTAACACACAAAGCATCAACCTAACCTACACAATTTGTATGTCTAGTTGTAACAGTATAAGGGTGGCAGTTAAGCCCGGCTTGTCAAGGACTTAGATCTGGTGGATTATTATTCATGAATTTCAGAACCGCACACTAAAAGCCAAGTAAGATCAGAACTAAACAACTGCTCGATCCCTACCATATATCATTTTTTATTTTAAATGAAATTAATTTTATTGCATTTTATTGAGTAATTCTCCGTTTTTTCAGTAATGGATACATTCGGGTATTTATGCATATTATTATTATTATTCATCACATGCATTGCTCATGAATTGATCCACTATTCTTAAGACTGACACTTTGAGCGAGATTTGGGCATGCGCTAGAGTTTGCAGCTTCCCATATGTGAATTCCTTGGATATATGCCAATTGAGACCGCGAATTCTCCTTGGCTCGTGCGAGCTGATGTTGCGAGCTCCCCTTGCTATCCTCTCGTTGTTCGCCCTGTACTCATCCATCTAGTGGGACTTGCCTGGGTCACAAGTAAGCGACCCGAATCCTATCTGAGTTTCGGGTTGTTAATCATTGATTTATAACACATCTAAAAAAATCTGTATCCCTTCATGAATACAAGTATGCGTTTTTTTGAAATTTTCATTTTTATTAATAAAAAAATTCATAATACACCCAAGTTAAGCACGATACAACAATCACAATGAAGGCACTATTAGAGTATGCTCAAAGACCAATCATGAGATGATTGTAATAACATACTTGTTTTACCTCGTTTATTAATATAAGACATTGTCATTATTATTTTAGTTTCTTTTTTGTGTATATAAATAAATTATTTTTTAATAATGTCCTGAGAATAATATGATTATTCTTAAAAGATCCTTAGTCGAGTATTATTCTGGGGTTGGACAACAATAATGCATTAAGACTAATGTGTAGTTTATTGATGACAAAGTGTTGTCATTGACATGGGATGTCAAAATCAATATATGAGTATGTGTGTTAGAGAACAACATATTGGACTGACCTACTCTGAGTATGTTTTTGGGATTATTATGTAATAGCTACAACATTACTCATAGTGATTACTATGTATACGATCCTCAGACTTGAGATCATCATTATCCTAACATCGTGAGTCGTATATTTTGATATTGTCAAACGTTCACTGTAACTAGTTGTTCTATAAAGGTTGATGTTGGATATACCACAATTTACGTAGTGGGATATGATCGATCAATATAGGATTTGTCCCACCTACATAATGGGAGCAATATCTTAGGCCACTTGATTGAGTGAGACTAGAAATGCATGACTATGCTTGAATAAGTTGATGTGATGTATCATACTTATTTGTTTAACATAGTCTACTCAAGATATCAAGAAACATTAAATGGACTATACAAGTGTGACTATTCCATGACTTGTGTCCATTCTAAATATAAAGGAAAAAAGGATTTAATATATGAAAGTTTAATCACAGAGAGGTTATGCCGAATCATAACTTCTTGTAATTTAGGTAGTATTAGAATCGTTCTAGTATTACTGCTAAAGTTACAAGAACCTATATGGTCACACTTTATGGTTGAAACGAACGGAATCCAAACATAGTTGGTATTGTTTTTAGTTGTCACTTGAATTAAATTGATTATAAAATTAATTTAATTGAGCAGTTAAATATCAAACGAATTATATGTACAAGTATTTTGTACAAATAATGAGAACATGGTTAAATTAATATATATGAATTTGATTCGTATAAAATTTAACTAAACATAATTTACCGAAATCCTTGTTATATGTAATTATAATTTACAATCGAATATTATTATAATTATTGTAATTGTAATTTTTCGGTCAAACATTATTATAATTACGGTAATTATAATTATTATATTCGCTTAATTATTATAATGAATTTTTATTCATATTAAAATATAGCATAATGAAAAAATTAGCCCCTAACGTTTGGGTGTTTGGTCACTTTGGCCCTTATGGTTATTTTTGCTCACTTTCATACATAATCTTTTTTGTCAAATTGGTCATTTTTTAATGGTATTGCTGACGTAGCCATTAAAGAACTAATGACACTGACATGGCAAATTTTTTTCCACCTAGGCAACTTCATGTATGCAGCTGTTGATGTGGCATATAAGATAAAAATATGTCACATCAAAAAAAAAATTAAACTTAAAAATATAATTAAAATTAAAAAAAAAACCTTTAAAACACCCTAACTAACACACACATGGGCAGAAGTAAAAAAAAATTAATAACTCCCCTTTGAAGAACTCTAAATCCCAAATTCTCTCCTTCTCCATACAAATTCTATCCTTTTTTTATAGACAGCAACAACATCAGCATGCAACGTTCCTTGGTCTCGATCTTAATCTTTAGCCACCTAAGAAAGTTGATATAGGGAATGAGTTTTGGGGGTTTGATTTTGGGTTTCCCGTGAAACAAACGGAAAATTTCACTGTCACAACGTGTTGTTCTTGGTGTCAATTTGGAGAGAAAGGAAAGAAGCCCAAGTGTTGAAATCGTTGTCCTTCAAGTATAAAGACGAAAAGAAGCCCCAAAGTTGTTTTTGACAGAAAACTTCACAAACTCAAGAAGTGTTGTTTTTGTTGTCGATTTGAAGGGAAAGGAAAGATACACAAATGTTGAAATTGTTAGTTGTTCAAGTAAAAAGAGGAAATTTTCCGTTCAAGAAAAAGGTAAAGCAAAATTAGATGGGTTTAATATTCAATTAGACAAATAAGAGATTCTTCATGATTTGATGTAAATGGACAGAGAAATGAATTTTGGTTTCACCAATTGAAGAAGAGAAGCCAAATTACATTGAATTTCAAGGTTTAACAAGTTAAAACACTGTTAACCATGAAAGGGCTAATATAATGGAGTACTGAGAATTATATGAATGAAATATAAGACCTTTTTTTTTCTAAATTATTCCATGCTCTTTCATCTTTTCTTTGTTCTTCTCATTTCTTACAACATTTTACCTGCACAGCAAATTCTGTGACAATTGGTATTCATAGCTTGGTATGGAAAGAACCAAAAACAAGAAAGAAATGGTGTGACAATTGGTATTCATAGCTTGGTATGGAAAGAACCAAAAACAAGAAAGAAATGGTAGAAAATACCAGGTTAAACTCATTACATGAACAAATGCAAGCACTGTAAAACCCCTAAAATTTTGAAACCTAAACAAAATCTCCAAATCCAAGAACCTTAAATACTAATCGAAAATAAAAATTATAGAAAGATACCCCAATTTTTTCCTTTCTTGGTTTAGGTTAGAGTTCTAAACTTTTGTTTTGATTCAAAACTAAAGGCTGTCAGATCGATTGTTTTTTTTGTTAGAGTTAAGTGTTTATTTTATTTTTTTACTTTTGTTAATTGTTTTAATTTAGGAAAAATCCCAAATATTTTGTTTTGTTTTTTTTAATTTTAACTATGTTTTTAAGTTTAAATTTTTTTGCTGATGTGACATATTTTTGTCTTATATATCACATCAGCATCTGCATACGTGGAGTTGCCCAAGTGGAAATTTTATTGCCACGTCAAAACCCTTAGTCCTTAATGGCCACGTCAACAAGACTGTAAAAAATGACAAATTTGACCAAAAAAAAGACTATGTATGAAAGTGAGCCAAAAAAAAAATATTAAGGGCCAAAGTGACCAAACGCCCAAACTTTAGGGGCTAATTTTGTCATTATGCCGTAAAATATCAACTATTCTCTGATAGTAAATAATTTGTGCAATTTTATTTGTGTGTTTTGAATTAATTTTGAGGAAAGTACTTCTAATTCTTACATTTTCTTATCAGGTACACAAATTGATGTTTCAACCTAAAGGCAAGCAACAAGTGGACCTAATTGAAGAAATATGTGAAGAGAAATTGAGGGCTTAAATGCAAAGAGATATTTTTGTTGAATTTTTCAAAAGCTATTTTTGAATTTTGTTATTTTCTTCATTTTATTTTGAGTAGGATTATTTATTTTAAGTAAATGAGAAATTTAGTTTAGAAGTGATCAAGCTATTTTTAGTAACCCAATTGTATATAAATAAGGTCTTTTGGGTTCAATTAAAAACATACTTTGAATTTTGTGAAGCAATTAAAAAATTCTCCATTCTCCATTTCTTCTTGTCTTTTGTGTCAGAATAGTCTGCCATTTCCATTCCAATTTTCATTTATTTTTTTCAATTTTGTTTAATTGCTTTCTCAATTCTTCTCCATTTCCATCCTTTAGAAATACAAACAATTCATCACCATCATCATCATCCATCAAGCATGGTTAAAATCATGCACCACTAAACTTCCATCTTGGCCTTAGGCCGGTATTCTTTCCGATCAAGAATCGTGAGATATGACCTCGAGTTAAATATTTTTCGTACGGTATTCATCATCTCTCCGGAATATTGGGGATATTACAAGTCGCCCCTTAAAAGTTAACTCGCTTTCAACACAAAGTGCACGTTGGGTTGGAGTCGTTTTGGCGTACAGTTGGGAAGAAGAATCGACTATGCTGTATTCAGATTCCCGCGAAAAAATTGACGGGTCCTGGCGAGGTCATACTAGTGGGATTTTCGTCAAGGGAGATAGTGATAGGGTTTAAATGTCTCGTGCGGTTGAGGCTGTTAATCTGAGTTGGGTACTTCAGAACGCAGGGCTATCGAGGTCTTGGATCAAGAACACGTGTATCGCGATTAGACAATCAATGAGAGTTGGTTTGACAGGTCGTACTAGAACCAACTACGAAAGGAAGAATTGGTGGCTAGGACATTCTTAGCTGCTATAACCAGCTTACTGATTTGAGGAGAAAACATCATTTCAAGGATCGAATAAAAAACCGGAGCACACTGAGTCTAACGCTAAGGCTATTTAATTCTGATTACAAATTAATATTTATTTTCTTATTTTATTTTGCGTGTTGGAGCCCAATTTTGACCGAGCCTAACATTTAAACAAAATGGAACCCAATTTTAAATTTTAAATTTTAAATTATTTAAGTTTAAATTTATTTTAAATTTTAACTTATTTTAAGTTTAAATTTATTTTAAATTAAATTTAAATTTTTAAAAAAAGGTCCAAATACAAAATTCCAAAAGTCCAAATCCAACATCCAAATTTTACAACCTTGGGCCCAATTACAAAATTACAAACCCCAAAATTTAACCTAATTACAAAACCCAAACACTAAACCCAAAACCCAATACATGACCCAACACTTGCACGAACCCAAATGGCCCAAATTCTAAAATTTTCAGAAACCTTAGTGGCAGCAACTTGTGCTGCCAACCACCCTACCTTGCCCACTCAAATGCTGCCACGTCCGCACCACCATGGTCAACTTGCCACCACCGCCACTGCAAGCCGAACCTGCAAAAGAAGACGAGACGGGCATTATTCAAACATTTGTATGGTTAATGACTTTTTTTTTTACACATCTTCGAAATCAATGTAAAAAAACCAGAACATTCAATATCAATACTGGGAGGAACGCAGTTCAACAAGTCAATTCACAAAACAAAGTTGCCTCGGTTGTCGGACGGAATCCCTTCGAACCCGATCGTGTTCGTAAGGGATTCCAACGAAGATATCCCATCGTTTTGTAAAAGAAAGAAGTAACACAAAAATAAGCATTAAAGCAGGATATGCATAAACAAAAAATAGATTTTATTAAAAAAGGAAAATACTAAAACAAATTTAAACAAAAAGAAATAAAAGAAATTAAAACCCTTTTTTAAAGATCTGGATTTAGATCCAGATCAGAGTTTTAAAAAAGAAATAAAAAAAAGAAGAAGAAGAATTTCTTACCTCCGAACCACCATGAATGGCGACGTGTGACGACGCGCGTGTGACGGAGCCGCGACGGAGCCATGACCGATCGAGGGGACCCTGAACAGTCAAGCGGAGGGGATTTCAGAGAAAAAAAAGGGAGAAAGAAAAGTTTTTTTTAAATGAATAAGTAAAATGATTTTTTCTCTTAAAAATTTAACTTAAATACCTAACTCTATGCGACGTCGTTTAGTGTGGGGTGTCTGAGTGCCAAAACGGCACCATTTTGTGCCTAACCAGATTTTAGACCCGAACCAGCAAGAGGATCTGTGTTTTTTGAAATTGGGCTATTTGTGCCTTTAGTCCTTCCGCTTTTTCTGAATGTTACAATTGGGTCATCTTGATATTTTTAATTTATTTCAAAATTGCTCAGTAATTTTTAAAGCTGCCACGTGTCCCTTTTTGGGTTATTTATGCAATTAATCCTTTCTACTTTTCATTCGTTTCAATTTTTTCTTTAAATCAAGCTTTATTTTATTATAAATTTACCCAGTAATTTTGAATTATTTTCAAATTGGTCCTCTCACTTCTGGAGGCCTGAGAAGCTGCCATGTGTCCCATCTTTTTGGTTTTATTGCCCAGAAGGTCTCCGAGCTTTCCAAAAATCACATTTTAACCCCCCGAACTTCACAAAATTATAGTTTTACCCCTAAGCTTTCCAAAAATCACACTTTAACCCTTAAACTTTCCAAAATTACATTTTACCCCTAACTTTTCAATAATCACATTTTGACCCCTAAACTTTCCAAAATTACATTTTTACCCCTAAACTTTTCCAAAATTACATTTTGCCCTCGAACATCCAAAATTCACCACTTTCCCCTCGAACATCCAAAAATTATCATTTTGCCCCCAAATTTCCAAAAATTACATTTTCAACTTCAAATTTTCCAAAAGTTCGATTTGAATCTCAAATTTTCCAAAAATTTCAATTTTGACCTTAAATTCCTCAAAAATTACGTTTTCAACCCTGATTCTTCGAAGCTCCTCTTTTTGACCCTGTTTGTTTTGGTTTTTCATTTTTTTCTTCGATGTTCATACATAAAATTTAATTATTATTCTTTCGTATTTTGTATTCTATTAATTTTATGTTTAAATTTTGTGTATTTATTTATCTGCTTAATTATTTTTTTCTTGTTATTTAATATTCGTTATTAACTGCTCATTCATATTTAATTTACACGTTTTTTTAAAATTATCTTTACATACAAATAAACCTTTAAAATCGAGGCAATATCCTTTTCGTGTGAAAATTTCGAAAAATCATGCCCTAACGTGCTGGGTGTGATTTTTCGTATAATCTACATGAATCGAATATCCTCTTTCAAACTTTTCAAATGCCTTTTTAATTTCGAGATTCCGAGAACATCGTGCCCTAACGTGTTGGACACGACTTCAATTCTTCGAAAAACTCAAAACACACGGGCATTTTTCTTCAAATATAATTTTTGAAAGTCACTTGAAATAAGTTATGTGTTCGAGGATCGTATTTTAAACTTAATTTGAAATTTCAAGTTCTTAAAAAATATACAAATAATTTTAAACAAAACGAGACAATATCCTTTTGTGTGAAAACTTCGAAAAATTATGCCCTAACGTGCTGGGTGTAATTTTTCATATAATTTACGCGATTGAAATATCCTCTTTAAATCCTTTCAAAATGTCCTTCAATTTCAAATTTTCGAGAATATCATGCCCTAACGTATTGGACACGGCCTCAATGAAATTCGAAAAACATGAGCGTTTTGTTCCTCGTATTTTATACTTCGCTTGAGATTTCAAACTTTTAACAAATCAAGAACCGAAAGTAATCAACATGGTACCAATTTTGGGCGTGTGAGGGTGCTAATCCTTCCTCATGCGTAATCGACTCCCGAACCCATTTTCTAGATTGCGAAGACCAAAATATTTTTCAAAACGGATTTTAAATGTTTTATGGTAATCCAATCACACCATATAAAGAAATTGGTGGCGACTCCATATTTTGTTTTTAAAATATTGTTCGAGACCTGTTTGTTTTCTCAAAAAACAAACGTTTCGACATTGCGTATTTTTTAAAACTATTATTTCTGTTGTTTCACTTCTTTTCTGAACATTTTCGATCACCCCTTGATTTATTTATTTATTTCCCAACAAGACAGCTTCAAGTCGTGGGCACGACTATTGACACAATGAAAGTCTAACTCGAGAGAAAAACAGAAAGTAGATTACAACAATCAGTCCTTGTGGAATCGACCCTACTGCCTTATACTACTAATTTGTATTATTTGTCGTAGGAATATTTATATTTGGTGGATTTGACACCCATCATTCTCGAATTAGGAAAGATAGAGTTTTTAAGAAAAACCTAATATACCTGAAATAAAAGGGAGTGAGATCTAGCAGCTGTTAAAAAAAGTGAATTCTCTTTGAAAAGTTTAAGAGAGTTCTTACCGTTTGTTGCCAAACTGGGTGGATTACATAAAGGCCAAAACTCTTCGTAGCGGCTTGGAATCGACATACAATTGCGTAATCATTTTCACAACATTTATATTTGGTTTTCCAGACGATTAAATGTAATCGCTCATACCCTTCTCACCCCGATTCATTCCTCACACATGAATCCCTGGATGTGATCGTTGGATTTAATTTTTCTGCTGCGCCATGGCGTGTATCAGTTTTCTAACAGACACCACCACATTAAAACTCTACACAATGCAAATATTTATTAATTTTTTTTGTAATTTATAAAATTTTAAATTAGTAATAGTAAAATTAGTAATAGTAAAATTATATTTTAGGTAAAAATGTTATTAAATCTTTTAAAAATTATAAGCTATTAAAATGATAAAATTGCATTTTTTTTACTTTCATAAAAAATACAATTTAATTTCACCCCCTAAAAAAAGTTTTCTGGCTTCACCACTGCTCCTTACGTGCTCTTATTTTTTAAGTTAAAAAATTTTAAGGTATAAATTTTTTTTTTTTTTAAATTGTGCTAATTTTATTGATGGAAGACGAAATTATTACTTGAATAGAACTCTACGCATCTTAATTATCGCTTAATTAAGATTAAATTTATATAGCAATTAAATTTTAAGTTTAGCTTTATAAATAACTTATAATTTAGACATATTCAATCTGTTAAACTAAGCCTTATTGGATAATATGTTTTGATATAACAAATTAAAGTGTTTTTGAATAAAAGCTAAGTGGAAAAGACTCCAGTGAGACTTCTACCGGTAGAACTCCACTTCTACCGATACAAATACAGTTCTACCGATACCTTAAAGACTTCTACTGAAACAAGTCAAGTCAGTAGTTAAAATTCATCCTCCCCTACACTTCAATCGATACTTTGATGGGTTCTACCAATACCAAATGAAACCCTTAGAGTTCTATCGATACAATGAAGTATCTACCGATAGAACGACTCTAACGGTAATATTTTGTAAAGTCGTCTACCCTGAGACTTCTACATGTAGAACTCCACTTCTACTGATACAACTACAATTCTACCGATACAAGTATGCTTCTACCAGAACAACTAAGCTGCAAATTGCATTTAATGCTGGTTTTTATGGCTGCAACGGCTACATTACTTTCCTAACAACCACAACGGTTGAAATTCACTTAGAGGGTATAAATATCATCTTCCAAAGGTCTAGCATCAAGAAGAGCAATGTGCAAAGCCTAAAGATCAATCAAAATAACCTAGAGATTAATTCTTTCTTACCTTTTCTTGTAAACACTTGTGAGCTTTCATAGTATTCATTTAGTTCAAGTGTTCTTCTTTGTATTTGTGCTTAATTGACAAACATCCTCATATTGTAAGGATTATTTCTTTGTTTGCTTATTTGTTTCTCTTTTGAGAGAGAGTTTATACTTATGGTTTAGGTAGAAACCTTAAGGAGTTATCTCTTAGGACTTTGGGGTATAAGTCTTAAGTGATTGTAAGGTTAAACCTTATCCTCAAAGGTAATAAAAATCTAGCGGATTTGGGAAAATCCTTAGCTGTGGAAAGCTAAGGTAGTGGAGTAGGCATTTGAGGTCAAACCACTATAAATCATTGTGTTCTTTGTCGTAAAATTAAACTGCTTCCACCACAACTTTTAAAAGGTCGATTCAACCTCCGTTACCGTCATTATCGAGTTGATCCATGAAGCTAACAATTGGTATCAGAGTTAAAACTCTAGAGACTGTTTAACAACCAAGAGAAGATCCTCGGAGAAGCTCAAACAATCAACAAGTCTTCCAACATCAATGACGTCAACTTCTAGGTCAACATTCGTGGGAGAAAAATTTTCCACCGTAAGACCTCCTCTATTCAATGGCACCGACTATTCTTATTGGAGAAAAAGAATGAAGTTATTTATCCAAGCCAACGATTTTGGAGTGTGGAGGATAATCACAAACGGGTTATTCATTTCAATGAAGATAGTTAAAGGTGTTAGTGTTCCAAAGGAGGAGAATGAATGGGATGCAAATGACATCAAGAAGGTGAAACTTAAAGCAAAAGCTATGCACACTCTATTTTGTGCTCTTGGTGAAAATGAGTACAATAGAGTCTCCTCGTGCAACGATGCCAAAGAAATATGAGACAAGCTTGAGATCACCCACTAAGGAACGAATAGAGTCAAGGAATCAAAGCTAAGTATTCTCACCCTTGACTATAAATTATTTAAATCAAAATCAAAGGAAGGAATAAAAAAGATGTCTGATTGATTCACCAACATCATTAATGGTCTCAAAGCCCTTGGGAAGGTTTATCCCACCAAGGAGATGGTGAAAAAGATGTTGAATAGTCTCCCAACATCTTGGGAACCATAGGTGACGGCCATAGAAGAATCAAAGGATCTTAACTCACTCTCCCTTGATGAGCTCATTGGTTCTTTGCTTACATATGAGATGAAGCTTAACAAAGGGAGTGAAGAAGAAAGACTTATGAAGAAGAATGTTGGTAGAGCTCTTAAATCCACCACCATTGAAGAAAGTGAATCAAGTGAAAAGGTGGATGAAGATGAAGAGATGAAAAGGCTTACTAGAAGATTCAAGAGATTCATGAAGTCCAACAAAGGAGGAGAATTTCGAAAGAAGGAAGGACTAAAACAACCAAGGAGAAAGATCCCATTATTTGTTATGAGTGCAAGAATCTGGGACACATCAAGTATGATTGTCCTAAATTTAAAAAGAAGGGGTCTAGGAAACAAAAGGTTTATGCTGATTGGAATAATGAAGACTTATCCGATGAAGAAGCCAAATTAATCCTTATGACCATCGATGATCTTAAGGTAACTTCTAACTCATTTACTTTAACTGATTATTCTTTCGATGAGTTGCAACAAGCCTATGATGAATTGATTTTGGAATTAAAAGTCATGATGTCAAAACACAAGAAAAGTGTTTTAAAATTGAAAAATGAAAATGACTTACTTTCCAAAATCAATCATGAACTTGAAGAGAAAGTAAACAAAACACAAGAAATCATTAATGATTTTGAAAAGAAAAATTTAGACTTGCATAATTTACTTTTAAAAGTTCATGAGGATCATCAAAAGCAACTTGAGTTGCTTAAGAGTGAAAAAGCTCACTCTATCAAAGTTTTTGAAAAGAAGAAAGTTCTAAACAAAACTTTGTTAAAAATAGCTTTAATTTCTATAAACATAGAGGTCCCTCAAGATTTTACAAGGAAAGTTCCTAAAGGACTTAGTACTACTCAAGATAAGGAAGCTCTTTCAAAATGGTTACCTAAAGGGACTAAGATTTTGAAAACTAATGATTATGGACCCAAAAGACATTGGGTACCAAAAACTTAACTCTATGTCTGTAGGTAAGGTGCATTGCTTCAAGGTAAACAAATTCAAATTCTATGTGATTGCACCTTATTATTGATTGGTATGGTAGTTCATTAATTCTTTATATTTAATATCTATATTTGAATTAACCACTTTTTTTTCGTCTTAAGTTTTATTTGTTTATTTTTTATCTAATAAAAGGAGAAGAAGAGAAAGGTTTATTTTTTATCTAATAAAAGGAGGAGAAGAGAAAGGTAAATTTTATGGTTGATTGATTGCTTAGATTAGTGACCAATTTTTGTAAAGAAAAATTAATGTCAAATTTTAGCTTATTGAAAATTTATGCTCCAAATATTTATGCCTTAAATTGAAAATTATTTTTATATAGGGGGAGCTTAATTTCAAAATGACTTTTTATTAAGTGGGAGAAATATATTCAAAAACAAATTTACAAAATGTTTTGTTATATCAAAAAGGGAGAGATTGTTAAACTAAGCCTTATTAGATAATATGTTTTGATATTACAAATTAAAGTGTTTTTAAATAAAAGCTAAGTGGAAAAGACTCCAGTTAGACTTCTATCAGTAGAACTCCACTTCTACCGATACAACTATAGTTTTACCGATACCTTGAAGACTTCTACCGAAACAAGTCAAGTCAGTAGCTAAAATTCATCCTCCCCTACACTTTTATCGATACTTTGATGGGTTCTACCGATACCAAATGAAACCCTTAGAGTTCTATCGATACAATGAAGTATCTACCAATAGAACAACTCCAACGGTAATATTTTGTAAAGTCGTCTACCCTGTGACATCTACCAGTAGAACTCCTCTTCTACTGATACAACTACAGTTCTACCGATATAAGTATGCTTCTACTGGAACAACTAAGCTGCAAACTGCATTTAATGCTGGTTTTTATGGCTGCAATGGCTACATTACTTTCCCAACAACCATAATGGTTGGAATTCACTTAGAGGGTATATATATCATCTTTCAAAGGTCTAGCATCAAGAAGAGCAATGTGCAAAGCCTAAAGATCAATCAAAACAACCTAGAGCTTAATTCTTTCTTACCTTTTCTTGTAAACACTTATGAGCTTTCATAGTATTCATTTAGTTCAAGTGTTCTTCTTTGTATTTGTGCTTAATTGGCAAACATCCTCATCTTGTAAGAATTATTTCTTTATTTGCTAATTTGTTTCTCTTTTGAGAGAAGGTTTATACTTAAGGTTTAGGTAGAAACCTTAAGGAGTTATCTCTTAGGACTTTGGGGTATACGTCAGCAAGACCATTAAAAAATGACCAATTTGATAAAAAAGATTATGTATGAAAGTGAGCAAAAATAACCATAAGGGCCAAAGTGACCAAACACCCAAACGTTAGGGGCTAATTTTTTCATTATGCTATATTTTAATATGAATAAAAATTCATTATAATAATTAAGCGAATATAATAATTATAATTACCGTAATTATAATAATGTTTGACCGAAAAATTACAATTACAATAATTATAATAATATTCGATCGTAAATTATAATTACATATAACAAGGATTTCGGTAAATTATGTTTAGTTAAATTTTATACGAATCAAATTCATATATATTAATTTAACCATGTTCTCATTATTTGTACAAAATACTTGTACATATAATTCGTTTGATATTTAACTGCTCAATTAAATTAATTCTATAATCAATTTAATTCAAGTGACAACTAAAAACAATACCAACTATGTTTGGATTCCGTTCGTTTCAACCATAAAGTGTGACCATATAGGTTCTTGTAACTTTAGCAGTAATACTAGAACGATTCTAATACTACCTAAATTACAAGAAGTTATGATTCGGCATAACCTCTCTGTGATTAAACTTTCATATATTAAATCCTTTTTTCCTTTATATTTAGAATGGACACAAGTCATGGAATAGTCACACTTGTATAGTCCATTTAATGTTTCTTGATATCTTGAGTAGACTATGTTAAACAAATAAGTATGATACATCACATCAACTTATTCAAGTATAGTCATGCATTTCTAGTCTCACTCAATCAAGTGGCCTAAGATATTGCTCCCATTATGTAGGTGAGACAAATCCTATATTGATCGATCATATCCCACTACGTAAATTGTGGTATATCCAACATCAACCTTTATAGAACAACTAGTTACAGTGAACGTTTGACAGTATCAAAATATACGACTCACGATGTTAGGATAATGATGATCTCAAGTTTGAGGATCGTATACATAGTAATCACTATGAGTAATGTTGTAGCTATTACATAATAATCCCAAAAACATACTCAGAGTAGGTCAGTCCAATATGTTGTTCTCTAACACACATACTCATATATTGATTTTGACATCCCATGTCAATGACAACACTTTGTCATCAATAAACTACACATTAGTCTTAATGCATTATTGTTGTCCAACCCCAGAATAATACTCGACTAAGGATCTTTTAAGAATAATCATATTATTCTCAGGACATTATTAAAAAATAATTTATTTATATACACAAAAAAGAAACTAAAATAATAATGACAATGTCTTATATTAATAAACGAGGTAAAACAAGTATGTTATTACAATCATCTCATGATTGGTCTTTGAGCATACTCTAATAGTGCCTTCATTGTGATTGTTGTATCGTGCTTAACTTGGGTGTATTATGAATTTTTTTATTAATAAAAATGAAAATTTCAAAAAAACGCATACTTGTATTCATGAAGGGATACAGATTTTTTTAGATGTGTTATAAATCAATGATTAACAACCCGAAACTCAGATAGGATTCGGGTCGCTTACTTGTGACCCAGGCAAGTCCCACTAGATGGATGAGTACAGGGCGAACAACGAGAGGATAGCAAGGGGAGCTCGCAACATCAGCTCGCACGAGCCAAGGAGAATTCGCGGTCTCAATTGGCATATATCCAAGGAATTCACATATGGGAAGCTGCAAACTCTAGCGCATGCCCAAATCTCGCTCAAAGTGTCAGTCTTAAGAATAGTGGATCAATTCATGAGCAATGCATGTGATGAATAATAATAATAATATGCATAAATACCCGAATGTATCCATTACTGAAAAAACGGAGAATTACTCAATAAAATGCAATAAAATTAATTTCATTTAAAATAAAAAATGATATATGGTAGGGATCGAGCAGTTGTTTAGTTCTGATCTTACTTGGCTTTTAGTGTGCGGTTCTGAAATTCATGAATAATAATCCACCAGATCTAAGTCCTTGACAAGCCGGGCTTAACTGCCACCCTTATACTGTTACAACTAGACATACAAATTGTGTAGGTTAGGTTGATGCTTTGTGTGTTAGATTTCATAGGATCTAAATTTTTTTGATACTTTTAACTTCAGTTATTTTTTGGTTGACTTTCGTCAATTTTAAATTTGATATGTATTTTTATTTTCAGTCGTTGAAGTTTAAGGTTGGAGTTGATTTTAAATTATATAATTTAAATAAATTCAATTGAATTTTTAAATTTTGTGTCATTTTGAATCAGGACAATTTTTGATTCAAGTGATTTGAGTTTAATGTTCAATTTTTGGGTCAAATTATTATGAATTCGAATAATTTTATGAGTCAATTTAAGTTTTGAGTTTTTAAAATTTTTTATCAGATCGGGTTGAATTGAGTTGGAGTTTGAGTTCAAATTAATTGCAATAGATTTTAAATTAAGTCATAGTTGACATTTATTTAACCATAGTTAAGGATGAGTAAATCTGATTCGATTTGAAAAACTTGATAAAAAAAATTCAAATTTTGAATTAAATGGTTTAAGTTAATCTAGCTATTCGAATAAATTCGAATAAAAAATCAAAATTTTCGATTTAACTTGAATATGAATTACACAATTCGAGTTATTTGAAAATTCGAATAAAAAAAAAGCAGAACTGTGTCGTTTTTATAAATATTTACCTTTTCTAAAATTAAAAGTCAAAATCATTAAATTAAAAGATAAAATCATTATATTGTTTATGCAGTTAAAAATAATCTTGTACTAGTTAAAATTTGTCCATATAAATGCAACATTAAGTATAAAAAATAGGATTGGTTAACTTGACTTGACTTGAAAATTTTTTGAATCGATTCAATTCGACTTGAAAAAGTTTCAAATTGAATTCGATTACTAAAATGAAATTCGTCAACTCAACTAATTCGAAGTTTTTTGACTCGATCAAATACTCAACCCTAAACATAGTTAGGCATAATTGTAATTAATAAATTTCACAGTAATGTGATCCACATGGAGTAGCACAAGCCTAGTCTTCGAATAACAAATTGTCTATTTGGATGAATAGTACTGGGTAGCCTTGATGCTACACTTCGAATCTTTTCTGTCATTGTCGGTAGGAGACTGCCATAGCTACTTCATTTGTTTTTCTATGATTTTGATTAAGGTAACAATTGGGGGGGGTGGGGGAGGTTTAGTTAATGGAACTTAAACGTGTGAATCTCGGCTCGACAATAACCAACTAAAGTTGGTAGGACATATGTGTGATTTACCCATTAAATCCCATCCTTCGTGGTTCAGAATTAAGTTTTTTTCCCAATCCAACTTAATCACCAAAGCAAATAAAAAAATAAAATAAAAAACAATTATTAAAACGATCCTTAATTTTTCCCAATCCAAAATCAAAATAAACCATTGTTATATTTGGAGAAAATTACACGTAATATGACTAAACTATTAATAAATTTATGTTTTGGCCATTTATTTTTAAAAGTTACAAAATGATTATTGAACTATTCGAAAATTTTTATTTAAGTCATTGGAATGTTAAAATCGTTGTTATTTAGTCTTCTTTGTTCGCAGTAATTGAAAGTTTTCCTTTCCCTTCTCTTCTACAATTAAGTTTTCCTTTCAAGAAATAAATTTGAACACCATGAATCTGTAAACCAAAATCCGAACAATTTTTTTTTCTAATCTTCAACATTGGTTGTTAGATCGATTTGAATTTAAGATATGTTCTTCTACTCGTCAATGGGTATCAATCCACCATACCGATCGTCGAATAATCACTTAGAATTTGTTAGCTAGACTTAAAAAAAAAAAAAAACTTAACAGCCCAATGACTTAAATAAAAAATTTCGAATAGTTCAGTGATCATTTTGTAACTTTTTAAAGTTAAATGATCAAAACATAAACTTAATCAATTTAGTGACTTTTGAGTGTAATTTACTTAATGTTTGCCTATAAATGAAGAATATTACATTCATATAAAAAATTGCAAACATTTGATCAACTTTACTGATTCAAGTTTTACATTTACACAATTAACAGGATAAAAAACTGAAAAAATTCACAAATAATACACAAATTATGGTATTAAACTCGCCTCATTGTCGGCTATAAAAAAAAATTACAGTGGCATCAAATGTTTGAATCGAAAAGGAGATGTATACAAATGTATATAATATATGATAGCCATCGAGCAGTTGAACCAATTGAATTCATTCAGCTCTGTTACTTGGTTTTTAGTGTGTCGTTATCAAACTCATGAATTAACCTTTTAACAGATCAATGTTTAATACTATCTAAAGATGGGTAACGTGGACAGCACAGGCTTGATTATCTTATTTGTACTCGTGTAGTTTTAATCTTGTAGTGGTTGAAAATCAGTGCGTATAAAACATTCCCATGTTTTCAAATCACAACAACATCAAACATTGCTGTCTTAAAAGAGATCTGAAACAGGAGCTAGTTCAAACTCTGCCGAAGATGGCAGGAACAAGCTCTGTGAGGATTGTTTTAGTTGTTGTGTTTGGGGTTTTAGCAGTGATTGGGTCAGCACAGGCTCAACTGCAGATGAACTTTTATGCCAGGAGCTGTCCTAAAGCCGAGCAGATTGTGTTGGACTATGTTAAGCAGCACATCCCTAATGCTCCATCCCTCGCTGCTTCTTTCTTAAGACTGCACTTCCATGATTGCTTTGTCAGGGTAAACTTCTGCATTTTTCTCTTTTATATTTATATTCGACCTTTGATTCGGCTTTTACAACCATGGGGTGGCATGGGCAGGGCTGTGATGCATCAGTGCTTCTAAACTCCACATCTGGCCAAGCAGAGAAGAATGCAGTCCCAAATCAAACACTGAGGGGCTTTGATTTCATTGATAGAGTGAAGAGCCTCCTCGAAGCCGAATGCCCTGGCGTTGTCTCTTGTGCCGATATCCTCACTTTGGTTGCCAGAGACTCTGTAGTAACCACTGTAAGTAAAACAATCACCTGCATGCTTTTCATTTCCCACATAAAACATAACCATCCCAAGCACTGAAAATGCCCACTGTTTATCACAAGGGAGGTCCATTTTGGAAGGTTCCAACAGGAAGAAGAGATGGTGTAATATCCAATTCCACCGAAGCACTTGCCAACGTTCCAAAGCCTTTCAGCAACTTCACTACTCTCCTTTCACAGTTTAATAACCATGGACTTAACTTGACCGACTTGGTTCTCCTATCCGGTATAACATAATTACTATCGTTATTTTACGGCTTCGGCTCCTTCCGTTTCTGTCATATCATATGTGTTAATGAATTGTTCTCCAGGTGGTCACACCATCGGCATATCCCATTGCCCTACTGTTTCGCCCCGATTGTACAATTCCACAGACATGAAATCACTTAACATGCATAATTACCCTTTTACCCTTTTTTAATTTACATGAAATTAGTCATTTAAAAAGCTAAAACCGTCCTCATACATAGTAGATGGTTTAATTACCATTTAGGTATTGACACCTAATACTTTTAATTAGAGAAAATTCAACTTTTACACCTTTTATAATTTAATCCTTTTCATTTAATTAACTATCTAAACAATTAAATTTCATAATCAATTTTTAATACAATACTAATGACCTCGTAAATATTAAATAATTAATATTTAAGGTCTACCATATTAAAGTCGTAACATCAAAATCACCATTCTTGATCATACAGGAAAATAGACTAATTAATAAATCCTCATTTAATTAGGATTTAATCGAAATTTACCAAAATATAAAGATTTCTACATCATTTCTATTATTTGGCCATTTAAGGAGGGTCCAATTACACAACTGGTCCTTCAATTATATTAAATTTTGATTAAACAAGCTTGTTTTCAATTTAGTCCTAAACTAATTAGGATTAAATGAATAAAAAACCCAAAAGTTAATGGAATCAATCATATCCACCGCCGGTTGGACTTTTTGACCATGGTTTAATTACCATTTTGGTCCCTTTACTATTTTTTAATCAATAGCAATTAACTTTTAACTCTTTTACAATTTACTCATTTTCCTTAATTAAGCAATTAATCATCAAAATTACCTAACCAAAATTCAATTCACATATAATAAGACTCTGTAAATATTTGATAAAAATATTTATGGCCTTTAATTTCAGAAACGAGGTCCTAATACCTCATTTTCTAAAACCACTTGACTTTTGAACCAAACCACTTATACTAACTTT
The DNA here is from genome assembly GCA_039519145.1 of Kokia cookei. Lineage (NCBI taxonomy): Eukaryota > Viridiplantae > Streptophyta > Magnoliopsida > Malvales > Malvaceae > Kokia > Kokia cookei. The sequence goes on from CM076910.1 coordinate 9,062,579, forward strand.
TAATTCAATAATTAAAATTCTTTAATTTAAAATTTTCATATAAAATTATTATTGACTTATTTAATTTAAACACTCATTATAAAACTTTCCTTTTCGATTTTGTGGTCCCGAAATCACTATTTTTTACACCACTGAAAAATGGGCTGTTACATTTGATGTGTGTAAATCCATGAAAACACCCTCATAAATGGGTGTAGATACTTTGTTTTGTTCATTAAAGACTACACCAGGTATTGATTAGTGTATTTTTTGAAACAAAAAACTGATGTCATAGAAGTTTTTAGAAAATTTCAAGTAGATGTTGAAAACCAAACTAATATAAAACTGAAGAAGATCAGGTCTAACAATGGAATTGAGTACACCTCATAGAAATTCCAAAGCTATTGTGAAGAAGCTAGAATCCAACACCAGCTCATCCATATCTACACTTCATAGCAGAATGGTAAAAAAAAAACTTATGTCACATAAGTTTTTCGAAAATTTCAAGTAGATGTTGAAAACCAAACTGATATAAAACTGAAGAAGATCAGGTCTGACAATGGAATCGAGTACACCTTATAGAAATTCCAAAGCTATTATGAAGAAGATAGAATCCAACACCAGCTCATCAATATCTACACTTCATAGCAGAATGGAGTGTACGAGAGGAAGAATAGGACAATGATGGAAATGACGAGGTGTCTATTGTTTGAAAGTAAGTTGCCAAAAGAATTTTGGGTTGAGGCAATGAACACATCAATCTATTTGCTAAAAAGACTACCATCCAAGGCTGTAAAAGAGATTACTCCATTCGATGCATGGTTTGGAAACAAACCTTTTATATCTCATTTAAAAGTTTTTGGATGCGTCTGTTTTGTTCAGTTCCACAAGTGAAAAAGAGCAAATTAGAAAGGAGGTCGTAGCCAGGTATCTTCCTTGAGTATAACAACAATAAGAATAATTATAGAATTTATAATCCTTCCTCCAAGAAAATTTTAGTGAGCAGGGATGTAGTGTTCAATGAAGGAAAAACATGGAATTGAAATGCTACTGAAGTTGAAATATCGGAGTTAAGAATTGGCAAACAGGTTTCGCAGAGACATGATAATCAAAGTGAGTCGGGGTTGCAATCAGGTGATGATCTTGACAACACTCCAATAAGAGGCATGCGATTGTTTGACGAGATCTATCAGTAACATAACACTACTTGAACCTGCGAGCTTTGAAGAAGCAAAAACCATCGAAGGCTGCAAAGAAGCCATGTAATAGGATCTAAATATGATTCACAAGAACCAGAACTAAGAGCTCATTGACAAACCATCGCACTAAAAGGTTATTGGTGTCACGTGGGTGTTCAAAACCAAACTAAATGCTGATGGTTCACTTAATAGGCTGAAGGCGAGGTTGGTTGTGAAAGTTTCAGTCAATAGTATGGTATTGAATACTGGGAGACTTTTGTACTAATAGCAAGGCTAGACATGATCAGATTATTATTGACCTTGGCAGCATAGATGAGTTGGAAAATTCGTAAGCTGGATGTTAAATCAACTTTCTTAAATGGCTATTTGCATGAAGAAATCTATGTGGAGTAATCTCCTAGGTTCACAATCATAAGAAAAGAGGAAAAGGTTTATAGACTTAAGAAAACCTTATTTGGTTTAAAACAGGCTTCGCGAGCTTGGTATGCGAGGATATATGAACACTCAACGAGCTCAGGATTTGAAAAGAGTACTAGTGAACCTACTTTGTATATAAAGAAGACAGGGGAACTCACTTCACTAATTATTTTGTTGCATGTTGACGATTTACTTGTGCTTGGGAGCATCGAAGCCTTAGTAAAGGAGTTTAAACAACAAATGAAGAGCATGTTCAAAATGTTAGATCTTGGGGAAATGACATATTTCCTTGGGATACAAGTGCGACAAGTTCAGGGAAGGAATTTTCATAAGTCAACAAAGCTTCTATAATAGCCCGATTTTTAGTGGTGTCGAAAACAGTGGTTTCGGGACCACAACTCTGACGAGTCGAGTTGTAAAATTATTTGTTTTAAATATTATTGGTGGTATATATATCGTATGAATTATGATTCGAAAATATCTCTGATTAGATAGTTAATTGAATAGAAAGGACTAAATTATAAAAAAGGATAAAAGTATAGTTGTTAAACTAGAAGGACGTAATAAGTAAATTAACCAAGGAATATAAGTTAGTGGATTGATATGGTTAAATTAAGAGTAAATAAATTTACTTGAGGTTAAAAATGGTTAATTAAAGCTTAATAATGAAAGTGTTAATATTTACAAAATTACCATTGATTATATATATGAATTAAAATAATAATAAAAATTAGGAAATTCACTATTTCTTCATCTTCTTCATGGAAAAGAAGGAATAAAACTAGGGTTTTCACATAAAATCTTTGAGCTTTGATTTGAGTAAGTAAACCTTGATCGTTTTTAGTAATTTTTATGTTTTTGAGTCTATATTAGCTTGATCTAGCTTATGCAAGGACTAATTTGTAAATCTGTCAAATGTTAGAAAACTTGTCCTTGTTGAAATTGCTAGTTTTTGAAAGCTTTTGATGTATTTGAATGTTTGATACTTGGGTTAAATCCTTTTGTAATGTGATTTTTGATGAAATCAGGGTTAAAGGACAAAAATGTGAAATTGGTGAAATTATATGTATTGTTGTGAAAATAGTTATGTAAATGGGTTGGATAGGTACCCCAAGAGAATTCGAATATGGTTAGTTGTGTGAGAGAATGGGTATTTTACATGTTTTGTGTTGAAAGGATTAGATTGAATAAAAGGAAACTATTAGGGGTAAATTTGTAATTTTCCCAAAAGGACTAAATGGTGTGGAATGACTAAATTATGTAATTTAATGTGAGAATTGAATGATTTTTGAATGTAGATACGACCGTGCCACCGATCGTGGAAAAAGAAAATTAGGAATAGTCCCTAGAATCCATTCACAACTGCAACCCAGTCTGGTAAGTTCGTATGGTTAAATTCTAACTTAAATTGCATATTCATGTAATGTAAACTATTGTAGTGAGATGAATTGATAATCGAACTTGTGAAAGACGAGAATGAAAGAAATACGGAGGGTAAACAGGTTTAAGCTATAAACGAAAGGGTCCAATAACTAAGTGTCATTGTGAGTGAATGAATCCTTTATGGATTAATGGTCCGATGACTAAGTGTCATTGTGAGTGAATGAATCCTTTATGGATTAATGGTCCGATGACTAAGTGTCATCGTAAGTAAATAAATCCTTTATGGATTAAGGATTCGATGACTAAGTGTCATCGGGAGTTTATGGATTCCTATATGGAACAAGGGTCCGATGACTTTATGTTATCGTGAGTAATAAATGAGAGTGAGACTTACCTCGGATATACACAGTATTCCATTTGGTTAATTATATTTTTTACAACTCTTAAAGTTTGATAAATATAATTAACTTTATGAACTTACGAAGCCTTAAAGTGCTTACCCTTGGATTTGCATTTGTTTTGTAGATTCAATTTTGTCGTTCGGAGATCGGATCATCTTGAAGCATCACACTATCCCGGAGTTGTTCGGTAGACCTTTACATCACTTGGTCAATATGGCATGTACTAGAATGATGTTACCTTTTTCTTTATACAATGAGTTTGTGAAAAACTTTGTTACGTTTTGATGAAATGTTGGATGTAATTTTAAGTACCTTGTATTGACATAAATCTTGTATTTGTGTTGTCTTGAATGCATAGTTAAAAGTTGTGCTTGTATGAAATCAATGAACTTGTGTTTGGTATAATTCTTAAGATTTTGCATACTAGTTTCGGTAGAACCCATGTATGTTTCGGTAGAAGTGCATGGTAGGAGAGAGGTTGTACACTGACTTGAGTTGTATCGGTAGTTAAATTGTGAGTATCGGTAGTTGTATGTATAAAAGTATTGGTAGATTGCATGTTTGTATCGGTAGAAGTTGTAGGATGAAAATTTTAGCTCTCTGGAGTTTTTAGTATCGGTAAATTCATGACATGTATCGATAGAAATTATACTTGTATCGGTAAAACTAGTACAGGTACTTGTAGAAGTCCCTTAAAATGTTAGAAATATCATTTTTACCCTGGACAAAATTGTGTTATGTTTGGATATTATTTTAAATTGTGAGAGATGATTTTTTTATTGAATAAAGATGTAACAGTGATTATTTTAAAGAGGTTCTACATGGAGAGAAACTCTGTAACAGTGAAAAAAATTAGAAATTTGATGAAAAGAACTATCGAAGCCTTGTGTGTTACTTATTGTACGTAATAGCAACACAACCTAATATTATGTTCGCAGTTGGCTTATTGTCAAGATTTATACATTGTAACACCCCTAACCCGTAACCGTCGCCAATTTAAGGTGTCGGAGTATTACGAGATATTTTACGATCATTAAAGAACTTCTAAAAACTATTGACTTCTATTTAAGCTATTCACATACACATATGGAATCATACTAATAAACATGTTTATTAACACAATTTAAATCATACATGTCATATGCAAGCATTACAATCAATCAGGGATTAATTTTGAACAATTTTAAAACTTTTAGAAGAAACATGAAATCTTTCTCAAAATAAGGCACGCGATTGTGTCTCAAACATACGCCCATGTATCCACATACACATGCCCGTGCTCTTGGTCGTGTTCATGCTTGAAAAACAGTCACACAACTGTGTCACAAACCATGTGACAGGCCATGTGTCTATTATGACTTGCATCACATGCCCGTCTAAGGGACCGTGTGATGGACCATGTTCCTTCTCGAAATTGGGCCACACGACCGTGTACCAGTCCGTGCGTCTGCCCGTTTGACTTGTACTACACCTTAATATGGCACACAGTCGTGCGACAACCCATGTCACAGGCCATGTGTACTTAAACTTCTTCCTAAACAAGGTAATTTCTTGACTTAACTTGATCCACAAGACACACTACCAATGAGGCAAATTTCCTAAGGTTCAAAACACATTCTAAGCATCATAACAAGTCCAATTCACCTCAGTTATATCTAACCAAAAGCCCTTTTACAAGTAACATTCCTAATACATCACCTAGATGGATAAACTACCTAAAACTACTCATTATATGCCAACATGACCCAACTTATCCTAACATAAGACAAGGAATACAACAATTGCGCATCATTCCTACATCATTAACCACATTGACATTCTACTTATTTTAATACTTCTTAAGCATAAACATATTAAACATACCATTCAACAAAACGCACAACTCATTCATTCATAAAAGATTTACCATTCAAGGACATACAAATTTCATATCATCTTATTATATTCTAAATACTTACATAGTATCAAGATTAAGTAGGTTATTATATCATTCACAATATACCAAACCAACTATTATATAGTCATATTCACAACTACTCATCACCTAAAGACTTCTAGACATAATATTTATCCTAGGTACATGCCAAAATATCAAAAGGGGACTTCGCTGACTTTGAGTACGAGATTCCTTGCAAGATGCTAAGTCCAAATCTACTAATTACCTAACCTAAAATCATGAGAAGATATTTTACATTAGGAACATTTCCACTCCCACAATAATCATATATATAAGTAACCAAAGCAATTTAATTTATCCAACAACTTCCATAATACAATTCAAAGCATAACATTTCTTTTTGAAGTAACTATCCTTATACTTATGTACACATTTACATGTACTTCTTACTCAATAATACTTATCCACCATTCTTTCCAAATGATTCATTCATTCTTACCAAATAGAGTTCATCGAGTCTTACTATACATTTCCGTCAATTCATGGTATCCGGTGCCTACCAAATATACCATAATAAGTGAGTCCAACTCTAGTTTGATTAACCAACGGTTTTTCACCCAGCACTAGTCGGATAAATCGATGATCCTGACACCCTGTGTCTAGCGGATAAACCACAAAACTGAGCCCAACTCTAGTTGGATTAACCAACAAATATCCGTCAAATCTTGGCACCTAGTGCCTAGCGGGATAAACTGCAAAAGTGAGTCCAACTCTAGTTGGATTAACCAACAAATATCCGTCAAACCTTGGCACCCAGTGTCTAGCGGATAAACCGGAAAACTAAGCCTAGCTCTAGTCAGTTAAACTGACAAATTAAATAAATATTCATTTTCACCATCTCCTCATTTTTTAATTAATATGAACATTTGAAATACATTTATATATACAACGATTTCCAAGCATCAAGAATTAAGATAACAATTAAATGAATTTAACCTTTAATCTATAATTAAATAAAATAATAAATTCAGGAGTACAAACTTACTTAATTACATAATCAACAATTCCTCATTTTATAATTCAACTATTTAACAACAAATGACTATAAGTAATTCTTGATCTATTCCATAATATATATACATGTGTGTATATATATATATATATATATATACTGGTGTGATTACATGGTAGTATCTATTCATGCTTTTTTAACCCTTTGACAACGCACACACACCTTGCACTCATAGGTGCTTGAACTCGGATCTCCTAGGATGAACAACATCATCTTTACTATTGAAGTCATTTGTTGGGTTTATATATATATTTCCATAATTTTCAATTTAATGAAAATATCCACATACACATATAAGAACATAATTAAAAATTAAATAACAAAAGTCGAATAAGCTGACAAATACATAAATACATCATTCCACAATTCATCACATCATAATCTAAATCCTTTGCATTATTCATCTATATCAAATACCTATGATTCATTACGTAATTCATTTATATATATATATACCCAACCAACCATTTAAATATATATATAAAATTGGATATCAATTTAATCAATAACATAACTAATTAAATAATTGAAGTTTGAGTTTTATGGACTACGAACTTACCTAAATTACGATCATAGGTGATTACCCGACTACGTTCTCCTTTTCACGGTTATCAACAGAGCTTCTTGTTTTTCGAACTAAAAATAATAATTTAAATAAATTTACTAACTCAAACATCACTTATTTATATAACAAATACAAGAGTTTGACTCCTCCCACTAATAATAATACTTTACACATTTTATACCCCACATTTTCCTCATATACAATTCGATCCTTGTTCAAGCCTTAACTATTTGACCCCCTTAAATTTATTTTTCAGCTAACTGAATTCATGCTGCACATTAATAGACCATTATTCTATTAAATTTACAGTTTTTACGCTTTCAATTTATTCTTCATACTTTTAACTCCCTAAAGATGAATATTTAGCAAAAAGTCTCTCACAAAAAAGTTCAATCACAACCCAAAATTCATCAATACTTCCAGCATTTTTAATAACATTAACAGTATTAAAAATCAGTCCCTAACATGTCACCAATTATCTCAATTTGACCCCTTATTAAGCTTAATTTAGCTTCAAGGGTCCCAAAAATATAAAAATTAACAAGAATTCAAGCTAAAACACTTACATGCAAGGGGTTTTTCCAACCGAATCTTCCTTTCTCTTCAATGGTGTTTTTCTTTTCTTTTCTTTTCATTCAACTCAAGAAAAAAGAAAAATGCTACTGGGTTTTTCCACTAAATTGTTTATTTTCACAAATAAATTATATATTACTAGTTTACCATTATTGTAATAGTTTGACTAATAATTACTCATATGCTTAATTGTCCACTTAATAAAATAAATTATATTTCCCTTTTTAATCCCCCAAATTTCTTCATACTCCAAATAACTTACACATTAAACATAATGTCTAACTTTTCCACTAGATGCAATTTAGTCCTTTACAATTAATTTACTATCCATATGTTAAAATTTCTTAACAAAACTTTAATACACATATATAAACATTTCGTAAATATTTAATAAAATATTTATGAGCTCAGTTTATATAAACGAGATCCTGATACCTCCATTTCTAAAACCACTTAACTATAAGGATTTACCACATAAATCTAATTATTCATCAAATAGCATAAATGGCCAATTCAAAATTTATTATAATACTATATTTGACTCGTAAATATTAAGTAATAATATTATGGACTCTCTTGTCAGGCTTGTGGTCTCGAAATCACTGTTTTCGATACACTGAAAAACGGGTTGTTACATACACTATTGTGATACATCTCATTTTAAAGCTGTGAAGAGGGTGATGAGATACGTCAAAGGAACAATTGATTTTGATGTTTGCGAACCCCTTGAAACTTATTAGGTACACTGACAGTGACAGTGAAGGATTAGTAGATGATATGCGAAGTACCTCCGGATATTTCTTCTTACTTGGATCTGGGGTATTCACTTGGAGTTCAAAGAAGCAATCAATAGTAGCTCAATTTACAGCTGAGGCTGAGTGTGTAACTGCAACAACAGTTAATCAAACAATTTGGTTGAGAAAATTTTTGTTTAATTTGAATTTTGTGCAGGATGAAGCAACTCAATTTTTTTGGGACAATCAGTCCACCATAGCAATTGCGAAGAACCCAATCTTTCATGGAAAGACAAAGCATTTTAAAATCAAGTACTACTTTATGAGAGAAGTCGAACATAGCAAAAAAGTGACTCTGGTCCATTGCAGTACAGTACCGAAGATCAACTTGTAGACATCTTGGCCAAACTACTTGGAAAGTCGAGGTTTGAAGAGTTGAGAGATAAAATTAGTGTTTATAGCATGAAGGTCAAGGAGTGTTCCGAGATGATCTTTCATGCAGCAAGCAAGTTAGCAAACCCTTCAAGTTTGGCGAACTCTCAATGATTGACAAACTCACCAGTATTGGCGAACTCCCACAAAGTGGCGAACCCTCTAAGATTGGTGAACTAGGGTTGCAAGACAATTGTGAACTAGAATCTCAAGGACAGATGCTGATTGGATTCGCGGAAAAACACGTGACTTGTCTTGAAGCTGCGAAGCTACTAAATTTGAAGAGCTTGTGTACAAGTTTTATTTACATAATATATTTTCTTTCTAGAAGATTTAGTATTTATTAGTATAATATATTTAATATTTATTAACAAATAATCTTAATTATTTCTTTTCATATTTAACAAAATTTTTTATTATAAATATTCCTGTTATATTATTCAAAAATAGAATGAAATATATAAAAATTTAGTACACGATTTTGTTGCTAATTTCTTATTTCTTCTCCGCAATATTTTCTTCTTTAATTTCGAAATTCCAACAACTGTTATGCACTACAAGATGTTCAGGCCAAAACAACTGCTTTAAAATTCAATAAATCCGTAGCTTCATACCAAATGAACTCAGCGCAAGAGAGAGTCGAAAGAGATATAGGATTTAAAATTATAATTTATTCTTCCATGAATCCAACTTAATACATGAAGATATTGCTCACAACATCACACCGACTGAATAAACAACAAATACACTCCCAGCCCCCTGAAATTTCACTACAGTTTTTAGTAGACAACGAAGTTTATTTCACCCGCTTCATTCCCTTCCCCATTCCTATAAATATATAATATTTTAAACCAAAGAAAAAAAGAACAAGACAAATTCTCTGTGTTTAGCTGTTAACAACTGCACATTGCTTCCGGATCTGGCCTTCGGATCCAGTCTTAACATTAATCCGACCCATTTTCTCCATGGCTTTGGCAAACTCATCAAAGAAGAACTGTGTGGGGCTGGAAAGGAGCTGGTTGATGAAAGCCAAGCTGGTTGAATCAGTGGTTAAAGCAGCATCGGATTGGAAAAGACCCCTTCTTTTGAGCAAGAGTGAGTAGTAGCTAAGATCGAAGGTTTTCCGACTCCCAGGGTCCATCTCAAGTATTGTGGTGTTATCGCTCGCGGTTTTGCACTTGTTGGCCTTGAGGTTTTCAGCGTATTCGCTGTCCATGGTTGGGTCGATTCCGCCGGGGCCGGTGGAATTGTACAATCGGGGCGAAACACTAGGGCAATGGGATATGCCGATGGTGTGACCACCTGGAAAACAATTCATTAACACATGATATGACACAGAAACGGAAGGAGCCGGCCGAAACCTTAAAATAACGATAGTCATTATGTTATACCGGATAGGAGAACCATGTCAGTTGTGTTAAGTCCATGGTTATTGAACTGTGAAAGGAGAGTAGTGAAGTTGCTGAAAGGGTTTGGAACGTTGGCAAGTGCTTCGGTGGAATTGGATATTACACCATCTCTTCTTCCTGTTGGAACCTTCCAAAATGGACCTCCCTGTGATAAACAGTGGGCATTTTCAGTGCTTGGGATGGTTATGTTTTTATGTGGGAAATGGGAGAGAGGTGATTGTTTTGGTTTACTTACAGTGGTTACTACAGAGTCCCTGGCGGCCAAAGCGACGATATCGGCACAAGAGACGACGCCAGGGCATTCAGCTTCGAGGAGGCTCTTCACTCTATCAATGAAATCGAAGCCTCTCAGTGTTAGATTTGGAATTGCATTCTTTTCAGCTTGGCCGGTCGTAGAGTTTAGAAGCAGAGATGCATCACAGCCCTGGAAAAGAAAACACATCCTTCTCATTCCTTGCGCTCGTGTTTACCCTAACAAAGCAATCATGGAAAAAAGTAGAGAAAAATGGGTACAAGTTTACCCTAACGAAGCAATCGTGGAAGTGCATTCGTAAGAGAGCGGCAGCGAGTGATGGGGCATTAGGGATATGCTGTTGAACATAGTCCTTCACAATCTGCTCAGCTTTAGGACAGCTCGTGCCATAGAAGAACATCTGCAACTGAGCCTGTGTTGACCCAATCAATGCTAAAACACCAAACACAACAACAATCCCTAGAGAACTTGTTCCTGCCATCTTTGACAGAATTTGAGCTACCTTCTGCTTCTAGACAGCCAAGTTTGATGTTGTTATGGTATGGAAAACAAGGGACGTTTATATAGGCGTTGAGTTTAGCTACTAAGACATTAAAAAAACAAATCAGATAATGAAGCCTGTGTTCTCCATGTTACCTCTTATCTTAAGATATACTAAACTATTAAGTTCTGGATTTAATGGGTAAAAACGTGAGTAGAAAGATATTTAAATTTAATTATTAGGTCTGAGTAATTCAAGTTATTAAGTTAAATAATTTGAGCATCAAACGAATTAAATTATAGTATTTTAATATTTAAGTCGAATAGTTTGAAAATCTAATCAAACTTTATATATATATATTTATATTGAGTTAGTGCTAACAATGTCAATTTGGACTTGAATTCAAGCTTAAATTCCGGAATAAATAATTAAATTTGTTGTGTAACATGAAAATTGAACTTATATTTTATTTCCTAAACAAGTTTAAGTGAATTTAACCTAATAAGCTCTCATATTTATTTTAAATTGAGTTTGAATTTCTGAAATAAATTTTAATTAAACTCAAAAATCGAATTTTGAATCTCAAATTTTCATTAATTACATTTTCTCTCAAATATTACCATTAATTACATTGAGCAGCCCCTCCGACAAGGATGAATTCAAGGGGTTGGCAAGGGTCGCGTCCCTCTTAAAATGAAAATTCTTTTATTTGACTTTTTAATATTTTTAAAATTTTAATTTAATAACATGTTGCTTCTTAAAATGATAAAAATTTGATTTAATTTTTTAAAATTTATAAATATATATACTATTAAATTATAAAATTATATTTTTACCATCGTAAAAAATTATAATTTAATTTGAACCCTCTCAATTTTTTTTTTTTTTGACTTTACCCTGCAATCCGACCATTATTGATCAAAATCAAAGAAAGAAAAGTAAGATTAATTATGCCAGTCTCTTGCGGACAATGACAGAAAGGATTCCAAGTGTTACATCAAGGGTAGGTACAATTTATCCAAATAAGCTTTGCTTTCCATCTCAATCATATTAGTTTATTAATTATAAGTAACCTTAATTATCATTGTAATTATACCTCATCATTTTGATTAGAATTTAAAATTTTAGTACCATCAAAACCAATCCAAACTCAATTTTATCTAATTCTATATATATATAAAAAATCAATCATCCGAATTTGAATTAATCCTAAATTCAAATTGATCCAAACTCGAAAAATAACCTGAACTGATCTAAACACAAAACGACTTGATCCAAAAGAACGAGTTTCAAACTCGAATGAATCGACAATTTTAAAACTCAAATTAACCCAACTTAAAATAAACATAAACCTCAAATTCAAAATAATCTAAACTAAAAATTGATCTAAACACATAATAACTCAACTCAAAATAATTTAAAATTTTTAAAACTCGAATTAAACAAATACAACTTAAGCTACCTAAGAGTAACTCGATTCACATAATTAATAGATCTAGTTCTAATAGTATAAGGTTGGCAGCTAAGCTAAGCATGTTAAAGAGCGAGATTTAATGGATTAATTCATGAATTTATCCATGTGAGACAAGAAGAATATAAGAGAGTTGAATAAAATCAATTGGTTGACCTGCTCCATTGCTATTGTATATTGTATGCTTATTAATTCAATAATTTAGTGTCAGTGTCATGAAAATTTGTGTCCTGTTTTAATTTTTATAGACATCCAAACCCAAAATCTTTTTAAAATACTATTAATTAAGTTTCATAGAATTTGAGCTTTCAGTGTTGCTTGGACAATAAATTTTTTTGGGTCGACTTTGACATCATTAATTATTGTTCCATTTTGTATCACGTGGGAAAGGCATGTGCTGCTTGCTTGTAAGATTAAAATTTGTTGTATCAAATACCTTGAAGATTGACTGATTTTTAATAGGTTGATTAATTAAAACTCTCTATGTGGCACGATAATAATCCATAAATTTATGAGAGAGTAGTATTTGGTTAATTCATTACAGTTTTTTATTCCTTACGTTTCGGCTGTTTATCCAGCTTAATTGCTTAAACTTTGGGTTATATTTTTTTTCTAATTATATTTATGTTCTTTCAACTATTTGATCTCTTGTCGATTGACATGGATATTATTATCAATGCAGGAGGACGTGAGTTCGAGTGTGCTGAAACACATTATTCTCTTATTTATGGGTTGGGAAGAGATTATAAATAATTTTAGACTGTGTCAAAAATAACAAATACGATCGAAACCTATAATAAAATTATTAAAAAATAATATTTGATGTCTGAATTCAAGTATTTTATACCGAAAAGTTGAATTCATTTTCATTTTTCAAATAAAAAGATATCCACCCTTCCTCTTTAGTGATGTTTTCTTTTTATAATTTTAGATATTCATCATTATATATAATTGAAGTTATTATGATATTATGATTGGTTTAAACAGCTTGTCTTTCAATTCTCAACTCTCAAATTGCAAGTTTAATGGGAAAAAAATATAAAGGAAAATGTAAGTAAACGCGGTAAAGAAAGATTAGGTGATCTTTTTCATACATAATTCGTTGGATTCAGCATTCGATCTAATCGAATCGAATTGAATGAAAAAAATTTTAGTTAATCGAGTTTTTGAATCTTATTTTATCATCTTAACTCGATTTGAAATTTTTACAAATTGAGTTGAGTGAGATAGAATTCGAATCGAATCGAATATATTTGTTCGAGTTAAATTAAGAAAATTAATTTGGTGTTGTTTAATTTTATGCAATTTTTAAAAAAATATATTTTTATTTAAAGTTTTTAAACATGACTATATAACGAAAAATTAAAATAAATAAATGAAAAATCCATGTAAACAATGACAACACAACAAAATTATAATAAAAAAAATAAGCAAAAGTTCAAGTAAACAACATAAATCTAAGTAATAACAATAATACAACAAGATTATAAAAAATATAAGCAAAAGTTTAAAATACAGTAAAAACCTAAATGACAAAACCATTCCAAACAACAAAACAAAAAATAAAAACAACACAACAAAAGTCAAATAAATGAACAGTAATAACACAAAACCATTGTAGAATAGTTTAAGCTTATTTTTTTGAGGATTTTAATTTAGGGTTTTTTTTAGGAAGAAAAAATAGATTTTGGATTTACAAAGTTAATATATTCAATTTCTTTTCCAAATAAAAACTAAATAAGTACACCTAACCATAATAATAATAAACAAAAAGGAACAATAAATTTAGACACGAAAATGAGTTGTTTATGAGTGTTATCTAGAAATAAAATTATATTTTGGTTAAAAATTATTTGGGTTTAGTTTATGAGTGTTTTTGAAGAATGAAATTATATTTTGGCTTAAAAATATTTGAGTTTAGTTTGTTAATGGGTTTTAAATATTAGGGAAAAAAATTGGATAAGATAAATGATTTGAGTTTTGAGGGAAAATGGATATAGTAAATTGGGCCTGAGTATTGGGTTTGGGTAATATAAATTTAAAATTAAAAATAATATAGTTTTATTCGGTTTATTCGAATTATTCGAATAATTCGAATTCGAAAATTAAACTCGATTCGAACTCAAAATTCGAAAAAAATTCAACTCGATTCGTTTAACTCAAATAACTCGATTCGAATAATTCGAAATTCGAAAATTTTTTCGAATTTTTCGATTCGAATTGAGTTTTGCTCACCCCTAATAATACGGATATCCATATAGGTCCAAGTTTGATTGTATATTTTATTTTATCAAAAAATTCATAAAATTGAAATGTTGACTATAGGAAAATAAGTTTTTAGCGGTGTTTTTTTGGACTTATAAGCACCGCTAAAATATTTATGACACGTTGACAATTTGTTTTGTCACAATTCAAGCACAAACAACATATCAGGAGTGATTGTAAGTACTTAATATAATAGGAAATTAGCCCTGAATGATTCAAAACGACGGGCATAAATCGACAAAAGAATCAAGAATTCACGAAACTAGAAAGAACGATGACAAAATAAACCTTAAAATCACTAGCAAAAGTAAGACTACATACATAAGTAAGACTGAAAAGCGTATTACAAGAGTAGACAAAGACTTCTAAAATTGAAGAGTTATTAGACAATGGAAAAACGAACAAAAAATATATAAAACTTAAGACAACACGAGTCCAAATCGACTCACGAAATCATTTATTATTCTGAAATACTCTCAAAACAGAAACAAATTAGAAGTCAACGAAGAGTTACCCACTTTCTAAAAGAAACTGTCGGTGGTAGTTGGTGTTTCAACGATGATAAATATCGTCATTTGTCCATCACAACTTCTGAAGACAATAAAGATACTCACAAAATATATTTGCAAACTGAAAAGAGATAAGACGCATGAAATGAATGAGAAGAAGAAAGAAAAAGTGGTTGATTGGTAGGAGAAAAAGACGGACAGTAATTGCTTGGAGACTAACACTACTGCTAGATAAAAACAAAAAAATAAAAAACAAACGATTTGAAGAAAAAGAAAAAATTTTAAAGATTTTTCAAAAGTGATAATCAATTCAATAATTTATGTGCATAGAATTAGCAAAAATCAACAATGTTTCAATTTATATGCGATAAATTAGCAAAAGTCAATAGTTTAAGTTTATGTGTTTACAAATAATTAGATTAATTTCTTAGTTTTTGCAAGGTACAACACTAAATTCTAACAAATTAGAGTAGAAGAATTAATTTCTCATATTTCAGAAAGTAAAGAGATGAATTTCATAATTATACTATTTATAAATCATATATATTATCATGTAGCTCAAGTAATCATATAGTGCCTAATTATGCTCCCAATTACTTTTTACACATTTAAAATTTAATCTCTTTACTTTTAGTTCTAAAATTTTAATCTCTCCATTTTTTTATTTAATAATTAAAATCCAATTAATAATATCATTAAAAGACTTTAACTAAATTGGATTACAATTGTTCCCAGTGCCGCATCGGATAAATTCGAAGTAATAATTGTGCCCTGCGCTAAATAAAGTTGACACTTAGTGTCTCATTAATTAAACCGAAGTAAATTGGCACCTAGTGCCTCATCGACTCGTGGTCGAAGTAACCCTGTACTCTTCCTATCCTATAGCATACCATCTATATTCGACTCAGCCCAGACAGTTAATAGGATAATCATTTAAATTCCAATACCAGTCAATATTCAATTTTACCTTTGATCACAACATGTATGCATTTAAATTAAATTTAGCAATATTCATAAATTTTCCCATGTCATAATTTCAATTCATACCTTTATACATAAAATAGTGTACATATATTCCTCATAACATCAATTGATTCAAATCAACCCAATTGAATAAAAAATCTTACCTCAATTACTTACCATGAATAATTAATTAAAATACGTGACAATTTATAATTTAATTTAGATTATAGAAACACCAACTGTAAATTCCGATCTACTCGTCGACGACATTGCTTTTTCCTTTCATTTTTGAGGAGTTTGGATCAATGTTAGTTACGGAATTAAATACATAACACATTTTATCAAAACTCAAACAATTTCACTCTAAATAAATTTTAACCCCCTATTTCTCATTTTTACTTTAATTTACCAAATTTTCAAAATTTGTTCATTACTACTTGAAATCAACATTTTACTTCACAATTTTGTCCATTTTCACTTCTAACTCAAAATCTATCAAATTAGTCCTTAAAGCTTTAATTACTCAACAATGGTAACATTTAAAATCTTTGACAGTATCGAAGAATAAGACATAAGTCAACTAGATCAAGGTATCGGGATTCCAAAAACATAAAAATTGCAAGAAAAAGACTAGTTTAAGCTTACCAATTGAAGCTTGAACCTAGCAACACCTTAAGCTTTTCTCCAAATTTTTCTCCCCCTGCTTTGAAAGATCATCGAATGAAAGAAAACAATGTTTTCTTTGACAACAAGCCTCACCATATTAACTAAAACCATTTCTTTCTTTCTTTTTTTTTTTTTAAATTTATTATTAAGACATATTTAAGCCATATATTTCTACCTAACGTCACTAAAAAATTAAAAGGGGTAACTGCCACATTAGTCCTTCCTATTTATTTCAAATTATAATCCTTTTATAAATTGCACTTTTACCATTTATGCAATTTAGTCCCCGTACTTAATTTAAACACTACATAATTGAGATTACCTATTCGAAAATCAATTAGCCTACAAATTATTTCTGTAAATATTTTTATTAAATATTTACGGGTTCGATTCACAAATATGGTGTCCCAAAAATACATTTTTCGACACCCCTGACTTTGGGTCGTTGCAGTTTTGATCGTTTCACTTTGTAAATATTTTCTTTTCTTTGTTCCACATGGAAATCCTCCTCTGCCATATAACAAAATCAAGGGGAAAGAGACATGCACGTTTTGAGTCATCAATTAAGAAAACCAAAAAAGATTCCTCTCTCTCTCGTTTGTTTTTTTTCTTTATTTTGGTTGTTCTTCTTTTTTTTTTTGTATGACATGATAACTATAAGGTCTCAACTTTACCATAGTGGACTCATCCTTTAAAGTAATTTTGTGATTTTGAAGCCTTGGGGGTGGTAGTCCCTTAGGCTCTTGGAATATATCCTGAAATTCTTCCAAGAAGGGTTGTAAAATGTTAGGAATAGATATTGTCATGGCCCTTAAGGATGGATGTGTTGGATTAGACACCATGATGGTATAGGGTCCTAGGGGTCCTCTTGCCAAGGAAAAACATTTGAGCCTTGAATGTCTTCTACTAAATAGATATTTCCTGATTGAATACCATGCAAAACACAAGTTTGTCCCTTGTACACAAACTTCATGATTAAAGAACTAAACTCCCAAGTAATGGTTCCAAGGGACAACAACCATTGCTCTTCTAAGACCAAATCACACTTTTTAAGGGGTAGAATGTCAATGTGGTTAATGATGTAGGAATGATGCGCAATTGTTGTATTCCTTGTCTTATGTTAGGATAAGTTGGGTCATGTTGGCATATAATGAGTAGTTTTAGGTAGTTTATCCATCTAGGTGATGTATTAGGAATGTTACTTGTAAAAGGGCTTTTGGTTAGATATAACTGAGGTGAATTGGACTTGTTATGATGCTTAGAATGTGTTTTGAACCATAGGAAATTTGCCTCATTGGTAGTGTGTCTTGTGGATCAAGTTAAGTCAAGAAATTACCTTGTTTAGGAAGAAGTTTAAGTACACATGGCCTGTGACATGGGTTGTCGCACGACTGTGTGCCATATTAAGGTGTAGTACAAGTTAAACGGGCAGACGCACGGACTGGTACACGGTCGTGTGGCCCAATTTCGAGAAGGAACATGGTCTATCACACGGTCCCTTAGACGGGCATGTGATGCAAGTCATAATAGACACATGGCCTGTCACATGGTTTGTGACACAGTTGTGTGACTATTTTTCAAGCATGAACACGGCCAAGAGCACGGGCATGTGTATGTGGATACATGGGCGTATGTTTGAGACACAATCGTGTGCCTTATTTTGAGAAAGATTTCATGTTTCTTCTAAAAGTTTTAAAATTGTTCAAAATTAATCCCTGATTGATTGTAATGCTTGCATATGACATGTATGATTTAAATTGTGTTAATAAACATGTTTATTAGTATGATTCCATATGTGTATGTGAATAGCTTAAATAGAAGTCAATAGTTTTTAGAAGTTCTTTAATGATCGTAAAATATCTCGTAATACTCCGACACCTTAAATTGGCGACGGTTACGGGTTAGGGGTGTTACAATGTATAAATCTTGACAATAAGCCAACTGCGAACATAATATTAGGTTGTGTTGCTATTACGTACAATAAGTAACACACAAGGCTTCGATAGTTCTTTTCATCAAATTTCTAATTTTTTTCACTGTTACAGAGTTTCTCTCCATGTAGAACCTCTTTAAAATAATCACTGTTACATCTTTATTCAATAAAAAAATCATCTCTCACAATTTAAAATAATATCCAAACATAACACAATTTTGTCCAGGGTAAAAATGGTATTTCTAACATTTTAAGGGACTTCTACAAGTACCTGTACTAGTTTTACCGATACAAGTATAATTTCTATCGATACATGTCATGAATTTACCGATACTAAAAACTCCAGAGAGCTAAAATTTTCATCTTACAACTTCTACCGATACAAACATGCAATCTACCAATACTTTTATACATACAACTACCGATACTCACAATTTAACTACCGATACAACTCAAGTCAGTGTACAACCTCTCTCCTACCATGCACTTCTACCGAAACATACATGGGTTCTACCGAAACTAGTATGCAAAATCTTAAGAATTATACCAAACACAAGTTCATTGATTTCATACAAGCACAACTTTTAACTATGCATTCAAGACAACACAAATACAAGATTTATGTCAATACAAGGTACTTAAAATTACATCCAACATTTCATCAAAACGTAACAAAGTTTTTCACAAACTCATTGTATAAAGAAAAAGGTAACATCATTCTAGTACATGCCATATTGACCAAGTGATGTAAAGGTCTACCGAACAACTCCGGGATAGTGTGATGCTTCAAGATAATCCGATCTCCGAACGACAAAATTGAATCTACAAAACAAATGCAAATCCAAGGGTAAGCACTTTAAGGCTTCGTAAGTTCATAAAGTTAACTATATTTATCAAACTTTAAGAGTTGTAAAAAATCTAATTAACCAAATGGAATACTGTGTATATCCGAGGTAAGTCTCACTCTCATTTATTACTCACGATAACATAAAGTCATCGGACCCTTGTTCCATATAGGAATCCATAAACTCCCGATGACACTTAGTCATCGAATCCTTAATCCATAAAGGATTTATTTACTTACGATGACACTTAGTCATCGGACCATTAATCCATAAAGGATTCATTCACTCACAATGACACTTAGTCATCGGACCATTAATCCATAAAGGATTCATTCACTCACGATGACACTTAGTTATTGGACCCTTTCGTTTATAGCTTAAACCTGTTTACCCTCCGTATTTCTTTCATTCTTGTCTTTCACAAGTTCGATTATCAATTCATCTCACTACAATAGTTTACATTACATGAATATGCAATTTAAGTTAGAATTTAACCATACGAACTTACCAGACTGGGTTGCAGTTGTGAATGGATTCTAGGGACTATTCCGCTAATTTTCTTTTTCCACAATCGGTGGCACGGTCGTATCTACATTCAAAAATCATTCAATTCTCACATTAAATTACATAATTTAGTCATTCCACACCATTTAGTCCTTTTTGGGAAAATTACAATTTTACCCCTAATAGTTTCCTTTTATTCAATCTAGTCCTTTCAACACAAAACATGAAAAATACCCATTCTCTCACACAACTAACCATATTCGAATTCTCTTGGGGTACCTATCCAACCCATTTACATATCTATTTTCACAACAATACATATAATTTCACCAATTTCACATTTTTGTCCTTTAACCCTGATTTCATCAAAAATCACATTACAAAAGGATTTAACCCAAGTATCAAACATTCAAATACATCAAAAGCTTTCAAAAACTAGCAATTTCAACAAGGACAAGTTTTCTAACATTTGACAGATTTACAAATTAGTCCTTGCATAAGCTAGATCAAGCTAATACAGACTCAAAAACATAAAAATTACTAAAAACGATCAAGGTTTACTTACTCAAATCAAAGCTCAAAGATTTTATGTGAAAACCCTAGTTTTATTCCTTCTTTTCCATGAAGAAGATGAAGAAATAGTGAATTTCCTAATTTTTATTATTATTTTATTTCATATATATAATCAATGGTAATTTTGTAAATATTAACACTTTCATTATTAAGCTTTAATTAACCATTTTTAACCTCAAGTAAATTTATTTACTCTTAATTTAACCATATCAATCCACTAACTTATATTTCTTGGTTAATTTACTTATTACGTCCTTCTAGTTTAACAACTATACTTTTATCCTTTTTTATAATTTAGTCCTTTCTATTCAATTAACTATCTAATCAAAGATATTTTCGAATCATAATTCATACGATATATATAGCACCAATAATATTTAAAACAAATAATTTTACAACTCGACTCGTCAGAGTTGTGGTCCCGAAACCACTGTTTTCGACACCACTAAAAATCGGGCTATTATAGAAGCTTTGTTGACTTATGAAAATTCCTCCCTGAACTTGTCGCACTTGTATCCCAAGGAAATATGTCATTTCCCCAAGATCTAACATTTTGAACATGCTCTTCATTTGTTGTTTAAACTCCTTTACTAAGGCTTCGATGCTCCCAAGCACAAGTAAATCGTCAACATGCAACAAAATAATTAGTGAAGTGAGTTCCCCTGTCTTCTTTATATACAAAGTAGGTTCACTAGTACTCTTTTCAAATCCTGAGCTCGTTGAGTGTTCATATATCCTCGCATACCAAGCTCGCGAAGCCTGTTTTAAACCAAATAAGGTTTTCTTAAGTCTATAAACCTTTTCCTCTTTTCTTATGATTGTGAACCTAGGAGATTACTCCACATAGATTTCTTCATGCAAATAGCCATTTAAGAAAGTTGATTTAACATCCAGCTTACGAATTTTCCAACTCATCTATGCTGCCAAGGTCAATAATAATCTGATCATGTCTAGCCTTGCTATTAGTACAAAAGTCTCCCAGTATTCAATACCAAACTATTGACTGAAACTTTCACAACCAACCTCGCCTTCAGCCTATTAAGTGAACCATCAGCATTTAGTTTGGTTTTGAACACCCACGTGACACCAATAACCTTTTAGTGCGATGGTTTGTCAATGAGCTCTTAGTTTTGGTTCTTGTGAATCATATTTAGATCCTATTACATGGCTTCTTTGCAGCCTTCGATGGTTTTTGCTTCTTCAAAGCTCGCAGGTTCAAGTAGTGTTACGTTACTGATAGATCTCGTCAAACAATCGCATGCCTCTTATTGGAGTGTTGTCAAGATCATCACCTGATTGCAACCCCGACTCACTTTGATTATCATGTCTCTGCGAAACCTGTTTGCCAATTCTTAACTCTGATATTTCAACTTCAGTAGCATTTCAATTCCATGTTTTTCCTTCATTGAACACTACATCCCTGCTCACTAAAATTTTCTTGGAGGAAGGATTATAAATTCTATAATTATTCTTATTGTTGTTATACTCAAGGAAGATACCTGGCTACGACCTCCTTTCTAATTTGCTCTTTTTCACTTGTGGAACTGAACAAAACAGACGCATCCAAAAACTTTTAAATGAGAAATAAAAGGTTTGTTTCCAAACCATGCATCGAATGGAGTAATCTCTTTTACAGCCTTGGATGGTAGTCTTTTTAGCAAATAGATTGATGTGTTCATTGCCTCAACCCAAAATTCTTTTGGCAACTTACTTTCAAACAATAGACACCTCGTCATTTCCATCATCCTATTCTTCCTCTCGTACACTCCATTCTGCTATGAAGTGTAGATATTGATGAGCTGGTGTTGGATTCTATCTTCTTCATAATAGCTTTGGAATTTCTATAAGGTGTACTCGATTCCATTGTCAGACCTGATCTTCTTCAGTTTTATATCAGTTTGGTTTTCAACATCTACTTGAAATTTTCGAAAAACTTATGTGACATAAGTTTTTTTTTTACCATTCTGCTATGAAGTGTAGATATGGATGAGCTGGTGTTGGATTCTAGCTTCTTCACAATAGCTTTGGAATTTCTATGAGGTGTACTCAATTCCATTGTTAGACCTGATCTTCTTCAGTTTTATATTAGTTTGGTTTTCAACATCTACTTGAAATTTTCGAAAAACTTCTATGACATCAGTTTTTTGTTTCAAAAAATACACTCATCAATACCTGGTGTAGTCTTTAATGAACAAAACAAAGTATCTACACCCATTTATGAGGGTGTTTTCATGGATTTACACACATCAAATGTAACAGCCCATTTTTCAGTGGTGTAAAAAATAGTGATTTCGGGACCACAAAATCGAAAAGGAAATTTTTATAATGAGTGTTTAAATTAAATAAGTCAATAATAATTTTATATGAAAATTTTAAATTAAAGAATTTTAATTATTGAATTAAAAGTTAGTATAAGTGGTTTGGTTCAAAAGTCAAGTGGTTTTAGAAAATGAGGTATTAGGACCTCGTTTCTGAAATTAAAGGCCATAAATATTTTTATCAAATATTTACAGAGTCTTATTATATGTGAATTGAATTTTGGTTAGGTAATTTTGATGATTAATTGCTTAATTAAGGAAAATGAGTAAATTGTAAAAGAGTTAAAAGTTAATTGCTATTGATTAAAAAATAGTAAAGGGACCAAAATGGTAATTAAACCATGGTCAAAAAGTCCAACCGGCGGTGGATATGATTGATTCCATTAACTTTTGGGTTTTTTATTCATTTAATCCTAATTAGTTTAGGACTAAATTGAAAACAAGCTTGTTTAATCAAAATTTAATATAATTGAAGGACCAGTTGTGTAATTGGACCCTCCTTAAATGGCCAAATAATAGAAATGATGTAGAAATCTTTATATTTTGGTAAATTTCGATTAAATCCTAATTAAATGAGGATTTATTAATTAGTCTATTTTCCTGTATGATCAAGAATGGTGATTTTGATGTTACGACTTTAATATGGTAGACCTTAAATATTAATTATTTAATATTTACGAGGTCATTAGTATTGTATTAAAAATTGATTATGAAATTTAATTGTTTAGATAGTTAATTAAATGAAAAGGATTAAATTATAAAAGGTGTAAAAGTTGAATTTTCTCTAATTAAAAGTATTAGGTGTCAATACCTAAATGGTAATTAAACCATCTACTATGTATGAGGACGGTTTTAGCTTTTTAAATGACTAATTTCATGTAAATTAAAAAAGGGTAAAAGGGTAATTATGCATGTTAAGTGATTTCATGTCTGTGGAATTGTACAATCGGGGCGAAACAGTAGGGCAATGGGATATGCCGATGGTGTGACCACCTGGAGAACAATTCATTAACACATATGATATGACAGAAACGGAAGGAGCCGAAGCCGTAAAATAACGATAGTAATTATGTTATACCGGATAGGAGAACCAAGTCGGTCAAGTTAAGTCCATGGTTATTAAACTGTGAAAGGAGAGTAGTGAAGTTGCTGAAAGGCTTTGGAACGTTGGCAAGTGCTTCGGTGGAATTGGATATTACACCATCTCTTCTTCCTGTTGGAACCTTCCAAAATGGACCTCCCTTGTGATAAACAGTGGGCATTTTCAGTGCTTGGGATGGTTATGTTTTATGTGGGAAATGAAAAGCATGCAGGTGATTGTTTTACTTACAGTGGTTACTACAGAGTCTCTGGCAACCAAAGTGAGGATATCGGCACAAGAGACAACGCCAGGGCATTCGGCTTCGAGGAGGCTCTTCACTCTATCAATGAAATCAAAGCCCCTCAGTGTTTGATTTGGGACTGCATTCTTCTCTGCTTGGCCAGATGTGGAGTTTAGAAGCACTGATGCATCACAGCCCTGCCCATGCCACCCCATGGTTGTAAAAGCCGAATCAAAGGTCGAATATAAATATAAAAGAGAAAAATGCAGAAGTTTACCCTGACAAAGCAATCATGGAAGTGCAGTCTTAAGAAAGAAGCAGCGAGGGATGGAGCATTAGGGATGTGCTGCTTAACATAGTCCAACACAATCTGCTCGGCTTTAGGACAGCTCCTGGCATAAAAGTTCATCTGCAGTTGAGCCTGTGCTGACCCAATCACTGCTAAAACCCCAAACACAACAACTAAAACAATCCTCACAGAGCTTGTTCCTGCCATCTTCGGCAGAGTTTGAACTAGCTCCTGTTTCAGATCTCTTTTAAGACAGCAATGTTTGATGTTGTTGTGATTTGAAAACATGGGAATGTTTTATACGCACTGATTTTCAACCACTACAAGATTAAAACTACACGAGTACAAATAAGATAATCAAGCCTGTGCTGTCCACGTTACCCATCTTTAGATAGTATTAAACATTGATCTGTTAAAAGGTTAATTCATGAGTTTGATAACGACACACTAAAAACCAAGTAACAGAGCTGAATGAATTCAATTGGTTCAACTGCTCGATGGCTATCATATATTATATACATTTGTATACATCTCCTTTTCGATTCAAACATTTGATGCCACTGTAATTTTTTTTTATAGCCGACAATGAAGCGAGTTTAATACCATAATTTGTGTATTATTTGTGAATTTTTTCAGTTTTTTATCCTGTTAATTGTGTAAATGTAAAACTTGAATCAGTAAAGTTGATCAAATGTTTGCAATTTTTTATATGAATGTAATATTCTTCATTTATAGGCAAACATTAAGTAAATTACACTCAAAAGTCACTAAATTGATTAAGTTTATGTTTTGATCATTTAACTTTAAAAAGTTACAAAATGATCACTGAACTATTCGAAATTTTTTATTTAAGTCATTGGGCTGTTAAGTTTTTTTTTTTTTTTAAGTCTAGCTAACAAATTCTAAGTGATTATTCGACGATCGGTATGGTGGATTGATACCCATTGACGAGTAGAAGAACATATCTTAAATTCAAATCGATCTAACAACCAATGTTGAAGATTAGAAAAAAAAATTGTTCGGATTTTGGTTTACAGATTCATGGTGTTCAAATTTATTTCTTGAAAGGAAAACTTAATTGTAGAAGAGAAGGGAAAGGAAAACTTTCAATTACTGCGAACAAAGAAGACTAAATAACAACGATTTTAACATTCCAATGACTTAAATAAAAATTTTCGAATAGTTCAATAATCATTTTGTAACTTTTAAAAATAAATGGCCAAAACATAAATTTATTAATAGTTTAGTCATATTACGTGTAATTTTCTCCAAATATAACAATGGTTTATTTTGATTTTGGATTGGGAAAAATTAAGGATCGTTTTAATAATTGTTTTTTATTTTATTTTTTTATTTGCTTTGGTGATTAAGTTGGATTGGGAAAAAAACTTAATTCTGAACCACGAAGGATGGGATTTAATGGGTAAATCACACATATGTCCTACCAACTTTAGTTGGTTATTGTCGAGCCGAGATTCACACGTTTAAGTTCCATTAACTAAACCTCCCCCACCCCCCCCAATTGTTACCTTAATCAAAATCATAGAAAAACAAATGAAGTAGCTATGGCAGTCTCCTACCGACAATGACAGAAAAGATTCGAAGTGTAGCATCAAGGCTACCCAGTACTATTCATCCAAATAGACAATTTGTTATTCGAAGACTAGGCTTGTGCTACTCCATGTGGATCACATTACTGTGAAATTTATTAATTACAATTATGCCTAACTATGTTTAGGGTTGAGTATTTGATCGAGTCAAAAAACTTCGAATTAGTTGAGTTGACGAATTTCATTTTAGTAATCGAATTCAATTTGAAACTTTTTCAAGTCGAATTGAATCGATTCAAAAAATTTTCAAGTCAAGTCAAGTTAACCAATCCTATTTTTTATACTTAATGTTGCATTTATATGGACAAATTTTAACTAGTACAAGATTATTTTTAACTGCATAAACAATATAATGATTTTATCTTTTAATTTAATGATTTTGACTTTTAATTTTAGAAAAGGTAAATATTTATAAAAACGACACAGTTCTGCTTTTTTTTTATTCGAATTTTCAAATAACTCGAATTGTGTAATTCATATTCAAGTTAAATCGAAAATTTTGATTTTTTATTCGAATTTATTCGAATAGCTAGATTAACTTAAACCATTTAATTCAAAATTTGAATTTTTTTTATCAAGTTTTTCAAATCGAATCAGATTTACTCATCCTTAACTATAGTTAAATAAATGTCAACTATGACTTAATTTAAAATCTATTGCAATTAATTTGAACTCAAACTCCAACTCAATTCAACCCGATCTGATAAAAAATTTTAAAAACTCAAAACTTAAATTGACTCATAAAATTATTCGAATTCATAATAATTTGACCCAAAAATTGAACATTAAACTCAAATCACTTGAATCAAAAATTGTCCTGATTCAAAATGACACAAAATTTAAAAATTCAATTGAATTTATTTAAATTATATAATTTAAAATCAACTCCAACCTTAAACTTCAACGACTGAAAATAAAAATACATATCAAATTTAAAATTGACGAAAGTCAACCAAAAAATAACTGAAGTTAAAAGTATCAAAAAAATTTAGATCCTATGAAATCTAACACACAAAGCATCAACCTAACCTACACAATTTGTATGTCTAGTTGTAACAGTATAAGGGTGGCAGTTAAGCCCGGCTTGTCAAGGACTTAGATCTGGTGGATTATTATTCATGAATTTCAGAACCGCACACTAAAAGCCAAGTAAGATAAGAACTAAACAACTGCTCGATCCCTACCATATATCATTTTTTATTTTAAATGAAATTAATTTTATTGCATTTTATTGAGTAATTCTCCGTTTTTTCAGTAATGGATACATTCGGGTATTTATGCATATTATTATTATTATTCATCACATGCATTGCTCATGAATTGATCCACTATTCTTAAGACTGACACTTTGAGCGAGATTTGGGCATGCGCTAGAGTTTGCAGCTTCCCATATGTGAATTCCTTGGATATATGCCAATTGAGACCGCGAATTCTCCTTGGCTCGTGCGAGCTGATGTTGCGAGCTCCCCTTGCTATCCTCTCGTTGTTCGCCCTGTACTCATCCATCTAGTGGGACTTGCCTGGGTCACAAGTAAGCGACCCGAATCCTATCTGAGTTTCGGGTTGTTAATCATTGATTTATAACACATCTAAAAAAATATGTATCCCTTCATGAATACAAGTATGCGTTTTTTTGAAATTTTCATTTTTATTAATAAAAAAATTCATAATACACCCAAGTTAAGCACGATACAACAATCACAATGAAGACACTATTAGAGTATGCTCAAAGACCAATCATGAGATGATTGTAATAACATACTTGTTTTACCTCGTTTATTAATATAAGACATTGTCATTTTTATTTTAGTTTCTTTTTTGTGTATATAAATAAATTATTTTTTAATAATGTCCTGAGAATAATATGATTATTCTTAAAAGATCCTTAGTCGAGTATTATTCTGGGGTTGGACAACAATAATGCATTAAGACTAATGTGTAGTTTATTGATGACAAAGTGTTGTCATTGACATGGGATGTCAAAATCAATATATGAGTATGTGTGTTAGAGAACAACATATTGGACTGACCTACTCTGAGTATGTTTTTGGGATTATTATGTAATAGCTACAACATTACTCATAGTGATTACTATGTATACGATCCTCAGACTTGAGATCATCATTATCCTAACATCGTGAGTCGTATATTTTGATACTGTCAAACGTTCACTGTAACTAGTTGTTTTATAAAGGTTGATGTTGGATATACCACAATTTACGTAGTGGGATATGATCGATCAATATAGGATTTGTCCCACCTACATAATGGGAGCAATATCTTAGGCCACTTGATTGAGTGAGACTAGAAATGCATGACTATGCTTGAATAAGTTGATGTGATGTATCATACTTATTTGTTTAACATAGTCTACTCAAGATATCAAGAAACATTAAATGGACTATACAAGTGTGACTATTCCATGACTTGTGTCCATTCTAAATATAAAGGAAAAAAGGATTTAATATATGAAAGTTTAATCACAGAGAGGTTATGCCGAATCATAACTTCTTGTAATTTAGGTAGTATTAGAATCGTTCTAGTATTACTGCTAAAGTTACAAGAACCTATATGGTCACACTTTATGGTTGAAACGAACGGAATCCAAACATAGTTGGTATTGTTTTTAGTTGTCACTTGAATTAAATTGATTATAGAATTAATTTAATTGAGCAGTTAAATATCAAACGAATTATATGTACAAGTATTTTGTACAAATAATGAGAACATGGTTAAATTAATATATATGAATTTGATTCGTATAAAATTTAACTAAACATAATTTACCGAAATCCTTGTTATATGTAATTATAATTTACGATCGAATATTATTAGAATTATTGTAATTGTAATTTTTCGGTCAAACATTATTATAATTACGGTAATTATAATTATTATATTCGCTTAATTATTATAATGAATTTTGATTCATATTAAAATATAGCATAATGAAAAAATTAGCCCCTAACGTTTGGGTGTTTGGTCACTTTGGCCCTTATGGTTATTTTTGCTCACTTTTATACATAATCTTTTTTGTCAAATTGGTCATTTTTTAATGGTATTGCTGACGTAGCCATTAAGGAACTAATGACACTGACATGGCAAATTTTTTTCCACCTAGGCAACTTCATGTATGCAGCTGCTGATGTGGCATATAAGATAAAAATATGTCACGTCAAAAAAAAATTAAACTTAAAAATATAATTAAAATTAAAAAAAAAACCTTTAAAACACCCTAACTAACACACACATGGGCAGAAGTAAAAAAAAATTAATAACTCCCCTTTGAAGAACTCTAAATCCCAAATTCTCTCCTTCTCCATTCAAATTCTATCCTTTTTTTATAGACAGCAGCAACATCAGCATGCAACGTTCCTTGGTCTCGATCTTAATCTTCAGCCACCTAAGAAAGTTGATATCGGGAACGAGTTTTGGGGGTTTGATTTTGGGTTTCCCGTGAAACAAACGGAAAATTTCACTGTCACAACGTGTTGTTCTTGGTGTCAATTTGGAGAGAAAGGAAAGAAGCCCAAGTGTTGAAATCGTTGTCCTTCAAGTATAAAGACGAAAAGAAGCCCCAAAGTTGTTTTTGACAGAAAACTTCACAAACTCAAGAAGTGTTGTTTTTGTTGTCGATTTGAAGGGAAAGGAAAGATACACAAATGTTGAAATTGTTAGTTGTTCAAGTAAAAAGAGGAAATTTTCCGTTCAAGAAAAAGGTAAAGCAAAATTAGATGGGTTTAATATTCAATTAGACAAATAAGAGATTCTTCATGATTTGATGTAAATGGACAGAGAAATGAATTTTGGTTTCACCAATTGAAGAAGAGAAGCCAAATTACATTGAATTTCAAGGTTTAACAAGTTAAAACACTGTTAACCATGAAAGGGCTAATATAATGGAGTACTGAGAATTATATGAATGAAATATAAGACCTTTTTTTTTCTAAATTATTCCATGCTCTTTGATCTTTTCTTCGTTCTTCTCATTTCTTACAACATTTTACCTGCACAGCAAATTCTGTGACAATTGGTATTCATAGCTTGGTATGGAAAGAACCAAAAACAAGAAAGAAATGGTAGAAAATACCAGGTTAAACTCATTACATGAACAAATGCAAGCACTGTAAAACCCCTAAAATTTTGAAACCTAAACAAAATCTCCAAATCCAAGAACCTTAAATACTAATCGAAAATAAAAATTATAGAAAGATACCCCAATTTTTTCCTTTCTTGGTTTAGGTTAGAGTTCTAAACTTTTGTTTTGATTCAAAACTAAAGGCTGTCAGATCGATTGTTTTTTTTGTTAGAGTTAAGTGTTTATTTTATTTTTTTACTTTTGTTAATTGTTTTAATTTAGGATAAATCCCAAATATTTTGTTTTGTTTTTTTTAATTTTAACTATGTTTTTAAGTTTAAATTTTTTTGCTGATGTGACATATTTTTGTCTTATATATCACATCAGCATCTGCATACGTGGAGTTGCCCAAGTGGAAATTTTATTGCCACGTCAAAACCCTTAGTCCTTAATGGCCACGTCAACAAGACTGTAAAAAATGACAAATTTGACCAAAAAAAGACTATGTATGAAAGTGAGCCAAAAAAAAAACATTAAGGGCCAAAGTGACCAAACACCCAAACTTTAGGGGCTAATTTTGTCATTATGCCGTAAAATATCAACTATTCTCTGATAGTAAATAATTTGTGCAATTTTATTTGAGTGTTTTGAATTAATTTTGAGGAAAGTACTTCTAATTCTTACATTTTCTTTTCAGGTACACAAATTGATGTTTCAACCTAAAGGCAAGCAACAAGTGGACCTAATTGAAGAAATATGTGAAGAGAAATTGAGGGCTTAAATGCAAAGAGATATTTTTGTTGAATTTTTGAAAAGCTATTTTTGAATTTTGTTATTTTCTTCATTTTATTTTGAGTAGGATTATTTATTTTAAGTAAATGAGAAATTTAGTTTAGAAGTGATCAAGCTATTTTTAGTAACCCAATTGTATATAAATAAGGTCTTTTGGGTTCAATTAAAAACATACTTTGAATTTTGTGAAGCAATTAAAAAATTCTCCATTCTCCATTTCTTCTTGTCTTTTGTGTCATAATAGTCTGCCATTTCCATTCCAATTTTCATTTATTTTTTTCAATTTTGTTTAATAGCTTTCTCAATTCTTCTCCATTTCCATCCTTTAGAAATACAAACAATTCATCACCATCATCATCATCCATCAAGCATGGTTAAAATCATGCACCACTAAACTTCCATCTTGGCCTTAGGCCGGTATTCTTTCCGATCAAGAATCGTGAGATATGACCTCGAGTTAAATATTTTTCGTACGGTATTCATCATCTCTCCGGAATATTGGGGATATTACAAGTCGCCCCTTAAAAGTTAACTCGCTTTCAACACAAAGTGCACGTTGGGTTGGAGTCGTTTTGGCGTACAGTTGGGAAGAAGAATCGACTATGCTGTATTCAGATTCCCGCGAAAAAATTAACGGGTCCTGGCGAGGTCATACTAGTGGGATTTTCGTCAAGGGAGATAGTGATAGGGTTTAAATGTCTCGTGCGGTTGAGGCTGTTAATCTGAGTTGGGTACTTCAGAACGCAGGGCTATCGAGGTCTTGAATCAAGAACACGTGTATCGCGATTAGACAATCAATGAGGGTTGGTTTAATAGGTCGTACTAGAACCAACTACGAAAGGAAGAATTGGTGGCTAGGACATTCTTAGCTGCTATAACCAGCTTACTGATTTGAGGAGAAAACATCATTTCAAGGATCGAATAAAAAACCGGAGCACACTGAGTCTAACGCTAAGGCTATTTAATTCTGATTACAAATTAATATTTATTTTCTTATTTTATTTTGCGTGTTGGAGCCCAATTTTGACCGAGCCTAACATTTAAACAAAATGGAACCCAATTTTAAATTTTAAATTTTAAATTATTTAAGTTTAAATTTATTTTAAATTTTAACTTATTTTAAGTTTAAATTTATTTTAAATTAAATTTAAATTTTTAAAAAAAGGTCCAAATACAAAATTCCAAAAGTCCAAATCCAACATCCAAATTTTACAACCTTGGGCCCAATTACAAAATTACAAACCCCAAAATTTAACCTAATTACAAAACCCAAACACTAAACCCAAAACCCAATACATGACCCAACACTTGCACGAACCCAAATGGCCCAAATTCTAAAATTTTCAGAAACCTTAGTGGCAGCAACTTGTGCTGCCAGCCACCCTACCTTGCCCACTCAAATGCTGCCACGTCCGCACCACCATGGCCAACTTGCCACCACCGCCACTGCAAGCCGAACCTGCAAAAGAAGACGAGACGGGCATTATTCAAACATTTGTATGGTTAATGACTTTTTTTTTTACACATCTTCGAAATCAATGTAAAAAAACCAGAACATTCAATATCAATACTGGGAGGAACGCAGTTCAACAAGTCAATTCACAAAACAAAGTTGCCTCGGTTGTCGGACGGAATCCCTTCGAACCCGATCGTGTTCCTAAGGGATTCCAACGAAGATATCCCATCGTTTTGAAAAAGAAAGAAGTAACACAAAAATAAGCATTAAAGCAGAATATGCATAAACAAAAAATAGATTTTATTAAAAAAGGAAAATACTAAAACAAATTTAAACAAAAAGAAATAAAAGAAATTAAAACCCTTTTTTAAAGATCTGGATTTAGATCCAGATCAGAGTTTTAAAAAAGAAATAAAAAAAAGAAGAAGAAGAATTTCTTACCTCCGAACCACCACGAATGGCGACGTGTGACGACGCGCGTGTGACGGAGCCGCGACGGAGCCATGACCGATCGAGGGGACCCTGAACAGTCAAGCGGAGGGGATTTCAGAGAAAAAAAAAGGGAGAAAGAAATTTTTTTTTTAAATGAATAAGTAAAATGATTTTTTCTCTTAAAAATTTAACTTAAATACCTAACTCTATGCGACGTCGTTTAGTGTGGGGTGTCTGAGTGCCAAAACGGCACCATTTTGTGCCTAACCAGATTTTAGACCCGAACCAGCAAGAGGATCTGTGTTTTTTGAAATTGGGCTATTTGTGCCTTTAGTCCTTTCGCTTTTTCTGAATGTTACAATTGGGTCATCTTGATATTTTTAATTTATTTCAAAATTGCTCAGTAATTTTTAAAGCTGCCACGTGTCCCTTTTTGGGTTATTTATGCAATTAATCCTTTCTACTTTTCATTCGTTTCAATTTTTTCTTTAAATCAAGCTTTATTTTATTATAAATTTACCCAGTAATTTTGAATTATTTTCAAATTGGTCCTCTCACTTCTGGAGGCCTGAGAAGCTGCCACGTGTCCCATCTTTTTGGTTTTATTGCCCAGAAGGTCTTCGAGCTTTCCAAAAATCACATTTTAACCCCCCGAAATTCATAAAATTATAGTTTTACCCCTAAGCTTTCCAAAAATCACGTTTTAACACTTAAACTTTCCAAAATTACATTTTACCCCTAACTTTTCAAAAATCACATTTTGACCCCTAAACTTTCCAAAATTACATTTTTACCCCTAAACTTTTCCAAAATTACATTTTGCCCTCGAACATCCAAAATTCACCACTTTCCCCTCGAACATCCAAAAATTATCATTTTGCCCCCAAATTTCCAAAAATTACATTTTCAACTTCAAATTTTCCAAAAGTTCGATTTGAATCTCAAATTTTCCAAAAATTTCAATTTTGACCTTAAATTCCTCAAAAATTACGTTTTCAACCCTGATTCTTCGAAGCTCCTCTTTTTGACCCTGTTTGTTTTGGTTTTTCATTTTTTTCTTCGATGTTCATACATAAAATTTAATTATTATTCTTTCGTATTTTGTATTCTATTAATTTTATGTTTAAATTTTGTGTATTTATTTATCTGCTTAATTATTTTTTTCTTGTTATTTAATATTCGTTATTAACTGCTCATTCATATTTAATTTACACGTTTTTTTAAAATTATCTTTACATACAAATAAACCTTTAAAATCGAGGCAATATCCTTTTCGTGTGAAAATTTCGAAAAATCATGCCCTAACGTGCTGGGTGTGATTTTTCGTATAATCTACATGAATCGAATATCCTCTTTCAAACTTTTCAAATTCCTTTTTAATTTCGAGATTCCGAGAACATCGTGCCCTAACGTGTTGGACACGACTTCAATTCTTCGAAAAACTCAAAACACACGGGCATTTTTCTTCAAATATAATTTTTGAAAGTCACGTGAAATAAGTTATGTGTTCGAGGATCTTATTTTAAACTTAATTTGAAATTTCAAGTTCTTAAAAAATATACAAATAATTTTAAACAAAACGAGACAATATCCTTTTGTGTGAAAACTTCGAAAAATTATGCCCTAACGTGCTGGGTGTAATTTTTCATATAATTTACGCGATTGAAATATCCTCTTTAAATCCTTTCAAAATGTCATTCAATTTCGAAATTTCGAGAATATCATGCCCTAACGTATTTGTCACGGCCTCAATGAAATTCGAAACACATGAGCGTTTTGTTCCTCGTATTTTATACTTCGCTTGAGATTTCAAACTTTTAACAAATCAAGAACCGAAAGTAATCAACATGGTACCAATTTTGGGCGTGTGAGGGTGCTAATCCTTCCTCATGCATAATCGACTCCCGAACCCATTTTCTAGATTGCGAAGACCAAAATATTTTTCAAAACGGATTTTAAATGTTTTATGGTAATCCAATCACACCATATAAAGAAATTGGTGGCGACTCCATATTTTGTTTTTAAAATATTGTTCGAGACCTGTTTGTTTTCTCAAAAAACAAACGTTTCGACATTGCGTATTTTTTAAAACTGTTATTTCTGTTGTTTCACTTCTTTTCTGAACATTTTCGATCACCCCTTGATTTATTTATTTATTTCCCAGCAAGACAGCTTCAAGTCGTGGGCACGACTATTGACACAATGAAAGTCTAACTCGAGAGAAAAACAGAAAGTAGATTACAACAATCAGTCCTTGTGGAATCGACCCTACTGCCTTATACTACTAATTTGTATTATTTGTCGTAGGAATATTTATATTTGGTGGATTTGACACCCATCATTCTCGAATTAGGAAAGATAGAGTTTTTAAGAAAAACCTAATATACCTGAAATAAAAGGGAGTGAGGTCTAGCAGCTGTTAAAAAAAGTGAATTCTCTTTGAAAAGTTTAAGAGAGTTCTTACCGTTTGTTGCCAAACTGGGTGGATTACATAAAGGCCAAAACTCTTCGTAGCGGCTTGGAATCGACATACAATTGCGTATTCATTTTCACAACATTTATATTTGGTTTTCCAGACGATTAAATGTAATCGCTCATACCCTTCTCACCCCGATTCGTTCCTCACACATGAATCC
This sequence comes from Kokia cookei, assembly GCA_039519145.1. Classification (NCBI taxonomy): domain Eukaryota; kingdom Viridiplantae; phylum Streptophyta; class Magnoliopsida; order Malvales; family Malvaceae; genus Kokia; species Kokia cookei. Next base: position 9,098,036 of record CM076910.1, read on the forward strand.
CTGGATGTGATCGTTGGATTTAATTTTTCTGCTGCGCCATGGCGTGTATCAGTTTTCTAACAGACACCACCACATTAAAACTCTACACAATGCAAATATTTATTAATTTTTTTTGTAATTTATAAAATTTTAAATTAGTAATAGTAAAATTAGTAATAGTAAAATTATATTTTAGGTAAAAATGTTATTAAATCTTTTAAAAATTATAAGCTATTAAAATGATAAAATTACATTTTTTTTACTTTCATAAAAAATACAATTTAATTTCACCCCCTAAAAAAAGTTTTCTGGCTTCACCACTGCTCCTTACGTGCTCTTATTTTTTAAGTTAAAAAATTTTAAGGTATAAAAAGTTTTTTTTTTTAAATTGTGCTAATTTTATTGATGGAAGACGAAATTATTACTTGAATAGAACTCTACGCATCTTAATTATCGCTTAATTAAGATTAAATTTATATAGCAATTAAATTTTAAGTTTAGCTTTATAAATAACTTATAATTTAGACATATTCAATCTGTTAAACTAAGCCTTATTGGATAATATGTTTTGATATAACAAATTAAAGTGTTTTTGAATAAAAGCTAAGTGGAAAAGACTCCAGTGAGACTTCTACCGGTAGAACTCCACTTCTACCGATACAAATACAGTTCTACCGATACCTTAAAGACTTCTACTGAAACAAGTCAAGTCAGTAGTTAAAATTCATCCTCCCCTACACTTCAATCGATACTTTGATGGGTTCTACCAATACCAAATGAAACCCTTAGAGTTCTATCGATACAATGAAGTATCTACCGATAGAACGACTCTAACGGTAATATTTTGTAAAGTCGTCTACCCTGAGACTTCTACATGTAGAACTCCACTTCTACTGATACAACTACAATTCTACCGATACAAGTATGCTTCTACCAGAACAACTAAGCTGCAAATTGCATTTAATGCTGGTTTTTATGGCTGCAACGGCTACATTACTTTCCTAACAACCACAACGGTTGAAATTCACTTAGAGGGTATAAATATCATCTTCCAAAGGTCTAGCATCAAGAAGAGCAATGTGCAAAGCCTAAAGATCAATCAAAATAACCTAGAGATTAATTCTTTCTTACCTTTTCTTGTAAAGCTTTCATAGTATTCATTTAGTTCAAGTGTTCTTCTTTGTATTTGTGCTTAATTGACAAACATCCTCATATTGTAAGGATTATTTCTTTGTTTGCTTATTTGTTTCTCTTTTGAGAGAGAGTTTATACTTATGGTTTAGGTAGAAACCTTAAGGAGTTATCTCTTAGGACTTTGGGGTATAAGTCTTAAGTGATTGTAAGGTTAAACCTTATCCTCAAAGGTAATAAAAATCTAGCGGATTTGGGAAAGTCCTTAGCTGTTGAAAGCTAAGGTAGTGGAGTAGGCATTTGGGGTCAAACCACTATAAATCATTGTGTTCTTTGTCGTAAAATTAAATTGCTTCCACCACAACTTTTAAAAGGTCGATTCAACCTCCGTTACCGTCATTATCGAGTTGATCCATGAAGCTAACAATTGGTATCAGAGTTAAAACTCTAGAGACTATTTAACAACCAAGAGAAGATCCTCGGAGAAGCTCAAACAATCAACAAGTCTTCCAACATCAATGACGTCAACTTCTAGGTCAACATTCGTGGGAGAAAAATTTTCCACCGTAAGACCTCCTCTATTCAATGGCACCGACTATTCTTATTGGAGAAAAAGAATGAAGTTATTTATCCAAGCCAACGATTTTGGAGTGTGGAGGATAATCACAAACGGGTTATTCATTTCAATGAAGATAGTTAAAGGTGTTAGTGTTCCAAAGGAGGAGAATGAATGGGATGCAAATGACATCAAGAAGGTGAAACTTAATGCAAAAGCTATGCACACTCTATTTTGTGCTCTTGGTGAAAATGAGTACAATAGAGTCTCCTCGTGCAACGATGCCAAAGAAATATGAGACAAGCTTGAGATCACCCACTAAGGAACGAATAGAGTCAAGGAATCAAAGCTAAGTATTCTCACCCTTGACTATAAATTATTTAAATCAAAATCAAAGGAAGGAATAAAAAAGATGTCTGATTGATTCACCAACATCATTAATGGTCTCAAAGCCCTTGGGAAGGTTTATCCCACCAAGGAGATGGTGAAAAAGATGTTGAATAGTCTCCCAACATCTTGGGAACCAAAGGTGACGGCCATAGAAGAATCAAAGGATCTTAACTCACTCTCCCTTGATGAGCTCATTGGTTCTTTGCTTACATATGAGATGAAGCTTAACAAAGGGAGTGAAGAAGAAAGACTTATGAAGAAGAATGTTGGTAGAGCTCTTAAATCCACCACCATTGAAGAAAGTGAATCAAGTGAAAAGGTGGATGAAGATGAAGAGATGAAAAGGCTTACTAGAAGATTCAAGAGATTCATGAAGTCCAACAAAGGAGGAGAATTTCGAAAGAAGGAAGGACTAAAACAACCAAGGAGAAAGATCCCATTATTTGTTATGAGTGTAAGAATCTGGGACAAATCAAGTATGATTGTCCTAAATTTAAAAAGAAGGGGTCTAGGAAACAAAAGGTTTATGCTGATTGGAATAATGAAGACTTATCCGATGAAGAAGCCAAATTAATCCTTATGACCATCGATGATCTTAAGGTAACTTCTAACTCATTTACTTTAACTGATTATTCTTTCGATGAGTTGCAACAAGCCTATGATGAATTGATTTTGGAATTAAAAGTCATGATGTCAAAACACAAGAAAAGTGTTTTAAAATTGAAAAATGAAAATGACTTACTTTCCAAAATCAATCATGAACTTGAAGAGAAAGTAAACAAAACACAAGAAATCATTAATGATTTTGAAAAGAAAAATTTAGACTTGCATAATTTACTTTTAAAAGTTCATGAGGATCATCAAAAGCAACTTGAGTTGCTTAAGAGTGAAAAAGCTCACTCTATCAAAGTTTTTGAAAAAGAAGAAAGTTCTAAACAAAACTTTGTTAAAAATAGCTTTAATTTCTATAAACATAGAGGTCCCTCAAGATTTTACAAGGAAAGTTCCTAAAGGACTTAGTACTACTCAAGATAAGGAAGCTCTTTCAAAATGGTTACCTAAAGGGACTAAGATTTTGAAAACTAATGATTATGAACCCAAAAGACATTGGGTACCAAAAACTTAACTCTATGTCTGTAGGTAAGGTGCATTGCTTCAAGGTAAACAAATTCAAATTCTATGTGATTGCACCTTAATATTGATTGGTATGGTAGTTCATTAATTCTTTATATTTAATATCTATATTTGAATTAACCACTTTTTTTTCGTCTTAAGTTTTATTTGTTTATTTTTTATCTAATAAAAGGAGAAGAAGAGAAAGGTTTATTTTTTATCTAATAAAAGGAGGAGAAGAGAAAGGTAAATTTTATGGTTGATTGATTGCTTAGATTAGTGACCAATTTTTGTAAAGAAAAATTAATGTCAAATTTGAGCTTATTGAAAATTTATGCTCCAAATATTTATGCCTTAAATTGAAAATTATTTTTATATAGGGGGAGCTTAATTTCAAAATGACTTTTTATTAAGTGGGAGAAATATATTCAAAAACAAATTTACAAAATGTTTTGTTATATCAAAAAGGGAGAGATTGTTAAACTAAGCCTTATTAGATAATATGTTTTGATATTACAAATTAAAGTGTTTTTAAATAAAAGCTAAGTGGAAAAGACTCCAGTTAGACTTCTATCAGTAGAACTCCACTTCTACCGATACAACTATAGTTCTACCGATACCTTGAAGACTTCTACCGAAACAAGTCAAGTCAGTAGCTAAAATTCATCCTCCCCTACACTTTTATCGATACTTTGATGGGTTCTACCGATACCAAATGAAACCCTTAGAGTTCTATCGATACAATGAAGTATCTACCAATAGAACGACTCCAACGGTAATATTTTGTAAAGTCGTCTACCCTGTGACATCTACCAGTAGAACTCCTCTTCTACTGATACAACTACAGTTCTACCGATATAAGTATGCTTCTACTGGAACAACTAAGCTGCAAACTGCATTTAATGCTGGTTTTTATGGCTGCAATGGCTACATTACTTTCCCAACAACCATAATGGTTGGAATTCACTTAGAGGGTATATATATCATCTTTCAAAGGTCTAGCATCAAGAAGAGCAATGTGCAAAGCCTAAAGATCAATCAAAACAACCTAGAGCTTAATTCTTTCTTACCTTTTCTTGTAAACACTTATGAGCTTTCATAGTATTCATTTAGTTCAAGTGTTCTTCTTTGTATTTGTGCTTAATTGGCAAACATCCTCATCTTGTAAGGATTATTTCTTTATTTGCTAATTTGTTTCTCTTTTGAGAGAAGGTTTATACTTAAGGTTTAGGTAGAAACCTTAAGGAGTTATCTCTTAGGACTTTGGGGTATACGTCAGCAAGACCATTAAAAAATGACCAATTTGATAAAAAAGATTATGTATGAAAGTGAGCAAAAATAACCATAAGGGCCAAAGTGACCAAACACCCAAACGTTAGGGGCTAATTTTTTCATTATGCTATATTTTAATATGAATCAAAATTCATTATAATAATTAAGCGAATATAATAATTATAATTACCGTAATTATAATAATGTTTGACCGAAAAATTACAATTACAATAATTATAATAATATTCGATCGTAAATTATAATTACATATAACAAGGATTTTGGTAAATTATGTTTAGTTAAATTTTATACGAATCAAATTCATATATATTAATTTAACCATGTTCTCATTATTTGTACAAAATACTTGTACATATAATTCGTTTGATATTTAACTGCTCAATTAAATTAATTCTATAATCAATTTAATTCAAGTGACAACTAAAAACAATACCAACTATGTTTGGATTCCGTTCGTTTCAACCATAAAGTGTGACCATATAGGTTCTTGTAACTTTAGCAGTAATACTAGAACGATTCTAATACTACCTAAATTACAAGAAGTTATGATTCGGCATAACCTCTCTGTGATTAAACTTTCATATATTAAATCTTTTTTTCCTTTATATTTAGAATGGACACAAGTCATGGAATAGTCACACTTGTATAGTCCATTTAATGTTTCTTGATATCTTGAGTAGACTATGTTAAACAAATAAGTATGATACATCACATCAACTTATTCAAGCATAGTCATGCATTTCTAGTCTCACTCAATCAAGTGGCCTAAGATATTGCTCCCATTATGTAGGTGGGACAAATCCTATATTGATCGATCATATCCCACTACGTAAATTGTGGTATATCCAACATCAACCTTTATAAAACAACTAGTTACAGTGAACGTTTGACAGTATCAAAATATACGACTCACGATGTTAGGATAATGATGATCTCAAGTCTGAGGATCGTATACATAGTAATCACTATGAGTAATGTTGTAGCTATTACATAATAATCCCAAAAACATACTCAGAGTAGGTCAGTCCAATATGTTGTTCTCTAACACACATACTCATATATTGATTTTGACATCCCATGTCAATGACAACACTTTGTCATCAATAAACTACACATTAGTCTTAATGCATTATTGTTGTCCAACCCCAGAATAATACTCGACTAAGGATCTTTTAAGAATAATCATATTATTCTCAGGACATTATTAAAAAATAATTTATTTATATACACAAAAAAGAAACTAAAATAAAAATGACAATGTCTTATATTAATAAACGAGGTAAAACAAGTATGTTATTACAATCATCTCATGATTGGTCTTTGAGCATACTCTAATAGTGTCTTCATTGTGATTGTTGTATCGTGCTTAACTTGGGTGTATTATGAATTTTTTTATTAATAAAAATGAAAATTTCAAAAAAACGCATACTTGTATTCATGAAGGGATACATATTTTTTTAGATGTGTTATAAATCAATGATTAACAACCCGAAACTCAGATAGGATTCGGGTCACTTACTTGTGACCCAGGCAAGTCCCACTAGATGGATGAGTACAGGGCGAACAACGAGAGGATAGCAAGGGGAGCTCGCAACATCAGCTCGCACGAGCCAAGGAGAATTCGCGGTCTCAATTGGCATATATCCAAGGAATTCACATATGGGAAGCTGCAAACTCTAGCGCATGCCCAAATCTCGCTCAAAGTGTCAGTCTTAAGAATAGTGGATCAATTCATGAGCAATGCATGTGATGAATAATAATAATAATATGCATAAATACCCGAATGTATCCATTACTGAAAAAACGGAGAATTACTCAATAAAATGCAATAAAATTAATTTCATTTAAAATAAAAAATGATATATGGTAGGGATCGAGCAGTTGTTTAGTTCTTATCTTACTTGGCTTTTAGTGTGCGGTTCTGAAATTCATGAATAATAATCCACCAGATCTAAGTCCTTGACAAGCCGGGCTTAACTGCCACCCTTATACTGTTACAACTAGACATACAAATTGTGTAGGTTAGGTTGATGCTTTGTGTGTTAGATTTCATAGGATCTAAATTTTTTTGATACTTTTAACTTCAGTTATTTTTTGGTTGACTTTCGTCAATTTTAAATTTGATATGTATTTTTATTTTCAGTCGTTGAAGTTTAAGGTTGGAGTTGATTTTAAATTATATAATTTAAATAAATTCAATTGAATTTTTAAATTTTGTGTCATTTTGAATCAGGACAATTTTTGATTCAAGTGATTTGAGTTTAATGTTCAATTTTTGGGTCAAATTATTATGAATTCGAATAATTTTATGAGTCAATTTAAGTTTTGAGTTTTTAAAATTTTTTATCAGATCGGGTTGAATTGAGTTGGAGTTTGAGTTCAAATTAATTGCAATAGATTTTAAATTAAGTCATAGTTGACATTTATTTAACCATAGTTAAGGATGAGTAAATCTGATTCGATTTGAAAAACTTGATAAAAAAAATTCAAATTTTGAATTAAATGGTTTAAGTTAATCTAGCTATTCGAATAAATTCGAATAAAAAATCAAAATTTTCGATTTAACTTGAATATGAATTACACAATTCGAGTTATTTGAAAATTCGAATAAAAAAAAAGCAGAACTGTGTCGTTTTTATAAATATTTACCTTTTCTAAAATTAAAAGTCAAAATCATTAAATTAAAAGATAAAATCATTATATTGTTTATGCAGTTAAAAATAATCTTGTACTAGTTAAAATTTGTCCATATAAATGCAACATTAAGTATAAAAAATAGGATTGGTTAACTTGACTTGACTTGAAAATTTTTTGAATCGATTCAATTCGACTTGAAAAAGTTTCAAATTGAATTCGATTACTAAAATGAAATTCGTCAACTCAACTAATTCGAAGTTTTTTGACTCGATCAAATACTCAACCCTAAACATAGTTAGGCATAATTGTAATTAATAAATTTCACAGTAATGTGATCCACATGGAGTAGCACAAGCCTAGTCTTCGAATAACAAATTGTCTATTTGGATGAATAGTACTGGGTAGCCTTGATGCTACACTTCGAATCTTTTCTGTCATTGTCGGTAGGAGACTGCCATAGCTACTTCATTTGTTTTTCTATGATTTTGATTAAGGTAACAATTGGGGGGGGTGGGGGAGGTTTAGTTAATGGAACTTAAACGTGTGAATCTCGGCTCGACAATAACCAACTAAAGTTGGTAGGACATATGTGTGATTTACCCATTAAATCCCATCCTTCGTGGTTCAGAATTAAGTTTTTTTCCCAATCCAACTTAATCACCAAAGCAAATAAAAAAATAAAAAAAAAAACAATTATTAAAACGATCCTTAATTTTTCCCAATCCAAAATCAAAATAAACCATTGTTATATTTGGAGAAAATTACACGTAATATGACTAAACTATTAATAAATTTATGTTTTGGCCATTTATTTTTAAAAGTTACAAAATGATTATTGAACTATTCGAAAATTTTTATTTAAGTCATTGGAATGTTAAAATCGTTGTTATTTAGTCTTCTTTGTTCGCAGTAATTGAAAGTTTTCCTTTCCCTTCTCTTCTACAATTAAGTTTTCCTTTCAAGAAATAAATTTGAACACCATGAATCTGTAAACCAAAATCCGAACAATTTTTTTTTCTAATCTTCAACATTGGTTGTTAGATCGATTTGAATTTAAGATATGTTCTTCTACTCGTCAATGGGTATCAATCCACCATACCGATCGTCGAATAATCACTTAGAATTTGTTAGCTAGACTTAAAAAAAAAAAAAACTTAACAGCCCAATGACTTAAATAAAAAATTTCGAATAGTTCAGTGATCATTTTGTAACTTTTTAAAGTTAAATGATCAAAACATAAACTTAATCAATTTAGTGACTTTTGAGTGTAATTTACTTAATGTTTGCCTATAAATGAAGAATATTACATTCATATAAAAAATTGCAAACATTTGATCAACTTTACTGATTCAAGTTTTACATTTACACAATTAACAGGATAAAAAACTGAAAAAATTCACAAATAATACACAAATTATGGTATTAAACTCGCCTCATTGTCGGCTATAAAAAAAAATTACAGTGGCATCAAATGTTTGAATCGAAAAGGAGATGTATACAAATGTATATAATATATGATAGCCATCGAGCAGTTGAACCAATTGAATTCATTCAGCTCTGTTACTTGGTTTTTAGTGTGTCGTTATCAAACTCATGAATTAACCTTTTAACAGATCAATGTTTAATACTATCTAAAGATGGGTAACGTGGACAGCACAGGCTTGATTATCTTATTTGTACTCGTGTAGTTTTAATCTTGTAGTGGTTGAAAATCAGTGCGTATAAAACATTCCCATGTTTTCAAATCACAACAACATCAAACATTGCTGTCTTAAAAGAGATCTGAAACAGGAGCTAGTTCAAACTCTGCCGAAGATGGCAGGAACAAGCTCTGTGAGGATTGTTTTAGTTGTTGTGTTTGGGGTTTTAGCAGTGATTGGGTCAGCACAGGCTCAACTGCAGATGAACTTTTATGCCAGGAGCTGTCCTAAAGCCGAGCAGATTGTGTTGGACTATGTTAAGCAGCACATCCCTAATGCTCCATCCCTCGCTGCTTCTTTCTTAAGACTGCACTTCCATGATTGCTTTGTCAGGGTAAACTTCTGCATTTTTCTCTTTTATATTTATATTCGACCTTTGATTCGGCTTTTACAACCATGGGGTGGCATGGGCAGGGCTGTGATGCATCAGTGCTTCTAAACTCCACATCTGGCCAAGCAGAGAAGAATGCAGTCCCAAATCAAACACTGAGGGGCTTTGATTTCATTGATAGAGTGAAGAGCCTCCTCGAAGCCGAATGCCCTGGCGTTGTCTCTTGTGCCGATATCCTCACTTTGGTTGCCAGAGACTCTGTAGTAACCACTGTAAGTAAAACAATCACCTGCATGCTTTTCATTTCCCACATAAAACATAACCATCCCAAGCACTGAAAATGCCCACTGTTTATCACAAGGGAGGTCCATTTTGGAAGGTTCCAACAGGAAGAAGAGATGGTGTAATATCCAATTCCACCGAAGCACTTGCCAACGTTCCAAAGCCTTTCAGCAACTTCACTACTCTCCTTTCACAGTTTAATAACCATGGACTTAACTTGACCGACTTGGTTCTCCTATCCGGTATAACATAATTACTATCGTTATTTTACGGCTTCGGCTCCTTCCGTTTCTGTCATATCATATGTGTTAATGAATTGTTCTCCAGGTGGTCACACCATCGGCATATCCCATTGCCCTACTGTTTCGCCCCGATTGTACAATTCCACAGACATGAAATCACTTAACATGCATAATTACCCTTTTACCCTTTTTTAATTTACATGAAATTAGTCATTTAAAAAGCTAAAACCGTCCTCATACATAGTAGATGGTTTAATTACCATTTAGGTATTGACACCTAATACTTTTAATTAGAGAAAATTCAACTTTTACACCTTTTATAATTTAATCCTTTTCATTTAATTAACTATCTAAACAATTAAATTTCATAATCAATTTTTAATACAATACTAATGACCTCGTAAATATTAAATAATTAATATTTAAGGTCTACCATATTAAAGTCGTAACATCAAAATCACCATTCTTGATCATACAGGAAAATAGACTAATTAATAAATCCTCATTTAATTAGGATTTAATCGAAATTTACCAAAATATAAAGATTTCTACATCATTTCTATTATTTGGCCATTTAAGGAGGGTCCAATTACACAACTGGTCCTTCAATTATATTAAATTTTGATTAAACAAGCTTGTTTTCAATTTAGTCCTAAACTAATTAGGATTAAATGAATAAAAAACCCAAAAGTTAATGGAATCAATCATATCCACCGCCGGTTGGACTTTTTGACCATGGTTTAATTACCATTTTGGTCCCTTTACTATTTTTTAATCAATAGCAATTAACTTTTAACTCTTTTACAATTTACTCATTTTCCTTAATTAAGCAATTAATCATCAAAATTACCTAACCAAAATTCAATTCACATATAATAAGACTCTGTAAATATTTGATAAAAATATTTATGGCCTTTAATTTCAGAAACGAGGTCCTAATACCTCATTTTCTAAAACCACTTGACTTTTGAACCAAACCACTTATACTAACTTTTAATTCAATAATTAAAATTCTTTAATTTAAAATTTTCATATAAAATTATTATTGACTTATTTAATTTAAACACTCATTATAAAACTTTCCTTTTCGATTTTGTGGTCCCGAAATCACTATTTTTTACACCACTGAAAAATGGGCTGTTACATTTGATGTGTGTAAATCCATGAAAACACCCTCATAAATGGGTGTAGATACTTTGTTTTGTTCATTAAAGACTACACCAGGTATTGATTAGTGTATTTTTTGAAACAAAAAACTGATGTCATAGAAGTTTTTCGAAAATTTCAAGTAGATGTTGAAAACCAAACTAATATAAAACTGAAGAAGATCAGGTCTAACAATGGAATTGAGTACACCTCATAGAAATTCCAAAGCTATTGTGAAGAAGCTAGAATCCAACACCAGCTCATCCATATCTACACTTCATAGCAGAATGGTAAAAAAAAAACTTATGTCACATAAGTTTTTCGAAAATTTCAAGTAGATGTTGAAAACCAAACTGATATAAAACTGAAGAAGATCAGGTCTGACAATGGAATCGAGTACACCTTATAGAAATTCCAAAGCTATTATGAAGAAGATAGAATCCAACACCAGCTCATCAATATCTACACTTCATAGCAGAATGGAGTGTACGAGAGGAAGAATAGGACAATGATGGAAATGACGAGGTGTCTATTGTTTGAAAGTAAGTTGCCAAAAGAATTTTGGGTTGAGGCAATGAACACATCAATCTATTTGCTAAAAAGACTACCATCCAAGGTTGTAAAAGAGATTACTCCATTCGATGCATGGTTTGGAAACAAACCTTTTATTTCTCATTTAAAAGTTTTTGGATGCGTTTGTTTTGTTCAGTTCCACAAGTGAAAAAGAGCAAATTAGAAAGGAGGTCGTAGCCAGGTATCTTCCTTGAGTATAACAACAATAAGAATAATTATAGAATTTATAATCCTTCCTCCAAGAAAATTTTAGTGAGCAGGGATGTAGTGTTCAATGAAGGAAAAACATGGAATTGAAATGCTACTGAAGTTGAAATATCGGAGTTAAGAATTGGCAAACAGGTTTCGCAGAGACATGATAATCAAAGTGAGTCGGGGTTGCAATCAGGTGATGATCTTGACAACACTCCAATAAGAGGCATGCGATTGTTTGACGAGATCTATCAGTAACATAACACTACTTGAACCTGCGAGCTTTGAAGAAGCAAAAACCATCGAAGGCTGAAAAGAAGCCATGTAATAGGATCTAAATATGATTCACAAGAACCAGAACTAAGAGCTCATTGACAAACCATCGCACTAAAAGGTTATTGGTGTCACGTGGGTGTTCAAAACCAAACTAAATGCTGATGGTTCACTTAATAGGCTGAAGGCGAGGTTGGTTGTGAAAGTTTCAGTCAATAGTATGGTATTGAATACTGGGAGACTTTTGTACTAATAGCAAGGCTAGACATGATCAGATTATTATTGACCTTGGCAGCATAGATGAGTTGGAAAATTCGTAAGCTGGATGTTAAATCAACTTTCTTAAATGGCTATTTGCATGAAGAAATCTATGTGGAGTAATCTCCTAGGTTCACAATCATAAGAAAAGAGGAAAAGGTTTATAGACTTAAGAAAACCTTATTTGGTTTAAAACAGGCTTCGCGAGCTTGGTATGCGAGGATATATGAACACTCAACGAGCTCAGGATTTGAAAAGAGTACTAGTGAACCTACTTTGTATATAAAGAAGACAGGGGAACTCACTTCACTAATTATTTTGTTGCATGTTGACGATTTACTTGTGCTTGGGAGCATCGAAGCCTTAGTAAAGGAGTTTAAACAACAAATGAAGAGCATGTTCAAAATGTTAGATCTTGGGGAAATGACATATTTCCTTGGGATACAAGTGCGACAAGTTCAGGGAAGGAATTTTCATAAGTCAACAAAGCTTCTATAATAGCCCGATTTTTAGTGGTGTCGAAAACAGTGGTTTCGGGACCACAACTCTGACGAGTCGAGTTGTAAAATTATTTGTTTTAAATATTATTGGTGGTATATATATCGTATGAATTATGATTCGAAAATATCTCTGATTAGATAGTTAATTGAATAGAAAGGACTAAATTATAAAAAAGGATAAAAGTATAGTTGTTAAACTAGAAGGACGTAATAAGTAAATTAACCAAGGAATATAAGTTAGTGGATTGATATGGTTAAATTAAGAGTAAATAAATTTACTTGAGGTTAAAAATGGTTAATTAAAGCTTAATAATGAAAGTGTTAATATTTACAAAATTACCATTGATTATATATATGAATTAAAATAATAATAAAAATTAGGAAATTCACTATTTCTTCATCTTCTTCATGGAAAAGAAGGAATAAAACTAGGGTTTTCACATAAAATCTTTGAGCTTTGATTTGAGTAAGTAAACCTTGATCGTTTTTAGTAATTTTTATGTTTTTGAGTCTATATTAGCTTGATCTAGCTTATGCAAGGACTAATTTGTAAATCTGTCAAATGTTAGAAAACTTGTCCTTGTTGAAATTGCTAGTTTTTGAAAGCTTTTGATGTATTTGAATGTTTGATACTTGGGTTAAATCCTTTTGTAATGTGATTTTTGATGAAATCAGGGTTAAAGGACAAAAATGTGAAATTGGTGAAATTATATGTATTGTTGTGAAAATAGATATGTAAATGGGTTGGATAGGTACCCCAAGAGAATTCGAATATGGTTAGTTGTGTGAGAGAATGGGTATTTTTCATGTTTTGTGTTGAAAGGATTAGATTGAATAAAAGGAAACTATTAGGGGTAAATTTGTAATTTTCCCAAAAAGGACTAAATGGTGTGGAATGACTAAATTATGTAATTTAATGTGAGAATTGAATGATTTTTGAATGTAGATACGACCGTGCCACCGATCGTGGAAAAAGAAAATTAGGAATAGTCCCTAGAATCCATTCACAACTGCAACCCAGTCTGGTAAGTTCGTATGGTTAAATTCTAACTTAAATTGCATATTCATGTAATGTAAACTATTGTAGTGAGATGAATTGATAATCGAACTTGTGAAAGACGAGAATGAAAGAAATACGGAGGGTAAACAGGTTTAAGCTATAAACGAAAGGGTCCAATAACTAAGTGTCATTGTGAGTGAATGAATCCTTTATGGATTAATGGTCCGATGACTAAGTGTCATTGTGAGTGAATGAATCCTTTATGGATTAATGGTCCGATGACTAAGTGTCATCGTAAGTAAATAAATCCTTTATGGATTAAGGATTCGATGACTAAGTGTCATCGGGAGTTTATGGATTCCTATATGGAACAAGGGTCCGATGACTTTATGTTATCGTGAGTAATAAATGAGAGTGAGACTTATCTCGGATATACACAGTATTCCATTTGGTTAATTATATTTTTTACAACTCTTAAAGTTTGATAAATATAATTAACTTTATGAACTTACGAAGCCTTAAAGTGCTTACCCTTGGATTTGCATTTGTTTTGTAGATTCAATTTTGTCGTTCGGAGATCGGATCATCTTGAAGCATCACACTATCCCGGAGTTGTTCGGTAGACCTTTACATCACTTGGTCAATATGGCATGTACTAGAATGATGTTACCTTTTTCTTTATACAATGAGTTTGTGAAAAACTTTGTTACGTTTTGATGAAATGTTGGATGTAATTTTAAGTACCTTGTATTGACATAAATCTTGTATTTGTGTTGTCTTGAATGCATAGTTAAAAGTTGTGCTTGTATGAAATCAATGAACTTGTGTTTGGTATAATTCTTAAGATTTTGCATACTAGTTTCGGTAGAACCCATGTATGTTTCGGTAGAAGTGCATGGTAGGAGAGAGGTTGTACACTGACTTGAGTTGTATCGGTAGTTAAATTGTGAGTATCGGTAGTTGTATGTATAAAAGTATTGGTAGATTGCATGTTTGTATCGGTAGAAGTTGTAGGATGAAAATTTTAGCTCTCTGGAGTTTTTAGTATCGGTAAATTCATGACATGTATCGATAGAAATTATACTTGTATCGGTAAAACTAGTACAGGTACTTGTAGAAGTCCCTTAAAATGTTAGAAATATCATTTTTACCCTGGACAAAATTGTGTTATGTTTGGATATTATTTTAAATTGTGAGAGATGATTTTTTTATTGAATAAAGATGTAACAGTGATTATTTTAAAGAGGTTCTACATGGAGAGAAACTCTGTAACAGTGAAAAAAATTAGAAATTTGATGAAAAGAACTATCGAAGCCTTGTGTGTTACTTATTGTACGTAATAGCAACACAACCTAATATTATGTTCGCAGTTGGCTTATTGTCAAGATTTATACATTGTAACACCCCTAACCCGTAACCGTCGCCAATTTAAGGTGTCGGAGTATTACGAGATATTTTACGATCATTAAAGAACTTCTAAAAACTATTGACTTCTATTTAAGCTATTCACATACACATATGGAATCATACTAATAAACATGTTTATTAACACAATTTAAATCATACATGTCATATGCAAGCATTACAATCAATCAGGGATTAATTTTGAACAATTTTAAAACTTTTAGAAGAAACATGAAATCTTTCTCAAAATAAGGCACGCGATTGTGTCTCAAACATACGCCCATATATCCACATACACATGCCCGTGCTCTTGGCCGTGTTCATGCTTGAAAAACAGTCACACAACTGTGTCACAAACCATGTGACAGGCCATGTGTCTATTATGACTTGCATCACATGCCCGTCTAAGGGACCGTGTGATGGACCATGTTCCTTCTCGAAATTGGGCCACACGACCGTGTACCAGTCCGTGCGTCTGCCCGTTTGACTTGTACTACACCTTAATATGGCACACAGTCGTGCGACAACCCATGTCACAGGCCATGTGTACTTAAACTTCTTCCTAAACAAGGTAATTTCTTGACTTAACTTGATCCACAAGACACACTACCAATGAGGCAAATTTCCTAAGGTTCAAAACACATTCTAAGCATCATAACAAGTCCAATTCACCTCAGTTATATCTAACCAAAAGCCCTTTTACAAGTAACATTCCTAATACATCACCTAGATGGATAAACTACCTAAAACTACTCATTATATGCCAACATGACCCAACTTATCCTAACATAAGACAAGGAATACAACAATTGCGCATCATTCCTACATCATTAACCACATTGACATTCTACTTATTTTAATACTTCTTAAGCATAAACATATTAAACATACCATTCAACAAAACGCACAACTCATTCATTCATAAAAGATTTACCATTCAAGGACATACAAATTTCATATCATCTTATTATATTCTAAATACTTACATAGTATCAAGATTAAGTAGGTTATTATATCATTCACAATATACCAAACCAACTATTATATAGTCATATTCACAACTACTCATCACCTAAAGACTTCTAGACATAATATTTATCCTAGGTACATGCCAAAATATCAAAAGGGGACTTCGCTGACTTTGAGTACGAGATTCCTTGCAAGATGCTAAGTCCAAATCTACTAATTACCTAACCTAAAATCATGAGAAGATATTTTACATTAGGAACATTTCCACTCCCACAATAATCATATATATAAGTAACCAAAGCAATTTAATTTATCCAACAACTTCCATAATACAATTCAAAGCATAACATTTCTTTTTGAAGTAACTATCCTTATACTTATGTACACATTTACATGTACTTCTTACTCAATAATACTTATCCACCATTCTTTCCAAATGATTCATTCATTCTTACCAAATAGAGTTCATCGAGTCTTACTATACATTTCCGTCAATTCATGGTATCCGGTGCCTACCAAATATACCATAATAAGTGAGTCCAACTCTAGTTTGATTAACCAACGGTTTTTCACCCAGCACTAGTCGGATAAATCGATGATCCTGACACCCTGTGTCTAGCGGATAAACCACAAAACTGAGCCCAACTCTAGTTGGATTAACCAACAAATATCCGTCAAATCTTGGCACCTAGTGCCTAGCGGGATAAACTACAAAAGTGAGTCCAACTCTAGTTGGATTAACCAACAAATATCCGTCAAACCTTGGCACCCAGTGTCTAGCGGATAAACCGGAAAACTAAGCCCAGCTCTAGTCAGTTAAACTGACAAATTAAATAAATATTCATTTTCACCATCTCCTCATTTTTTAATTAATATGAACATTTGAAATTCATTTATATATACAACGATTTCCAAGCATCAAGAATTAAGATAACAATTAAATGAATTTAACCTTTAATCTATAATTAAATAAAATAATAAATTCAGGAGTACAAACTTACTTAATTACATAATCAACAATTCCTCATTTTATAATTCAACTATTTAACAACAAATGACTATAAGTAATTCTTGATCTATTCCATAATATATATACATGTGTGTATATATATATATATATATATATATACTGGTGTGATTACATGGTAGTATCTATTCATGCTTTTTTAACCCTTTGACAACGCACACACACCTTGCACTCATAGGTGCTTGAACTCGGATCTCCTAGGATGAACAACATCATCTTTACTATTGAAGCCATTTGTTGGGTTTATATATATATTTCCATAATTTTCAATTTAATGAAAATATCCACATACACATATAAGAACATAATTAAAAATTAAATAACAAAAGTCGAATAAGCTGACAAATACATAAATACATCATTCCACAATTCATCACATCATAATCTAAATCCTTTGCATTATTCATCTATATCAAATACCTATGATTCATTACGTAATTCATTTATATATATATATACCCAACCAACCATTTAAATATATATATAAAATTGGATATCAATTTAATCAATAACATAACTAATTAAATAATTGAAGTTTGAGTTTTATGGACTACGAACTTACCTAAATTACGATCATAGGTGATTACCCGACTACGTTCTCCTTTTCACGGTTATCAACAGAGCTTCTTGTTTTTCGAACTAAAAATAATAATTTAAATAAATTTACTAACTCAAACATCACTTATTTATATAACAAATACAAGAGTTTGACTCCTCCCACTAATAATAATACTTTACACATTTTATACCCCACATTTTCCTCATATACAATTCGATCCTTGTTCAAGCCTTAACTATTTGACCCCCTTAAATTTATTTTTCAGCTAACTGAATTCATGCTGCACATTAATAGACCATTATTCTATTAAATTTACAGTTTTTACGCTTTCAATTTATTCTTCATACTTTTAACTCCCTAAAGATGAATATTTAGCAAAAAGTCTCTCACAAAAAAGTTCAATCACAACCCAAAATTCATCAATACTTCCAGCATTTTTAATAACATTAACAGTATTAAAAATCAGTCCCTAACATGTCACCAATTATCTCAATTTGACCCCTTATTAAGCTTAATTTAGCTTCAAGGGTCCCAAAAATATAAAAATTAACAAGAATTCAAGCTAAAACACTTACATGCAAGGGGTTTTTCCAACCGAATCTTCCTTTCTCTTCAATGGTGTTTTTCTTTTCTTTTCTTTTCATTCAACTCAAGAAAAAAGAAAAATGCTACTGGGTTTTTCCACTAAATTGTTTATTTTCACAAATAAATTATATATTACTAGTTTACCATTATTGTAATAGTTTGACTAATAATTACTCATATGCTTAATTGTCCACTTAATAAAATAAATTATATTTCCCTTTTTAATCCCCCAAATTTCTTCATACTCCAAATAACTTACACATTAAACATAATGTCTAACTTTTCCACTAGATGCAATTTAGTCCTTTACAATTAATTTACTATCCATATGTTAAAATTTCTTAACAAAACTTTAATACACATATATAAACATTTCGTAAATATTTAATAAAATATTTATGAGCTCAGTTTATATAAACGAGATCCTGATACCTCCATTTCTAAAACCACTTAACTATAAGGATTTACCACATAAATCTAATTATTCATCAAATAGCATAAATGGCCAATTCAAAATTTATTATAATACTATATTTGACTCGTAAATATTAAGTAATAATATTATGGACTCTCTTGTCAGGCTTGTGGTCTCGAAATCACTGTTTTCGATACACTGAAAAACGGGTTGTTACATACACTATTGTGATACATCTCATTTTAAAGCTGTGAAGAGGGTGATGAGATACGTCAAAGGAACAATTGATTTTGATGTTTGCGAACCCCTTGAAACTTATTAGGTACACTGACAGTGACAGTGAAGGATTAGTAGATGATATGCGAAGTACCTCCGGATATTTCTTCTTACTTGGATCTGGGGTATTCACTTGGAGTTCAAAGAAGCAATCAATAGTAGCTCAATTTACAGCTGAGGCTGAGTGTGTAACTGCAACAACAGTTAATCAAACAATTTGGTTGAGAAAATTTTTGTTTAATTTGAATTTTGTGCAGGATGAAGCAACTCAATTTTTTTGGGACAATCAGTCCACCATAGCAATTGCGAAGAACCCAATCTTTCATGGAAAGACAAAGCATTTTAAAATCAAGTACTACTTTATGAGAGAAGTCGAACATAGCAAAAAAGTGACTCTGGTCCATTGCAGTACAGTACCGAAGATCAACTTGTAGACATCTTGGCCAAACTACTTGGAAAGTCGAGGTTTGAAGAGTTGAGAGATAAAATTAGTGTTTATAGCATGAAGGTCAAGGAGTGTTCCGAGATGATCTTTCATGCAGCAAGCAAGTTAGCAAACCCTTCAAGTTTGGCGAACTCTCAATGATTGACAAACTCACCAGTATTGGCGAACTCCCACAAAGTGGCGAACCCTCTAAGATTGGTGAACTAGGGTTGCAAGACAATTGTGAACTAGAATCTCAAGGACAGATGCTGATTGGATTCGCGGAAAAACACGTGACTTGTCTTGAAGCTGCGAAGCTACTAAATTTGAAGAGCTTGTGTACAAGTTTTATTTACATAATATATTTTCTTTCTAGAAGATTTAGTATTTATTAGTATAATATATTTAATATTTATTAACAAATAATCTTAATTATTTCTTTTCATATTTAACAAAATTTTTTATTATAAATATTCCTGTTATATTATTCAAAAATAGAATGAAATATATAAAAATTTAGTACACGATTTTGTTGCTAATTTCTTATTTCTTCTCCGCAATATTTTCTTCTTTAATTTCGAAATTCCAACAACTGTTATGCACTACAAGATGTTCAGGCCAAAACAACTGCTTTAAAATTCAATAAATCCGTAGCTTCATACCAAATGAACTCAGCGCAAGAGAGAGTCGAAAGAGATATAGGATTTAAAATTATAATTTATTCTTCCATGAATCCAACTTAATACATGAAGATATTGCTCACAACATCACACCGACTGAATAAACAACAAATACACTCCCAGCCCCCTGAAATTTCACTACAGTTTTTAGTAGACAACGAAGTTTATTTCACCCGCTTCATTCCCTTCCCCATTCCTATAAATATATAATATTTTAAACCAAAGAAAAAAAGAACAAGACAAATTCTCTGTGTTTAGCTGTTAACAACTGCACATTGCTTCCGGATCTGGCCTTCGGATCCAGTCTTAACATTAATCCGACCCATTTTCTCCATGGCTTTGGCAAACTCATCAAAGAAGAACTGTGTGGGGCTGGAAAGGAGCTGGTTGATGAAAGCCAAGCTGGTTGAATCAGTGGTTAAAGCAGCATCGGATTGGAAAAGACCCCTTCTTTTGAGCAAGAGTGAGTAGTAGCTAAGATCGAAGGTTTTCCGACTCCCAGGGTCCATCTCAAGTATTGTGGTGTTATCGCTCGCGGTTTTGCACTTGTTGGCCTTGAGGTTTTCAGCGTATTCGCTGTCCATGGTTGGGTCGATTCCGCCGGGGCCGGTGGAATTGTACAATCGGGGCGAAACACTAGGGCAATGGGATATGCCGATGGTGTGACCACCTGGAAAACAATTCATTAACACATGATATGACACAGAAACGGAAGGAGCCGGCCGAAACCTTAAAATAACGATAGTCATTATGTTATACCGGATAGGAGAACCATGTCAGTTGTGTTAAGTCCATGGTTATTGAACTGTGAAAGGAGAGTAGTGAAGTTGCTGAAAGGGTTTGGAACGTTGGCAAGTGCTTCGGTGGAATTGGATATTACACCATCTCTTCTTCCTGTTGGAACCTTCCAAAATGGACCTCCCTGTGATAAACAGTGGGCATTTTCAGTGCTTGGGATGGTTATGTTTTTATGTGGGAAATGGGAGAGAGGTGATTGTTTTGGTTTACTTACAGTGGTTACTACAGAGTCCCTGGCGGCCAAAGCGACGATATCGGCACAAGAGACGACGCCAGGGCATTCAGCTTCGAGGAGGCTCTTCACTCTATCAATGAAATCGAAGCCTCTCAGTGTTAGATTTGGAATTGCATTCTTTTCAGCTTGGCCGGTCGTAGAGTTTAGAAGCAGAGATGCATCACAGCCCTGGAAAAGAAAACACATCCTTCTCATTCCTTGCGCTCGTGTTTACCCTAACAAAGCAATCATGGAAAAAAGTAGAGAAAAATGGGTACAAGTTTACCCTAACGAAGCAATCGTGGAAGTGCATTCGTAAGAGAGCGGCAGCGAGTGATGGGGCATTAGGGATATGCTGTTGAACATAGTCCTTCACAATCTGCTCAGCTTTAGGACAGCTCGTGCCATAGAAGAACATCTGCAACTGAGCCTGTGTTGACCCAATCAATGCTAAAACACCAAACACAACAACAATCCCTAGAGAACTTGTTCCTGCCATCTTTGACAGAATTTGAGCTACCTTCTGCTTCTAGACAGCCAAGTTTGATGTTGTTATGGTATGGAAAACAAGGGACGTTTATATAGGCGTTGAGTTTAGCTACTAAGACATTAAAAAAACAAATCAGATAATGAAGCCTGTGTTCTCCATGTTACCTCTTATCTTAAGATATACTAAACTATTAAGTTCTGGATTTAATGGGTAAAAACGTGAGTAGAAAGATATTTAAATTTAATTATTAGGTCTGAGTAATTCAAGTTATTAAGTTAAATAATTTGAGCATCAAACGAATTAAATTATAGTATTTTAATATTTAAGTCGAATAGTTTGAAAATCTAATCAAACTTTATATATATATATTTATATTGAGTTAGTGCTAACAATGTCAATTTGGACTTGAATTCAAGCTTAAATTCCGGAATAAATAATTAAATTTGTTGTGTAACATGAAAATTGAACTTATATTTTATTTCCTAAACAAGTTTAAGTGAATTTAACCTAATAAGCTCTCATATTTATTTTAAATTGAGTTTGAATTTCTGAAATAAATTTTAATTAAACTCAAAAATCGAATTTTGAATCTCAAATTTTCATTAATTACATTTTCTCTCAAATATTACCATTAATTACATTGAGCAGCCCCTCCGACAAGGATGAATTCAAGGGGTTGGCAAGGGTCGCGTCCCTCTTAAAATGAAAATTCTTTTATTTGACTTTTTAATATTTTTAAAATTTTAATTTAATAACATGTTGCTTCTTAAAATGATAAAAATTTGATTTAATTTTTTAAAATTTATAAATATATATACTATTAAATTATAAAATTATATTTTTACCATCGTAAAAAATTATAATTTAATTTGAACCCTCTCAATTTTTTTTTTTTTGACTTTACCCTGCAATCCGACCATTATTGATCAAAATCAAAGAAAGAAAAGTAAGATTAATTATGCCAGTCTCTTGCGGACAATGACAGAAAGGATTCCAAGTGTTACATCAAGGGTAGGTACAATTTATCCAAATAAGCTTTGCTTTCCATCTCAATCATATTAGTTTATTAATTATAAGTAACCTTAATTATCATTGTAATTATACCTCATCATTTTGATTAGAATTTAAAATTTTAGTACCATCAAAACCAATCCAAACTCAATTTTATCTAATTCTATATATATATAAAAAATCAATCATCCGAATTTGAATTAATCCTAAATTCAAATTGATCCAAACTCGAAAAATAACCTGAACTGATCTAAACACAAAACGACTTGATCCAAAAGAACGAGTTTCAAACTCGAATGAATCGACAATTTTAAAACTCAAATTAACCCAACTTAAAATAAACATAAACCTCAAATTCAAAATAATCTAAACTAAAAATTGATCTAAACACATAATAACTCAACTCAAAATAATTTAAAATTTTTAAAACTCGAATTAAACAAATACAACTTAAGCTACCTAAGAGTAACTCGATTCACATAATTAATAGATCTAGTTCTAATAGTATAAGGTTGGCAGCTAAGCTAAGCATGTTAAAGAGCGAGATTTAATGGATTAATTCATGAATTTATCCATGTGAGACAAGAAGAATATAAGAGAGTTGAATAAAATCAATTGGTTGACCTGCTCCATTGCTATTGTATATTGTATGCTTATTAATTCAATAATTTAGTGTCAGTGTCATGAAAATTTGTGTCCTGTTTTAATTTTTATAGACATCCAAACCCAAAATCTTTTTAAAATACTATTAATTAAGTTTCATAGAATTTGAGCTTTCAGTGTTGCTTGGACAATAAATTTTTTTGGGTCGACTTTGACATCATTAATTATTGTTCCATTTTGTATCACGTGGGAAAGGCATGTGCTGCTTGCTTGTAAGATTAAAATTTGTTGTATCAAATACCTTGAAGATTGACTGATTTTTAATAGGTTGATTAATTAAAACTCTCTATGTGGCACGATAATAATCCATAAATTTATGAGAGAGTAGTATTTGGTTAATTCATTACAGTTTTTTATTCCTTACGTTTCGGCTGTTTATCCAGCTTAATTGCTTAAACTTTGGGTTATATTTTTTTTCTAATTATATTTATGTTCTTTCAACTATTTGATCTCTTGTCGATTGACATGGATATTATTATCAATGCAGGAGGACGTGAGTTCGAGTGTGCTGAAACACATTATTCTCTTATTTATGGGTTGGGAAGAGATTATAAATAATTTTAGACTGTGTCAAAAATAACAAATACGATCGAAACCTATAATAAAATTATTAAAAAATAATATTTGATGTCTGAATTCAAGTATTTTATACCGAAAAGTTGAATTCATTTTCATTTTTCAAATAAAAAGATATCCACCCTTCCTCTTTAGTGATGTTTTCTTTTTATAATTTTAGATATTCATCATTATATATAATTGAAGTTATTATGATATTATGATTGGTTTAAACAGCTTGTCTTTCAATTCTCAACTCTCAAATTGCAAGTTTAATGGGAAAAAAATATAAAGGAAAATGTAAGTAAACGCGGTAAAGAAAGATTAGGTGATCTTTTTCATACATAATTCGTTGGATTCAGCATTCGATCTAATCGAATCGAATTGAATGAAAAAAATTTTAGTTAATCGAGTTTTTGAATCTTATTTTATCATCTTAACTCGATTTGAAATTTTTACAAATTGAGTTGAGTGAGATAGAATTCGAATCGAATCGAATATATTTGTTCGAGTTAAATTAAGAAAATTAATTTGGTGTTGTTTAATTTTATGCAATTTTTAAAAAAATATATTTTTATTTAAAGTTTTTAAACATGACTATATAACGAAAAATTAAAATAAATAAATGAAAAATCCATGTAAACAATGACAACACAACAAAATTATAATAAAAAAAATAAGCAAAAGTTCAAGTAAACAACATAAATCTAAGTAATAACAATAATACAACAAGATTATAAAAAATATAAGCAAAAGTTTAAAATACAGTAAAAACCTAAATGACAAAACCATTCCAAACAACAAAACAAAAAATAAAAACAACACAACAAAAGTCAAATAAATGAACAGTAATAACACAAAACCATTGTAGAATAGTTTAAGCTTATTTTTTTGAGGATTTTAATTTAGGGTTTTTTTTAGGAAGAAAAAATAGATTTTGGATTTACAAAGTTAATATATTCAATTTCTTTTCCAAATAAAAACTAAATAAGTACACCTAACCATAATAATAATAAACAAAAAGGAACAATAAATTTAGACACGAAAATGAGTTGTTTATGAGTGTTATCTAGAAATAAAATTATATTTTGGTTAAAAATTATTTGGGTTTAGTTTATGAGTGTTTTTGAAGAATGAAATTATATTTTGGCTTAAAAATATTTGAGTTTAGTTTGTTAATGGGTTTTAAATATTAGGGAAAAAAATTGGATAAGATAAATGATTTGAGTTTTGAGGGAAAATGGATATAGTAAATTGGGCCTGAGTATTGGGTTTGGGTAATATAAATTTAAAATTAAAAATAATATAGTTTTATTCGGTTTATTCGAATTATTCGAATAATTCGAATTCGAAAATTAAACTCGATTCGAACTCAAAAT
Source organism: Kokia cookei (assembly GCA_039519145.1). Lineage (NCBI taxonomy): Eukaryota > Viridiplantae > Streptophyta > Magnoliopsida > Malvales > Malvaceae > Kokia > Kokia cookei. Next base: position 9,123,081 of record CM076910.1, read on the forward strand.
TCGAAAAAAATTCAACTCGATTCGTTTAACTCAAATAACTCGATTCGAATAATTCGAAATTCGAAAATTTTTTCGAATTTTTCGATTCGAATTGAGTTTTGCTCACCCCTAATAATACGGATATCCATATAGGTCCAAGTTTGATTGTATATTTTATTTTATCAAAAAATTCATAAAATTGAAATGTTGACTATAGGAAAATAAGTTTTTAGCGGTGTTTTTTTGGACTTATAAGCACCGCTAAAATATTTATGACACGTTGACAATTTGTTTTGTCACAATTCAAGCACAAACAACATATCAGGAGTGATTGTAAGCACTTAATATAATAGGAAATTAGCCCTGAATGATTCAAAACGACGAGCATAAATCGACAAAAGAATCAAAAATTCACGAAACTAGAAAGAACGATGACAAAATAAACCTTAAAATCACTAGCAAAAGTAAGACTACATACATAAGTAAGACTGAAAAGTGTATTACAAGAGTAGACAAAGACTTCTAAAATTGAAGAGTTATTAAACAATGGAAAAACGAATAAAAAATATATAAAACTTAAGACAACACGAGTCCAAACCGACTCACGAAATCATTTATTATTCTGAAATACTCTCAAAACAGAAACAAATTAGAAGTCAACGAAGAGTTACCCACTTTCTAAAAGAAACTGTCGGTGGTAGGTGGTGTTTCAACGATGATAAATATCGTCATTTGTCCATCACAACTTCTGAAGACAATAAAGATACTCACAAAATATATTTGCAAACTGAAAAGATATAAGACGCATGAAATAAATGAGAAGAAGAAAGAAAAAGTGGTTGATTGGTAGGAGAAAAAGACGGACAGTAATTGCTTGGAGACTAACACTACTGCTAGATAAAAACAAAAAAATTAAAAACAAACGATTTGAAGAAAAAGAAAAAATTTTAAAGATTTTTCAAAAGTGATAATCAATTCAATAATTTATGTGCATAGAATTAGCAAAAATCAACAATGTTTCAATTTATATGCGATAAATTAGCAAAAGTCAATAGTTTAAGTTTATGTGTTTACAAATAATTAGATTAATTTCTTAGTTTTTGCAAGGTACAACACTAAATTCTAACAAATTAGAGTAGAAGAATTAATTTCTCATATTTCAGAAAGTAAAGAGATGAATTTCATAATTATACTATTTATAAATCATATATATTATCATGTAGCTCAAGTAATCATATAGTGCCTAATTATGCTCCCAATTACTTTTTACACATTTAAAATTTAATCTCTTTACTTTTAGTTCTAAAATTTTAATCTCTCCATTTTTTTATTTAATAATTAAAATCCAATTAATAATATCATTAAAAGACTTTAACTAAATTGGATTACAATTGTTCTCAGTGCCGCATCGGATAAATTCGAAGTAATAATTGTGCCCTGCGCTAAATAAAGTTGACACTTAGTGTCTCATTAATTAAACCGAAGTAAATTGGCACCTAGTGCCTCATCGACTCGTGGTCGAAGTAACCCTGTACTCTTCCTATCCTATAGCATACCATCTATATTCGACTCAGCCCAGACAGTTAATAGGATAATCATTTAAATTCCAATACCAGTCAATATTCAATTTTACCTTTGATCACAACATGTATGCATTTAAATTAAATTTAGCAATATTCATAAATTTTCCCATGTCATAATTTCAATTCATACCTTTATACATAAAATAGTGTACATATATTCCTCATAACATCAATTGATTCAAATCAACCCAATTGAATAAAAAATCTTACCTCAATTACTTACCATGAATAATTAATTAAAATACGTGACAATTTATAATTTAATTTAGATTATAGAAACACCAACTGTAAATTCTGATCTACTCGTCGACGACATTGCCTTTTCCTTTCATTTTTGAGGAGTTTGGGTCAATATTAGTTACGGAATTAAATACATAACACATTTTATCAAAACTCAAACAATTTCACTCTAAATAAATTTTAACCCCCTATTTCTCATTTTTACTTTAATTTACCAAATTTTCAAAATTTGTTCATTACTACTTGAAATCAACATTTTACTTCACAATTTAGTCCATTTTCACTTCTAACTCAAAATCTATCAAATTAGTCCTTAAAGCTTTAATTACTCAACAATGGTAACATTTAAAATCTTTGACAGTATCGAAGAATAAGACATAAGTCAACTAGATCAAGGTATCGGGATTCCAAAAACATAAAAATTGCAAGAAAAAGACTAGTTTAAGCTTACCAATTGAAGCTTGAACCTAGCAACACCTTAAGCTTTTCTTCAAAATTTTCTCCCCCTGCTTTGAAGATCATCGAATGAAAGAAGACAATGTTTTCTTTGACAACAAGCCTCACCATATTAACTAAAACCATTTCTTTCTTTTCTTTTTTTTTTTAAATTTATTATTAAGACATATTTAAGCCATATATTTCTACCTAACGTCACTAAAAAATTAAAAGGGGTAACTGCCACATTAGTCCTTCCTATTTATTTCAAATTATAATCCTTTTATAAATTGCACTTTTACCACTTATGCAATTTAGTCCCCGTACTTAATTTAAACACTACATAATTGAGATTACCTATTCGAAAATCAATTAGCCTACAAATTATTTCTGTAAATATTTTTATTAAATATTTACGGGTTCGATTCACAAATATGGTGTCCCAAAAATACATTTTTCGACACCCCTGACTTTGGGTCGTTGCAGTTTTGATCGTTTCACTTTGTAAATATTTTCTTTTCTTTGTTCCACATGGAAATCCTCCTCTGCCATATAACAAAATCAAGGGGAAAGAGACATGCACGTTTTGAGTCATCAATTAAGAAAACCAAAAAAGATTCCTCTCTCTCTCGTTTGTTTTTTTTCTTTATTTTGGTTGTTCTTCTTTTTTTTTTGTATGACATGATACCTATAAGGTCTCAACTTTACCATAGTGGACTCATCCTTTAAAGTAATTTTGTGATTTTGAAGCCTTGGGGGTGGTAGTCCCTTAGGCTCTTGGAATATATCCTGAAATTCTTCCAAGAAGGGTTGTAAAATGTTAGGAATAGATACTGTCATGGCCCTTAAGGATGGATGTGTTGGATTAGACACCATGATGGTATAGGGTCCTAGGGGTCCTCTTGCCAAGGAAAAACATTTGAGCCTTGAATGTCTTCTACTAAATAGATATTTCCTGATTGAATACCATGCAAAACACAAGTTTGGCCCTTGTACACAAACTTCATGATTAAAGAACTAAACTCCCAAGTAATGGTTCCAAGGGACAACAACCATTGCTCTTCTAAGACCAAATCACACTTTTTAAGGGGTAGCACATAAAAATCAGTGTAAAATTCAGTGGATTGCACCTTTCATTGGATCGCCTTACAGATTCCCCCAACTATCAATGTAACTCCATTAGCCACTGTTACCTTCAGTTTGTTAATAGGACTCACCTGTAGTGACAACTTCTTCACCAACTTAGTAAGGTTGTGAGTGCCAGTAGAGTCGATTAAGAGGATAACTTGGTATTCTCAATGTTGGTTGCTACCCTCATAGTATGAATGCCTTGAGACCCCTATATAGCATGTAAAGACAAAACTAGACTTGGGTTAGGTTCTTCCCCTAAGCTTAGATCTTCCAACTAATCACTACATTCTTGAAATTCCTCACTGTCCCCTTCTGCAGCAGTTCTAACAATAACTAGTATAGCTTAGATTCATGCATCTTTGGCTAACAACATATTTTGCCCCGTACCAATAACAAAGTCCCTTCTTCTTTCGGTCTTATATCTCAATAAGAGATAGAGATCTAGGTAGTCTTCGAGGCTTTCCTGAGGCTTCAATTGATCCCCCATACATTGATCATACACTCACTAAAGGTGAAGAAATTGCTTCTTTATGAGCATTAAAATTAAAGGTTGATGGTGGTCTAGTGTTCAAAGTAGATGGTCTTGTGTTTCTAGCTTGAGGACCCCATCCAGTCAACAATTCTCGTTTTGAGGAGCCACTGAGGATGGCTTCCACTTGTCTGGTAGTAATAAAACCCTCCATCAAGGTTGTAGGTTTAAAACATTGTAGATACTATCCCACTTCAGCTTGTAGATTACTAATAAAGATGCTAAGGGCATATGATTCAGGTAAATGTAGTCGATTTAGCATGCTAATGAAAGAGTCACGATATTGGTCCACTGACCCTACATGCTTAAGAGTTACAAAGTCCATCATACGGTCTTCAAAAGCTTGAGAACCAAACCTGTCCTTGAGGCATTGAGCATAGGATTCCTATTCCATCATGTGGAAACCTACCTTGCTTTTGAGCATAAAAGTGATGCTAATCTAAGGTCCTTTCCAAGTTCAACATGAGCACTTTCACTCTAGCATTCATAGGAACCTGTTTAGCTAGGAAATAATGCTCCAATTTAGCCCACTAACCTCTAAAATATGTTCCTCTAAAACAAGAACAATCCAGTTTAGAAGGTTTGGGACTGACTTCTATGTTACTTGAATGTTGAGACCCATTATCACCCCTTTATGGTGGCAACAAGAGATCCTTAGGTGGAGGACCACTCATCACTCCTTTCCCCTTGTCAGATGCTAAGATTTTACCAAGATATTACTCAAATACCCCCATGCAGTTGACCTTGGAGTTCAGGCCTCAGCTCAACATGAAATTCTTCCTTCAATTCCTTTAATGTGTCCCTAATGCGATTGTTCAACTATGAAAATTCAGAATGCAGCTTGGTAACTTCTTGCTGCAAATGAGTGACATCTTTTTGCAAATGCGTGGAAACCTTATCTCCGATCATGAGAACCGTTAAGCTCTGATACCTTTGTTATGAGATGAATTAAAAAAATAGAGAATAACCAAAATAAAGAAGAAATAAAACAATCAAGAGAAATGAATCTTTTTTTGTTTTCTTAATTGATGACTCAAAACGTGTGTGCCTCTTTCCTTTTGATTCTGTTATATGAGAGAAAAGGATTGCCACGTGAAACAAAGAAAAGAAAACGGTTACAGAGTGAAACGATTAAAATGATTCATTTCATTAAAGTCCCTTACCCTAAACGTTGCATTGCATAAATACAAAACAAAATTAACATAATTTAACAAACAAACTTAAACCCATTTTGACTAATTAATCTACCCCTTAACATATATTGACAGATGAGTAATCTGTTGATATTGATCTACTTATACTTACAAAATTGCACCATCGATAAAAGTAAGCATTGATATTTGTAGTGCTTTTCTCAGCTTTCGCAAGTACTGATCCTGATATTACAAATCCAAAATCATTCCAATTTTTTGTAGATTCCTTTTAATATCTTCTTTTCATATTTTTAATTAATTTTTTCTCTAAAAAAAAACTTTAAAGTATAAATTTGAAAAAAAAAACACAGATATTTATCCTTTTTTGTTGGAGTTTGCTACTCCTTAATCCTTCGGTTTTTAATTTATTTTGGTTTATTATTGTATTTTGACTTTGATAAATTTGGCTATTAAAATTTATATGTTTTGTCAAAATGACTTTGATTGCATTTTTAGCATTATTTGGCCTTTTAACATTTTTTTTCGAACTACTTTTTTAAACAGATTTAATGAAAATACTATTAAAAAAATTATCTTATTTGATTACCTAAATAATAAATTAGATCTTATTAAAAATATTTCATATCATCCCGTTAATTATTTTTACAATACTTCTATCAAATTCATTTGAAAAAGTAGTTTGAAAAAAAGAGAATGTCGATGGTAAAAAAATTAAAAAAATACAATTAACATCATTTTAGAAAAAAATGTAAATATGTAAATAATTGATTAAACTTGTAGTTTATCCAAAGCTAAAATAAAATAGTTGCATTTATCTTCGAAATTCTTAAATTAATTTTCTTTAAAACCCCAAAACAATATTAAGTAAATAAAAGTGCAAAAGGAAATATTCTTCTAGTTTGCTTTCCTTTTTCCCTTCCTCTGAACTCTGAGTTTTCAACCCATCATACCATCATGAACAACTTACTCACGGTATTTATCAATCACTTTCCTTATTCTCATCGGTAGTAGCTTTCATTTCTTTATTAAATTAAGATTATGAAATTATTGCGTTCTATTTCTTTTTATCGATCAATTAACTTTTTTTTTTCCTAATATCTTTCTGGAATTTAATACTTATTTGATGCTTATTTTTGGATTTCTGGGTTTATTTGGAGCTGGGTTAGTGTTTCTTAGTTTTAAGGACTATCGTTCCTCTTCTATTTTTCTTTTAAGTAAGGAACTTTTCGGTTTTTTCTTTGTACATTATGTTTTCTTTTCTTCAATTTAATGCTTTAGCAGCACGCTTATTCTTTTTAAGTGAATTTCCTGTTTTTCTTTGTTTGATTACTGAGAGTTTACTAGGGAATGTCTTTGTTTTTTGTTTAGTTCTTCTTTTGTTCTGGCTTGGAACCAATATTTGCACCATGCGTAGGCTTGAATGATCTTTCCACTATATGTAACTTATAATTTGACATGGGCTTTATATCTTAGTCTAGTTAGCTTTCTTCTGGCTTCTGTCAGTTCTTTTTCCCACTTTGACAATTTAATTGTGATGGCTTCATTAGTTCATTTGGCTTTGTTTTATGAGTTAATGATTTTATTATGTTCTCAATCAGGATTCATTCGTTGATGATGCCCAAGGCCATGGTGATATCGAAATGGGAAGGCAGGTTCCCGGAAGCACCTCGGACATGGGAATGGAAGCTTTTAATAAGCAGGTCAGTAATACACTTGCTAAAACAGAACATATTAGCTGCATTTTAGTTGATTGTAATGGCCTAATTGACTATTTGCAGTCTTATGTGTAAAGCTCAAAAGTTATCATAAAAAAAAATTATTGAAATTTCAGCATTCCTTTTCCTTTTTTGTTTATTTATATTAGTCTAATTGAAGAACATAAATCTGCCCATATATCAAGACTCCTGATGCTCCTTCGCTTGAATTTGACTTTGTTTTTTTTCTGTTGGCACTTCTTTTATCTTTGTGTTCTTTTTACTTAGTATCTGCATTACAGATGCAAGAGGTCGAGAAGCAAGTGGAGAAGCTCTCTGGATTACTAAGAAAACTCAAGGTATGCAGGATGTTCACCTAAGATTATCTTAGAATTGAAGGTTGTTCCGAGATATCTTTGTGTTAGGTTTTTGTATAGTGAAACCTCTGGCTGACATTTTTCTCATGCTATCGTATCAATTTCTCTTTGAAATTTTATGTCATCTCATTTCTAGATTCTATCGGTTGTTCCTACCAGGAATATATAATCAAATCTGGATGTCTTTTGAGTAATGCTTAGCTGGTTCATTTGCTGCTATAACAATTTACGTTATCTAATTTAAAATCTTTGCAGGATGCTAATGAAGAGTCCAAGTCTGTTACAAAGGCATCTGCTATGAAAGGTAGAAAGTTTTATTCTTCCATTACAATCCTTTGCGGATATAATATGAGCATTGCATGGTAATACTGCATAGTTTGTAACCTGTTTCATGTCTAGCTATTAAGTAGTCATTCAACTCAGTGTTAAACTGTTAATGGCTGAGTTACATGCGAAAATTGGATATAAAGTATTGGCACAAACAAATTGGTCATCAAGTTGGTTCTTCATTAAATCATTATCAATTCTTAATGATGCTCTTTACTTTCTTGTTTATTATAGTTCCATATTGTCTAAATGTAAATTTATTTATTGAAGCTATGAAGAAGCGAATGGAGAAAGATATCGACGAGGTTGGAAAGATAGCACGTAATGTCAAAGCAAGATTAGAAGCAATAAACAAAGAAGTAATACTTTTTTCATCTTTTCTCTTTAAATGTCTTAATTTTGAGGCTTTAGAGCTTTGTATTTGAATCCTAGTTGCTGATTTTTATCGCTTTATCTCCAGAATTTATCCAATCGGCAAAAGCCTGGATGTGAGAAGGGAACAAGCATCGACAGATCCAGGATGAATGTTACAAAGTGTGTTGCAAATGCTTAGTTTAGTTCCTTTCATTATCTAGAAAAAAAGTTGATCTTTACCCCTATGATTGTTTTTTGCAGTTCTGTGGCAACAAGATTCAAGGATTTGATGATGGAATTTCAGGTGGATATTTGGCATCTTTCTAGATTGGCTTTTCTTTTATTGGTTTAATACCCAAATATATCTTTGATTTTTTAGTAAAAATAAAATCATTAAGCCCCTGACAATTTTATTGCATTTAAACAAAGTTACAAATTTTATTTTCGGTTATTGTAACTTAAACTTTTAAAATCAATGGAAAATGTCCAAATGAAATAATTGGAAGACTACCATTGTTGTTTGGAATAGCTAGCAAATGCGTAGCAAGTGCTGCAAGTCATAACTAGTCATCCGTAATTCCATTAGATATTTTTATAGAACAAATTAAGTTATAGAATGACTTAAAAGTTGTTCCAACTAAAATTTATGGTTATAATTATAGGAAAATAAAAGATTACTGCTTTATTTACATGAAATGAAAGGTCAAGGGCTTAATTCATTTTCATTGAAGTTTGAGATTATATTTGGGTTTTAAACTTTTTCTATACTATCTGTTTCCTTACTTCTATTTTCTGTTTCAGACTCTTAGGCAAAAGATTCAGGATGAATATCGGGAGGTTATAGAAAGAAGGGTTATTACAGGTTTAACGATTGCCAGAACTCCAAAAGTAATCTGATATTTATTTTTCCTGAATCAGTAATTATTCTTCTTTTATGATTGTTTTAACAGTTACCGGGATTAGACCAGATGAACAGGTGAGCTGAAGCTTGATGTTGGAACTTTTGGCTCTAACTTATATCAATGTTATTTTAATTTGCCAAGACGTGTTGTTGTCTTAGACAATTGACCGGCTCATTGAAACTGGAAAAAGTGAACAAATTTTCCAGAAGGCAATTCAAGAACAAGGACGAGGACAGGTAGGACCTTACATTTGAAACTAATTCACTTTGAAAAACAACTGTAATCATTTTTTGTGCAGTTACCATTTGTTCACAGCGCAATATGTAGTATAAACTTTGTTACAAGCTTATAATATGATGTAAAGAACTAAAAAAGGACATGCAAATTTTCAGATGGGAAGATTGTTATTTGCTTATATTATGACACTTTGTTACTGCAACTTTGATATTGGATTATGATTGTAGATACTAAATACAGTGGAGGAAATCCAAGAAAGACATGATGCTGTAGTTGAGATCGAGAAAAAGCTTCTTGATTTGCAACAGGTGAATTTACATCGAGCCCTTAGCATGCATAATGGACTAGCTGAGTATAACTTTTTCTAACTGGACTACTATTATCAGATTTACCTTGATATTGCAGTACTTGTTGAATCCCAAGGAGAAATTTTAGACAACATAGAAAGTCAGGTTCGTTTGCATTCTCAAATCTCTTAAAATGGGTATTTAAGTGCATATTCGGTTGAATGACTTGTTCTGGTCGTTGTTGTGCGTTAATGGAATCTTGTTCAGGTTTCAACTGCAGTCAGTAATGTCCAATCGGGGACAGCTGCCCTTCAAAATGCAAAGAAACGACAGAGGAGTACACGAAAGTGGATGTGCATTGCCATTATAATCCTCCTGATCATAGTTGCTGTTATAGCTGTTGGAGTCCTTAAACCTTGGAAGAGCAGCTAGGGTTCTTGCCTTATTCCCTCTTTCTTGTTTGACCATGTAGTTAGAATGGAACCACTAGTTTTCGGGTGTCAAGGATGCATGTTCCATTTTGCATGATTCCATTATTCTTAGTTTCGAGCACTCGGGTACTTGTTCGTTTCATTTCTCGTCTTTTTTCTTTATATATACATTTTCTAATTAAGGTGCGAAGTTTGGTCCGTTAATATTTATGAGATTTAAGCACACATGTATAGCAGCTCATCTTTATGGAAATTATGCTCTCTTTTGTTCCCCTCCCATCTGTTTGCACTCTTTTCAAACAATGGGATTTTTCTGTCCATTGTTGGCCAAGGGAAATGTTTCAGCTTTCCTAAATCAAAAGCTTATCCAGTCCAGTGTATTTTAAGAATTAAGGATTCAACGAACCTATACAAAATGTATATTGAATGGTGACTTGAAAATCACTTCGTTTTATTTGTTGGTATGTATATTAGTGCTATAATCTAAAAAAAAAGAGTAATGTAGCTTAGAAATGAAACAAAATAAGCAGAACATTTTCTATTATCAGAGGAACAAGTTTCATCTCTAACAAAAGCATTAGAAAGCTTTAAAAAAGAGAAGGCACAATATGGCCCAACAGAAAAGAAAACGAAATACACAGACTGATCCATTCTCAAATTATTTTATTACCACATTTTTCTTTTATTATTTCCCGTCCCAATTCCAAAATTCAAGAATTGGGTAATTCTTTAAAGTCCAAACTAGGCCATCCTTCAGCTCATTTTTGCTTGTCTTACATTCTAGCCTTAGCCACAACCAGATTGCCTTCACTTCCAATGTTCCCTGCTCCTGGTCTAGTCCATGTTTCCTTGAATTGCTCCTCAGTCACCCCTGCTCAAATAGCAAACAAAATGTTGGTAATTATCATACAGTTTTTTCCCCTCATGATTGTAAGTAATCACTAGGAAAAAATAATGGGGTTAATTTATTTGACTTGCCTTTGCCCATGGCTGCTGTGGATGATATGCCTCCTTGAACTGCCTTGAGATATCTATCATAAAAGTTGGCACCTGACCATTTTTGGTGAGCCAATGTGTCCACTCCATTGTTCCTTTCTTCTCTTTGGATCTTCTCCACATACGCTAGCATCCCCCTCCTTGCGAAATCTCTCGCAAATGTGTCGGTCACCAATGCATCGGCATGGAAACCAGCTAACGTTATGAACTGCCAACAGAAACCAAGCTTCGCTATTCTTGGAATGAAATCTTTCATCTGTTCATCGGACATTCCTGATGCATCCCAATTGAAAGATGGGGAGAGATTGTAAGCCAACATGATCTCGGGGTGCATTGATTTCACCCCTTCAGCAAACTTGGTGCACTCGACCATGTCGGGGCTCGATGTCTCCATCCAAATAAGGTCTGCATGAGGTACAAAAGCCCAACCGCGAACAATGGCGGCCATTACAGACCCTCTGAACCTATAGAACCCTTCTCTGGTTCTAGGCAAATCCCAGTCCCAGAAAAGATTCTTAAGCCCCAATCTCTCAGCAACCACTCTTGCTTGCTCATTTGATAGGCACTTTTCATAACTTGAATGATTCATCCATTCATTCATTCTCCTTCTCTTTTCATCCTCTGTTATGTTCATGTTCTTAATGGCATCCATTACGCATTCGGAGAATGTCTTAAGTTTTGCCATTGCTAGCCAATTATCTTCAATGGCCTGAAGTTGAGGCCCATTTTTACCAGCAGCCATTCCTTCAGCCAACATATTGGCCAGACATTTCCCCCGAAGATTCGGATTTGTCACACCGAGAATAAACTGATGATCCCTGCTGTCAACATTGGTTTGGATCAAAGTAGCTGCAACAGCATCGGTTCGAGCCACCAACACTGTCTCGACTCCCATAACATCAAACTGCAATCTCGCTGCCACAAGCCTGTTAATGTGTTCACTAACAGCAACAAGCACTTTACCAGCCATGTGACCACATTTTTTGGTTACAGACGACTGGTCCTCAATGTGGACACCAGCAGCACCACGCTCAACGAAAAGTTTACAAAGCTTAACGGTTGCTGTGGTTCCACCAAAGCCAGTATCACCATCAGCTATGATTGGCTTTAGGTAATCGACATAAGGGGTTCGAGCGCGTTCCTCTCGGTTCATACTCATTCGTGCCTCTCTTTGTTTGCGGTCATGGTATTGTTGTGCAAAGAAAAGGTGTTCGACTTTATTAGGCACAGTGTCGTAAGGGTAGTCAGCAAGGTCAGGACCTGGCTCGTTGGTGGTGGTGTGAGTGGAGGAGCATTGCCAACCAGAGACATAAATGGAGTCCAAATGCTTAGCCATCATGGTTACTTGGACAGGGTCAAGTGCACCGAAAGTCCTAGAGGCAGTGCCATTAGCTTGGTGCGTCTTGAGAGTCGTCCATAACTTCTTTGCCATCTCGTTGGAGCCATAGCTCTGCTTGAGGTTGCCTCGTAAAGCCACAACGTCTCGAGCGGAGTATGGTCGTCGGGTTAGCTTGAACCTCTCCGAGTTCCACCATGCTTGCACCTCAGCAACTTCAGCTTCAAATCTCCCTTCTTCTTCCATTATCTGTTCAAAGGAGTTTCGGTCATTATAAATCTTGTTGGCAGTATATAATTTACATCACTATATATTGAGTTTTAGTTACTTAAAAGGGGTTTGAAGTAAATTGCTAAAAAAAAAATGCCATAATGAATTCATTAAACAAAGAGATGGAGATTGTAGAGTGAAAGAGACAGAGAGAAGGATAGTCCAAAATGGTTTGTTTTACAAAAGAACACGGGAAAAAAACCAAAATGTTAGAATTCTTTCTTGGTTCTACAAATCATCCCAACCACCATATGCTAAAACTCCATAAAATCTAGCTAATTAAAGATAGTTTGTTGGTAAGATTAAGAGGAAAAGTGAGAGAAAGGGTGGTAGGGAATGGATCTTACCATTGAAGGCACTGAGAAAGATGCAGCCATGGCTAGAACTTGGGTTTTTGTTAAGATAGACAAAGAAACCTTTGTGAAAACAACTAAGAGAAGTTCACGGCATGCTCTTACCCTCCCAAGTCCCTCAATTTATAAGCGAGAACAGGGCATCAGTTGCCACCTCCCCTTCACAAAATGGTAACAACTAGTGCACTTGATGATAAATTTTTTTTTTATCATTTATCTTCAGAAAATGAGTGAAAAGTGTCCCATGGAACATGCATTTAGAGGCACGTAAGATAATGCAATTATCTCGTCTCATTTCACGTTATGCCACTTTTTTCTTTTTCTTTCCTTCTTTATTTTTTCTCATTCATGTTTAACTGATTTCTGGTTTAGGGGCCCCCCTTCCTTTTTTTACTTAATCTCTGTTTTTCAATTCATTAACATTTTTTTCACGCAGTTTGTTCATTATTGGAATTATCATCGTGTCCTCTACTTAACCGTAGGATTCCTTTTGGAAGTTTGTGAACTACCCTCTTGCTGTTATTTTGGTTGGTAAGCTAAGTCACAGGGAGTCGGACTATGTATTAAAAAAGATTGTATGAAATTATAATTGCACATCATCCATATCTTTTTCTATTAACAGAATAATAAATCAGATTTTTGTTTTTGAAAATATTCAAATCCAACCGAAAATGCTAAAAATTAAAGTAAAAATCTGATTTATTATCCTCTTATTGGAAAATGATATAAATGATGTGGAATCATGATTTTATCATTTTATACTCATATGTGAATATATCATAAATAAAAAAATCACTATAACTGAACCCAACAAGTGACTCCAGTGAAAAAGAAGAAGATGTTCATCCTAGGGGTCTCAAGTTCGAGCGCCTGTGTGTGCAAGGTGTGTATGCATTGTCAAAGAGTTAAAGAAAGTATAATTAGATACAACATCCAACTTAAAACCAATCCAAGCTTAATTTTTTTAAAGGAAAGATGCATTATCTCAATTCGAATAAATGTTAAATATATATATTTATTTGACACAAATATATTTAAAATTTTAAGTTAAAATTGATTCTTTAGTCTGAAAATCTGTGTGGCAACTGGATGATAGATATTCATTACAATGAGATTTTTAAATGTAATAATATATATTATAGCAATTTGAGGTTACAATAAAAATAAACAATTTTTATATGGCATGTTTACAAATTTTTCATTTGGTAAACTAATTATTCTCCACTTGTTTTTATTTACTAAAGTTTAAAATGAATAATATTTCAATTTAATTTCCTTATAAAAGTATATCAACAATACTCATACATATAAGAATGATTATATATATGTTAATAATTTTTGCTATAATTGATTTAGTTATAGATTACGAATATATATATGTGTGTGTGCACATATCACGGATCACAAACCAAAGCCTTTAACAAATGTACACAGAACTCTTTATGGAGGTCAACTGATCAAATGATACTCATTTAATCCACTTGAATTGACCTGATTCGCGGAAAAGTGGAGAAACTCATCTACTTGAAGCCTTGGTGACCCAGTGAAACACTCCAAATAAAACTAGAGTTACCAAGGTAATTATTGTAAATTTTGAGGGGAAAAAAAAGATGTATAGAGTTTAAATCCCTTAGGACTCTCATCTTGTAGATAGCCACTAATATTAGTCGCTGATGTAATTCAATCTGTGTCGTTGGATCTGAGGGAGCTACACTATAAATAGATGCCTTCTCCCTAATTTGTGGTCATCCTATTGTATGTCATTCTTGAGTTAAAGAATATATTTGAGATCATTTACTCAAACACTTGGTGTGCATTTTTTTCTTGTGGCTTTCCAAATTTTTTCGTTGCTTCTTCGCTTTTGAGTTGCTTCTACTTTATTTCTGGTGCCTTAGAGAATTTTTGAGAGAATTCTCACTTTTCGAGAGTTAGGTTGACTTATGCGGATTTAGAGTAAAGAAATCACCTAAGGTCGCGCGGTTTGTCAGACTTAAGTTCTAGCCCTATGGTAGTTAGTATTGGAGCTAGTGTTCGAAGGCGTCAGTTGAGATGTCGAAAGGAGGAGACGAGCATATTGAGCTTATGGAGATTCGTGGGAGGGCCAAGATAGCTAGCAATTCGAGGGATATGTTGTCAAATTTGGAAGGCAGGGTTGCCAAACTTGAGAGCTCCATGGGTGATGTAAGGGAGACCTTTAAGGAAGTTGAAGGGCATACCATAGAGCTGGAATCAAGCCAAGATCAGCTAAAGAAAAAATGGCAGAAGCCTCCAATGCTAATGTTGATTTTGTTGTAGTATGACTCCTATTCAGTCAAATTTGAGAGATAATATTTCAAATAAACTCTATTTATTTATTTCAATCAAACTCTGATTAGTCTAGATTATTTTATTATTATTTGACCTAGGAATTTAACCTATAAATAGGCTCTTTTACAACCTTAGAAAATAAACCCATTAGAGATTAGAACTCATAACACTTTTGGAGAATTTTGTGTTTACATTTTGAGGGTTTTTAGTTTTTGAGTTTTCGAGGGTTTAGTTTTTATCTCCATCTTTTGTACTCTTCGTTCTTTTTCCATTATAGTAAAATTATTTTTGCTCGTGGTTTTTTATCCTCTTCAAAGGATTTTTTCACGTTAAATTTGTGTGTTCAATTTTTAAATTTTTTCCACTATATTTACTTGTTCATTGCTTAATCGGGTAGATCCCCAACAAGTGGTATCAGGGCTAGTTCAATTTTCGCAGATTAGTCTGTTCAGAGATGGAAAAAACAAGGTTTGACATTGGGAAGTTCGATAGTGTCATAAATTTCAATCTGTGACAAGTTCGGATGATAGCAATTCTAGTTCAAACTGGCCAGAAAAAGGTCATTATCGAGAAAAAGCTTGAGAATCTAGATCAGTCAAAATGGGAAGAACTTGATGAAAAGACTCTATCTGCAATCCAATTGTGCTTTGTGAATAAGGTATTGTAAGAGGTATTGACGGAGAAGACCTCATCCGCCTTGTGGAAAAGGCTAAAAACACTTTATGCGACTAAGTCTCTGACTAATCGTTTAGTGTTGAAACAACATCTATTTACGTTTCGCATGAATGAAGGTGAGCTTCTTAAAGATCACATCAGTCCATTCATTACTCTTTTGAATGATTTAAGGAATGTTGAGGTTAAGATTGACGATAAAGATTAGGCTATGATTGTTGTATTTTTTACCCCCTTCATACAAGTCTTTCAAGAAGACCCTGATTTATGACAGAGACAAACTCTCATTCAAAGATGTGAAGGGTCATTTGTTGAGTAAAGATAAATTCGACTATGAGTTTGGTTCGAATAGCAAGGTAGATAGACAAACTTCCGTTCTGGTAGCATCAAAGAAACGAGACAAAAGGTGTCACTATTATAAGAAGTTAGGTTAAGTTAAAGCATATTATTATAAACTGCGAAATAAAAGGGCTGCTGAGCGTAACAAGGAAGATGAAGCTGGTGCTAATTTGGACGACGAAAGCGGTGATGACTTCTTGTTAAGGTCAATGAGCGAAAGCTTCGAGCTTATGTCCGAGTGGATCCTAGATTCAGGATGTTCTTTTCACATGTGTCCCAACATAGAATGGTTCTCCACATATAGTTCAATTGAAGGTGGAGTTGTGCACATGGGAAACGATTCATCCAGTAAGGTAATTGGTATTAGCACTGTTAAAATTAACATTACAATGGGATGATTAGAACAGTCTTAGATATCAGGTATGTTCCTGATTTACGAAAGAATATAATCTCTTTGAGTATTTTAGACTCGAAAGGTTACAGAATCAACATCGAGTCGAACGACATTAAGGTGTCTCGTGGGGCTCTCGTTTTGTTAAAAGGTAAAAGGACCGATAGTCCGGAAGGTTCTACAGTAACCAATGAAATCAGATGTCCCTCGTCCATTATGAAGTTGAAGTTAACTCGTTTAGATCGGAGACAACTCGGTCATAAAAGGGAAAAGATATGATTATTTCATTGAAGAGTGGTTCTCTTTTTGGATGCAGTTTTGAAAAGATAGGGACTTGTTCATGAAAATCAGACCCAGCTTAGTTTTGATTTGGCAGTACACAAGTCAAAGGCTAGAAGTCTTCTAGGTTCTAAGCACAAATTCGACTCAGTTAATTTCCTGCATAGTTCAAGATAGGCCCGTGGCGGGTTTTGGCAAATATGACATTATGGAAATACGAGTCAAGGTGGAGATTTGTTGAAGTATGACTTTTATGTCAGTCCAATTTAAGAAGTAATCTTTCAATTAAACTCTGTTTATTTGTTTCAAACAAACTCTGATTAGTCTAGATTATTTTATTATTATTTGACTTAGGAATTTAGCTTATAAATATGCTCTTTTACTACCTTAGAAAATACAACCATTAAAGATTATAATTCATAACACTTTTGGAGAATTTTGTGTTTACATTTTGAAGGTTCTTTGTTTTCGAGTTTTTGGAGTTTAGTTTTTATCTCTATCTGTTGTACTATTCATTCTTTTGCCATTATAGTAAAATCATCTTTGCCCATGATTTTTTTTATCCTCTTCAGAGGAGTTTTTTCACTTTAAATTTGTGTGTTCAATTTCTCAATTTCTTTTGTTATTTTATCTGTTCATTGTTTAATCGGGTCGATCCCTAACAGATTTGATGTAAGGGGTCTTCAATACCGCTGTGGGTGAGCTGACTAAGAGGAATGATGCAAAACTTCTTTGGGTAATAGGGTGTTGGCTGCGAAACCCAAGCCTAAGGTATATGTCCCAAAGTCAAAAGAGTTTAATGGGACGAGATCCGCAAAGGATGTGGATAACTTTTTTTTAGGGTATGAAGAAATACTTTCGTGCCAAAGGCATCATGGATGATGCTACCAAGGTAAATATTGCTGCAATGTATTATACTTATTTCGCTTTGTTATGGTGGCGTTGTAGGTCCACAAATGAGAGACGAGGTGTGATAACTCTAAATTATATAGTCTTTTTTAGCACCTTCTGACTAATAATTCATGTAAATTTGAGTATTTCTATAAAAAATTTTGTAATTTTATTAAAAAATAACTAAGATGGACAAAATTAAAAATAAATCTCCATTTTTAATTATTTATATGCTAAACTTACATATTTTTACCAAATTTGAAGCAGTTTGGTGCAAAAGGAGAAAAAGACAGTCTTGAAGCTCACCTTTTGACGGTCAAATGTTGTAGCATTTTGAAACACTCACCACGCAGAGGAGGGCTGATAATTAATCAGCTTTGGACATTCAATTAATTAAATTTATGGATCTTGGGATAGACTTGACCCAGCTCGAATCTAGATCACTGAAGTGGGCAAGCCTACTGCTTAATTTGAAGCCAAACTGTGCATTAAGGAGGAAAGAGCCCAAATTTGGCTATATACAGCCCTACCATCCATAAACTAATTAAATTAGGCTCCTTATACTTATTAAAAAAAATCACAAAACAGCCCCAACAATTTCGTGGACTGATCGTTCAACTCCTTCGCTTGAATCAAGCTTGGACTAGCTCTTTTTAGCAAAGTCATCCACCTCCGTTCCTCTTTTCAATGTGACCGACCATGTATGAAAGAAAAGGAGGGGATTGACATGCTATTTTTAGCAAACTCAAGATAGGCCCTACGAGTATAAATACCCCTTGTCATTCCCTCATTTTATCAATCACTCACTCATCATCTCTTCTCCTCTCTTCCATTCTTTTACTCTCCATTTGAGAGAAAAACATAGAAAATTAAGAGAAGTAATTCCAGAGGCATGTTGGGCAAAATTTTTTTGACATTCCTAGGAGATTTGTGCAAGACGAGCAAAGTAGAAAGGAATAAGGAAGGGAGCACGAGCATAAAAGCACTAGATTTGTTTTCTTGCTCCTGCTCTTTTTACTTTTATTTTATTTTGCATTGATGAACATGCTTGTCAAATATTTTTCTAGTTTCAACCTAATCATGAAGACTTAAATTTAATTTTGTTAGCTCGATTATGTTATTTAGCTTAGATTTATTAAAATGTTGTTAATAATTTTATGTACTTTGATTGTTCATTCAGTCAAATAAAATCATGACATGTTATCTATGCATTACAAATGTGTGGGTGCAACTAAATTAATTATTTAATCAGACCTAGATTTCAATTAATTGACACACTATCTTATTGGTGCTTTTTTGATCTTATTTATGATAAAATAGGTTAAATTAGTAATAATATTGAAAAAAACTTTGTTAGCTTGCATAACCCTAGAATTAATGTGATTAAACTGTTTCAACATAGAAATATTTTGTCACCCAACTTAATATGAATGTCTGCTTATGAATATTACTAAGTTGATTTAACATAGCCTTGTCATACCCGGTTTTCTTTAACCCTAAAAATTTAGGAACAATTTAGGGGTTAAATTAAACGATACCGTAAGTTGGCAAATTTATTGGAAAATCAAGAAAAGTTGGAAACAAAATTGGACACGGTTGAGGTTTGATTCTAGTTCAATTGAATTAAAAATCAGTTGGTCCCTTAGTAGGGGGAAGAATGATTGTAAATAGAGGGATTTTATACGGTGGAAGGTCATGTAAGAAGGGCTATAAGTAACTGAGAAATGACTTCTTGGGGAGACTTATTCTCAAATTTGTTTTATGTTATTTTCTTCATCTTCTTCCTTGGTTGCTCTGAGGAAGCAATGATTATGAAAAGCTCAGCATGGAGTGATGACCGTGAGGTTTAAGTTAGAAAAGTGGAGAATCCAGTGAACATGTAAGGTTCTTAGTCTCCCTATATACATGAGGATAAAAAAATGAAGGTAAGGATGTTAAATACCATTTTAAGAATTCTGCATGTTTCTAGAAAACTAAGTTTAAATTGGAATTACTGAGTTTATTCCATGATTTGGTTGTCATGCTTAGCTGCTAGGAGAATGGAAGCTCTGACGTTTGGGAAAGCTAAGTTGATAAGGCAAAGAAATATCAAGTGAGTATTTGCATCCCATTTCTAGAATGCAAAGTATGTTTTAGATTTTATAGATACATGCGTATCCACCACCTTGATCCAGTATACATGAATTAGTTACAATGTCATGGTATGTTATTCATGAAATGCATGCATTGCATTTTTTATAAGGGAACATGAAAGGGAATTATCAAGGGGATTAGAAAAAGTTAAGAATGAGAAAAAGAGTGTTTTTGTTAGATATCGCCATATGATATTACTGAGTGCAAATCGTGATGTGCAAAGCTTTGGGCCTTACGGAGGGGACATTGCGGTGTTCAAACATCAAGTTTAGGAATGGTGAAATTGACGAATGGATGGAGTGTAACGGGAAAAGTAAACGAGAAAGATAATGGCCAACCATGGGTCCGATCGGAGGTTATATGCCTAAAATGAGTAAGACCAGAGCTGAAAGATGTTATGACATCATGAGATGGTTTGGTGATACAAATGAGTAAGACCATAGTTGGAAGACGTTATGGCATCATATGAAAGTTTGCCAGAATTGTAAATAGGAATAGGACCATAGCTAAAAGATGTTATGACATCCCTTGATAGTCCGTTAGGATAATAAACATGGGGTTATATCATGTAAGACCATAGTTGAAAGATGTTACGACATTGTAGACAGTCCGTCGGGACAATAAACACGAGGTGGTCTACCAGGACGTTAAACATGAGGTTAAGTCACGAAGGATGGCAATTCGACTATGGCAGAGCATGTGGGGTCCTTTAGGACACAAAACATAGGGTAGTCCGTAGGAACAATAAGCACGGGTGGACAATTAAGACGAAAATCATGAGAAATTCCACAAACGAGGAAAAATGGGTTAGAAGTAAGATGAAAGTATGGACACGTAATAGATAGCCAACGGGTTGATAAGATCCGCCAATGGAAGCGAAAACGTAATGGAAGTGGGTGAAGGTTGCTAGGGTAGTAGTCGTGAAAGCCAATAAGGCATATGAGTAGTAACTCAGCTAGAATTAGTCATAAGAGATTATGCACGAATGATGGTTGGTGTATAGGTAAACGAGGGAAGGCTTAATTGAGAATCGTTGACAAAGATCCACAATTAAGAATCTCCAAAGGGTGCTTAAGGAACCCTGTATGCTGAAGGTTGATTGAAGGTACACTAGTTAATCCATAAAGAACAAAAGGTTAGTTAGAACCCAATATTATAAGGAGTCACCAAAAAAGGGAGACATCGAGTGATAGTTTTGTATGTCAAGAATATTCCTCTTTAAAGGGATTATATTGCAAAGTACTCGCCAAAAGGCTAGTTCTATAGGGAACCATCACGTAATAGGAACCTTAAACTCAAATAATCACTTAAGCGACAGTCTGTTGGATACTGTAATGCCCTTAATCCGATTCGATTCTCAAGTACTAACTCACTAATACATATTTACATTTATCATATTCATACAAAATTTCAAATTTACGTCTTATTTAACAACACTGTATCAACTATCTTACAACATAAGGTACCGCGAATAATTATAATCATTGCGATAGATTCTATGATTTCAAGGACTTACGAGTGAATATCATCACTTAATTACATGGTTCTACCTATTTTTCCTTTAATTGATATTTTTTACTACAAGTACGTTACTATCGTGTTATGTATTCAATAAAAGGGCTTATGACGAACCCCATAGATTGTTTGCTTTACTACTATCAATCCCGATCACGCCAACCTTGCTTACTTTGTATGCATAATATCCCATCTCACCAGTGCTTCGGTGTTGCCCTGGTGTCATCTCTCTTGGCAAAATTTCAATTTAGCTTACCTATGACATAGAACACAGAGGTAAGTTCATGGGAACATTGTGAGTTAAGCACCATTTACCTGTATCGTATCTGTCCAAAGCATTAGGTTATTTTAATATTCATCTCATTTCTCTTCATTCCCCAACTTCCTTTTCGTGATTCCTTAACCATTCCTTTTCCAGGTTCCATTTAAACAATAATCTTTTTTAATTGACCAGAAGTATTCCTTACTCAAATTTATCTTTCAAGTTTATTTGGCTCCTACTTTGATTTCTCCACATGTTCTGGCGTGTTCCAATTTTCCTGTTCATACCTTCAGATCACACAGGTCATGTTATATCTCTCCTTAAAGAGTTGTCCCTTCAATGTTTTCCATACATGCCATTCCTACAAAGTCTGCCCTTTTTAAAGGTTCACCACAAAGTCTTTCCTTTCCTAACGTGTTTTACAAAGTGGATTCGCCTAAAATCACATTTTGTAAGGTTTTCTATCATCGTCTTGGGACATGTAGGAAACCCCCAAAGGGTAATAACCTTCTTTTAGTTATTCTCCATATGATACCATAGCCTAGCTATGGTTTTACACAATATGGTCCTTTCCATTATAGTGTCATGACCATCGACTTTTCCTTTCAGATAATCATATTTTTAGTCCCAACGGAGCCCTTTAGACGATTCCGTGAAGACAGACACAAACTCATCACACATATTGACTCATTTAGAATAGACACATTCCATAGCATGCTTTCAAGACATCTACACACATACATTCCAATCATTCATAAAAAATCATCCTTTAGGCTCAAGATTCATATCGCGTACTTAAACCAGACGAATCTCATACTCTCCAAACATACAAGGTCTATCAAACATTCATTTTACATTACAACAATCATAACATACTCATCTAGCTTAAATTTCATCTTTCAGTTGCTTTTCACAGAAGTTTCTAGAACACATAACATGCATACAAGAGTTAGCTTAGGGACTCACCTGATTTTCACCTTTTGCATCTCTAAGCTTCAGACTCGAACTCACATCGAACAATCAGCAGCAACAACTGCTTCAAAATATGGAAACTTGTCCAGATCTATTCTCATACCTTTGCCCCCTTTTTTCATCATCTTTAACACTAGAAATCCCCAAATAAGGCCTTATATAATCCATTTTTAATAATTTTCCAAGTTTAACTAACTTTTTCTTAGCACAACATGCAGAGTCAGAAACCTTAGCTTTCCATGGAGCATTCACAAGTAGAGATCCAAATCTACACTTAGCTCTAATGGAAGGAGGAAATACTCTAGGTCCTTTTAGTTCTAGACTAAAATACTTCTTCAAGAAGGAAGGGGAAAAACTCTCTTTTTTCTTAACCTGATTATCTAGATATACAACCTTTGACCTTATGAAATTTGGCATTCGTCATAATCCCCTTTAATCTCTAGTATTCGTGGTTTACAGCTATAAAGGAATATGTACAAAAATTTAACATTATATATACATATATTTAAGGTCCAATTCCATTGTTCGTCCCTAATCGTCACGTTAGGACATAACTAGGATCGTAAATAACCAACTCGGTGCACAATACTTTTCAGCGGTAACCCAATTTTTTCGAGACTCCTTAATACATTACTATGATGCTCTTTACTTATAATTCTTCATTCTCCAAGTAATTTCTCTCAATGTTCCGATGAATGCTACCCGCCCACTTTATATGCCAAGAGCATCAATTTAACGAATAACACTACACCATTCAAAGCACTACTCGATCTACCCATTAAGTTAAGATCTCACTAGATTCAAAACCCGTCGAGTTCAGAATTTGCTAGAATCGAGTGTTATAGATACGGTAGTCCTAAGCAGTTCCCAACAGATGGACACGTTACACTTATAAGTGTGGTATCACAAATAGGGCAAAATAAACGGTGTAATCTAATTGTGACTCATCTCAAATGGGACCTAATCTGCTAGAGTGGTAGGGGACCTCAATAGTAATTCCAATAGATGGAATGTCAGCAAGCCCTTTGGGACTATAATAAGGAAGGAATCCACCAAGAGCTAGCTAGATGCGAAATATTCACCAAGGTGGACATAACCAAAAGGGCCACTAAGAGGGTACATTGAAGGACCAATTTATAAGTACTTGGTGGGAAAAAGAAATCTACCATGGGTAGGGATGAAAGAAAGAATATAAGTAAAGGAAAGGTAGAGTTCACAGATATGAGGAGTCGTTGACCTAGTGATAGGAGGGTTCAAAGAAAGTTTTCTTAACAAATTATTTACCAACGGATAAGTTCCGAAATAAATAGGAAATGGTTGGATTAGATTGGGAAGAATCTCACAAGTAGCAGGGAGTTTATTTCTACTTAATTACATTCATTTAAACCCCTATAAGATGAGGTCTAATTATGTGTTTGTAGGATTTGCGAAAAGAGGAACTCGAGGAGTGACCAATCTAGATCGTATGGGATCAAAGAGTTCTTTAGGAAGGTGTCATGCACATAAGAGGGGAGATATCGTTAAAGATTTCTCCAATGGGGCAAATATGTTGTAGTCAATTAGTTCTATTAAAGTCTGAATTTGAGACAATAAAGCTTTTATTTTTAAATTTTATAGATTCTGTTATATAATATTTTAAATAAAGAGGAAATATACTATGATTTTAAATGATAATGAATTCTAAGTATGTACATTAGCTCGGTTTAGATGTGATGCTCCATACCCAGATTCAGTGAGCGGGTTAAGTAAGGGTGTTACAAGACTTGTGTTAGAAAAATTTAATAATTTAATTAGTATGATTTCATGGGTTAATGAATAATTGCCATGAATTTTTCCGTAACATCATGTCTAGGTTTTAATAATTCATAGTTAAAGAAGATAATTAATCTAACAAATTTATGTCATTGAGATTTGTTTTTTTGAATTGCTGCTTTATTTGTGTTTCTCTTTTATTTAATTTCACTTAGGTAATTTTAAGTTAAATAGAGTACTTAGTTTACTTCACCCTTAATTATTTTCACTGCTATTTTCTAAGTCTGATTTCACAAAATATGCTTATATAGTTCCTGTGGAGACGATACTCTTTACTTATCACTTTATTACTTGTCAATGAGTGTGTACACTTGCACATTCACTCGAATTATCCCGTGACAAGGTGGTACCACTATTGGGACTTGGGAGGAGTTCTAGAGTGAATTCAAGAGGCAATTTTACCTAGAGTATTCCGAGGATGAGGCTCAAACTAAGTTGGCGCAACAGGGCACAGTTAAGGAGTATGTGTAGTAGTTTAGTGAACTCATGCTCTAAATTTTTTTATTTGGGTGAAAATAAGGCATTTTCGTTTTTTATGGATGGGCTAAATCATAGGCCAAAGCTAGTGTTGCAACATTGAGGGGTTAAAAAACTTACCAAAGCCATGACTGTAGTGAAGTCATTAATCACGCTTGTTTTGAGGAAAGATAAGTTTGAGTCTTCCAAGCCCGAAGAGAAGGGAAATGGTAGAATAGATGAAGAAGGACAGGTTGAGAATACAAATGATAATGGTAGTAATGGGAAACCACAAAATTGGAAGTGAAATCCCAACAACAAACCAAAGGGGTTAGTGAGATGTTTTCTTTGCAAAGGTTTACATATTGTGAGGGACTATCCGAAATGATACATGTTTCTTGACATCAATGGGGATGATGATCCAAAAAAAAAAAAGCATCGTTAAAGCTTGCTTCTTATGTTGTGGTCCGCATAAGATGCAGGATTGTTCAAAGTGATCCAAGATATTTACGATCAGTAAAGAAAATGAAGCAGAGCTAGAGAATGAGGCTTTAAATATTGGGACAATGATACTCAATTTTGCAAAATTGAAGGAGGATCACAAGCAAAAAGGGTCGATGTTTGTGGACATAAACATCGCAGGTCAAAGGGAAGTGCTTTTATTGATACGGGGGCATCAAACTTGTTTATATTAGAGAAAGTCATGGGTAAACTAGGTCTCTTAGTTAGAAAATTGATAAGAAAATCAATAAGGTGAATTCCAAAGAGGTCCTGATGGTACTAAAAAGAACCATTGTTTTTGCCCCAATTATTGGATAATTTGTTCCTATTTAGTTGTCATTAGTACATATTTTAGCATTTTTTTTAGTTTAGTACATTGCATTTTCTAACTCAGTGGATCTTGGCCTAGTTTTCCTTAATTTTTCCATATTTTACTACTAATGTCGCTGCATGAGCACTTCTAGATTTTGCCTAAAAACTGTCGCCACATAAGCACTTTTAGATTGCACTAAAAACTGGCGTCGCATGAATATTTTCGGAATGCAACCAAGACCGTCGCTACATAAATATTCTTCAATTGCTTCTAGAACTATCGCTGCATAAGTATTCTTCAATTACACCCAGGAATGTCGCTGCATGAACATGTCCAGAATTGTTGTTGCATGAACGTGTCCAGAATTGCGCCTAAAATTGTCGTCGCATTTGACAGCTGTCTGGATAAGAACAAAAATATGTGAGCTGTCCAATCTAGTATAACCAACTTGTACAATCAGAGACAGCTTAATTCTATAGAATAAACACCTATACAATTTAAGCTAAATATAAACACTCACAAGGAAGGAGAAAGAGGTCCTTTAGTCTCCCATTTTTGCAATATTATCTTCTTCAACCTAGCTTTTGAGCTTTTCAGATATGGAGGCTTGAGACCATTCGGGTGAACCTAACTTTGACGAGAAGACAGTCCTGCTCTTGACAAGGAGCATCCTAAGTACGATCCTAGAGGAGTGTAAGGGAGTGATTCGAGTAAACTAGGAATAGGATACTCCAATTTATTCTGTTATTTCTCTTTCTTGAACACTGAAAAGTTTTGATAATTTGAGTTGTATGGAAGTACAATTTCATTTTAGATCTGAATGATATCTATTTCAAATTTTCCTTTATTGTTTATCTTTGGATTTAATTGTTTGACCACGAAAGTGTGATTGCAGTCACTGTCATTGAAAAGTGCAGCGACAAATTAAGTTAACAAGAAAGACAACAGAAGTTGTTTGAGGATCGAAGGAATTCATTCTACTTGTTATTGAGTATATTGCATTGTCAACACTGGAAGGTGTGGTTAGTGTGATTATTTGAGTATTTGATAAACAAGGAAGTTAAGGTTGGAAAGATTTCATTATGCTTAATTGAGGTGACAATTTATCTGTTATTAACCTTGTGATCACATTTAGCTTTCTACCAACTTTTCAAGTTAGGAAACCCCTATTTTATTATCAGTACTTTACTTCTTAAATCTTTAAATATTACTTCGACAAATTAATCTCATTCTTTTACTGCATATATTATTTTAATTGCTCCGACATCTATCGTTACAATATATCTTGTTTTAACTTTTATTGCATCGACAATTGTAAACACAATCAACCATCCCTATGGGATCGATATCCAATAGATTTACATCTATCTTTTATACTTGCATCGGCAGTGTTCGCTTGCACAAATTGCTGTGATGTTCATAGCGCAATTAAGTTTGCTGCTATTGCTAGGGATGGAATTTCTTTGATGTCTATTTTTGTTTTTGCATTTATTTTGTATTATCTAACCTTTATTTGTCACTAACTTGTTTCCTTTTTATTGGTTACTTTTACATTTTTCTTTTAGCGAAATATCACTAGAAGCGAGGTGTTTGATGATTAGGATAGACCAATACAAGAATATCTAATTCCTACTTTGGATGATCTATATCCTAAAACCTCAAGATTTTGGACTAGCATGAGTGATGCTGTAGAAATGACTCGATGCCATAACATCCCATGTATCTTCTTTGACTAAATTCCATGCAGAATGCTACAGTAGTTGCAAAATGGAAATTTGCAGTGACAAATTGTGATTACCGTGGAGGTAACTAAGAGTTTGAAGAATGCCCATTAAATCCAGCAAATGTGTACCACATGGGGAATTTCTATCGAAATGAAAATCCATATTCCAACACTTACACGCCAAGGTGGGAGCAACATCTAAATTTTTGTTAGAACAATCAGGACCCTGGAAGTATAAACAATGATGTTAAATCCCAGTCGACACTGCCCAATTATGATAAACCTTTTTCAAGGCAAAATATCCAGCAAGATGAAGCATCAGAGTTTTCATCAATTGAAAATTTCCTGAGGCAATATATTTCCAAGACTGACGTTGTGCTTCAAAGTCAAGCTGAATCTATATGAGCTCTTGAATATCAAATTGGCTAGATTGTGAAAACAATAAATTTACGACCACAAGAAAGTTTTTCGATTGATATTAAGAATCCGATATCACAAGAGTAAGAGCATTGTGAGGAAATCATTCCCAGAAGTGAGACTTAACTAAATGAAGTTGTTAAAGATACTACAGCAAAAGAAGATAATTCAGATCTCGACAATGGAAAGATGTCAGAACAATTTGAAAAGCAAACTGTTGCTTAAGAAACAACCTCAGAAACTTGAAGATACATTGTCAAAGAAGAAAAGATTGGGAGAAGTTGAAGCAATCGCACTTACTGAAAGACGCACTATCATGATAATTAAATTACTTCAAGAATTTAAGGATCCCTAGAGCTTCACAATACCTATTCCATCGGTTATCGATATATCGGAAAGGCATTATGTGATTTCAACGTAAGCATAATTTTGATGCCTATATCCGTAATTAAGAAGTTATGGAATTGGAAAAAACGCAAAAAAGAGTGAAATTTTTTGGGACCGTATGAAGAATAAGAGAGTACGAAGCACTTTAAGAAGAAGGAATAAATACCGTGTCTTCACTAATTGAGGAATAA
The DNA here is from genome assembly GCA_039519145.1 of Kokia cookei. Lineage (NCBI taxonomy): Eukaryota > Viridiplantae > Streptophyta > Magnoliopsida > Malvales > Malvaceae > Kokia > Kokia cookei. Next base: position 9,151,257 of record CM076910.1, read on the forward strand.
GTAAACATCATTTTCAACGTATTAGGATTCCATTGTCAGCGTAATTTTGTACAGCTGTACTGCACCTGCTGACTTAATGCCGAAAAAAGTTCTTGTGGAAGAAGAAAAAGAGAAGGAAAAGAAAGAAGATGTTGAAGGAGAATCAACTGAAGATTCTGGCATTGCACCCAAGGATGTGAGTGCAACTCTTGAAAATTTAGAGCTAGTTGGAGCGAGTCAGGCGAACACTACTGATGAAAACCTTTGGGTGATAGTGGTCTATATTGGACCAACGAATGAAGCAGCTGATGATGCCGGAGCAGAGATGGAAATTGAGGAGCAGTCCACAAACCATGCAAAGCTCAAACAAAAGAAGAGGAAGCGTTTCTAAGAAAAAAAAGGTGCATGAAGGACGAGAGGAGGAGAAGGAAGAAGAAGCGTTGTGCAGCCACATCAATGGCTGAGTAAAAATTGAGTTAGTCTATTTTAAATTTTTCATGCATTGCATTTAGTTGTAAATTTTATTTTGTTAGTAAGCATAGTAGCTGAGATTCATTGTCATTGTATTGTAGTGCCATTACGTTAGGGACAATGCAAACTTTAAGTTTGGGGGTGAACGCATATGGGGCTTGGAAATACAATTGCACCCACATTTTAAAAATTTTAATGAAGCATGCAAGGTTTTTGCGAATGTGTTGAATTTTTTTCATTTGATGCTTAATTCTTGAATCATGTGAACTGTCAATGAATGAGTTGGATAAATTTGACTGAATGTTGTATCTTCAATTCTTTGATGAATGATTTAGATTGCATTAGTAATGGATGACTAGCATCATTCCTTGAATCTTGAATGAAATTGCCTTTTACAGCTGCTTGTATATATAGTTATAAATAAAAGACACTCTAATGTGGGTGTATTGTGAACTATTCAAGGGGGAACACTCCAATGCAAGTGTTAGAAAAAGTAATCTGGCCAAAGGCTATCGCTATATGAGTGTGTGTCAGCGTAATTACATATTCTCTAGGTGTTTGTTGCACTCCATCGTTACTTCTCAGGAACAAAGGTATAGTAATGTAACGACATTCCTCAGTCGCATAAAAAATAGAAGAAGAAAAGAAAAGAAAAGAAAAAGAAATATTTTTATATTAGTGTACAATAAATGCTGTATTGGTAGATAGAATTCAGGATTTGAAGCATAATGCTGACTTTGATGAAGTTGCAATTTTAATTATTCATACCTATAAATTGTCGGCGCAATATTCTGTCATTTGAATGTAATTCATGCATTAGGATTTCAAAGGATTCAAGTTGCTAGAATGATCATTGCCTTGATAAAATTTTTGCTATAACTTTACTAGTTTTTGTTTACTTGAGGACAAGTAAAAACTCAAGTTTGGGGGGTGTGATGGTACTAAAAATAACCATTGTTTTTTCCCCACTTATTGAATAATTTGTTTCTATTTAGTTGTCCTTAGTACATATTTTAGCATTTTTTAGTTTAGTACATTGCATTTTCTAACTCAGTGGATCTTAACCTAATTTTCCTTAATTTTGCCATATTTTACTACTAATGTCGCTGCATGAGCACCTCTAGATTGTGCCCAAAAACTGTCGTCGCATGTGCACTTCCAGATTGCACCCAAAACTGTCGTCGCATGAATATTTTTGGAATGCACCTAAGACTGTCACTACATAAATATTCTTCAATTGCATCAAGGGCTATCGCTGTATAAGTATTCTTTAATTGCACCCAAGAATGTTGCTGCATGAACATGTCTAGAATTGTCGCTGCATGAACGTGTCCAGAATTGCGCCCAGAATTGTCGCCACATCTGACAACTGTCTGGATAAGAATAGATGTGAGCTGTCTAATCTGGTATAACCAACTTGTATAACCAGAGACAACTTAATTCTGCAGAATAGACACCTTACAATTTGGGCTAGATATAAACACTCACAAGGAAAGAGAAAGAGGTCATTTAGTTTCCCATTTTTGTAATATTATCTTCTTCAACCTAGCTTTTGAGCTTTTCGGCTATGGAGGCTTAAGGACCATTTGGGTGAACTTGACGTTGACGAGAAGGCAATCCTGCTCCTGACAGGGAGCATCCTAAGTGCGATCCAAAAGGAGTGTAAGGGAGTGATTCGAGTAAACTAGGAATAGGATACTCCAATTTATTCTGTTATTTCTCTTTCTTAAACGTTGATAAGTTTTGAAAATTTGAGTTGTATGGAAGTACAATTTCATTTTAGATCTAAATGACATCTATTTCAATCTTTCCTTTATTGTTTATCTTTGGATTTAATTGTTTGACCATGGAAGTGTGATTGCAGTCACTGTCACTGGAAAGTGCAGCGACAAATTAAGTTAACAAGCAAGACAATGGAAGTTTCTTGAGGATCGAAGGAATTCATTCCACTTGTTCTTAACTATATTGCATTGCCAACATTGGAAGGTGTGGTTAGTGTGATTATTTAAGTCTTTGATAAACAGGGAAGTTAAAGTTGGTAAGATTTCATTGTGCTTAATTACGGTGACAATTTATCTGTTATTAACCTTGTGATCACATTTAGCTTTCTGCCAACTTTTCAAGTAAGGAAACTCCTATTTTATTATCAGTACTTTACTTATTAAATCTTTCAATATTGCTTCGACAAATTAATCTCATTCTTTTACTGTAATTCTTATTTTAATTGCTCCGACATCTATCGTTACAATCTATCTTGTTTTAACTTTTATTGCATCGACAATTGTAAACACAATCAACCATCCTTGTGGGATCGATATTCGATAAATTTACCTCTATATATTATACTTGCATTGGTAGTTTTCGCTTGCACAAATTGCTGTGACGTTCATAGCGTGATCAAGTTTTGGCGCTGTTGCCAGGGATGACATTTGTTTGATGTCAATTTTTGTTTTTGCATTTATTCTGTATTATCTAACATTTATTTTTCACTAACTTGTTTCCTTTTTGTTGAGTACTTTTACATTTTTCTTTTAGCAAAATATGGCTGTGAGCGAGGTCTTTGATGATCGAGATAGACCAATACGAGAATATCTAATTCCTACTTTGGATGATCTATATCCTAGAACATTAAGATTTTGGATCAGCATGAGTGATGTTGTAGAAATGGAGCTCGATGCTATAACAGGTCACAATGGGGGCAAGCAATTATAGTGGTCTCTTACGATTAAGATGTACAAGAGAAAAATACATTTTAAGTTAGGCAATGATAGAGACATAAGTTGAGGCAAATGTTCCATAAGGAAAAACTACATAATAGAGAGACTAGTTAGGAATCGACCGAGGCATTGAGGTAGTTCCGAGATGAGTCAAACCAATGTCAGTTTGGGGGCGCGACGAAGGCGTCATGAGAATGGGTAATGGAGAATTTTGCTGGTCGCGGATCAAAGCTCATGACGGATGCACACAGAATGCGCCATGAAGGTTAACAGATCAAATAAGGCTCATTTGTTCTGTTAAATTTGACCCGATTCGTGGAACACATGGAGAAACCCATCTACAACCTTAGTGGCCTAGTGAAACACTCTAGTAAAACTAGGGTTACTTGGGTAATTATTGTATATTATAAGGGATAAAGATGTATAAAGTTTAAATCCCTTAGGACTCTCATATTGTGGATAGTCACTAATCTCAACTGTTGAAGTAATTCAATCTATACCATCAGATTTGAGGGAACTAAATTGTAAATAGATGTCTTCCCTCTATTGTATTCCATTCTTGAGTTAAAGAATATTTTTGAGAGCAGTTACTCAAACACTTGGTGTGCATTGCTTTCTTATGGCTTTCCAAGTTTTTTCATTGCTCTTTCGCTTTTGAGTTGCTTCCACTTTATTTTTGGTGCATTAGAGAATTTCTTGGAGAATTCTCATTTTTTTAGAGTTAGATTGACTTCGGTGAATTTGAAGCAAAGAAATCGTTTAAGACAGCATGATTTGTCAGACTTAAGTTCTAGCCCGTGACGTAAATACTTACTTCAATTTTAATTTGTTCTTAATATTAAGTCCTTGTATAATATTTTTAATATTCATAGTATGGAAATATAAATATCTTAGTTCAATTTTAATTTGATTTTAATATTAAGTCCTTATATATTATTTTTATTATTCATTACAGGAAAATATAAATTTGTGCTTCAATTCTCTAAAATGTAAAATTTACTCATTCATTCATGCACTCATTTTTTAAATTATTTAAAATTGAATTTCATATATAATATATATAAAATATTTCTTTCTTCAATAGATAAATGAAAAAGATATTAAAGATTTTATTGAAATCATACAGATTAATTTAATTATCAATTGTGTATTTTTTTTCTTTTTCTATACATCTTTTCATTTTGTAATTTTTATTTAATAACTTAATTTACATAGTTTTTTTTTTCTGTTAATATTTTATTCTAACTTTTTAAAGTAAGGTTGAAATAATAATTAAAAGTAATATCAAATCATTAAATTTATTTTAAATATTAAATTTTTGTCTTAATTTAAATCGATTATAATTTAAACTATCATCATTACAAAAAGTTAATATTTATATTATTTTTTCAATAATAATATTTATGAAATATTATGAATTTATGTTGTTTATTAATAATAAATATAATATATTTTTATTAATATAAATAATAAAAAACTAATTTTTATAACAATTTTTAAGTGTAATTTGAACCCGTAAAATTTACTATATGTTTCCAATTATTATATATAATATTTTAAATATCAGGTAAGTGAAACCGTTACAGAAAAAAATGAAAATTTGACATTGAATTAGGGATATTGTTCATGGCGGATTGCTGACGATACGGAAAAGGTTATATGATATGGAAAATTGAGATTCCCAAGGAGGACAATCATGATAGCCCTATCTCCATTTCTCCGGTCTCCATTCTCCATTCCCCAATTTTGGTATTTATCACTTTACCCACTTGCCTATTCAATCCACCTACTAAATAAATAAGTAAGATACAAAATATTTATTTATATTATATTGGCTTAATATATTAAAAAAGCTTCTATGAATTAATTAAATGCATAATGACAAAATTAACTCTTAATATTTAGATATTTGATCACTTTGGTTTTAAGGTGTTTTTGGATTCACTTTCATAAATAATCTTTGTTTTTGGTCAAATTGGTTATTTTTTAATGGTCTTGCTGACGTGGCCGTTAGTTGGCTAACGACACTGATGTGATAATTTTTTTCCCCCTAGGCAAGTCCACGTATACAACTAGTGACGTGACATTATTTTGTCTTATATGTCACGTCAGTAAATAATTTTAAAATTATTAACATTACTTTTTTAAATTATAAAATTATTAAAATTATTTTTTTGAAATAAATAAAATTATTAAATAATTTTAATTTCCAATTTCATCTTCTTTCCCTTCATCTGCTCAAACAAATGCAACCCATTTTCTGGATATCAGGGTTTTTGAAATCTGAAATTTTTTTGAAAATGTATAAACTCATTTTCTGCTCAAACAAAACACGATGAAACTAAGAACTATGTTCAAAACACTTCTTATTAATGTTAAAACATGTCTGGTTTTACACATTACAAAGAACTTCATGAGAGAAAAAAAGACAAAGAAAAACATAATCAACAAGATTTGTATTAAAACCAATCTCGTAACTTCAAAGGCAACAGCCCCAAGCTGTAACAAAACACCCCAAGTATCGAATTTGGCTTCTTCGTAAGCGGCAATGGCAACCCCAAATTAAATATCACAACATAATCACAGTAGTAGACAATGAAAAATCTAAAAGAATCTCTAATAAACTTCTCGATAGTTGTTGATTTGATTCAATTTTTGAGTTTTTTTCTTTTGTTCCTCTAACTGTCTTTGCATGAACAAAATAAAAACTTTTAAAGTGCTAATTTATGATTAAAACAATCCAAAAAAAAAACCCAATTCATTAAATGATGAAAAATGTCCAAAAACAACAAGAAAAATGCTTGAAATACCTTCCACTTCCATAGTCATATTATCCAAGGCTTTTCAAATTCCAAACAAAAAGAAAATTGAATAAAAAGGATTTTGTTTTTTAATTCAAAATCCTCTCCAACAATTGAAATTGAAAAGTTCTTGAAAAATAAAAAACCTCTCAAAATCTGAAAATCCCCAAAATTTTGAAACAAAAAACAAAATCCTCACTGCAAAAGAGAGAAAACACGTTAGAAAGAGAATATCCCCAAACCTAAATCCTAAAAATCCTCAAATTTTTGAAACCTAAATCAAAATCCCCAAACCCAAAAATCTTAAAAATTAACCGAAAGTGAAAATTATAGAAACATACCTTAATTTTTTCCTTTCTAAAGGGTTTAAAGAAAAGGATGTATAACAAATCAAAATTAACCTTTGATTCATTTCTTCTCGTAATCACATCCCTTTCTTTTTGATCCAACAATTTGACATTTTCTTCATCATCACCCTCTTCATCATTCCTATCTATTGCTTCCTTCTCTCTAAGCACTTTCAATTTTGATTTAGGGTTTTGATCTTTTAATGATCGGGCTTGTTTTTTTATTTCTGTTTAAGTTGTTTTAAATTTACTAATTGTTTTAATTGTGAGGCAAACCCCAATTTTTTTTTTCTTTTTTTAATTATATTTTTAACTTTAATTTTTTTACTGACATGACATATTTTTGTTTTATATGTCACGTCAGTAGCTGTATATATGAAAGTGCCCAGGTGGAAAAAAATTTGTTACGTTTGCGCCGTTAGTCCCTTAATGACCACGTCAGCAAGACCGTTAAAAAATGATCAATTTAACAAAAAAAAAGATTATGTATGAAAATTAGTTCAAAAAAACTTTAAGGGTCAAAGTGATCAAACACCCAATCGTTAGATAATTTTTTTCATTATGCCTTAATTAAATGCAAGTAAACCCTTAATCGACAATAACATTCAATTGAGTCCTTAATTAAATATAAGCAATCAATTAAACCTAGAAAAATCAATTTTCATAAAATTCCTTTAGAAAAACATAAAAACCATAAAAAAAAAATTTTTGAAAAAAAATTATAAATTTGTTTGTACTTTTTATTCGTCATGTAGCGCAAAGTTAATAGATGTCAAGGGTTTACACAAAAATTGGTTTTTTAATGATTTAATTGATTGTTTTTATCTTATTAAGGGCTTAATTGGATGCTATTTTAGATTAATGGCTTAATTGATTGCTGAATTATTGTACATTGTTTTTTTATATATTAAGCCTATTATATTGAAGGGTTAATTGAGTTGATGTCACTTATTAATATTTATTGGATCATAATTTAGTTGAGTAAAATAATAAACAGTATTATGAGGATATTTTTTCAATTTTTTTACTATAATGGTATAATTATATGGTAGTATCTGTTCATACTTTTTTAACTCATTGATAAGGCACACATAAACGTTCCAACTCGGGACTCCTAGGATGAACAATATCTTTTTTTTTTCACTGGAGACATTTGTTGAGTTTAGTTTTTTTTTTATTTTAAATTATATAAAATCTAAAAAAATGCACTAAATATGATTTAAATCCAAGACAACATAACATTCACTCTTTCAAATTAATTATTTCAATTAAAATCATATTTGATTTTTAAATCATTTTTAATAAATTTCTTACACAAATTTTTAATAAATAAATTTATTAAATAAGATATAAATTATTTTATATTTATATATTTTCATTATATTTGTGTCATTTGTGAATTTAACTTGTTCAAAAGCTATCCACTTGTCCAAATTTGAAGATTGCTCGATATTGGGTGAGTTTGAAAAAAAAAAATTTACATTTGAAAAATGTGTTTGAGAAAAAAAAAATTATGCACAATTAAAATATGGATCAAGCTTCGACTTTAATATTCAAAGGTCGAGCTTAAGTTGATTTTTTTTTTATAAAATGCTATTTTCTTTTTTTCTTTTTGTATATATTATATAATGTTAAGAATCATTCATATCTCAATCAAATTTAAGAAATAATCTTCTAGTTAAACTCTATTTATTTGTTTCAGTCAAACTCTAATTAGTTTAGATTTTTTTTATTTGACCTAAAAATTTAGCCTATAAATAGGCTCTTTTATAACCTTAGAAAATACACACATTAAAAACTAGAACTCCTAACACTTTTAGAGAATTTTGTGTTTATGTTTTAAGGGTTCTTTGTTTTCGGGTTTTCGAGGTTTAGTTTTTATCTTCATCTTTTGCACACTTCGTTCTTTTTTCATTATAATAAAATTATCTTTGTCCATGGTTTTTTATTCTCTTCGGAGGGGGTTTTCCATGTTAAATTTGTGTGTTCAATTTTTCAATTTCTTCCACTATTTTTAGTTATTCATGTCTTAATTTGGTTGATCCCCAACAAGTGGTATCAGAGCTAGTTCAATTTTTGTAAATCAACTCATTCAGAGATGGCAACAACAATGTTCGACATTGAGAAGTTCGATAGTGTCACAGATTTTAATCTGTAACAAGTTTAGATGATAGCAATTCTAATTCAGACTAGCCTGAAAAAGGTCATTACCGAAAAAGAGCTCGAGAATCTAGATCAATCAGAATGGGAAGAGCTTGATAAAAAAAATTTATCTGCAATATAGTTGTGCCTCATGAATAGGGTATTGCAGGAGGTATTAATGGAGAAGACATGATTCGCTTTGTGGAAAAGGTTAGAAACTCTTTATGTGACTAAATCTCTGGCTAACCGTTTAGTGTTGAAACAATATCTATTTACGTTTCACATGAAAGATGGTGAGCTTCTTAAAGATCACATCAGTCAATTCATTACCCTTTTAAATGATTTAAATAACATTGAGGTTCAGATTGACGATGAAGATCAGGTTATGTTATTATTGTGTTCTTTACCCCTTTCATACAAGTCTTTCAGGGAAACCATGATTTATCGGAGAGGCAATCTCTCATTCAAGGATGAGAAGGGTCATTTGTTGAGCAAAGCAAACTCGAAAATTAGTTTGGTTCAGATAGCAAGGTAGATAGGCAAGCTTTAGTTTTGGTAAGATCAAAGAAGTGAGACAAAAGGTGTCATTAATATAACAAATTAGATCATGTCAAAGCATATTGTTATAAACTACGAAATAAAAGGGTTACTAAGAGTAATGAGGAACATGTAGATGGTGATAATTTGGTTGATGAAAGCGGTGATGATTTCTTGTTAGTGTCAACGAGCGATATCTCCGAGTTTACGTCCGAGTGGACCTTAGATTCAAGATTTTTTTCCACATGTGTCCCAACAGAGAATAGTTGTCCACATATAGTTCGGTTGAAGGTAGAGTTTTTTGCATGGGAAACGATTCATCCAGTAAGGTAATTGGTATTGGTATTGCTAAAATTAGGATGCACGATGGGATGATTAGGACACTCTTAGATGTCAGGTATGTACCTGATTTACGAAAGAATCTCATCTCGTTGAGTATTTTAGACTCGAAAGGTTGTAGGATCAACATTGAGTCTAGTGGCATTAAGGTGTCTCGTGGGGCCCTCGTTTTGTTAAAAGATAAAAGGATAGACAGTATTTTTATTCTGGAAGGTTCATACAATGACCGATGAAATCAGATGCCCCACGTCCGTTATGGAGTTTAAGTCAACTCGTTTAGTGCAAAGATAAGTTGGTCATAAGAGGGAAAAATGTATGACCGTTTTGTTCAAGAGAGGTTTTCTTTTGAATGCAAGTTTTGAAAAGTTAGGGCACTATGTTCGTGAAAATCAGACTCGGGTTAGTTTTGATTTGACAGTGCACAAGTTGAAGGCTAGAAGTCTTCCAGCGTCTAAGCACAGATTCGACTCAGTTAATTCCTTGCATAGTTAAACATAGGCTCGTGGCAGGCTTCGACAAAGATGGCATTATGTAAATACGAGTCAAGGTGAAGATTTATTAAGTATGCATCATATTTCAGTCAAATTTGAGAAATAATCTTCTAGTTAATCTCTGTTTATTTGTTTTAGTCAAACTCTGATTAGTTTAGATTATTTTATTATTATTTGACGAAGGAATTTAGCCTATAAATAGATTCTTTTACAACATTAGAAAATACACCCATTAGAGATTAGAACTCTTAACACTTTTGGAGAATTTTGTGTTTACATTTTGAGGGTTCTTTGTTTTTAAGATTTCGAAGTTTAGTTCTTATCTCCATATTTTGTACTATTTGTTCGTGATTTTTTATCCTCTTCGGAGGGATTTTTTCACGTTAAATTTGTGTATTTAATTTCATAAATTTTTTGGTTATTTTTACTTGTACGTTGTTTAATATGGTCATCTCCAACATATAATTTATATCATATGAAGTTTGTTGTGAATGAAATAAACCAAGCACATCAAATATGATCACAAATAAATTTACTATGAATAAATATGAAAGACAATAAAAAATAAAATAAAAAAAAATTAAAATGACTCAAGGATTTATATGGTTTAGCTTTTAAGTCTACGTCCACATGTTGAGACGACAATAAATTTCTCTTGAAAGTAAAAGTCCTAAAGGCTGCATGTATTATTAAATAATAGCAACATCATTATTCACAAAAGTATGAATCAAATGAGGGTAATTGATCGCCGTTAAACATGTGAACGTTTAACTAGAAAATACCACATTAGAAATATATATTAAATTGAATAAGCGGTGTTCGCAAGTATACAGGTCAAATTTTAATATTGATGTGTACAACAGAACGCGGTGAGGTATTTCAAGGATCGTACCCAAGAGAGGATGAATTAAATCAAAAATCTATTTCTACAATAATAAGTCTAAACAATAATAATTACAAAAATATTACAATAAACAATAAAATAGATAACAAGCATAAACTATTTTAAACTGGATTAAATAAATAGAAAATAACCAAACAAATAAATCAGAATAATAGGAAGAAGATTAACTCATTCTAGTGGTTGTAATTAACTTTAGAATTCGGGTTTAAATGTAATTAACTATTAATTAACTAGTATTACCTCCCGACCTCTATTAATTAACTAATCAATAGGTACTCGCTTATCTCCCGACCGCACTTTCCCCATCGAGATAAATTATGATTGACTCAAAAAACTTATCTCTTGACCTCGTTTAACCTAGATTACTTCATAGGGTTGTCAATACAAGGGTTTAAGCACACATAATTTAAAACCAGATAATCCTTTATGGGAAACCCGCATTCTTCCTTTAAGTACTCCCACATCCACTCGTTAATCTCCTTAGAGACTTAGCCTCTCATGGATATAAATGTCATAACTCTTATATTTAATTTAAACATGTAAAAGAACACAAATAAATTAAAGTAAGAGAAAGGGTAAGAAATTGCTCAATTTATTGAATTAAATGTGCTCGGAGTTGTGTAATTTCTTGACAATTAACTGATCTTGATGTTTGCAAAAGAACAATGAAATGAAACTCCTGAATACTTTAATAAAAAAAACTTAGGTTCAAATCGAACCTAGTCGAAAAGAACAAAGTATGTAGAAACGGAAAATAAAACAAGCTAAAACCTAAGTCTACTAACTATGGCTCCGAAAGGTTTGTTTACATATTACCAATAACCTTTCAATTTATAGAGATATTTAGAAACCCTAATTAGGTCTATTACAAGCATAATCTCAAAAATATTGATTGTGCAAACGATTTTAGCCTTTTCGATTCTTGCCTCCACGTTCAAACCTGTGTCGCGACACAACACCGATGTCTTTAACTTGGAGTTTTAGTTTCACGTGTTACATCTCGAGAGACTTGTGCTATACTCGGGTTTTGTCCATAAGGCTATTGGGCTGCTAAATACACATCTTGCACACTCAATTAAACATATTAAAACTACCTAAGGCCTGTATTGGCCTAATAGTTCAACTAACATCAATTCTTGCATAAAAACACTTAATTTCCACATAATTAAGTCTAAAATATGAAAGCTGAATTTGCGATAATTAAATATAAAATGACCTAAGCTCTTTAAGGGCCAAAATGTACTAAAACTACCACCACATTTAGCGGAAGGTCAATAATCTGGTCCAGAAGAGACCTTATTCGAAGAGTTCAAACCAATCATACTTAAACAATCAACTACCTTATTGCTTGAATGGGCTACATAACAAAAATTCAAAGAATCAAATAAAGTTTTTAAGCTGCCTAGCCTTATCTAGCAAATGACCCAAAAATTCGAGATCTAATAAGGGTGAGAGAAGTTTAGACACAAGTATTTCATAGTCGGACTCCATAATGACATGTCACAAGCCCTTAGAGTACACCAATTGAAACCTAGTTATGATCTAGAAAGCTTCCACCTAGGACAATTCATACACTCCCTACACGTTTGCCGCTAGCCCATATCGAACAAGCCCATTTGAATCATGCACTATAACCTTAATGGCCACCCATTATTCCTCTCGATCTACTACGAAATCCACATTAACCTTCAAAGTCATCCATGCAGTGGCTCCTAATGGGCCTATCAAACACGTACCAGATGCATGAGCACATGAATTAAATTATGGACTCGAAAAATCCTTATTCAATCCCTTTGCTCGATCAAAAATAAGACGGGAGCAGTATGCTTGCCTTTGATCACCAATTGTTTCTTTCATTCCATAGGTTCCAAAGTAAAACCAATAAGCCCAAAAAATCTCCATTATCCAATGATCGCATAGCATGCTCAAGCCAATCAATAGTACTAATAGCACTAACAGTAAGAAGAGCATTATTTATATGGATGAGGCGGATGAATGCGAAACATGATCATAAAGTTTGTCCTAGTCATAGATTTGACTTAGGGCTCTGGATGTTCAGAAAGAAACTTGGATTTTGACACAACCTGAAACGCAATCGAATCCAAGTCAGATAAAACAATTAAAATAAATAACTAAGATAAATAAAATAGCATAATAAATCAAAGATTAGAACAATAAAGAAGAAAATAAAGAAGATAAACGAAAAATATAGAACGTGGCATATAAAAGTCCTAAGAAGCCTTAGAAACAAGAAGAATCCACAACCCCCTTCAACCAACTATAATTTTCCTCCAAAAAAGAAAACTTGGCAAGAAAAAGTTTAAAGATGATCCTCACAATATGAAAAGATTGTTAAAACTCTTCTAAAAGAAAACTCAAGAAAAATTCTTGAAAAGAAAAACTGAAAGAGAATTTATTAACTCAAAAGAGAAGTTGTTGAATAATAATGAATTGATTTCCTTGTGTACAAGGCAAAGACCTTTATATAGGCTAGCAAAATAGAAGTTGTTGAATAATAATGAATTGATTTCCTTGTGTACAAGGCAAAGACCTTTATACATACTAGCTAAATAATCTAAATAAATTTGTTAAGTATACTACAACTCTAATTAACCTAAACAAGGAGTAGTTTTAAACTAAACTTTGTTTTTGACATAAAACTCCTAAATAACTTAATAATTATAAAAAAATTCGGAATAAAAAATAACAAAATAATAAGAGATGATAAATGCAATATTTGGCTCATATATAATAAAAATTTAGCCTAAAACTCGAAACCAATATGATTTAAACTCGAAAGTCTGAAACTCGTAATTCCTGTCATAATCCCGTCCAAAAATTCTACTCGCACAGTCTTCACTAAAATGACCATAACTTGAGCTCCCAAACTCAAACTTGAGTTATTTAAATTGCGTTTCACATCTAAGAGATAGATCTTCGAACGCTATGAAGACATCTCAACCAGGAAATGCCTGTATCCCATTCAAAAATTCGTTGCAAGTATGCTAATTCCTCAAACTTAAAAATTGGCAACTTTGGTGAATGGAATTTAATAAATTTCACGCATTTTGTGCATGTATCATTCCTTGTTTCCTCAAAAAGATTCATCCTCACATATTGCCTTTAATTGAATCTTGATTTAATATGCTTGGCCTTTGATCTTATTGTTGGTACTTGAGGTAGTGTAACCCCATAACATCCATGAGTCTGAAATTGGGCCTTGAGACTCACATCAATTACCAATATCAACCGTTGTTAATGTGTAGAAATACATAAAACCACAAAAAATATAAAAATATAAAAATTTTGAACAACTAATAAGTAGAATTAATCTTGGATACAAGTGAATCTATTTAGGTTGATTGTGTTCCTAAAAATTTATTTTTTAGGCCTAGCCTTATGCTTTCTAACTGCATCAAGTTGTTGCTATTGCAATTACCTTGTACTAAAAACCTATTGACATTTCCATTTCATTCTAGGCCATTGCTATGTATATTGATATTGTGAAGTATTAGCTCCAATTTTCCTTCTAATTACTCTTTCATTGGAGAATCTACTTGTAACACGCCTTACCCTAGAAACTCGAGTAATGTGTTACACTTAACAGTGATCATTCTTTTCTATATAAAATACTTATGTTTGGGGCCCTTATCAAGGTCATGTTGCTCTTTTTAGAACTTAATTAGACTAAAAATAAAGTTTAATTCCATTCCAAACTCGTTTCAAGTCTTTTTTGGCCTAAGTAAAAAATTTTAGTTCTATGTCTAAATGTCTTGAGATAAGGGCTTGAATGTATCGAGATTGTATCATGTTACTGTAGAACTTTATCTTCGAAGTTGTCTTGTCTTGAGACAAATGAGTGTATGTCTCAAGACAAGACCCTGATACTATAGCCTTTTAGCTTCGAAGTTCTTATGTCTCGAGAGACATTTTGTATGTCTTAAACCTAAATATTTTGTTTTCAAAAACCTCTAAATCATACCAAAACTTCCCACGATAATTCTGAACAATAATCAAAGCTTATAAACTATGTAATACCTCATATTTAATTTTCAAAACACATTAAACTCAAATATTAGAACAACTAGACCCTTTCTTTCTTACTTCATTAATTCACCTATTTACATGTCATACTCTATACCATGAAATTTATTTCATACTCCTTTTCTTTCAAGCCTTGATGATGTAATGAGATGTGTTGAAGTCACTAATGAGAACTTCAATCAAATCTCTCACCTACGCGTTGAAAAATAACGCGTTAAGCTCGCGAAAGCTTAGTAAGTATCCATGAATTCAGATCTTACTATTTCTTTGATTTTTATTTATCATAAATATTATTACTATTATAATTCATGAACATATCTAATAATCAATAGGTTATTCCATATTTATAAAATTCACTAATACTTTTATTCACTAATTTTATCATTCCACGAATTAACAGGAACTAAATTGTTTTTATCAAAAATCTCTTACCACAAATTTTTAGCCCATGATAGACTCGTTTGGACCAAATGGATACACAAAACATATGATACACGAAGCACATAAATGCTAAGAACACAAGCACACAAATGCAATATCAAAATAGAATAGAGTAGCACCAAAATGCATGTCATGATTAACGCAGGAGCACTCGGGTTCGTATGGTATGCCAACTATAACCATGATGTTCAACACTAGTCTACATGAGCATTTCACAATATTGAATTTACAATAATTAATCACAAATGCTTTATTTCACGATTTCATTACACTTTCTCATTCTTTTTCATTCGAGTTTACTATTTAAACTTACACGTACATATAATTTTGAACATTAAGATTTTGAAAAACATTAGCTTTTCATTTCCATT
The DNA here is from genome assembly GCA_039519145.1 of Kokia cookei. Classification (NCBI taxonomy): domain Eukaryota; kingdom Viridiplantae; phylum Streptophyta; class Magnoliopsida; order Malvales; family Malvaceae; genus Kokia; species Kokia cookei. The sequence continues at coordinate 9,166,841 of CM076910.1, forward strand.
TAAGAACTACCCACGATCTTTAATCATGTTAATAAATTTTAAAATTAAACCACACTTTAACACTTCTACAATTCATTCCTCATTTTCCACGATTTAAAGAACAATTGTAATTTCATTTATAATTATCACAAAACCTTTTTTAGTAAATTATTAATTCACAATGAACCTTATATTCCGTGCTCTGTATATAATTTTTAAATTATTAAATAATAACTGATCTATAGTAATTTAATATGTCAAATTAGGCTCCACGTTACATGTAATGAGCTTATTTTCAAGCAATTTACATGTTTTTGTCGTGTTTTTACACAGTTTCCATTATTTACCTTAATAAGTGAATTATTGTGTTTTATGCTAATTTTGAGACCTAAAATGGCCAAATGCGTCATCGAGAACCTAATGGTTTATTGAGTGTTGTACGGAGTCAATGGAGGCCCAAATGTGAGCAAAAATGTCACCTAGAAGGAGGTATTGCGACATCAATCCTCGGAAGTCGTGATGCCCCTAACAGTGCTAAATTGAAGAGGATCGAGGCATTTCACAGTGATATCACGATATCCATGCCTGGGTATTACAATATCCAACTCCCAAAGGGCCTCCATTTCAAAACAATTGTGGATATCGTGATACCCAAGCTTGGGTATTGCGATATTGCTATCTGACATGGAGAAAAATGACTACAGAGGGTAGTTTTTGTCCAACACCAACACCAATCAAAATACAATGTCCAGAGGCATTTTAGTCACTTAAAATTGGGTTGTAATAATCTATTTAAAGCCACTTTAAGGTGAGAACAAAGGAAGGCTTTAGCTTAGGTTAAAAAACTCCTTAGCTTTAGGGTTTCCTTCATCTTTTAGCTTAGGAGTAGGGTAGTTTTCTTCTCTAATAGTTTTAGGATTTTAGTTTATGTTTCTTTCTTGTTTTACTTAGTTTCATAGTTGTTAGTTAAGTTAGTTTTTGTTGTAGCTTAGTTTTATTTGCATGTTAAAGACTTTAAACTTTGTTGTCAGCACTCTTTTTTATCTTTGAGTTAATGTTATTTTAGTTTTCTTTATTTTTAGCTGTTAAAAGTCTCATTTTTATCGTTATTGTTATTGTTTTCTTATCCTTGTGTTAGTTACTTTTCGTTTAAGTTTATTAAGTTAAAAATCAAAGCTTTCATATTTTTGTTCAACTTTATGTTAATGGATTCCATAATTGTTTCTTTCATGTTTGTTAGCTTTCATATGGTATGGGTAGCGAAAACATAGGTGGTTGGTTAATGGAAACGTTGTTTGATTATTTTTTGGGTTTGGGGATTGAATTGCAAAATTGGACTAAATCAAATAGACTTCAAAACTTAGGATTAGTGACCTTTAGGGAATATCAAGATAAGTGAGACTGATAGGTAATCTTGTTGGGCACCAATTCTTTAGTCACGGGTCATCCGGTAAGATCGAGTGATAAACTAGACTAATTTGCCTAAGTTTGTAAATTTGAGATCAAGAGGTAAAATGGAGCCAATTTGGGAGTATGAGTGATTTAGATCCCTAATTCGAGGGTTAGTCGACAACATGGAAATCAACCTACTGCTGCATGTTATTGTATTTAATATTTTTATATTTTGCATTATTTATAGTTTAGTCCTTTTTTGTTTTAGGTTATTAATTACTTTAATTTCTTTAAAATTAATGGTTTGTCATACTATAGCTATTAGTGAGTAGCTAGCTAAACTCCCTTTGTGCATGCACTTTTGAATAGAAATCACTAAATTGCTTACTCCTTTGAGTTTGATCTTTGGAATACTCTAAGTATTCCACTGTACATTTACAAATATTACAACTGACATGTACGCTTGTAGTAAAATTACACTTCAAATTTTCTTTATAAAATCGTTTGTTTTTTGTGGACTAGCATAAAACAGTCAAGTTGTTAGTGTCGTTGTCGGGGATCGGTGTTAGATTTAGTGATTTTTAGTTATTGTTGCATGCTTGTGGGGAGATAATTAGCCAAATCTAGGTCTATAGATACAACGTTTTATTTTTATTTTAATGTTTTTCTCAATTTTGTTTTGTTGATTGTTGGTTGATAGTTATGTTTAATGACGATTATTGGTAGTTCAAAGGTCCGTTCGTGTTTGATGCGGATGATACTTCAACGCCTAGCTGGGATGACAACGACCCCAATGGGAGGCAAGGATATAATCCTTCTTATTATTCATATAGTTATGCATGTCTGGTGGATAACGACAACCAAGGATGGGAAGGTAGTCATTTGACATATGACCTGTATGACCTGTAATCCTCATATTTTTACGAGAATGAGGGTGCATATTGGGAAGAGCCTAATGAAGATCACTACCAAACCACTCAAGGTAGTGAATTTGAGGATGACATGATTGAGTACCAAGAAAATTTGAAAACCATACCAAAACCTGTTGGACCTTGTGCTAGAAGCTGTTAGACGCCGAGTTAGGGAGAGTGCTTTGGTGAATGAGTGTGTTAAGCCGAACACTATTGCAGTTGAGGAAGAGGCCTCTTATACGGTTGTTGAACCATATGATTTGAAGGTCGATTTTCGACTAGAGATAGAGGTTGGAGAATTAAGTGAATTATTGGATGTTATTGAAAAAACCTCTGAGTTTAGTGAGGTAAGTGTGGAGGAGCCGCCACACTTCTCGGATGTTTTAAAAGAAACCTAATAACATGAATCGATCGAGAAAGTGCTGTAACACCCTAAATTTAAATAAAAGGCTTAATTAAAATTTTTGTGAAATTTTTCGGTTAATCCATAAATTTAGTAAAGTTAGGGACTAAATTGATCTAAAAATAAAATGTTAAGGCTAAATTTGGAAAATTTGGACTAATTTGTGAAGTAGGTAAAAGTTAGGGTTTTCTCGAAAACCCTAATGTTTTTGAGGGCCTACGTGTAAATGACTCATTTTTATGGGTATTTAAACCCATTTTCTAAATTTCAAAACCCTTTTAGCCTCTCATTTAATTTATTCATTCTTTTTCCTTCAAACCAAATCCTCCCAACAACCCCTATCCCTTTCACTTTTCGACGAGGCTCTGATGACCCTCCTATCGTCGTTCGTGTGTCGCACCGCCGTCACCAAAGTGATCCTTGTCACCTCGCAAACCAACCGCAACCTTAAAACTCTCTCACGCCATTGCCTTTTGTGAGAAAACGATGGTGAACCATTTAGCCTTCTTTCTCCCTTTCATTGCTCCACCATGTATGCCGCCATGTATTCTTGGCAATGGTAAGCCATGAGTATTGTGTTGGGGGCCATTTTAAGGTCGTTCTTATGTCATTTCGACGAGATTACGTACTGTCATCTGATGAGGTTATGATCGACACTGTCAAGGGTCTTTTAAACCCTAGTTTTCCATTATTACTAAACTTGTGTGGGGTTTGGGCCATCAGAACCAAGCCTAATGTTAAGACCCAAAACCCATAGCTAAAACCACTAATCCAAACCTTAGCTCATGTTTAAAACCCAATTCTCTTTGGTTTTGACCCAGTTATAACCAAACCTAAACTAAACCTCACACCAATTACTCAAGTATATGTGTAAGCCCAAAACCATGAAGACCCAATATCCAATCCCAAGCCAAACCAAAAACCCATAAATCAAATTACCCAAACTCTAGAACCAATTCAGTTTGACCCATCTATTGACTCGACCCATTGACCCGACTCATTGACCTAACCCATTGGCTTTCACTCGTTGACATGTTAACTTTGATTGACCGTTGAATTTGAATTTGACCAACCCTATCCTACCATTTTTCGACGTCCTGATTCTAAATTCGCTATCCGTTATGTCAAATTCGAACCTGAAAGCCTCATTTTAGCTATTTACAAGTTATCGTACTTAGTAATTTATTCTAAGAAAAATGAATAAGAGATTTGACTTGGGATATTTTTTGCGTAGGTAATTACAATTTTGGGAACGACGAGTTACCTTCTCCACCTGTGCGAACTGTCCCTGCACAATTCCGATAATGACACATGAGTTTTGGTTTCAGTTTTGTGTTGTGTTTAATGGGTGGCATAGTGATAGATTTAATACAGAATTTACTCTCGTAGGTTTTGATTCAACTAGACTTGGTGATAGATTTGAGCGTGACAGACGTTCTTCTTGTCGTTAGAGCTTTTATCGCTTGAGGTTTGTTTCTATCTATGTTACATCTCTTTGTGTGATACTGTTTGTGTTGAATTCATTGGGTTGTGATGTATAATGGCATGATCTTGTGATGTATTATGTGATCGCATGATGATATTGCATGCATACTTATTAGTTTGTGGAATACTTAAATATTGTGATTAAAAAAATATTGTGTACTCTAGGATACATATATTGTATCATGAGCTTGAGATTGAGACTGCAATAAATGTGACACCATGCCATTGTGTGCTCATGGGTTAGGATTGTACAGTGGAAGACTTGGTAATCACCCTTCAATTGGTTGATATAAAACCACACTGCGATTAGTGACGATTGGTTGGGGAGGGTTTTGGGGAACCTCTCCATTGTGTTGGTGTGTTGGAGAATATGTGCTTTGCATTATGCTTGAGTTTTCATTTCATTTATCTATTAAATGTTGTGTGGTTACTTTTAATGTTATTAATGACTGCGATATTGTGACGGTGGATGTATACACTTTAGAGACACACTGGGCTCTTTAGCTCACTCCCTAATAGTATCTCTTTCAGATACAGTGGACTTAGGCAACTTGGTACTCGAAAAATCTCACGTTTTTTATATTTTTATTTCATCATTCGGTTTATTATGTTATTAAGTTATTTTGAGATTGTAATTTTAATTTTTAATTTGGGATTTTGAATATTTGCTTAAAGTGTTTAACTAATGATTTTTAAGTTTAGAATTATTCAAAATTATGAGAAATTAATTATTTTACAATAACTTAATTTATTTACAAATTAAAGTATTTATATATGTTTTAAATGGTTTCTTGAGGGTAAAATTATAGTAGTGGCCCTCTTAGTCCAGTCATATCTTTTATGTCAGATTTTGGGGGTTACAATTAGTGGTATCTGAATTGAGTTTAACTCTCGGACTGTGAGACTCAAAACAATTTATTTCAAAAGTTTTCAAAGGATATGGGGTAATCGGGGATTTTTAATAAATATATTATTTTATAAATTATTTTTGTACTTTAAAAATTCTAAGTTGAGATTTAATCTGAGACTCCAATACTAGATCGTATTTTAGTGATTATTTCTTTTTGTAGGCAGTTTACTATGCCACCACGTATGAGTTCTAGGTTTACGATTAGTCGCGACTGAGGTTGTATTGCTAAGGTTGTTAGCGATTTTGTGTCTCTAGTGAAATTATAGGAAAATCTAATGAGATGTCTAATATTGAGGAGAAAAATAAATAGGATCTCATGTTATTTTCGAGGCAAGTATGGAAGGTTTAAGGATAAGACCTATTCAATCTTGTGAAAAATGCGAAAAAAAAATCCCATTATGTCCGAAAAATTTAGATGTAAATAATAAAAAAAAAGAAAGGAGAAAAATAAAAGTAAAATTAAAATAATCAATGAACAAATTTATCATGGGTAGAAAATGTGGTGTAATAATAAATTACTTGAGATGAGTAAGCAAAATGGAAAATATATGGAGTAAATTGAATCAATATGAAAAATTTGGAGATTTAAATGTTAGTTGTGTCATTTTGGGAAAAGTATCAATTTGCAATTGAACCATGATTAAATAAAAAAAATGAAATTTGAAAATTTATGAATTTTTTTAAGGATTCTGGAAATTTCTGGTCTATAATAATGATAGTAAAAATTGAATCGAGACACTGATTAGTTAAAATAGTGAGTAATTAATCATAAGGACTAAATTGATTAAACTGAAACATTTTGAAATAATGGACTATTTTATAAATTTCGAATTTTTTAAGACTATATATGTGATATTTTAACTAAATTTCACCTTAAATATATCAAAAAGAAAAGATTTGGTATCTTGGGGATTGAATTGTAAAATAAAAGGGTTTAGGGACTCATCTGTAAAAATGTGAAAGTTAGACTATTTGAATAATTTTGTTAAGTATAAGACTAAAATTAGAATAAATTGAATATATATTAGAGAATTGTTAAACTAATAAATAATAAGTGGTTTGGTTTAAAATTATTTAATACAAATTTGATTAATAATGGTTAATGGAATAGAAATACAAAATGGAAAATTTAAGTACAAACAAGTATTGGAAATATAAATAAAATAGAAAGTCAAGTGAAAAAGTTATTGAAAAACTATTGTCAAAAGGAATAAAGCTTGCATGGTTTGACTATAGGCAATAATATTGAAATTTTACAATAATAATTAATGTAAGTAGGGAAATATAATTTTTATATTGGAAATTAAACATTTATATAAAATAGGAAAGAGATAAATAAATTTATTTGGTTATGGATTAATTTGGGATTTACAGAAAATAGTTGAAAATATTAAATGTTGGCAAATTGATGTAATATGAGACTAGAGTAAACTATATTTTATATGTGCAGATATTCTAAATGGTCCATAATAAAATTTTGATATTTATGTAAATTTTTTATGAATGGCAAGTGCATAAGGTTCACTTAAGTAAAAAAATCATGTGTTCATGGAAAGAGTTGTTGGAAAATTGATCTTAACTGATAGATTTTTATAATTGAACATATTGGGTTATTTAGAAATAATTATGAGATGTTTAGGATGTAAAATTACAAATTGTCCCAGAATTCAAAAATTCTTATTTCTGAACTTTGAAACTCAAATTAGTATTGATATTAGGACAGAGGTGTTGATACTGAAGGTTAAGATATTGATACCTATAGAATAATAATGATACTTTTGTCCTATTTTATACTATGTTGTTAAAACAAAATTTCGTTAATAATTTTAACAAATTTTAGTCAAAATCGAAATGTTACAAAATATTATGTTAGTAATATCAAAACATTCTCGATAAGAGGTTAAGCTTATTTGAATATGGTCATGGTTGCTCTGGCAACAAATGTAACATTTTTGTATCCTGACTCGACTGTTGAGTCGGGAATAGGGGTATTAGACCCATTATGGTGAATATTGGATTTTTTTTTGAAAAATACTTTGAAGTATGGCTCTAAAAGATATTAAATAAAGGACTTGCTAAAAATTATTGGGAAAAGCAAAGAATAGCCTTTAAGGAGTATTAATGAGAGAGTAAATTGTAGAGAGGAAAATTTGTGGAATAATTATACTTTGAAAAGAAGAAGATGATGATTAAAAAAAATAAATTAATTAAAAGTTAATTAAATTAGGAAAAAAATATAGGTGAGTAGTAATAAGTAAACGTATTATTGGGAAAACAAGAATAGACGAAGTGATATTAATATTTGAAGAGAGAAAAAGATTTATAAAGAATAAAAATAGTGAAGAGTTGGAAGATTAAGGAAATATATTAAAATCTAATGGTAAATGAGTATAAAGGAAAATAGGTTACAAGTTGTGAAAAGATTAACATAAAATATGTTGAAGTATAAGTTAAGAGTGAAAGTAAATGTTATTTTGTCTTGTATGGAGATTTAAAAGACGGTTCATAATCTTTATAGATAAGAATGAGAAGATACATTAAGAGTATAAGGAGTAATTCTTTAGGAAGCTAAAGTCATGAAATAATAATAAGATTTATGTCTAGGTAAGTAGTGGAAAAAGAATATAATAATAATAATAATAATAATAATAATAACTTGTGGGTTACTAACTAGTCTAGTATAGAGATTTGAAAGAAAATTTGTAACTTCAAAAATAGAAAAGAAAGAATAAAATTTAAAAGTTATGATAGAAGATATGAATGCAAATATAGAGAAATACTTGTAATGGAAAAAGAAATTTTAAATTACGAAATAGATTATAAAAGATAAAAAAACATAATTGACTATGAAAAAATAGTGTAAGCACTCTAGAAAGCATAAGAAAATAGTGAAATGAATTTAAGAATTAGTGATTAAAGAGAGATTTGAAGTGTGAAAAAAAATATATTTATATAGCAAAGTTGTAAATGGTGTAAAAAAAATGAGGGCAAACTTTGGTAGGAACAGTTACCTCGAGGAGACTATTGGCAGCGATCGGGCCAATAGAATTCTAAGAGGTTTGGAATAAAAGTATTAACTCTAATCCGTAACTGGGATATTTATTGTTTGCCTTGAAAAGCGAAAGAAAAAAAAAGAAAGTGAAGCAATTATATGAAAACGAAGATAAGAATTCAAGGGTATAAGAAAATAGAGTCTAGAAGAATGTTAAAAGAACAACGTTGTGATTAGTATGAGATAGTTGTGATATATATATATATATATATATATATATAAGAATAGAGAATGAATATAAATGATAAGCTATGTGAATCTGTAACAAAGGAATTATAAAATCATAGAGATGATTTCAGAAAAACTAAATTAAGTAAAGACTTCTGGTTAAGTGAAAAGAAACGAAATAGGAGTCTAATGAGCGAAAAGGGAAATATAGGATTATAACAATAATTCCAAAGATGATCGATTAAATGTCTTCGATTATTATGGAAAGGAGAGTGTTTTAAAAGAAGAGTATCATTGCATAAGAAGTGCAAAACGATAGAGGGATTGGAAATGTTTTTAATAGGAATGGGAATTGGATAGTTGAGGGTAAAAGTTAAGGGAAAGCATGATAATAATATATTGATAGATAAGTTCGATAAGTGGGATTGTGAAGGAAGTTGATTCAGAAGGAAAATAAGAACAATATAGAGGTAATGAAGTGCATGGTCAGAAGAACCAATGAAATTTCGAGGGTGAAATTTCTTTTAAGGGATGGAGAATTGTAACACCCAAATTTTGAATAAAGGGCTTAATTGAAAATTTTGTGAAGTTTATGCTTAATTCATAAATTTAGTAAAGCTAGGGACTAAATTGAGCTAAAAATAAAATTTTAGGGCTAAATTGGGAAATTTTGGACTAATTTTTGAAGAAGGCAAAATTTGGGATTTTTCGAAAACTTAATGTTTTTTGAGGGCCTCCGTGTAGATGACCCATTTTTATGGGTATTTAAACCCCTTTTCTAAATTTCAAAGCCTTTTTAGCCTCCAATTTAATTTTTTCTTTCTTTTTCCTTCAAACCAAATCCTCCTAACAACCCCCATCCCTCTCACTTTTCGACGAGGCTCCGATGGCCCTCTTATCATTGTTTGTGTGCTACACCGTCATCACCAAAGTGATCATTGTCACCTCGCAAACCAACCCTGACCTTCAAACTATCCCTCACCGTTGCCTTTTGTGAGAAAACACCGGTGAGTCATTTGCCCTTCGTTCTCCCTTTCGTTGCTCTGTCGTGTGTGTCGCTATGTGTTCTTGGCATTGGTAAGACATGAGTCTTGTGTTGTGGCCATTTTAAGGTCGTTCTTGTGCTATTCCGACGAGGTTGTGATTGGCACCGTCAAGGGTCTTTTAAACCCTAGTTTTCCATTGTTTGGGCCATAAGAACCAAGCCCAATGTTAAGACCTAAAACCCATGACTAAAACCAATAACCCAAACCTTAGCTCATGTTTAAAACCCAATTCTCTTTGGTTTTGACCCAATCCATAACCAAACCTAAACTAGACCTCACACCAATTACTCAAGTAAGTGTGCAAGCCTAAAACCATGAGGACCTAATATCCAATCCCAAGCAAAACCAAAAACCCTTAAATCAAATTTCCCAAACTATAGAACAAATTCGGTTTGACCTGCCCGTTGACCGACTCGACCTGACTTGTTGACGCAAGTTGACCAATCCATTAACTTTGACCCGTTGACCTATTGACTTTCACCAATTGACTTTGATAGTTGACCTTGACTTTGACTGTTGACTTTTATTTGACCAACCCTATCCTACCATTTTTCAACGTTTTGATTCCAAACCTACTGTTTGTTTTATCAAATTTGAACCCAAAAGCCTCATTTTATCTATTTTCAAGTTACTATACTTAGTAAAATTTCTAAGAAAAATGAATAAGAGATTTGACTTGGGATATTTTGTACGTTGGTGATTATAGTTCTGGGAACGATGAGTTACCTTTTCCACCTATGAGGACTGTCCCTGCACAAGTTTTGATAGTGACATGTGAGTTTTGGTTTCGGTTTTGTGTTGTGTTTAGTGGGTGGTATAGTGATAGATTTAATATAGAATTTACTCTCGTAGGTTCTGATTCAGCTAGACTCGGTGATAGATCTGAGCATGGAAGATGTTCTCCTTGTCATTAGAACTTTTACCGCTTGAGGTGTGTTTCTATCTGTGTTACATCTCTTTGTGTGATATTGTTTGTGTTGAATTCATTGGGTGATATTAATCTGTGATGTATAATGGCATGATCTTGTGATGTATTATGTGATCGCATGATGATATTGCATGCATACTTATCAGTTTGTGGAATACTTAAATACTATGAATAAAAAAATATTGTGTACTCTGGGATAAATATTGTATCATGAGCTTAAGATTGAGACTGTGACAAATGTGACATCATGACATTGTGTGTTCATGGGTTGGGATTATACGGTGGAAGAAGTGGTAATCACCCCTTCAAATGGCAGATATAAAACCACACTGCGATTGGTGACGAGTGGTTAGGGAGGGGTTCTGGAGAACCTCTCCATAGTGTTGGTATGCTGGAGAATGGGTGCATTGCATTATGCTTGATTTTTCATTGCATTTATCTATTAAATGTTGTGGTTACTTTTAATGCTATGAATGACTATGATATTGTGACTGTGAATGTATACACTTTAGAGAAACACTGGGCTCTTTAGCTCACTCCCCAATAGTTTCTTTTTCAGATACAGTGGACTTAGGGGACTTGGTACTTGGAGGATCTCATGTTTTTTTATATTTTTATTTCATCATTCGGTTTATTATATTATTAAATTATTCTGAGATTGTAATGTTAATTTTTAATTTGAGATTTTGGATAATTGTTTAAAGTGTTTAACTAATAATTTTTAAGTTTAGAATTACTCAAAATTATGAGAAATTAATTATTTTACAATAACTTAATTTATTTACAAATTAAAGAATTTATATATGTTTTAAATGGTTTCTTGAGGGCAAAATTACAATAGAGACCCTCTGGGTCCGATCATATCTTTTAGGTCGGGTTTTGGGGGTTACAAGTGCTCCAACAGAGGTATATTCAAATAGAGGTGGAAACCTCAAAACAATTTGAGTTTGTTATCCCGACAAAAACGATCCCTCAGAAGGTGAAATGGAATGGATTTGATTTCAGTGAGAATTGGATCAAAATGTACATATTGAAATGGCCTAAGTTAAGGAGGGTTCGATGTTCATTTGTTGAAGGAGGCCCTGATCAACCCAATGATGAACAAGTGAAGGGCTAAATTATCTAGAACTTCATGGAATTTCCACTTTGGGGGCATGATATATCACGGAAGAGTGATGTTTAATTCAATTTTTATTTGTAAATAATTAAACATACTGAGCTTAGACTCCATTTAATTTTCTTGTTTAGTTTAGCTTTTAATTTCTTTCATTACTAAATTTAGGATTTATAGGATTTAATTTTGTGTAGTTAGGAGTTAAGATGAAAATTCGGGAAACTCTTAGGAACTATATAGTGGTATCGCGACCACAATGGTGGATATTGCGATACCCAAAACAATTTCAAAATTGGGGGACCAAAATTTTAGAGATATCGTGAAACCCAACCTTCATTAGTGTGATAACCCTATTGGGTTCTACAAAATACCCATTTTGGGTATCGCGAATGACATGCTCTCAAGGTTAAAACCCTTTAACCCTAAATATTTCCCAACTTTCCTTCATTTTCAAAATCTTAATTGTTAGACTTGTTTTTAGCTTCTTTTGTTATTTACATTTGCTTTTCTTTGTGTGTTTGTTTGTTTTTCTATGCAGATCGCTCACATGAAGATTACACAACCACTTCGAACGCTAATGCGAAGGTGGACGATCTGACAATACCATCATGAATGATCACATCGCTAAGGAAGTCTAGTAACCTTATTTCTTTATATTGGGCTACGCAATAAGGACAATGTGAAATTCATGTGTGGGGGGATGCACATTATTTATTTTGCTTTGTTTATATGTGTATTTTGCATGTATTTTGCTTTTATACCATTTTTCAAAAAATATTCAAAAATATTTTTTTCTTTTATTTTTGTTATTATTGCATGGTGCTTGGACATGAATTAATTAATAATGTTGAATTGTAGCATGGTATTGTGGATTAAGTTCTTTGAATGTATAAATTGTAATTGATGCTCAATGAGTTCAATGCTTTGTGAATAAATTTTTTAGTTCAATTAGTTACATTGTATAATAGTATAGAGGTAGGTGAAAAATTATTTGTTTTATCCAAATGATCAATAAGAAAGAAGATAGGTGTATACATGTATGTTTTAGAAATTGCCTTTATTCATTGAGATAAGTAGAAACATGTTTCAATTTGGTATTCATTGAAAATCTAAGGGATGACCTAAGACATTGTTTGTGTAGCCTAGAGCCTAAAGGACCAACCTTAGATGCTATATTATCCCTAGTTTTCAAATTTGAGCCTTACATTGTCCTTTCTTGATGAGCCTTCAAGTTTGAAACCTTGACTTGAAATTTAGTTTGAAGCTCAACCCTTCACAGTCCCTAAACTTCGTATTGCATTATCGAATGGATGTCAAGCAATGGACATCGAGGGTTAGGTAAGAACATTGCAAATGTTTCTTTAAAAAAGAAGTACTTGAGTGACTAGTGAAGAGAGGTTGCTTTAGCTCATATATGTTTCTTACTAAAAATTGTGCATAAAAAAAGAAAAATGTGAAAGAAAGAAAATATAGTGATGATCAAAAGCATTGTGAGAGAAAAAGAACAAACGATGGAAAATATGCTCAAAATAAAAAAACAGAAGAGCATAACATTAATGTCTAAAAATCATAATGCACAAAATAAGCTAAAATCGAACCATCTCTTCTTGGATCACCAGTATGCTCTGTTGATTATGACTCATATTTCAATCAAATTTGAGAAATAATCTTCCAGTTAAACTCTGTTTTTTTGTTTAAATCAAACTCTGATTAGTTTAGATTATTTTATTATTATTTGACCTAAAAATTTAGCGTATAAATTGATCTGTCGTAATTTGACCTAGCAGATTAAACTAGTTTTCACACTTTAGGAGATTGAAATTAAGTATTATTGCTAGAATTTACTTAGGATTTAGTAGTTTTCTATAAAGTCAATTAAATGTGTAAATAGCATGAAAACGAGTCTTTTATTGACTTTAAGACCGATTAAGGCCTAAAGGTTGGCTAATGTACTTTATGAGTATGTAGGAGACCATTAGAAGGTGATATATATTAAGACCGATCACTATGTCACGACATGGGGTAACAAATGTCGTAACATAGGGACCAAAACGTTGAAATACTGAAATTGCCTACTATGTCGCGACACATAATATGGATGTCATGACAAACCCATGAAGATGTCAATAGAAGAGTACACTGACTGCTATGCTGCGACACAAGACCTAGTGTGTCGCGACATCAACCTTTAGACACGAAATTACACCGAGTACAGGGCATTTTGGTTTTCACAATGCAACTTTAAACTTTGGAACGTCAGCTAACCTAGGGTTGAGGATGACGGCCACTTAAAATCTATAAATAACTCTTTAGGCTCTTATTTTACACACCAATTAATTAGATGAAATTTTCTCTTTTTAGTTCAATTTAGGTTTGTCTCTTTTTCTTAGGTTTTAGTTTATTTCCATTTTATCTTTCCTTATTTCGAGAGATCCGATTTGTGGATACGATCAGATGCTGTTGATTCATTCCAGTTCTTAAATACAAATCAGGCTTTTCCTAAATCTTATACTTTTAGTTCATTATTTATGTTCATCTTTTATAACAATTCTATATTATTTATGAAAGCCATGAGGAACTAATCCCTTTATGGGGGATTAGGGAGTAGAGGTATGATCTGTTAACTATTTATAGGGTTACTCAATGGATCAACTATTTGGTAAAGGAAGAACGTGAAACAAACCCTAGGTCTGACAAACCCGGGAAGTCATCATGGTGGGAATTAACCAAAAATTGGTATGACCCATCCGTGAACACCTTAATCCCAAGCCAATCTAAATTGTGAGGTTAGAAGATAAGTAGTCTTTGTTGACTTGTTATGTTAGTGGAAGGTCGAAAGATCCTGCTGGGGTAGCGACTAGTCAATTGACGAGGAACCCGAAGTGATAGTTGATAGAGATTACTGAAGCGAGCTAATCACCCATACTAGATTTGATTTATCCTATTCTTGGATCTCTGAATTTTATCTATTTATGTTATTTTAGTTCTTTAATTATAAAAATCCAAAAACCCTTTATTTATGTTTATTAGTAATATAATTTATTTAAAGTACTAATTACATCTATTGACGTTTAGGTTAGAATTAAATTAGTACTAGCCTCCCTTGGGTACGATCCTTGAAATACTTGCGAAGTGTTTCGTTGTAAACAATCTATATTACAACTTGACCCATAACTTGCGAACATCGCCTTAAATTACATATAGTTTTTAGCAAGATTCACACTCTGAACATTAGTACATTTGGAGGCGGTTAAGTTATTGGCGTCATTTTCGGAGAGGCAACATTACTAGATTGGTTTTAATTTTTACGTTTTAATAGAATAATTAGGGAATTTTGAATTATAAATACAATTTTTATTCTTAATATTACTAATTTAGTTTACTAACTTCTTTCTTTTTCTTTGTTAATTTCAATATATCCCTTAGAGAAGAGTGATATTTGTTTAGTCAGTCATTGATCCATAAGGACTAATCTGAGAAAATCATTCAAACATGGATGAAACCAATTACTTGTGGTTCAATGATAAAATGAGCTTTGATGATGATATATACGAGGAGGGAGTATATGAAAAATGGTAGATCATGGAAAGTAAAAAATTGTTCATGATCAAGATGAGCCAACGAGGGAACGAAGCTTCAACATATAGTGGAGTAATGAACAAGGTCTTGATATAGTCAAACACCCACAGGAATTCATTGGTAATTCATGTGAGGTACTTGAAGAAGATCATGACATGCCCGAATATTTAGACGAGCCTCCCTATGATTCTTATAGAATGATGATCTCAAGTTTGAGGATCATATATATAGTTATCACTATGAGTAATGTTGTGACTATTACATAATAATCCAAGAACCATACTCGCATCGAGTTAGTCTGGTATGTTGTTCTCTAACACATACTCATGTATCGGTTTTGACATCCCTATGTCAATGACAGCACTTTGTCATCAATCAACTATACATTAATCTCAATGCATTATCATTGTCTAAGCCCACAATAATACTTGACTATGGACCTTTTTAAAAATAATCATATTATTCTTAGGACTTTATATTAACCAATTTATTTATACACATAAAAAAGAAACTGAAATAACAATGGAAATGTCTTATATTAACAAATAAGGTAAAATGAGTATGTGATTACAATCATCTCATGATTGGTCTTTGGGTATATTGTAACATCTCTTCCACATTATTGGATCACCCTCGAGACCATATTGCTCACACCGACACTAAGTACCTGTAATGGTTAAAAAGTGAGTGGGTGAGCTTAACAAGCTCACTGAGTGCCTAGAATAACAACTACATAAACAATCATCATGCATCAACCCAACAATCAAACAACATATTCGTAGCGTCTTTCTTGTAGCGTCTTTCTTATATTTACTTACACATTAATTACATAATTTCAGCACATTATATTCATGTAACATCCCAAAAACCGGGTTAGAAGAATTGGAGTTGTGAAATCCAAGAGTGGTTGTCCCTTGAATTTATCTATGGAAAAATTATGAAAAGAGATTTGATCTAGTTCAGTGGTTTTGAGTTCTAGTTATGTGTGTGAGGTTTTGGGTTCGAATCCTACTTGAAATTTTGTTTTGTTTTCATCTATTTATTAAGACGCTACCTTTGAACATGTGTGCTATAAGGTATTCCGATCAATTGATGTTAACGATGAGCCTAGTGGTTTAATGGTTAAGCATCTGTCTATTCTCTGATTTGGTGTTCGAGTCTTTTTGTATGCAACCAAGACATATATTTTTTCACTTTTCTATAAAACTGTTTTGAATTTTAAATAATTCCTTAACTTTACGGTTATTTTAAAAAGAAAAGAAAAGAAAAGAAAACATTTTTTTCTCATTTCTTTTCAATTCTATTCTTCGTCTAAGTTTGTTCTTAAACTTTTCTTTCTATTCTGTTCACTTTGCGTAGTTGCTACACTTTGTTGCGGTTTTGCTTGCTCCGATACGCTTTAAGGGGAGGCTCAAGAGATGTCTAACGCTTTGCGCCTTACTTAGGAGCCGATCGTGTACTGCAAATTTGTGGCTTGGAAATCACATTTGGGGACTTTTATATCGTCGTGTAACAGGTAAACATCTAACTTGGAATCAGACGGTGTACGGGGACTCAAATTGGTTTGCACTATGTTAACTACAATTAGATTTGTCATTTGAAAATTGTTTTGCACCCATTCTAGTTTTAATTTAAATCATCAATAACTAAAAATTTCTAAACGTAAAAAGTCACATCATTTAAGTTGACAAAACGATTTCTATTTACAACATAAAACTCCGAAAGGACTATCCGTCATAAGTCAAGCAACGCTTGAGTTTTTTTTCTGAACATTTACTAAAACCGATTTCTAATTCATTAATGTAGCTCCGCCGGATTCGGTCATAACTTTTAGACCGAGTTTGGGGTGTTACATTGAATGGTATCAGATTCAGTTTGCAAAACTTAGGTTGTGATTTTTGGTTTCAAAATATCTTTGAAAATTGTTTTGAATAACATTGAAGTCCTGATTGACTTTAGTAACGACTCACAAAAAGTGTGTTCGGGTTTTGATTGTTTTTGAGTTTGTAAACAGAGAATTCGAGACTCCGAAGTCGATCCTATAAGTATCTATACTTTAGCTGTGTTAGCTGAACTAAAACAAATTGCAATGTTCTTGTTTCTATGTTCTAGCAAAAACTATAGAACTTCTGTGAAAACCTCTGATCAAAACTTCAGAATTAGAATGGTTAGTAAACCTAAGCTAACTTAGAATTTCTGAAATTGTAAATAGGTAATGAGTATATGTAGTCTTATTGTGTGAGGGCGTGTTGGATATCGACGAACGACTCGAGCTGAGTCATTTGCTTGAGATAAAGAGTTTTGTTTGAAACTTTGAATCGGTTAGGATGCCCGTATCTGAGGGTGACAATAAGGAAACGTAGGCCACTACGATACCTTGGGTGGTGTTTAATGATCTACAAGGGTCGATGAGACCTAATTTGAATTTGTGGGTCGTGAGTACGTGATTGAATGACTCTAGACTATGAGAGGAGCACGAGTGTTATTGATTCGAATCCAAACCCTAAGAATCATTAGAGATTTTTGTGATAAGCTATTGTGATAATTTGAGTTACTGAATCAAAAATTATTGGAAATATTATTAAATCTGAGTTGCACATCATCAGCGTGGTGGTCTATATAAATGAGAATATTTCAGATTCTGTGATTCAAGGATTCTTAGGACTACGAGAATTTCGAGGATGAAATTATTTTAAGGGGGTAAGAGTTGTAATATCCCAAAAATTAAGTTAGAAGAATTGGAGTTGTGAAA
Organism: Kokia cookei; assembly: GCA_039519145.1. NCBI lineage: Eukaryota > Viridiplantae > Streptophyta > Magnoliopsida > Malvales > Malvaceae > Kokia > Kokia cookei. Next base: position 9,184,560 of record CM076910.1, read on the forward strand.
TCCAAGAATGGTTGTCCCTCGAATGTGTCTAAATTTTGGAAAAATTATGACAAGTATTTGATCTCAGTGGTTAAGAGTTTTGGTTATGTATGTGAGGTTCTGGGTTCAAATCCTACTTCCAGAAATTTTGTTTTGTTCTCATCATTTTATTAAACCACTACCTTTGAACATGTGTGTTATAAGGTATTCCGATCAACTGATGTCAACGATGAGCTTAGTGGTTTAATGGTTAACCATCTATCTATTTTCTAGTTTCGTTTTCATGTCTCTGTGTATGCAACCAAGATTTATATTTTTTCATTTTTCTATAAAACTGATTTGAATTTTAAATATTTCCTTCACTCTACGGTTATTTCAAAAAGAAAAGAAAAGAAAATATTTTTTCTCATTTCTTTTCCGTTCTATTCTTCATCTAAGTTTGTTCTTAAACTTTTCTTTCTGTTCTATTAACTTTGCATAATTGCTACGTTGTGTTACGGCTTTGCTTGCTCCGATACACTTTAAAGGGAGGCTCAGGAGATGGCTAATGCTTCGCGCCTTACTTAGGAGTCGATCGTGTACTACGAATTTACGGCTTGGAAATTGTATTTGGGGACTTTATATCATCGTGTAATAGATAAACATCTGACTTGGGATCAGACGACGTACGGGGCTATAATTGGTTTGCATGGTGTTAACTACAACTAGATCTGTCGAGTTTGAAAACTGTTTTGTACCCATTCTAATTTTTATTTAATTCATCGATAACTAAAAATTTCTAAATGCAAAATCGTTGCATCACTTCAGTTGACAAAACGATTTCTATTTACAACATAAAACTCCGAAAGGACTATCCATCATAAGCCAAGCAATGCTTGAGTGTTTTTTTTCTGAACATTTACTGAAACCGATTTTCAATGCATTAATGTAGCTCCATCAGATTTGGTCATAACTTTTAGGTCGGGTTTGGGGTGTTACAATTGACATACAAGCATATTCAATCATATATTCATATAATCACAATCAAACACAATTTATGATAATTTGACTATTGTGACTATGAAGCATAAAGTGAGCTCTATCATCACAAATTGGATACGCGGATCTCCAACACACCAACACTAGACTCATAAAGTTGAAACATATCCCATAAGTGAAGCATATAGCTAACAGTCTCCAACACACCAAACATATCCCATTGAATGGAGCATAGCTCACATTCCCCTATTTCTCCAACATGTCTCTAGGCCTCAGTGCCCCATATATAACATAAGCGTGAGTACTCACAATCCTATGGCATGCCAACTATATCCAAAGGTCTCATAAGATCACAAAGCCAAAATATTCACATTATTATTACATATTCTTATCATATATTCATTGCATATCTACTTTATTATCACAATATAATCAGTCACATGGCATGAAGAACATACCCACATATTTTCTATCACATGGCATGAAGAACATACCCATATATTGACTTTCACAACAATCATCATAAGCTTATAGCATATGTCACAACATCTCATGTTTGTTCTCAATATCACATCTTAATTCTTTAAGCACAAATCACATTAATATTTAATCATAAATCATATTAATATTTAAGCACAAATCACATTCATATTTAAGCATAAATCACATTAATATTTAAGCATAAATCACATTAATATTTAAGCATAAATCACATTAATATTTAAGCATAGATAAAAGAACACTTACACTCGGAATTTACAATAGGGGTTTAGACTATCTCTAAATTCCCAAATACATAATGAATCATCTACGAGTAGCGATTCCAAAACAATCACCAAATATATGCTTTCTTTAAAAACTCGAAAGCTTAGACAAACTTTCCTTTGCCTTTATCTTTCCTCGTTGAAGGTGTAACAGCCCAATTTTCAGTGGTGTCGAAAATATTGATTTCGGGATCACAAATCCGACAAGTCAAGTCATAAATTTATTTATTTAAATATTTATGACTTCGTTAGCATCGTATTAAAGTTTGGGTTATGAAATTTTAATGTTTAGATAGTTAATTGAGTAGAAAGGATTAAATTGTAAAAGATGTAAAAGTAGAGTTGGCTAATTAGAAGGACCAAATGAGAAAATTAGCCAAAGGTATTTTAGTGGGTAGATTAACATGAGTTATATTAATTATAAATAATTAAGACTAAAAAGGGTTAATTAAAGCTTAATGATGAAAGTCTTAAAAATTACATAATTGCCATTAGTATATATATCAAACTAAAGAAATTTTAAGTGAAAATTTTATCATTTTCACTTCATCTTCTTCCTCCATTCGGCTAAGAGAGAAAGAAATTAGGGTTTTCAAATTCAAACTTTGAACTTTGATTTGGGTAAGCAAACCTTGACCGTTTTTAGTAATTTTTATGTTTTCGAGTCCGTATTAGCTTAATCTAGGTTATGCAAGGACTAATTTGTGAATCTATCAATTTTATGTAACTTGCCATTGTTGGAAATCCTTGTTCTTGAAAGCTTTTGATGTATTTGAGTATTTGATGCTTGGGTTAGATCTTTTTGTAAAGTGATTTTTGATGAAATTAAGGTTTAAGGGTTAAAATGTTAAAATGATGAAATTGGGTGTACTTGGTGTGAAATAAATGAAATTTACGGACTTGGGTGAAGGTTTGGGAATTTCGGCTGCTAAGGGTTTAGAAAGGAAATGGTTATTTTGCATGTTTTGTGTTGAAAGGACTAGATTGAATAAAAGGAAAGTATTAGGGGTAAAATCGTAATTTTACCAAAAAGGATTATATTGTGTTAAATAAATTAATTGTGTGATTTAATGTGAGAAATGGAATGATTTGTGAATGTAGACTACGACCGTGCCATCGATCGAGGAAAAGGAAAATTAGTGAAATAGTCCTTGCAATCCATTCATAACTGTAATCCAGTCCGGTAAGTTCGTATGATTAAATTCTAATTTAAATTGCATATTCTTGTAATGTAAACTATTGTAGTGAGATGAAATGATGATTGGAAATGTGGAAGACGAGAATAAAGGAAAACAAAAGGCAAACGGGCTTTAAGCCGTAAATGAAAATGGTCCGATGACTTAGTGTCATCGTGAGTATATGAATCCTTTATGAATTATGAGGTCTGATGACTATGTGTCATCGTGAGTATTAAACGAAATGAATCCCATTACGGATTAAGAGTTCGATGAGTTTGTGTCATCGTGAGTATCAAATGCGAGATGAAACTTACCTCGGATGTATACAGTTATTCCATTCAATTAATTAGATTTTACACCTCTTGAGGTTTGATAAATCTATTTAGCTCTATGAACTTACTAGGCCTTAAAGTGCTTACCTGTGGATTTGCTACTGTTTTTTAGATTCAATTTTGTTGTTCGAAGATCGGATCATCTTCGAGCATCACACTATCCCGGAGTTGTTCGATAGACTCTTACATCACTTGGTTATATGGCATGTACTAGGATGATGTTACCTTTTGCTTATGTGCAATGAGTTTGTGAAAAACCTTGTTGTGTTTGATGAAATGTTGAAAGTAGACTTTAAGTACTTTGTATTGATATAAAAATAATGTATTTGTGTTGACTTAAATGCATAATTAAAATTGTGTATGAATGAAGTTAATGAACTTGTGCTTGGTATAAATCTTGAGATTCTTCATACTTGTTTTGGTAGAAGTATAGGGTAGTAGAGAGGTTGTTCACTGACTTGAGTTGTATCGGTAGTTGAATTGTGAGTATCGGTAGTTATGTGTATAGATGTATCGGTAGTTTGCATACTTGTATCGGTAGAAGTTACAGGGTGAGAATTATAGCTCTCTGGAGTTTTTAGTATCGGAAGATGCATGACTTGTATCGGTAGAACTAGCACAGTACCAATAGAAATCTATACAGTTTCATGAATTATTTACTGACTTGACAACTACCGATACTTGTCCTTCAAGTATCGATAGAAGTCTCCAAAAATCTTATAAATGACTTTTTACCCTCGATGTATTACGATTATAAATAAATGATGTTATATGATGCGTTGGGCGCATTTCTTGATAAAATAAGATTGAATGTCATGATATTTAAGATTGAACAGTGATAGATGATTTGCATGACATCGAAAATCCTTACCGATGACGATGTTTGGGATTTGGGTGTTATAGAAGGTCCTATCGATTCCAACACTTCAACCACACATATCACAAACATACCCAAGCAAAAATCAGTAATTCACACATCCCATACAGTCACAAACAAAAGCCTAAGCTATGTTCTCTTAAATCGAAACCTTAAACCTAATAAATTTTAAATTCTAATATCTTGGTCTACACTTAATGTTTTCACATGAAATTTTTTTTTTCATCTACATATTTACCCACGATTGATTCTTAACCTTTAAACCACACAAAACTACACGTTTTAAAATACCGAATATTTTCAACATACAATGGTTATAATGATGAAAATTCATTAAAAACTCGAGAAATACTTAACAAAACTTTAAAGTAATTTTAGAAACCTTTTAATCATGTTAAAACAAGTTGAAAAACACTTTAATACCAAGTTTTTATACGCAAACTCGAAATTTACCATTAATGACTTGATTTTCGGCTTTTATTAAAAATATGCATTTTAATGGCTAAAAATTCAGTTTAAGAGAGTAGATATCATTTAAAACTCATAGGAAAATGATTGGTTACCTTTTCTTGAAGAAAACGAGCTTTGACACGATTTTAAAAAAACCCACGTTTGAAGAAGATAGTGAAGAAGATGAAGGTGATGAATGTTTTTGGGTGTTTCTCTTGGTTTTTATATGTATATAAAGTCTTAGGGTTATTATAATTCAAAGGAAATTAGAAGGTGTTTAAAAGAGATTGAAAGAGATTGGGAGAGCAAATGATGGCACAAAACATGGAAGGTGTTTTTGACGTGAAATTCTATTGAGAATGGGGTTTTTAAGTTCATTTTGGACATCTGGTATAATTCAATCATAAAAACTCTTTATTTTGACTATTTTATAAATCAGTCCTATTTTCAAAATTAATACTATTTAAAAATTATTTTCAAAATATTCGAATAGCCATTGTCAAAAACATTACCGATTACCAACCTTACAAAATTTCGAACACATATAGGCTAAAATTCGTAAAATACTCTCAAAACTTCTAGTTCCAATTTTGGGGTGTGACAAAAACACCTACGAAAATCTGCTAAAATCTTGCTTGAATCACTCCCTTGGAACCACACTGTTCACACAAGAACACTACTTATCTACGATGGTTTAAAATGGAGTGGGTGAGCTTAAATAAGCTCAGTGAATGACTAGAATAACTACCACGTGAACATGTCATCATGCATTAACGAAACAACTATTTAGCACAATTACAACATTTCCAACTTTAGTGTCATATTATACTCATTCGTGCGTTATTCATTGGTTCATTTACATAGTAAACACATACTCATTTAGGCATATATCACATTACAAATAATCGCATTTTATGATAATTTGACACTTGAGGCTATGAAACATAAAAGTGGGCACTACTACCACACATCGGATACATGAATCTCTAACACACCAAATGACTCATAGAGTCGAACATGTCCCAAAAGTGAAGCATATAACTAACACTCTCCAACACACCAACATATCCAAGTGAATGGAGCTTAGCTCACATTCTCTTGTCTCTCCAAAACTGTCCTGGGCCTTAACGCCCCAAAAACACAACACAAAAGTGAGTACTCACAATCCTATGTTATGTCAACTATAACCAACGGTCTCATAAGGTCATAAGGCCAAAATATCCACAATATATATCACACATTTACTTACCGATTTTTCACTCACTATCACTGCATATTTACATCATTAGCACAACATTATCACTGTCACTTGGCATGAATAATATGCCCATATTTTCACTCTCACAACAGTCAACACAAGCATATTTCATATGTCATAGCATCACATCTTAGTTCTCATTTTCACAATCACATAAGCACGTATACCAAAAATTAAACATGGGTATGAGAAAACTTACACTTGAAATTTAGAGTAGGGGTTTAGGCTACTTCTAAATTTAGAATTAACACAATTAATCATGTCTACTAGCAGCAATTCCAAACACTCATCGTTCACGCTTTTGCCTAGACGCCGAAAGCTCAAACTAGCATTTCCTTGCCCTTAACTTTACTCGCTTAAGGTCTTAACAATTCCAAAGCTCCAACAAGGTAAACCACATAACAACACAACCAACAATCAGTCAAAGACTCACTTTAATCAATCAAAAACACAAGCCTAAGTTAGATTCTCTTATAACTGAAACTTTCGATATAAAAAACTTAAAACTCAATTATCTCAATCTATATTTAATCTTTTAGCCTAAAATTGATTCCATTCATCTAATTATTCACCCACGACTAATTCTTAACCTTCAAACTATACAAAACTACTCAATTCATGGTATTGAAAATTTTTAACATACTATGGAAATTTTCACGAAAATTCATCAAATCCTTAGAATTCTTTAATGAAACTTTAAAATAAGTTTAGAAACAATCTAATCACATTAATACTAATTGAAAAAAATACTTTGAAACCTCGTTTTTATTCAAAATCTTGAAATCCACCATTAAGAACTCAATTTTAAGCTTTTATTCAAAACATTCGATTCAATGTGTAAAAGCTCTATTTAAAAGGCTAGATAACATAAAAAAAACTAATAAGGAATCAAACTATTACCTTCAACAAAAGAAAAATGAGTGTTTGGTTGAAAATTTGAAAAACCCACGAGCTTGAGAGATGACAAACTCGTGTTTTTGGGTGTTTTTCTTAAAATTCTATCAAGATTTAATTTACGAGGATGAAGGAAATCAATGGAATTAAGGTTTGAAAAATAAAATCGAATGGGACAAGGTTGGGAGAGCAAAGGACGACAAAAACAAAATAGAGGGGAAGGGTTTTGTATGTTTGTTGTAAGTGGGGGGAGGAAAATAGGTTAATTTTCAATTTTGGAATATTTACCCTTTTAATAATCTTCAACTTTAACCTTTTTACAAAACAGTCCTTAATTAAAAATTAAAAGTCTTTTGAACATCTTTTCAAAAATTGATTTCATTTTCTAAAAGCCATAGATGAAGATATTTTCAGTTACCATGCTTATGAAATTTCGAGCAAAATAGAGCTAAAATTCTCAATTTACTCTCGAAACTTTTAGGCTCAATTTTTGGGAGTGACAACTCTCCGCCTCTAAAAAAAATTTCGTCCTTGAATTCCCTGCTGACATGTCACTTGCTTAATCTTTATACTACTATTCAATTCAGGTAGAGCATAAAAAATTTATATTTGGTGATCTCAATAGTTATCACTCATTTAGTTTTGGATTGGGGTAGAGCCTCCTGAGCCTACCTCATGAATCCTATTGACTCTGCAGCGCCAGTCGAGCCCTAAGGTAACTATTAATGATATGAGTTTATATTCTTTCAAACACCCACAGCCCTAAGGTCAGCTCAACCTGCAACATGCTAGGTTGTTTATCTCACATATCTAAAGCTCAAATATAGTTTTTATGAAGGCTTTTTGCAAGAAAAAGAAGAAAAATGGGGGGTTTGAAGAAAAAATTGAGTAATAAAGAAGAAAAAAGAAAAAAAAAAAGGAAGCTTCTTCTCCTTTCTTTCAATGTCCGGCAGTTATATGGCTAGTATGGGGTTCTTTTTCCACATTTTATTTGATTTATTGTATTTAAAATACATAAAGGTTGGTCAAATAGTCAAAAAGCTAGTTAATATATGTGGCCATAATTTATTTTAAAGGCTAAATTAATTTATATTTATCCAAAAATATAACTCATCACCAAACATCACTATAAACTCTAATATTTAATCATAATTGGTTCTTAATTGAAAACATCATTTGAAATTTTTTTTATCATTTTACTCCTAATCTCATATTTTTATTCGATTAAAGTTCAATGTTCAAAAATGACTTAAAATGCTTTCTAATAACTTCCCAACAACCCAAAAATAATTAATTTCATCAAAATTTTAAATTTTTTTTTATCAAATTTAAGGATAGAGTTCTCAAAAAAATCTCATACGAAGAATCGAAATTCTTTTAGTGTTGAGAATAAAATATTTTTCCTACATTAATATGTTTGTATGGAGGGAAAGGAAATAGAACAAGGAAAACAAAGGAACTAATTAAAAAAACTATTATTACCATTTTTTATTATGGAGTGTTAAAAAATTGAATGTCGATAATGATAATATAGAATGATCGCAAAGAAAAAAAAAAGATAAATAGAATCCACAAATTTTACGTGAAAAACTATTCCGAAAAAAATCATGGACAGAACTAATGTCGAATTTGAATGATCATACAAGAAGAGTTTCAACCACATCTATTTATAGGTTGAAAAAGCCTAATGCTAATCAATGCAAAATATATTATACTACTAAATCTTCTAAAAAATATATATTTTGTTTAACTTGACTTACAAGCAAATTTTTAAAATTTGGTTCACGTAATCCTAATATGGAGAAACATAAAAGTGAGAAACAAATTAGGGTATCAAAATCATTTTATTTTTTACATGCTATTTTTCTTAAAAAAATCTTGTATAAAATAAAATTTTCATTATTTATATTTTAGAATATTTTTTTAATTTTAAGATATATATATTTTTTCCTTTCACATGCACAATGATTTTTTTTCCCTTTCACATACACAATGATTTTCATTATTATTTGAATCTGGACAAATAATTGTCCACTTTCAATCTAAATATGTATTACTCTAATAATTTTTATAATATTAAAATATTTTTAAAATAAATTTCATAATTATAATAAATTTAATTTTTATTACTTAAGTAATAAATCATTTTAAAATAAAGTTAATTTTTTTCTAGATTTTTTAAAAACAATTATAAATAATTTCAAAATATTTTTTATTACTTAAGTAATAAATTTAAGATAAATTCCAAATTTTAAAATGATTATAAATAATTTAAGTGATAAAATTAGACTATATTTTAAAAATGGAATTTATTTTATAAAAAATATTTTGTATTATTATTTTTTATATTAAAAATATATAAAATTACTAGAAAAATCTGGTTGTCTAGATTCTTTTGTATCTAGACAACCATTTGTTCATATTCATTGTTCACTTGAAATAAAATAAAAATCCTAAAATTTAATAAAATTCTAAAAATATAAAATAAAAGTTTATTTTTTTAAAAATTTATATTGTTATTTTTGAAATTATAAAAATATAAAATTAATAAAAAAATTCAGAATGAATCTGGACAAATGATTACCAAGTAATAAATCTAAACAATCATTTTCAAAGTTATTATGGATGAAAAAGAAAAAAATTTATAATATATATATTTAATTTTTATAATTTTTTTGAAAATATTTTTTTATTATTTTGTGACACGTGTGAATATTCCATAAGTTAACAACTCAAAATCCAATCGTGATAATTAGGTACTAATAAAAAGTACCAAATCGGCTTCCTATTCCCAAGTTTAAGTACTAGTTATGTCTTAAAAAAAAAATAGATATCAAATAGGTACAAATTTTTAAGTTTAAGTATTTCTATATAAATCAATGGCGAAACCACATATATAAAAAATATGAAAATATTAATTATAATTTTTCTTAAAAAATGATATAATTAGTGCATTGATCTCACAAAATATTTGAAAATGATTTCATAAAAAAATATGTTTTCACAAAAATTACAAAAAGGGTCCGCAATATTGTTTGAAAAACAATTATTTTATAAACAAATTATTTTTATATAAAAAATAAATGAATTTCTCTCTCTTCAATCTATATTCCTTTTATTTTCTCCAATACTCATTACTTATCTCTCAAATTTCTCTTATACTCTCACGGACACTCTCGAGTTTTTGTAAGATAGGTGTTTAATCATTTGATACTTTCGAGTGGGTCTCTCTAATTTGATAAAAACTTTTATTTTCTTTTCAAGTTTTATTGATTAACTTCTACAAAATTAGGATTGTAATTTTTATTTTTTTTTTGAATATATTGATATGATTATATGGTAATATCTATTTATACTTTTTAATATTTTGATAAGGCACATACGCTTTGCATACATAGGTGCTCGAACTTGGATCTCTTAAGATGAACATCATCCTCTTTTTCACTAGAACTACTTATTGGATTCGTAATTGGTAATAATTTGTAGAAGTTGATTAATAAAAATCCATTAATAAATTAATATTGATTGTATTTATAATCTTGTATATTTTTAAATTAATAAAAAATAAAATTATATTTTAACAAAATTAAAATTTAATTTGAACTCATTGAATGGCTAAGTGATGAATTAGACTTTTGGTCTACCGCTTCACAATCCCAAATCACATTATTAGTGGTGGTTAACAATTTGATTGATGACCTAATCCATTTAAAGACTAAGGGATGATGGAAAAAAATAATTGCCCACTTCATATTGGACACTGTGTAGTGTATGTGTATTCTATTAAATTGGAATTGTATTATTAATCCAATAATCCATCTATAATTAGCAGCGATCAACGATTTTATCAGACTGTGGCACATAACATTACGACCATCATCATCCGTACATACCTATCACATAATTCATGATGCTGACTCCAAATATTTTTTTTGATAATTACAAAAAAATAAAAAATAAAACCTTAATAATAACACGATTGAAGTGATTCGAATTCATATTACACTTAAAATATTGAATATTTTTAACTTCAAATATTATTAATGCATACATGATAAATATATTAAATATTAGGAAGATATTAATCAATTATATAAAGTTGCCGGCCATGTGCACCAAACGAATATCACATTATCCTTATTTCTATACATGTTATAACTCGATCTTTATTTATTTTAGTTAATTTATACAATTATTTTTAATAAATGGCAATTAATAAATTTAGGTTTAATATAATATTTGATATCTAAATTTGAGATTTTTTTTTTTAATTTTGTATTTAATTTTTTTTGTCTAATTTGGTATTTAAACTTGACACTTTTTCCTAATTTAGTACTTAAACTTGACACTTTTTTTAAGTTGGTACTTAACCTTTTTGAGATCCAATTTGGTATCTGAACTTGATTTTTTTTCCTAATTTGGTACCTAATTTTTTTAATATTAATTTGTTAAGCTTAGCTTAATACCTATTTTTAACATGAATTTTCTCTAAAACTGACAATATTTTTATAACTTAACAAAAACATTTTCAACACTGTTATTGTTTGCGTAATTTTTATAATATTTAATAAATTTAGGTACCAAATTGAATCTAAAAAAAGGATTAGGTACCAAATAAGGAAAAAATGACAAGTTCAAGTACCAAATTGGATCCAAAAAAGTTTAGGTATCAGATTAGGAAAAAGTGTCAAGTTTGAGTTTCAAATTGAACTAAAAAAAAAGTTTAAGTACCAAATTAAGAAAATTTGTCATGTTCAAGTACCAAATATTATATTAAGCCATAAATTTATTATTCAAATTCAATGCTATTCTTTACCTTTTGGCAACCAACAAGTAACTATCGCTTTTAGCTTGCTTGTAGATATTAAATTTATCAATCAACAGATAGAATTTGTTTTCAATTCATTGATTTCCCAAGATAGAAAAACCACTTGAAATAACGTAGAAGATTAGGGTTGTCGAGAAGTACAAAAGAAAACATATGATGGATATAATCACTCATTCTCCATCTTCATCAATTGATTGTTCTTTATGGATTTTTCTATGAAGAATTTGTAAATCCATTTTTGAATTCGTGACCTCAAAGTTATCATAATCTCCAGTTTTCCATGTAGTCAAAGCCACATCAATATTAATTCTTTAATATTTAATTAAGCAGGTAGAGTATGTGTTAACTAACATGGTCGAAGGAACACCCTCTTTCTGAATAATTCTCTGACGTAGTATCCTTGCCCTAAATAAAATCACCAAGTTTACAATATTAATTAACATGCTTTCAATATCACATATATATATATATTACTATCATGATTACGCTTGAGTTTACCAGAGAGCTATGGCTTTGATCTTCCCTCTTTTTGGGATCCATATTATTTGAATTCACGTCGCGAACCTATTATTAAATCAATAATTAAGCATCAAAGAAGAAGATATTATTTGATAAATAGTTTTTCTTTACCTTGGGACTATTGACAGGAGAAGTAGCAGTATCCTCCAACGTATCACCCCCACAAATCTCTTTAGTTCTTGTCTTTTTGATCCTTAATTTCTTGGGAACTTTTAAGGAAGTATCACAGGTTGAAGAGCAAGCACCAGCCACGGCGCCGGCCACGGTCTTTGCAACGTCCGAGACCAGAGAAACGCTACAACTAAAACTAGAACTGCAGTGACTGTTTTGCTGATCATAATCTTCGAAGTATGCAGTCCACCCACTCTCTTCAGCCGAGTCGTTGCTTGTTCTTGTTTTTGTTGAAGTTCTTTCGGAAGAAATAGATTTGTTTATGGATGAATTAATAGAGTAATTTGCCATCTAGATAGTCAAGAAAATATATGTATCAAACAAGGAAGAGAGACTAGGTTTCTTTGAGCACAAAAGAATGTCGAGAAGCTCTTAACAACGGGGTATTTATAACATAAAATAATACAGAAAATGGAACCCATAATAGAGAATCTTGGGAAATTTTTGAGAATGTTAAACAAAGGGTGAAGGGCTTGACCTTTGTGGCTCAAATTCACAGAAACATCCTCTTTGTTAGTACTTATCTTTCAAAATATTTAAAAATAGACAATTATGCTATATCCTCTGCTACATGAGAATGAATTGTATAAAACTGTTATTCTATATCATTTTTATTACTTTTCGATACGAGAATAACAACTCAGATTTTTTCTCTTGAATTTTAGTATTTTTAGTTAGATTTGAATTTTTTCAAAGGGAAAAGCTCAAAATCCGGAGGAAAAATTTGATTTGTCATTTTCTTATCGAAAAGTGATAGAGGTGACGTAGAATCACAGTTTTATAGAATCCTTCCTCATGCTACATTTAGGAATTTTTTACACATATTTTAATAAATAAGTGAGCAATAAATTAATTCAATTGGTAATATTTAATCATTTACATGATTTATTTTTAGTAAAAGAAGTTAAATTTTTCGCTTATTTTGAAGAAATCTTATGTTTCAACAAGTGTTATTACCCATTTTAATTGTAAGTTTAAAATTATATTAACTATTATTTATTTTATATCTAATTATTATAATCCATATATAATTAATGGGAATAACTTACATAAGTATGATCCTAAAAACTAAAATTTTTAGGCACCAATAAAATATTGCTACATCATTAATTTTAAAAAATATAAAATTATTATTATATACTCATCCATAGAGATTATTTTATGGATCCTTCCCCCCATATTATTCATAGTTCATTCACATTGCAACAATTTTTTTCACGTCATTGACACATTATTTTGATATTTTTTTACTATGAACCTCAAACCTTAAACCTCAAATCTAAAATCCTAAACCTCAAATCCATAGCCTTGACCATTGAACTCGAACCCTAAATCCCAAACTCGTAACCCATAATCCAAAATCCTTAAACCTTGAATTCAAACCCTAAACCCCAAATAAATAACCCTTAAACCTAAACTTAAACCTTAAACCCAAAACCCAAAATCGAACCCTAAACCTTAAATCCTAAACCTCGAGTTTAGGGTTCAAGGTTTAAGATTCAAAGTACAAGGTTCAAGGTTCTAGATAAAATAATTACCAAAATTATATGTGAATGACATGAAAAAATTACACAAAAATTAATATTTTTTTAATTTGATTACACAAAAATAAAAAATATTAACTTTTAAAAAGATATTAAAATTTATAAAAAAAACTATTTTTTTAAGATAATCCTAATATATTTTATTCCCATAATATATAGACATTAATACAAAAAGAAAAACTTCAATGCAAGTAAACTGTTAGGCCTAATAATACTTCAAGTGGAGTTATTAAGATTAGGAAATCTAACCGGCAACCCCACATTGCTTTAACAATAAAACTCTTAATATATATTTTTTTTTCAACAGCACGAAAGAACAAGTAGCTGAAATTACATATTGCCATCTTAAGTTCTAAGGTTAAAACTCTATCAATTACACCCCCTTTCTCAATTTATTATGTGCAAAAAATTATATCACAAGTACATCAATACATTACAATATACAATTAAACTAATATTGACTTAGACCTATTAATGGGTTAGGCTATCTGTTCAAGTTCGAAAGTTCATCCGAAATTTGGGTGGGTTTGTGAAAAAATATTAGGCCCAAAAATGGGCTTGGGCAAAAAATTTAGGTTTGTTCAAAATATGGATTGGATTTGAGCTTAAACATTCGAGGCCCGAGCCTGGCCCAGCTCGACCCATTTTAAGTTTATAATACTTTATATTATGTTACTTTTATATATTATGTAATTTAAAAAACATTAAAAAATTAAACCTATACTAAATATATAATACTACTCTAATGTAAATATTAAAAAATGTTAAGATAACTATATAAAAATTTTCAATAAATAAAAAATGTATAAAATTATTAAATATTAAAATAAAATAATATAAATATTTTTTAAAAATTTTGAAAAACAATATGGGCAAGCCCAAAATGGACTTAGGTTAGTCTTTTGTAAATGTGGGTGGGTTTGGACAAAATTTTAGGCCTAGATTTTGAGTCGGCTTGAGTTTAGACAAACATAAAATATATTAATACCATGCTTAGGCCCGACCCGAACCCGACTCGACTCGACCCATGAACATCTCTATACTCACCTACACATGATAAACACTCAAACATGAAATCTTCCAATTTTTTTTTGCCATTAATTCAAAGCCTAATTTACAACAATGAATTAATGTTTGTGGTTCAAATCGGTGGAGATCAATGAACTCAAAATCCATTGGATATTATTTTCATTACTTTTAAAAATTTTGGCCTTCACTGTTTAGGAACCAAGTTTAATTTTTGGCCTTCAATAAATTAAAAAGGTAAGAAATGCCAAATTGCTTAGGAAACAAGGTGCAAGGGGATTTTGTGACTATATAGGGAATTGTAATTCTAGGTTTTTAAGTGCACCAATTCAAATACTAAATTTTCTATTTTTCTTCAAATTCCTTATTTTCTCTTATTTTGAGTGTTAGGATGTATATTAAATTTTGTGTTATTGTGCTGTGGATATTCTACAATTGTGATCAAAGTCTAGTTAAAAGAGTGATAATTCGTTTAGTATGCTCTGTGGTTGCAGCATTGTTTGATTTTCCACATCAGAAAAAAAATATTTTCACAATTACTTAAAGAGTATTCTTGGTTGCTTGATTGTTGGAAAGAAGTTGTCGAAACGTTTATTTTTGGAGAAAACAAACAAGTCTCGAACAAAATTTCAAAGATCGAAAAAATGGGTATGATAAAAAATGGGAGTAGCCACCAATCTTTTTATATGGTGTGATTGGATCACCATAAAACGTTTAAAATCCGTTTCGAAAAATATTTTGGTCTTCGAAATCCAGAAAAATAGGTTCGGGAGTTGGTTACGCATGAGGAAGGATTAGCACCCTCATACGCCTAAAATTGGTACCACATTGATTATTTTCGGGTCTTGGTTTGTTAAAAGTTTGAAAACTCAAGTAAAACTTAAAATACGATCTTTGTTTTTAGAAAACTTTGCATGATTTTAAAAAAATTCTATTTGAGGAAAATCGTCCGTGTGTTTCGAATTTCTAGAAGAACTGAAAATCGTGTCCAACACGTTAGGGCACAATGTTCTCGAACTTTCGAAATTGAAGGACGTCTTGAAAGACTTTAAAGAGGATATTTGATTGCATGAATTATACAAAAATCACACCAGCACGTTAGGGCATGGTTTCTTGAAGTTTTCACACAAACAGACACTACCTTGTTTTTAAAATCATTTGTATATATATATATTGAGAACTTGAAATTTCGCATTGAGTTTAAAATATGATCCTCGGACACATGACTTAAAAAGATTTGAAGAAAGGATGCCCGTTTGTTTCGATTTTCGCGGAGAATTGAAGTCGTGACCAACACGTTAGGGCACGACATTCTCGAAATCTCGAAGTTAAAAGGCATTTAAAAAACTTGGAAAAAGATATTCGATTCGTGTGAATTATACGAAAAATCACACTTGACACGTTAGGGCATAATTTCCCGAAGTTTCCGCATGAAAAGGACATTGCCTCGATTTTAAAGATTTATGAAAAAATAATTTTGAAAACAAATGTGTGAAATGTGAACGATTAATAACGAAGATTAAATGAAAAGAAAATAGTTAAGCAGATAATTATATACAAAAAAATTTAAAAAATAAGAGAATACGAAATACAAAAGAATAATAATTAAAAACTAAATATAAACATTGAAGAGAAAGAAAAGCAAAACAAACGGATACGATTTTTGGATGCTCGGGGGTAAAATGGTGATTTTTGGTGGCTCGAAGGCAAAACGGTAATTTTTGGACACTCGCGGTGAAAATGGTAATTTTTGAACACTCAGGGACAAAAATATGACTTTTGGAAGTTTAGGGTGTAAAATGGTAATTTTTAGTTCGGGAGCAAAACGGTAATTTTCGAAAAATTCGGGGTCAAAAATGATATTTTTTGACGTTCGAGGGTAAAATGGCAATTTTTGGAGGTTCAGGAAAAAATGTGATTTTTTGGAAGTTTGAGGGTAAAATGATAATTTTAAGAAGTTTAGGGGTAAAAATGTAATTTTTGGAATTTTGGGGTAAAATGATAATTTTTGGAAGTTCGAAGGTAAAAATGTGATTTTTGGAAAGTTTGAGGGAAAAATGTAATTTTTGTGAAGTTTGGGGGTAAAAAATGTAATTTTTAGAAAGTTCGGTGGTAAAAATGTAATTTTTGTGAAGTTTGAGGTTAAAATATAATTTTTGGAAAGTTTAAGGGTCAAAATGTGATTTTTAAATAGTTCAGGGACCTTTTACGTAATAAAACAATAAAACAAGTGACACGTGGTAGCTTCCCAGGCATTTTGGGGTTAAAGGACCAATTTGTAAAATTTTTAAAATTACTTGGCCAATTTCATAATTAAATAAATCTTGATTTAAGGATGAAAATAAAACAAAATAAAAAGAGAGGGACCAATTGCATAAATAACCCAAATATTGACACGTGGCATCTTCTTGGACTTTCAAAAAGGTCAAAGGACTAAATTAAAAAGCATTGAAAATTGTTGGGTCAATTTAAAAATTAATTAAAAGTACCAAAGGGACCTGATTGGAAAATTTAAAAAAAGCAGAAGGACCAATTGCACAAATAGACCATTAATAAAAAACAGGCAGATCCTGAAGTGTAGGTAGGGCTTGAAACGAGTTGTGCTCAAAATGACGTCGTTTTGGGGTTGAAGCTCAACCCCCAAAACGATGCCATTTTTAATGTTTATAAAAGGAAATTTTTATACCAAAAATTAATTTTGTTAGCCTATTTTTTTTTTTAAAAAACCATGCCTTTTACTCTCTTCCTCTCAAAAAACTCCCCTTTTCCCTCAATGCCATCCATGGCCGACCACCACAACCTCGTCGTCGGTCGGTCCCTCCACCGTCACTTCCGTCGTGCGCCTCCATCACCTCCGTCCACGCGCCGTCGTCGAAAGGTAGTTCTCCAATAAATAGCTTCGTGTTTCCTTTATTTCTTTGTTTTAAACAGATCTGGGATCAGATCTGAGTAGATCGATCCCAGTCCCCTTTTTTTAAAAAAAAAAACTTCAAAACCATCGATCTTTTCTTTTTTAAAAAATTTAGATCTATTTTCCTTTTCAATCGATTTTAAAACAGAGGTCTGGCATGGATCTTTCAAAAGATTAAAGGATTAATGTTCGTCCATTTTTTTTCAAGCCTGCTTGTTTGTTTCTTTTTTATTTGTTTTTATTCATTGATTTTCATTTATTTTCGATAGATCTTGATCTGTTGGATTTGAGGCTGCAAGGATGGCGGTGTTCGGCGCTACAACGTTGACGGTGTTTCGAAGAGGCTCCGTTCGCGACTCCGGTGGTGACCGATCGGAGTAAGGTAATACTTTTCAACTTTCTTTATTATTATTATTATTACTATTAAAATTATTAATATTATATTAATTATTGTTATTATTAATGATATTTATTAAATACGTTTTGAAAATAAAAAAATAAATGACAACAGTAGGGTATTTAATACATATATTACTGCATACTTAGAAACTGATAGGGTTAGAAATTTGAACCATAAATAGTAATAAACGCACGTTGAAAGTACCTAGATGATTTCAATGCTTAAGAATTCTAGAATTGGCTTTGGTCTGTTCTTTGTTTGCTATTAACTGCTTCCTACTTTTGATTTGTAAATGCCTATCGTTTCTCTATTGATTTTTTAAAAACCTGTAACCCCTTACAATTGTTTGAATCTAGTTTTTATAACCAGTATTACAATCATTACAATATGTTTTTACATTTAAAACCTGTCTTTTCTTTCTTTTGCAGTGCAGGTTCGACTTGCAAGAGGTGCAACTTGCTGGTGACAGTGGTTGAAGATGGTGATGGGGCCGCTGATGTGGCAGCATGTGAGTGGGTGGGGCGAGTGGCAACTGGTCCAAGTTGTTCTCTAGGGTTTGACCCTTTTGGTTTTAGTGTCTAAGTTTGGGTGTATTTGGGGCATTGGGCTTAGGTCTTGGGTCTGTCTAGTTTAACTTGTAATTAGGCCTTAGATTCATTGGGTCAAAGTTTATAAAAGCTTTGGGTTTGGGTTGTTGTATTTGAGTGGGTAATTGGGTTTGGTTAATGAGCTTAGGAGGAGGATTAGGTCATGGTTTTTTTAGTGATTGGACTTTGTAATTTGGACCTCTAAATTGGATATTATTAATTTAAATAAATTTAAACTTAAATTTATAATAAATTTAAATTTCAAATAAATTTAAACTTAAAATAAATTTAAACTTAAAATAAATTTAAATTCTGTTGGGCTCGAATAAATTGGGCTTCAATAGCTGCGCCTCTTTGCTCGTTGTTGTGTAACAGGAACGGAGCAAAGACCAAAAAAATGCCCAATTTTATCAGGTCTTATCTCTTTGATGCTCCTTCTTCAACTGGCCCACCCTTTATTGATCATTCGATTTCACTACATCCGCTTCTCTACATCGTCGGTATTGTGATTCCATCTCGCCCTAAGGCAATTTCAAAAAGACAAAATTTGCTACTATAGTTTCCTTCGATTTGCTTGCAACTTGTAACATCCGCGTTTTTAAACTGGAGTTGGAACAGTATAGGGAAGGAGTCAAGAATTAGAATATGTAGCTAAAATAAGAAGATTAGGAAAATTTGAGGATTAATTAGTAATTGTGAGAAATGAGGAAGGACTAAATAGCAATTTATCCAAATTGAATTATGAGTCATCATGGAAATTAGATTGATTAAGAAGGGGTAAAAGAGTAATTTGGTGGAAGATATTTTTGGAGGCAAAGTTTTGGACCAAAGTGTAAAGTTAGAAGGCTTAGGGACTAAAAGTGCAATTTTACCATTTTTATTAAGTGAGATATTTTAAGGGAAAATTCTAGAGAATTTAAGAGAGGAAAAAATCAATTAAAAAGCAAAAATATCAGCTCTCTCCATAAGCTAGCCGTCCAAGTCTTCATCTCTCATTTCTAACTTTTGCTTTTATTCCAATTTAGTCCCTTCACCATTGTTAAGCCCTCCAAGCTTCAAAATCCTCCATTTTCTTTGAAATTTCCTTAAGAAAGGCATAGAGGGAAGTTAGTAGACACCTTAATTTCTTTATAGAGTCCACTTTGAAGTGTTAAAGTGGATAGGGATTGAATTAGAATTTTGGAAATTCAAGAACAAAGGTAAGAGATGATTCAATTTTCATGACATACATGTATATTTACATTATCTAGCATGAAAAAGTATTGAATTTTAGTCTTAAGCTTATATGTGTTTGTATGAAATTGAAGAAAGAGGGAAGAAGGAGAATAACCAAATTGAAGAAAAAGGAAAGGAAAAACATAAGGTGTGAGAAAAAAATTATCTACAAGTGAGGTAAGTACTACAAGTATTAAAAGGTTTAGAATTAATTAAGTTAAAGTGTTTATAATTTTAACATATATGATTAATTATGATAAAAATGATTCGTTTAATTATAAATGTTAATTATCTATGATTGAATGAAATTTAGTATAAAAAAACATGACAAAGGAATTATTCTCATTAAAACAGATTGAACAGAATCAGAGGACTAACTTTGAAAATTCACCAAAAAATTTATAAAAAGAGTTAAGAGTTTAATTAAATATGTACTTAAAACTTATTGAGTTTAGTTTCATATGGAAGAAACAATGAAAGAAAAGGAATTCTACATTCTGAGATATACGAGTTTTTGTATAACAAGGTCAGAGTAGGTTCGAGTTCCCCTATTCTGACTTTGAAAAATCATAGAAAAATGTAGAAAAAATTAGTAGAGACTAAAATTTATATCGTTAATTCCTTAATGAGTCTATTTTCAAAATAAATAGACAGGAACATTATTGGATTCCTGTACTAAAAGATAAATAATTTTTAGTAAAGAAAGGTCGAAACTGTTAGGCAGCAGAGAAGGGGTAAATTGAAAGAATTTACTGTACAAATTGACTAAAGTAAAAATTCTGAAATTTTTATGGTAAAAATATATTTGAGTATAATTTCAGAATCATCAAGCGGATTATAATTTCGAATTTTGTAGCTCATGATATAAATAATTTAGTAACTGTGACTCAAATGTACAGCTTTGAAAATTAATGTAAAAAAAAAAGAAAAATTGAATAAAAATGAAAAATTGATGCATATAAAGAGATATGTGATGAAATTGAGAAATGAGAATGAAATGGATAAATCAAAGGTTTCCAAAGTTATTAGTACTTAATTGTTTATGATATTTGGTTGTTATTTGGTTAAATTGATTTGTATTACTATAATTTGAATTATTCATTATTTAATATTTATTTCGATATTTATATTTAAAGTGAATATAAGGTAAGCGTTAATATTGAGATAAATGAAAATTTATATTGAATTAATAGTATATTTGAATTGAATTTGAATGATTTTTGATCAAATTTGAAAGTGAAAGTGAAAGTGAAATTGGAATTGAAAGTGATATGAATTGTAAATTGAAAATCCCTATTAACTAGTCGGGCTGAGTCGGATATAGTGGCATGCCATAGGATTGGAAGAGTTCAGGGATACTTCGACCTTGAGTCGATGAGACACTAGGTGTCATTATTTTACTTCGGATAGATTCGATGAGGTACTGGGTACCACTTTACTTCGGCTAGGCCGATGAGACACTGGGTGTCAATGAGGTACTAGGTACCACTTTACCTTGGTTGGATCCGTGTATCCGCTAAGGTCCGCGTCTTGTTAATAGGGTAAACAATGTGAAAGAGAAAGAATGTGCAAATTGTGTTATTGAGGTAAGTGAAATGATAATCACATGAAAGATAAGTACAATATATGTATAAGAAATCGAAGAATGATAAAACTAAGTAAGCTAAGAGATCAGAATGGCTAAAATGTGAAATGAGAAAGAATATGTGAATTCATAACACTACTGTAAGTTAAATGTTATACACATAAAATGTATGTGTTTTACATGAATAAATAATTATATGAATGAGTTTGAAATGTGTGATTAAAAGATGAATGATTAATAACTCTTGTAGTACTTACTAAGCCTTCACCGGCTTAACGCATTTAATTCAACGCGTAAGGACAAGATCTCTGAGAAGCAAAGGTTGGATTAGGTGCCTCTCATCAAATCACATCAACATTGGAAGATTACAAAACAAGGTATACTTATTTTGAGGTAAAATGACATGTACAAATGGTACTTATATGTCCTCAATGAATGAGTTATAAATGTTATTTTGGAATACTATGAACTTATGAAATGAGATGATGAATTTTGAATGGAATTGTGTTTTAGACTGAATTGATTTATTGGTAAAGTTTTTATATAATTTCAAGGAGTTAGTTTGAAGTTTCTAGCTATATTTCTTGATTTTAGAACAGAGGTATCAATATTTTTATAGTGGTATCGATATTTGCCCTGTTTTGAGTAAAAAAATACATATTCATTATTTTCAAACTGATTTTAAGTCTCGATTTTGATTATACTTGATTATTTTGTGATATTTTGAGTAAAAAAAAAATTCAATTACACAGTATTTGACAGAAAATTTTGTTATACTCGTTTTTAATTCTCTGACACTGTATGTAATACTCTTATACCGGGTTTATACGTGTGCACCGAGTGTAAGGGTGTCACACAACTTCAATGGTTTGGTGTCATTGATTTGGTCTACTTCTCAGTATCTCATCAGGAAGATGACTCCATCACTTGTTTTAATCCACTTCTTTGCGTCTCATCAGGAAGACGAATTCGGTTCACTTCTCTGTATCTCATCATGAAGGTAACCGCTTTATTGCTTCAACCTTCTTCTCAGTATCTCATCAAGAAGCTGGGGTTCGAAGATTCGCTCACATTGAGCTTTGTTTCATTGACTGGTATACTTCTCTGTATCTCATCAAGAAGATGATTGCCTCACTTGTTTCAATCCGCTTCTCTATATCTCATCAGGAAGATGACCGCCTCACTTGTTTCAATCCGCTTCTTTGTATCTCATCAGGAAGACAAATTTGGTCCACTTCTCAGTATCTCATCAAGAAGCTGACCATTTTATTGCTTCGACCTACTTCTCAGTATCTCCAAGAAGTTGGAGTTTGAAGTTTCGCTCACATTTGAGTTTTGTTTCATCGAGTTGGTATACTTCTCTGTATCTCATCAAGAAGATGACCGCCTCACTTGTTTCAATCTTCTTCTCTGTATCTCATCAGGAAGACGAATTTGGTCAACTTCTCAGTATCTCATCAGGAAGTTGACCATTTTATTGCTTTGACTTGCTTCTCAGTATCTCATCAGGAAGCTGGGGTTTGAAGTTTTGCTCATATTAAGCTTGGTTTTATTGATTTGGTCTACTTCTCAGTATCTCATCAGGAAGATGACCACATCACTTGTTTTAATCCACTTCTCTGTGTCTCATCAGGAAGGTGGATCTAGTTCACTTCTTTGTATCTCATTAGGAAGGTAACCGCTTTATTGCTTCGACCTGCTTCTCAGTATCTCATCAGGAAGCTGGGGTTCGAAGTTTAGTTCACATTTGAGCTTTGTTTCATCGAGTTGGTATACTTCTCTGTATCTCATCAGGAAGATGATCGCCTTGTTGTTTTGGATAATCGCAATCTACCCTATGATTGGGGTAAGGTATTGGAGTCCTAGTCTTTTTTAACTTCGTCTTTGTGGTCTCAATCGTTTCCTTCAATGCTCAAAGTTTCCTTGATTCATCTCGCCATTTTACGGGGATGTGACTTATAAAGTATGCTTCTATGGACCTCTATGTAGGCCTAAATTAGAAAGTCATGATTAGAATGAATCAAATGCTCCTAACTATATGAATGTGCATGATGAATGTCAGATTCATTTATTATTATTCGGGTGGGCATGGTCTATCGCTTGTCCAAATTCTATAGTTGATGTGTTGCCCTGTCTTCTTCTAGGTTGATCTTGAACTGCTTGTTTTCAAGTTTGTTTTCTAATTGGTAGTCCTGTTTCGGAACCCTTATACCATTTAGGAAATTCCAGAACGATTCTCATGGATCTTTATGTGATTTATTAGTTCATTATCCGTTATTTTTTTTGTAAAATGCTCGAACAAAATTATGAAGAGATAAATGTTGAAATTTATTGAAGACACAGTTCAAAAGATCAATAGAGAGCAAATTTTTGTCAAGAAATTGCCAAGCATACAACAAAAGACAATTAGATGCTTCGAATATTGCGAAATGAGCTTCTCTGCGCCGACTTGCTGAGAATTACTCTGAGCTCGGATGTGTGTCTAGCAGACCTGGAGTGCCTTGTTGATATTTCAAGCTATGAAGTTTCTCCATCCTGTTAGATAGTTACTTCATACCCACCTCTTCATTTTAAATTTTGAGTTGCCCTTTGCGGGTTTTTGACTCAAAACCTTTGGTTTCAAGACGCCTTTTGCGGGTTTTCATCTTGGTTTTTTTTAGAATCGAGACGCCCTTTTGCGGGTTTTTACTGCAGTCCCTTTTTTTAAGCGAAGTATTTTTTTCACCGAGTTTGAATTGACGGGGTTATGCAGATCCTTGCCGTCCATTTCTGTTAGAATGAGAGCTCCTCCTGAGAAAGCTTTCTTTACCACATAAGGCCCTTCTCAATTGGGCATCCATTTGCCTCTGAAGTCTTTATGTATGGGAAGTATCTTTTTTCAAAACTAGATCTCTCTCATGAAATTCTCTAGGGTGAACCTTTTTGTTGTAGGCTTGCATCATTCTTTCCTAGTACATCTGACCATGGCGGATAGCTCTTAATCTCTTTTCCTCGATTAAATTCAACTGATCATATCGAGTTTGGATCATTCTGTCTCATCTAATTGAAGCTCAATCAAGACTCGGAGAGAAGGTATTTCAACCTCAATAGGCAAGACTGTTTCCATACCATATGCCAATGAGAACGGCGTTGCCCCAGTAGAAGTTTTGACTGAAGTTTTGTAGGCGAAGAGGGCAAATGGTAATTTTTCATGACAATCTTTATAAGTCTCAGTCATTTTCGTCACGATCTTCTTGATGTTCTTATTAGCTGCCTCGACAGCTCCATTCATTTTTAGGCGATAAGAAGAGGAATTGTGATGCTTGATTTTGAATCGTTCTCAAACTTCCGCTATTGTGCTATTGCTCAATTCAAGGTATTATCGGATATGATCCTTTCAGGCATCCCATATCGACAGATGGTCTCCTTTTTCAAGAACTTACTAACCGCAGACTTCGTGAGACTTCGTGACATTAGCGTAAGAAGCTGCTTCTACCCATTTGGTGAAGTAGTCAATAACCACGAAGATAAATCTGTGACAATTGAAAGCCTTTGGAGAAATTGGCCCAATAACATCCATGCCCCACATAGAAAATGACCAAGGAGAAGTCCTGACATGAAAGTGTGATGGAGGTACATGAATCTTGTCTCCATAGTTTGGCACTTATGGCACCTCTTGGCATAATTGATGCAATTGCCTTCCATAGTAGACTAGTAATACCAAAATCTCATTATTTGCCTGGCTATTGTGAAACCATTGGTGTGTGTCCCACAAATGCCTACATGAACTTCTTCTAAGATCTTCTTAGCTTCAACTGCGTCGACACATCTTAGCAACACTTGATCTTTTCTCCTTTTGTACAAGATTTCCTCGTCTAGGACATATTCACTTGCAAGTCTTCTCAATGTCCTTTTCATTTTCTGAAGCTTGCTCGGGGTACTTGCGATCTCTTACAAACTGAAGGATATCTTGGTACCATCGGCAGTTATCCCTTTCCTCTTCTTCCTTGATATCATAACAATGAGCTAGAGCCTTATAGATGCTCATATGAATGGTCTTTACTTCTTCTGGTCTATTTACTTTAATCATTGAGGCTAAAGTGGCAAAAGCATTAGCCATCTGGTTTTTTTCTCGTGGGAGATATTGGAAAGTGATGTCATCAAACTCCTTGATTAACTCGAGAACCAATTTACGGTAATCTACTAGTTTAGAATCTCTTATTTCTCATTCTCCTTTGAGTTGATAGATTGCTAGTGTGGAGTCTCCATATATCTCCAAAACTTTGATTCCCCGTTCTATGGTCGCACGAATTCCCATGATACATGCTTCGTATTCTGCCATGCTATTTGTGCAATCAAAATTGAGTTTGCTGGTGAAAGGGTAGTGATCTCCTTCTGGTGATACTAAGACTGCCCCGACTCCATTACCCGTGGCATTTGAAGCTCCATCAAAATTTAATCTCCAAGGATGTTCTACTGTGGTTACCTCTTCAGCGGTCGCAACACATATTAAATCCTCATTCGGAAAGTTGAAGTTTATTAGCTCATAGTCCTGTAAAGCTTTGCTGGCTAGGAAGTCTACTATCGCACTCCCTTTTACTGCCTTCTGATTGACATAAACTATGTCGAACTTCGAAAGCAAGATCTACCATCTAGCCAATCTCCTATTTAATGCAGTCGACTCCATCATGTAATTCAGAGGATCTAATTTTGAGATTAACCAAGTGATATGATATAACATGTATTACCTTAATCTTCGCATGGTAGCACAACATAATTTTTCAATTGGCAAGTATCGAGTCTCACAATCAGTGAATTTCTTGCTGAGGTAATATATCGCCCTTTCCTTCTTTCCAGATTCATCGACCGCCAAGTATAGGATCAATGGTTTATTAGGAATTTGAGGTACCAAGATGGGAGCTTTGGATAAATAATCTTTGACCTTGTTAAAAGTTTCCTGACATTCATCGTCCCATACACCAGGGTTATGCTTTCTAAGCAGGCGAAAAATAGGATCACATTTCTCAGTTAACTGTGAAATGAACCGAGCAATGTAATTTAGTCTTCCTAAAAACCCTCGAACTTCCTTTTGTGTATTGGGTGGCGGTAGCTCTTTTATGTCTTTGACTTTATCTAGATAAATTTCAATTCCTCTTTTGCTGACTACAAAGCCTAACAGCTTTCCTGACGTGGCTCCGAAAGTGCACTTTATCGGGTTTAGCTTTAATTGATACTTCTTTAGCCTCCAAAACAACTTTCTCAGGATTCTTACATGCTCTTCCTCCATTTGGGATTTCGTAATCATGTCGTCGACATAAACTTCAATCTTCTTATGCATCATGTCATGGAACAAGGTCACCATGGCCCTTTGATAAGTTACCCCTGCGTTTTTGAGTCCGAAAGGTATCACCTTATAGAAAAATGTTCCTCACAGTGTGACAAACGTGGTTATGGTCATATCCTCAAGGTCCATCCTTATATGATTATACTCAGAGAAACCATCCATGAAAGAAAACAGGGAATGACCTGTTGTGTTATCCACTAAGGTATCGATGTGAGGCAATGAGAAGTTATCCTTTGGGCTAGCTCTATTTAAATCTCGATAGTCTACACACATGCGCACTTTTCCATCTTTTTTAGGAACAGGTACTATGTTAGCTACCCATTTAGAGTATTTAACTACTTGGAGAAACCCTGCATCAAATTGCTTCTTGACCTCTTCTTTTATTTTTAATAACACGTCTGGTCTCATCCTTCAGAACTTTTGCCGCATTCTTCCTTTATAGGGAGTTTATGTACCATAATGTCAGTGCTCAGGTCAGGCATATCTTGGTAAGACCATGCAAAGATGTCTTGGAACTCTTGAAGCAACTTGATAAGATCCTTTTTAGTTTCTAAGGAGATGCTTGTCCCAATTTTCACCTCTTTCTTTTCATCTTCAATTCCTAGATTAATAACTTCCACTGGGTCTGAATGAGGCAGGATTTAATTTTCTTCTTGCTCCATCATTCTTAACAGATCCGGAGGAAAATTACAATATTTATCATCTTCGAGGTCCTGAAGCTCTTCTAAACACATATCTTGCTCGAAATGAGGCTCTAAGTTAGCACCAGGGTTACTCATATTATTGATATTCGAGGACCTGTCAGGGGATGAAAGGGAGGTCTAAAGAACAAAATAAATTTATGAAAGAATGATTATATGGTATGTGTATGAGTATGTTTGTCGAATTGGTCAAGAATGTATGTATTTAAAGAATGATTAATTTTGTTTATCGGATATGTATGAATGGTTTATTAAGTTGGATCAAGAATAAAAGAATAATTAAGAAAAAAATTGTCATATAAGATAGAGGATGCACTTTCATTCAAAATAACTGGATAATGATCATAGACCCTTTTACAAAAAGATCCATATTGCTTTCGAGCCTAAAGCAATAGGTGTTCTGAGCATTACTCTAAAGAAATCTTAAAAATTACAGGGGTTCCTCTGCAGTCCAATTAATCAGAGTGCTTCCAGGTGCACATGGACCGATTCCTGACAGGTTCTCTTCTTTTCCTTCATCAGATATAACGTTGATGCCTAGATCCTTCATGATTCCTTCAGTCTTGATTGTCCCTTGCTCTTTTTCGACCTTGACTTTTGGTTGATCACCCCTCCTAAGACAAAAGTCTCATATATGTGCGGGAAGACCAAGGGTTCCCACAAAATTTCTTTTTTGAACAATCTTGTCCTCCTTCTTTCTTGCTTTCTTTCTAGCTTCTTCTTCTTTTCTTGCATTGACGAATTCTAGTGAGCGGGAAGAACATTCCACAGCCTCCTCATCTATTCCAATGTAAGGTAAATCACTCGTTATAGATGCGATAATTTCCTCCTCAACGTTAATCGTGAGTAACTGTCTTTCATTTATTAATTTCACTTTTTGGTACAATGAAGAAGGTACTACTCCAGCTAGTGAATCCATGGTCTTCCCAACAGACAGTTATAAGTGGGCCTGATATCCATCACTAGAAAATCCACCTCATATGTATTTGGCCCAATTTGAAGAGGTACTTCAATCTTGCCCATTACCTTTCTCTCAGTCCCGTCAAATGCTCTTACTATATTATTACATCCTTTCATGTGAGAGCTATCAATTGGTAATCTCTGCAGGATAGCTAACGATAGCACATTCAAAGTTGAGCCATTGTCTATGAGTACTTCGAGTAGCGTGTACCCCTTGCAACGGGTAGTAATCTGCAAGGCTTTGGTAGATCCCATGCCTCCTATTGGTATTTCATCATCGCTAAAGAAAATGAAGTTATCGGTACTCACGTTATTGACTAATCGATCCAGTTTACTGACCGAGATGTCATTTGCCACATATGTTTTGTTCAGCACCTTCATTAGTGCGCTTCGATGGGCTTCTAAGCTTAAGAGCAAGGACAAAATTGATATCCAAGCAGGCTGTTTGTGTAATTGTTCCACTACACTATATTCGCTATGTCTTAGAAACTTCAAAAACTCTTTTGCCTCTTTCTCAAATACCGGCTCATTCGTGGGTGTTTCAGGTTTGCTAATTATTTCTTCCTCTGGCTCGAACATTACTGCCTTCCCTTTGTAATTTCTTTCTCCTTATTCACTGGGTCATAATTCTTACCACTGCGGGTAACAAGATTCACATCCTTCCTGAGTTCCCCCTCCCTTGGTATGGTTACGTTGCAATTGTAATTCCACGAGACCTTCTTACTATCTTTGTAAGGGAACGTTGCTGGCTTCTGTATGACGATGCGCGAGATTATTTGCTCCCTTTCTGCACTATTCTTGGGTTTAGAAATAATCACCTTTGGGTGACTAATCCCATAAGCCTTTGCTGCTCCATCCTTAGAGCCGTAAACATCATCAACCTCCTCATTTTCTTCAAAGAATTCCAACTCTTTGTTGTCAATTAGAGTCTGCACTATAGCTTTGAACTTGACGTAGTCTTGAATCTCATGCCCCTCAATGGCATGAAACTCGTAGTAGCTATCAGTCCTTGCTATTGTGCTCTCCTTATCCTCCGCGATTATCCCCTCTTTGGCCAATTGTCGCCATACCCATCGGAGTGGAGACCTAACTTCTTCAACATTTCTTTTGGTTTTTCGGCCTCTTCCTTCCATCAAGGCATTCACTCCCTGCTCTGGGTGATTGAGCAAAGGATTCCCAGCTATGTTGGGTTTCATTAATTCTTCTAATCTCACGATTCCATACTCGATGAGTCCCTCCACTCGCCTCTTGAAGGCGGGGCAATTCTCAATTAAATGGCCTTCTGCCCCTTCGTGGTATTCACAATGGGCGTTCGCATCGTACCAAGCCGAGAACGAGGGTTTATATGGCTTCACGTACTGTGGAGATACTTCATGCGCGTCATACAGTATTTTGTAAAGTTCTCCATATGATATAAGAAAGGGAGTATATTGAATTCTTCCCTTATTCGGTCTTAAACCCGGTTATTGCCTGGAAGCATTTTGATAATTGCTTGTCGGGGCTTTAGGCTATCTTGTTACGAATGGTTTGTCGTAACTTGGCCTGTACACACTTACATTATTAACTTTATTATCCCTGCTTCTGGGAGCAGGCCTTTTGGTGTTTTCTCTAGCCTCAATCTTGCTAGTTTTGAATGCATTTTCGATCATCTCCCCCGATATGAAAATATCAGAAAAACTCTTAGTGGTGTTTCCTAACAAATGATTGAGATAAGGTGCCTTGAGGATGTTAACAAACAACATAGTTGTTTCCTTTTCTGTTAGCGGTGGTTGCACTTGAGTTGCCACATCTCACCACCTTTGTGCATACTATCTGAAACTCTCATTTGATCTTTTCTCCATATTTTGTAATGTAAGTCGATCAAGAGCTATTTCTGTTACGTGGCAGTATTGTTTTAAGAAGGCCTGCGCTAGATCTCTCCATGAATGAATTTTTTCTTGGCTCAATTGATTATACCATCTAACTGCTGATCCGGCCAAGCTGTCTTGAAAACAATGAATAAGTAGTTGGTCATTATGAACATGCCCTGCCATTTTCCTACAAAACATGGTGAGGTGGGTTTCAAGGTAGCTTGTTCCGTTATATTTCTCAAATTCTAGGACCTTGAATTTAGGAGGGAGAACCAAATCTGGGACTAGAATTAATTCTTTAATGTATATCCCATAAGAGTTTTCGATTCCTTGCATTGCTTCAATCCTCTCCTCTAATCGCTTGTATTTTTCTTCTATCTATCGGGGAAGATCTGTCCTCATCATTTCATCGAAATCTGGGACACCCAGATTTACAGCATTATCTTCAGGGTTTGATCCAGATCCTACTGGATAATTAGTCGACTTTGATGTGCCAGTGGCTTGTTGTTACGCTCTTATAGTAACGGTGGCCTCCCGTGTTGGCACCTCATGCGAATTTGGGTTATGGAAGGGTGTAATTGGGTACTCGTCTTCCTCAATTGCAGGACCTTTTCCCCTATCGGCCATGCTTTGCTTCACTTATGCTAGTTCATTCATCAAACTCTTTTGGACTTCCATAAACTGATTTTTCATTTCCCTACACATCATCATCATTTGTTCCTAAAAGAGCCCTTGTATTTGATCTTGTAATTCTTTCTAGATTTGCTCGAGCCTTTGCTCTATGGCCTTAGTTTTTTTACGAGTATTATAGCGATGTAAGTTTTCAATGATTACCGATGTGACTGTTAAAGTTTTAATCAGTTAGAATTATTATGCGAAAATATGCGAAGATGCAATGCGAATAAAATGCATGTATGTAATGTAAGAAAAGTCATTGATTTTGAAGTCCATTTTCCATTAAAACAACTTCTCTAGAAGAAAAACTTCTTTACATAAAGCGAAATTACACAAATGAGTTTACCTTATTGCCTAGAGCTTTGATCTTTCCAAGAAGCCCAGCTAATTTTTGTCCTCGTTCTAATTTTGATTCATATTGGAGGCTCAGAATATCAGCTTTGACAGCTAGCTCTTACATGTGATCAGCAGCTTCGGCAGCTAGCTCTTGCATGTGATCAGCGGCTTCCCTCATTTGGGTCAATGCTCTTCCCATTACATAATCTCTTTCTTCGACTTGTCTCTGAGCTTGTCGAGAGTGCCATTTGCTGGTTTCTAAATTCCTCTCCATGATCTCAAATCAAATCTCATTGTTCTAGAGTGCAGCCTCTAATTCCTGTACCATTTCCCTTAATTCTTGACTTTCGGCCATACTTGCTTTAAGCTCAATGACAGAATTTCGGTTGCGGTGTCTTTGTAGCGATTCTTCTAACTCTCTTTTCTCGCTTCTAATCTAGCTATTTGGGCTTTCATCTCGGCC
The DNA here is from genome assembly GCA_039519145.1 of Kokia cookei. Taxonomy (NCBI): domain Eukaryota; kingdom Viridiplantae; phylum Streptophyta; class Magnoliopsida; order Malvales; family Malvaceae; genus Kokia; species Kokia cookei. The sequence goes on from CM076910.1 coordinate 9,216,364, forward strand.
TTCTCGACTTTTTTCTCTAATAGCTCTCCTTTCAGGGTGTTTTCTCGAGCCTGACCGTCTTGGAATTTCCTTTGCCACTGTTCTATTTGGTCTTTCTGCATCTAAATTTCTTGTCACCATTATTTCGATGTCTTGCCCAATCCCGCGGTTCTCATAAACAAACGGAGCTTCTTATAAACCTTCTTCAAGTCCACTAGGTCTTTTTCGTCTTTGTTTTTGCCTTTCCTCAATTTTTCAACCTCTAACTTATGTATATCCACGTCCAGTCCCAACTTCATCTTTTCTTCTTCCAAGTCCTCTATTCTCTTTTCGAACTCTGTGCTCTTCTTCTCAAAGTCCTGTTTCATGATGTCTATTTCTGACGGGACCTCTTGCAAATATTCCTTTATCGGTCGAACATTTTTAGGATTTGGCGCTGGAATGTTATCATTAACTGTTTTACTTCTCCACCAATCATAGTTTGGTGTTGTCAACGGGTTTGCACTAAATTTATTCATTCTATGTACTTTCTTCCATGCATTTGCTATCTCTTGGACCTTCTTTTTGTGGTCATTCCCTTTGTAGGAGAACTCGCACTGAGCTAGGCCATGTGTCGCAAGGATAAATTGTATCGACTTGTATTGCCTCAACACGTAGAGGGGTATATCTTGTGGCACCCCATACCTCGAGTAAAGGGACCCAATCAAAGCTACCACAACGATAGAGGATCTTCTTTGGGATGAACCAAAGCGCGCACCATTCGACATCCTCATCCTGAAAGTTCTAAAGGATAGCCTTTCATTTTTCTCGAATACATTTTGCTCCCTTTACGTGGCGACAAATTCCCTTAAAGGTGAGAAATCGACTGAGAACACTTTGCAGGAAAACTTTTCTGCCTTCCAAAAATGGCTTTGAAACCAAACCATCAGAAGTTGTGCACAACAATGAACCTTCCTCCCCCCTCTCTTTGGCAAGCGCTTAATGATCTGAAGGTTTCGATAAGAATCGTTGGGACAGGCGCGACTCCTTTACTAAGCTGATCAAACAATATTGCCACTGCGTCTTCCACATGCCCTAATGCTTTTGGGAAAAGGACTAACCCGTAAATACCAAGAGCAAAAATGTCAATGTGTTTCTTCATATCTGGGTGCATCGCAATTAGATCTCGGAAGCTCTTCCAGATGATGCACTTTTTGTCTCCCTTTACTTTAATCCGAGACGTGACTCACTATTTACTCATCCCGATTACATTCATCAGCCTTTTCAGAAACGTCGGGACATATGCATCCTTTGAGTATGCTTTATCGACTTGAATTTTGGGACAATGGATCAAAGCAGTACACTCTTCCACTTTGGGCGTTAGGTCTAGGTTCTCGAAGGTAAAACAATTATATGCGAGGTTCTAATGCTGGGCGAGGGCTCAAAAGAGATGTTTGTCGATTATCACTTCAAACGAGTAAGGTAAGTCTCCATATTCCAGATGGAACATCTGTTTCATTTCGCTATCCCACTAACCCCTGATATATCTTAATTCTTGCAAATTGTTTTGAGTCACCTTAATCCGAGTATAATCCAAAAACTCTGATAAATGTCCTTCTTTCAAACTATCTCCTTTTTCACGTTGTTGTTCCTATAACCATAAACGCGTAACCATGTTATCTTCCGCTGTATCAAGAAATCCGCCTTCCATGATGAAACTGCCTATTTGGTAATCGAACTTAAATTAACACCTTTTCTTTTATGATGATGCAATGCAAGCAAAAGAGACAAAACATAACATATTAGCAAAACATGATAACATCAACATACAAGTATACAACAAAGAACCATGTTATCCCAGTTCCCCTTGTTTTAAAAAAAAATTCAAAACCACCGATCTTTTCTTTTTTTAAAAAAATTAGATCTATTTTCCTTTTTGATCGATTTTAAAATAGAGGTTTGGCTTGGATCTTTCAAAAGATTAAAGGATTAATGTTCGTCCATTTTTTTTTCAAGCCTGCTTGTCTGTTACTTTTTTATTTGTTTTATTCATTGATTTTTATTTATTGTCGATAGATCTTGATCTGCTGGATTCGAGGCTACGAAGATGGCGGTGTTCGGCGCTGCAATGTCGACAGTGTTTCGAAGAGGCTCCGTTCGCGATTCCGGTGGTGACCGATCGGAGTAAGGTAAGACTTTTCAACTTTCTTTATTATTATTATTATTACTATTAAAATTATTAATATTATATTAATTATTATTATTAATGATATTTATTAAATACGTTTTGAAAATAAAACAAATAAATTAAAATAGTGGGGTATTTAATACATGCATTACTTCATACTTAGAAACTGATAGGGTTAGAAATTTGAACCATAAATGACAATAAACACACGTTGAAAGTACCTAGATGATTTCAATGCTTAAGAATTTTGGAATTCGCTTCGGTCTTCTCTCTGCTTGCTATTAACTGCTTTCTACTTTTGATTTGTAAATGCCTATAATTTCTCTATTGATTTCTTAAAAACTTATAACCCCTTACAATTGTTTGAATTTGTTTTTTATAACTAGCATTACAATCATTACAATCTATTTTTACATTTAAAACCTATCTTTTCTTTCTTTTGCAGTGCAGATTCGGCTTGCAGAAGGTGCAACTTGCTGGTGACGGTGGTTGAAGATGGTGATGGGGACACTGATGTGGCAGCATCTGAGTGGGCGAGGCAAGTGGCAACCGGTCCAAGTTGTTCTCTAGGGTTTGACCCTTCTGGTTTTAGTGTCTAGGTTTGGGTGTATTTGTGGCATTAGGCTTAGGTCTTGGGTAGTTTAACTTGTAATTGGGCCTTGGATTCGTTGGGTCAAAGTTTATAAAAGCTTTGGGTTTGGGCTGTTGTATTTGAGTGGGTAATTGGGTTTGGTTAATGGGCTTAGGTGGAGGTTTGGGTCATGGTTTTTTTAGTGATTGGACTTTGTAATTTGGACCTCTAAATTTGACATGATTAATTTAAATAAATTTAAATTTCAAATAAATTTAAATTCTATTGGGCCCGGATAAATTGGGCTTCAACAGAAGTGTTGTAGTGTGAAAGTGCATGTCTAGGAAATGTTATTGCTAAAAAAGGCTTGATACTTAAGAGTGCCATGTGACCTACTTCTTTTTCCTAGAAACCTACTTGGTGCATTGATCATGAACACGATGATGGACCTAAATGTTGTCAATGGAATGAAGAAACTTAACCACAACAACTACAATACACAATTAACTTGCATAATGCCTTAAATGAAGAGATAAGACCTGTGTGAGGTTGTCAATGGTAGCAAAGTGATGCAGTTGGAAGCCAAGGAAGCAAGTGGCACATTAAGAAAATGGAAGATAAAAGAAGGCAACACAATGTTCACATTAAAGGCAACCGTCGATGAAGATGTACTAGTGTAACACCCCTTACCCCAGCTCGTACTTAAACTCGCGTAAGGAATGCAACATTTAGGGAAAAATATTTTGTTCAAGAGCCAGTTTTTCTTATTCATGTTCTCCTCATCTTTTAGACCTTTTGTAATGAGCCTAAGCTTTCTCTAAAATTTGATTGCATCCAAGGTTTGTTTGAGACTATTTTGGATAAAAAGAACAAAGCAAAGGAAAACATGACCAGTGTTGCAACATCATAGGGCCAATGTCTCGACACTAAGTTCTCTAGTGCTTATGTCAAAATATCTATGATCAATGTCGCAAACTTGAGTCCTCTTACGGTAAACAAGTCAAAACTTTTTTATTTTTTTGTTAAGATCAATACCACATAACCCCACACATGTACCAATCAATTTAAATCCATTAAATACTTCAATTTATCAACTAATACTTCATTAATTCATCATATAACAATTACTCACTTAATGTCCCAACAATTTCATTTAAAATTGTCTTATGTGTTACCAATTTTATCACTTATATCAACAATCTCTTCCTCCTCCTCCTCTCCATTCCACATCCTATATGTACATGTATATATATGAGAATTTTTTGCTTTTAGTATAACATGTCTATATGTAATAATAATTATTCTTTCACTAATTACACATATACTCTTAACAAAGTTGTCTACTTGAATTGCAGTCACTAAATTATTTATATCTTTGCCTACATAATTCGAAATTAAGATCCTATTTTTGTCCTTGAAACTAGACTCAATGTAATTTTAACCAAAAAAATTTCATAATTTTCAAATAATCCAATTAATATATTTTGTTTCTTCATTTCTTCTCTTGTTTTTCTGCTAGGCAGTTTTGACCCTTCTCCACTAAAAATTATTTCACTTTCCATATAGAATTTGTATAATGTTTCTATTTATTTATTTTGAAAATAAACTCATTAAGATTTTATACATATAAATTTCATCTCCAAAATATTTTTTTACAATTTTTAATAATTTTTCTAATTCAAAACAAGAGATCCAGAAATAAATCAGACCTGGTCTCACTTAATTTTATTTATCTCATAATATACAATTCCATTGCTTACACCCTTTCTTCTATACAAATCTAGACATAATAGAACTTTAATTTCATATTTTGTTCAACCTCTAAATAAATTTCTAAAAGTTTTGGTGAATTTTCAAAGTTGAGCTACTATTGTTGTCGAGAAAATGTTTTAGTTAAAATATTTACTTTTCCATGTTTCTTTTCATTAACTTTCAATTGGATGTATATAATAATTGTACTTTTGATTATTATTAAATTTAGTCATATAAATTCATATGTTAGAAACATATTCATTTCTTTACCTAAACATTTCTCATGATACAAATCATAACTCTCTTTTTCTCATAAAAACTTAATGTCTTTATATATCATTCATTCTAAAAATACTTTCTATCTATACTATTTTGATTAAATTCACATATCATACATTCCACTCATAACATATCTAACTCAATTATTTGAAATACAAATAAAGTTAATATGAAAACTTACCTCTTTTATCAATAATTTCTTACCCTTTTGCTTCTTCAACTTCATGACTACTCTTCTTTCTTCTAATTTTCTTCACTTATATTACCATTTTCTTGCTTTTAAATTGATGAACATACTCTCTAGAGTCTCTACTTCAAGTTTCCTCTTGCCTATGAAAATTTCCATGAAATTTTGAAGAAATAGTGGAATAACATGACAAGGGACCAAATTGTAAGAAATTAAAACTTCTCGTTTTTATAATGGTTCACATGCAAGAGTCAAGATAGAGACTCACCTAGACTGCAACTTAGAGTTATAAACCAAAGCATCCTTCTCGAACCAGCAGCAGCAACTGCTTAAAGAACATAGAGTTACCAATAAAATCCATTCACAAACAAATGGATAGCATCTCATTTACAAATGACCCTCGTGCAGGGTTTCATAATCACAATTCACTATTCAAGAACTTCTAATACCATTATTCTTTTAAAAACATAACATGCAAAGCTATTGAACTTACCAAAAGGTGGAATATCCACTCCTTAATCTAGAACTTTTTCTTCAAGCTTAATAAGGTGGAGAACACATAATTTCTAAGAGAAAGAACCATAGAGTAGTGTTAAAAGAAGAATAACCCTCCAAAAGAAACCTTCTCTCAATATATATATCCAATTTCCCTTGAGTGGAACTTGACAAGTGTCCATTGTATCTATAATTTGTCCCCATGAATGGTTGGAACGATGAAAATATAAACTTTTTCATACCCTTTTTAACCCTAATTCATGCAAATTCTAAGTAATTAATGTTAAAAAATATAATTTATTTATAAAATAATTAATTTGTGTTAAAATTACCAACATATTGATTTTTAATTATTTTATAAATATTGAGCATGAATTTGATGCTTTTTCGATAGTTTTGCACAATTGGTGAAAATTGACCCAGCATACGCTACTAATAGCTTACACCGTTGAGGGAATTTTTACACCGAGTTAAGAAGAATATTTTTTAAGTCAAGAGTCGGTCCAATATGAAGCTAAATTATGCTTTATAATTATATTTTTAATTAAAATTAAATTGGATTAAAAATAAATTATAAAGGTTAAGCTGAAGTGGCTCGATGTGCATGCAACCGACGGTCGAACCACCTCTAATTTGGCTAGCCATGTGTCGTCCAATTGCTAACCATATTCAACTGAAATTTTGACCAATTCAACCTTGCAAAACAACTCTCAAACTTTCCCAAAAATCCATTCCAACCCCTTTTCTTTTCATGATTTCAAATTCTCACCCCTAGCTTATTTTAAGCAAGCTTTGAACAAGTCAAAGCTTGTGTGTGGTGGCCGGTCATGGGGGAGTGTGTGGCTGATATTTATTTTCTAAATATAGTCACCACATTTCTCCTCAACTCCACCTATAAATACACCCTCCATTCACCTCATTTCAACACACCAAAAACAATTCATCTTCTCTTCTTTCTCTCTAGTTTTCTCTATAGCCTTCCATCCACACTTTCCCTCGTTCCTTTGTCGATTTCCCCTCTTGGAAAAGAGTGGTTCTTCATCCTTCCATTGCCTTTGTTGAGTGTTCATCAGAGACCTCGTTCTAGGAAGAATCAAGCAAGAACAACGAAGAAGGCGGAAGCAGTTCTTGAGAAATTATCAAATTTAATCCTATTCTTTTTCTCATATTTTTAGATTATTGTTTGTTATCATGATGAATGCTATTATGAATGTTATTAATTCTTTAATTAAAATGGCTTAAATTCTTTAAGTTTTGAGTTGATTGTGTTTAATTGCTTGTTTATATTTAATCCATGTTTATGTTGTTATAGGCCCTAAATATCTTGTTTAATTAAATATTATGATGCCTAAGTTATTATTGCATTACCCTTGAGATATAACTATTGAATTAATCATTTAAGCGCGTTGAAATTATGATTAATGAACACATTATTTAATTTGTGCATGTTTAATCTTCTAAGGAAGATGAGGGTTAAGACTGTGATGTACTGGCGAATACTAGCCTTGCATAACTTGCAGGATTTTTGTGATTAAACTGTTTTAATATAGGTGCATGTTGTTACCTCAATTGATCCTTTACATACTTATGAATATTAATTTAGTCGGTTGTATTGGCATAGGTGTTTTTTCAAGAGATAGATTAATTTCATAATGTATGTATGTGCTATAACACATTTACTTATCAAAAATTAGTTTAGTCGGACGTATTGGCATAGGTCTGTGTTCAAGAGATAAATTGATTTTTATAAGTGATGTTGTTCATAAGTTAGCAAGATATCGGGTTGCTGTGAATATTATTTCATAACAAGCATGAACATGATTTAGAATTAATTAAGTAATTAGAGCAATTAACCTGACACATTTATGTCATATTGATTAAAACCTTTAGAAATCATGCATTGGAATTTAATTTTATCTTTAACTTAGATTTATTTAGTTTAGATTAATACTTTAGATTAATATCCTTCACAAATATTATCTTGTTCCTAATCAATTTGTTGATTAATATTTTATAAATACTTTTCATAACACAGTCCCTGTGGGTACGATACTCGACACTACTTGTCACTTTATTAATTGAATATGATTGTGTACACTTGCACATTTTCATCGTTCCAAGTTTTTGGAATTGTTGTCGGGGATTGTCAAAATTATTTGTGAAATTATTTGTTTTACATTTTTTTTTCTAATTACCAACTTATTATTTTTTGATTATTTTAAGTGTTTATGAGTATTGACCAATTTATTGACTTACTCCTAGTGGACCCTGAAATTGAGCGAACTTTCCAAGAAAGAAGAAGACACGCATCTAAAACAAGGACTGAAGAGATGAATTTTGAGAATCAGAATCAAGGGGATGAAGCTAACCATGCTCATAATCCTACCCTTATTGCTGATGATAATGATAGAGCTTTGAGACAATATGTTGTGCCATTGTTCCACGAGCTTAATTTGAGATTTAGGAGACCCGATATCGAGGCATAACAATTTGAACTGAAGCCAGTAATGTTTCAAATGCTTCAGACAGTAGGTTAATTCAGTGGAATGCCTACTGAAGACCTCACCTTCATTTGAGACTATTCATGGAGGTGAGTGATTGTTTCAAGATAGCCGGAGTTGTAGAAGATACACTCCGATTGAAGTTGTTCCCATTTTCACTAAGGGATAGAGCTAGAGCCTCGTTGAACTCATTGCTACCAAATTTTGTTACAACATGGCGAGAGTTAGTTGAACGATTCCTTAGGAAGTATTTCCCTCCAAGTAAGAATGCTAAGCTGAGGAATGAAATTACTACTTTCCAACAGATAGAAGATGAATCTTTATATGAGGCATGGGAAAGATTTAAAAAGTTATTAAGGAAATGCCCTCATCATGGAATTCCTTATTGCATCCAATTAAAGACATTTTATAACGGTCTTAATTCGCACACAAGGATGGTAGTAGATTCTTCCGCTAATGGAGCTATTCTTTCTAAGTCTTACAAAAAAGCTTATGAAATTATAGAGAGGATCGCAAGCAATAATTACCAATGGTCAACTAATCAATCAAACTTAGGAAGACAAGTTGCAAGAATTCACGATGTTGATCCATTAACGTCACTTCTAGCTCAGGTATCATCGATGTCCTCAATGCTTAAGAATCTTACTACTAATAGGTTTAATAATGTTACAGCTCATCCACCTAATCAATTCAAGAACATAGCTTGTGTCTATTTTGGAGAAGGGCATATGTTCGAAGAATGCCCATCAAACCCAGAATCAGTGTATTACATAGGCAATCAAAACCAAAAATGAGGTAGGCAAGGACTACAGTCAAAATTTTACTACTCATCTTGGCGAAATCACCCTAATTTGTCATGGAGTAACCAAGGGGCTGGACCCAATAACACTTACACTCAATCGAGACTAACCTAGCAAGTTCAAAAGCTAACCCAAGTTGAACCTTCTAATGGGTTGGAAAATTTGTTAAAAGCATACATGGCAAAGAATGATGCTTTGATCCAGAGTCAAGCAACCACATTGAAAAACCTTGAAAATCAAATGGATCAACTTGCCACTAAGATTAGAAACCGTCCACAAGGTGCTTTGTCGAGTGATACGGAGAATCCGAGAAATTTGGGGAAGGAGCATTATAAAGCATTAACATTGAGGAGCGAAAAGACGTTACAGCCCAATGTTGTTGATGTAGAAGAAGGGCAAGCTGATGCTCAAGAATCAGTTGAAGTTCAACCAAGTGTTGAAACTCTAACTTTGCCAGAACCATAAGTGGTAAATGTTAAGAAAAAGACTTCAAAACCAGTCAAGTCTGATGATCTAACGACCTAGTTAGATGAAAAAGTGCCACAAAAGCTGAAGCAACCAATTCAAGTTAGAAATCCTCCACCACCCTACCCTCAAAGATTTCAGAAGCAAAAGCAGGAAGTCCAATTTAAGAAGTTCCTAGACGTACTCAAGCAACTTCATATCAACATTCCGTTGGTAGAAGCACTTGAGCAAATGCCTAATTATGTCAAGTTCATGAAAGATATCCTATCAAAGAAGCGAAGACTTGGAGAATTTTGACATAGTAGCCCTAACGAAGGAATGCAGTGCATATCTTCAAGACAAACTACCTCCAAAGTTGAAGGGTCCTGGATGTTTTACCATACCATGCAACATTGAAGCAACTTATTATGGTAAAGCACTATGTGACTTGGATGCGAGCATTAACTTAATGCCGATGTTGATATTCAAAAAGTTGGGGATAGGTGAAGTTAGACCAAATATAGTTACACTTCAGTTAGCCGATCGATCAATAGCATATTTTGAAGGAAAGATTGAAGATGTATTGGTTCGTGTTGATAAGTTTATTTTCCCTGTAGACTTTGTCATTTTAGATTTTGAAGAAGATAAAGAAGTATCAATCATCTTAGGAAGGCCATTCCTAGCAACAAGAAGGACTTTGATTGATGTGCAAAAAGGCGAGCTAACTATGTGTGTTCAGGACGATCAGGTAACTTTTAATGTTTTTAAATCTATGAGATTTCCTAGTGTAGTTGATGATTGTTCTGTAGTATCTAAGTTAGAAGACTTAGTCATCAAAGAGGAATTCAACTCTGATGAAGATCCTTTGGAAAAGATTTTGTTGATAGACCCTCAAAGTGATTAAGAGGGGGAAGAAAACTTAGCTTTGTTGGAAGCTAATTCGAGGGGATTTAATCCACAACCTCGTTTTGAATCTTTGGATTTGGAAAGTAGAGAATATGTTCAACTAAAAGCATCAATTGAAGAACCACCTAAATTAGAGCTTAAGGTATTACCTTTACACTTGAAATATGTTTATTTAGGTGATGCTTCTACTTTTCCTATGATTATTTCAGCACAATTAATTGAGAAGCAGGAAGACCAATTGATTAAAGTGTTAAAGCAATTCAAGAAGGCTTTTAGATGAACCATAGTCGACATTTGTCGTATAATTCCATCCGTATGCACGCATAAGAATATCCTTGAAGAGGACAAGAAAGTAACAATTGGTGGACAACGAAGACTGAACCCCATTATGAAAAATGTAGTCAAGAAGCAAATCATCAAGTGGTTAGATGCGGGTATCATTTATCCCATCTCAGACAGCTCATGGGTTAGTCCAGTCCAATGCATGCCAAAAAAATAAGGTATTATAGTAGTGAAGAATGAAAATAACGAGTTAATACCGACTAGAACGATTATGGGATTACGAATTTGCATCGACTACCGAAAACTGAACAAAGCGATGAGGAATCATCACTTTCTTTGCCATTCTTTGATCAGATGCTGGATAGACTCATAGGGCGAGACTATTACTATTTTCTAGATGGGTACTCAGGGTACAATCAGATTACAGTCTCACTGAAAGATCAACACAAAATGACATTCACATGCCCGTATGGTACGTCCGCATTTAGACTCATGCCATTTGGTTTATGTAATGTAACTGCTACGTTTCAAAGATGTATGATGACCATTTTTACTGATAAGATTGAGAAGTATTTGGAAGTGTTCATGGATGACTTTTCAGTGTTCTGGGACACTTATGATGATTGTTTAGCTAATCTAGCTAAGGTACTAAAGCGATGCAAAGAGACAAACCTTGTTCTCAACTGGGAAAAGTGTCATTTTATGGTACGAGAAGTTATTGTTTTGGGGCACCGAATAACAAGACAAGAAATCAAACTCGACAAAGCCAAAGAAGATGTAATAGAGAAGCTTCCACCTCCAACATCTGTAAAGGGTGTTAGGAGCTTTTTGGGACATGCTGGATTCTATCGAAGATTCATCAAGGATTTCTCTAAAATTGCTAAACCCTTAAGCAGAAAGATTCGACATTCAACTTTGATGAAGAATGCTTGATAGCATTTAATGATTTGAAGAATTGATTTGTTTCAGCACCAATTATCGTCACATCAGATTGGGAATTTCCATTCGAGCTAATGTATGAAGTCAATTTGGATCCGAAACTTGCTAAAGAGAAACGAATGCTTCAATTCAATGAGTTAGAAGAATTTCGAACGTTCTTTTATGAAAATGCCAATCTATGCAAAGAAATATAAAAAAGATGGCATGACAAGCACATTCAAGTCAGAGAGTTAGAAGCAGGTCAGCAAGTTTTATTGTTTAACTCTAGATTAAAATTTTTTTTCCAAGTAAATTGAGATCACATTCGTCAAGTCCATTCACTATCCATCAAGTTTTCCCATATGGAGTGGTTAAACTCTATGGTAAGCAAGGTCTTTTTCGAGTTAATTTCCAGAGGTTTAAACATTCTTGGGGAAATAAAGTTGAACGAAATGAAGCATCGCTCATTTAATTAGACTCTTAATTTATTTTATTTAACAAAGAACTTAGGTTATATTTCCTGGACTAATATGCTGAAATGAATTCTGTCAAGGAGTTTGGAACTTAAGAGGGACTGCTTGTGACCTCTCCAATCTTTTTTGGGAATTAATTTTAACATAATTTTTCGAGAAATTATTTCCTAAGTTAGAAAATCAATTTTTAATTTTTTAGGGTCAATTGTTGATCCAAGTTTTTAATTACAACTCAATTTTCAAATTATTTTCAGTTTAAGGACTTAATTAATTTTTTTTGTAAAATTTGGTTGTTAATTTTGTAAATATGAAAATTAGCTGTCTTTTCCTGTAAATTTTTTTTTTTAAAATAGCTAAAAATAAAATTTTCATTTAATTATTTATTTAATTTTCATTTTTCAAAATTTTGATAATTCTTAATATTAAATTATAAATTAAATTTTATAATTTATATTAATTATTATCAAGAGTTTAAATTAGGATTTGTTTTTAAAATTTGAATTTAAGTAAAAAATATGTGTTTGAGTTAAAATAAGATTTAGAAATTTAATTTGAGTGTTTGAGTGTAAATTATCTTCCATGCATTATAAATAGTCGACCTCCAAAGGGAATTATCACTCAAACCATCAAATTAGCTACCATCGGCAACCATCGACAGTTATCAGAAGCCATTGGGCCTCATTCAGCATAATCAGCCGACGCTTTCTGGAAGCACCCTATACAACCCGGTACCGCTTGACACTTCCTGACGCACCATTCGCAAGCGCCTGATACGGCTCGATGCACCGGCCTGGCAACTCCGGTAATCGCCCGATAGCGTCCGCACATCCCAAAGATCCACGCGTGCAAAATGACTGTTGTTGCTCTGCAAGTCCGCACACCTACCGAGCCACGCCACGCCCACGCCATGCCTTGCTGCTGCTTTGTACGCCCATCACCTAGGTCATTTGTCCTTACCCTAAAACCTTAAGTTTCCTCCAAACCTTATATTAGATAAAACCCTTTTATTTTTAGCACTAATTATTTATTTTGGATTTGATTTCAGCAAAAGGTGGTAAAAATTTATCTTTTAATTTTAATTTTTTTAATTTATTAACTCTTTAATTTATTTATTTGTTGATTGGGTTAAAATCATGCCACACAAGAGAACTCGTGCCGTAACAAAAGAAGAGTAGTATAAATTCCATAGTGCAAGAGCTAAGGAAAGATACGATAGCACATTCAGAAATCATTAAATGTTGCATGAAAAAGGATTTACTTGGGAAACAAGTAAATACACCAAATTCATGGCAAAAGTTTGACAAATTGCTGAAGCTTTGAACTAGGGATTATTTTGTGAAAAGCGATCAAGTGCAGATGAGGAACTAGTTTGAGAATTTTATGCAAATTTCACCTCAGTTGAACTTAAAGAAATTCCCGTTCGAGGAATCAAGGTACCATTTAAGTCAAGCACTATTAATGAGTTATTTGACTTACCTGATTTCGAATAAGATGAATATCATACTTTGTTGAAGAACTTAGAGGCTGATAAATTGCAAGAAATTCTTCGAGAACTTACAATTCCAGGGTCTGAATAGATGGTGTCAAAACATTGAATTCGTACATGTCATAGAGAAAACTTGACTTCGATAGCAAAAGTGTGGTTTTATTTCATTCAATTCAGTCTCATGCCTATTCAACAAGGAACTACCGTTTCATTAGATCGAATGGTGTTAATTTATTCAATCTTGAAGGCGAAAACCATCGATGTAGGAAGAATTATCATCAGAGAAATCCGAAACTGTGCCATGAGATGTTCTTCTCAAGCTTATTTCCCATTTACAATCATAATGTTTTGCTTGAAAGCTGAAATTCTTAGGAATATAAATAGAGCAGGATATAACCAAGGAGCAATCTCTAATTGGGATCTATATTGAGTAGTAGGAGATTTCATTCTTCAACAGCAAGCTGAAGAAGAAGAAAAAGAAGACCTTGAATAAGAAGAAGATCCAAAAGAGGATCCTGAGGAAGAAGAAGATCCTAAGAAGATCCTGTGGAGATTGAAGATGATCTTTTGATAACAGAATCGATTGGAATGCATGATGAGACCAAGTCTACTGAACAAACATCCGAGCCTGATAGATCCATGTCGAGACCACCGTCGCCTCCAACTAAACTTCGAAATGAGCTGTCAAAGATGATGGATTGAATGCAATACATGCAATGGTAGCAACAATCATATTGGAGATACACGAAGATATGAGATGATGTATTTAGAAGTGCATTTGAAAAAGTGTTTCGTGACCCATTTGTCTTTGCGCCTGAATTTCCAGATTACATATTTGAACCATGGACTCCAATGGCGAATAAGGAGTAAGGTGACTCGAGCAATAATATGGACTACCAAGCAAAAGGAGAGTCAAAGTCTAGGGGGTCTGAACATAAATAAAAAGGGGGGAACTTATCTTTCTTTAAATTTTGTTATTTTATTTCTAGTCTTTTACTTTTGAATGAATTTAGCATTAGATCACTAGGTTAGTTTTAATTCTTGCATAACAAATTAAAAGGTTGAAAATAAAAGTTGAGCAACTTAGAAAAGTAAAAGTGTGGTATTAAATATGTACATGTCTAGGATTGGACATTGATGAGCTTGGTACTTAAGCAGTCAAATTGACTCACCTCCTCTTTTTACTTGATTTACAATATTTATTCACTTTTATCTTTACGTTCTGATAGCATTGCAAATGACATATTTTCTCTCTAAATTGATGTTTTAATTGTCTTTTTTCTATCGTATTTAGCATGCATTATAAGCATTTCATACTCAGTTTTTATATTTTTTAACTCATTATAGTTTGGTTTAAATTCTTGTTATTTATTACATCTTTTGTGTACTAATGTCGCTACAAGCAGCCTATATATTGTGCTTTAGAATTGTCAGCGCAGAAACTCATCTCAGAAGATCAATGTTGGAAGAAGAATGCAACCACAAGATCAGCTTGAAATTGCGACCAAAGATGTCGCCACATAAAACCTGAGCTTTGGATAAGTGAACTCAAGCTGAAAATACAATTGGAAGCACCAGCGCAGGAAAATCACACGTTGTCGCTGTAATTGACGATTTCAGATCGCACCCAGCAATGTAGTGACAACCTGCAGATCTCTAAAGTACACATTAAATCTGCATGAGTGCACAGCTGTACTACAACTAACTTTGACAACTGCAAATTGGATCTGGATCTAATAATGGAGGATGAAACCTGCAACTTTTGAAGGCTATAAATAGAGGAAAGAAGATGGAAGAAAGGAGGAGGAGGTGGAGGAATTAAATACTCTAATTATTGTGTGTTTTTTAGATTTAAGTTGGAAAATGGTGAGCTAATGGAGAAAAGGAGCAACCACTTCTGACGAGAAGTGCTTGATACAAGGCAAGAGGAGCGGTTGAGGAATAGTCCTAATAGTCTAGATATAGTAAGCTTCGATTGTATTCGTTAACCCCTCTTTTATGCTGATTAATTTTAATGACATTTGAATGAATACGAGAGTATCTTTCATTGTTAGATTGCTTTGATTCTTATTTAATGCTTTTCATCTATTTATTCTTGGATCTAACTACATCAAACACGAGAGTGCAGTCGCAATCTACCGACATCGAGAGATGCGGTGACAAGTTAGGTTAGCAAGCAAGACAGCTAGAATTGCTTGGGATTAGAAGGGATTCTAGTCACTTGTTCTTGAGTGCATAACGTTGTTCACACCGAGAGGTGGAGTGATTGTGAGTACTTGAGTCTTGATTAAATGGAGAACTGCTATTGGTAAGATTTCATTTGAACTCTATTGCTGCGACAATTCGTCTATACAATACCTTGTTGACGTATCCAGCATTACGACTTAGCGAAATCAGTGATCCACTCCAATCCTTTCGATTTGATCAAACCTTTACTTTTATGCATTTAAATTCTCAAAACTTTCACAATAATTGATTTACTTTCTGTTGCTGTGACAATAAACCTTGATTGCATTGACAGTATTAATATTTTTAGTATGTAGATCTGACTTAATTACGCTGACATCTTTACTCACATTTCATCTAATTTTAGTATTAGTTGCTTCGATAGCTGAACATTAAGATCCCATTCATCGTGGGATCGATATCCGATAGAATTTTTCTATCAACTATACTTGTATCGACGTGTGTCCGCTTGCACAACTGCTGTAACGTTACAAACGCAATCGAGTTTTGGCGCTGTTGTCAGGGAATTAGTGCTTGTTTGATGTTTGGTTTTGTAGTTGTAATTAATTTTTCTTACTTAACTTCTAACTTTTACTAATTTGTTTACTTTCTTTTATTAATTTCTTTCAGAATTATTTAAGTGTTGCATGTCCACAAGGAGAAATCCAAAGGATATTATGAACTTTGATCCGGAACTTGAGAGGACATTTAGAAGGAGAAGACAAGAATAAAAGAAAATAGCTGGTAACAACAACAACAACAACAACAACAACAACAACAACAACAACTTACCACCATTACTGCCACAAGATGTAGCTCCTTCAATACAACCACAAGTTATCAATAATCTACCACCACCACCTCCACAAGAAGAACAAGTGCAAAATAGGACAATAAGAGATTTTGTTGTGCCTATACTTGATGATCTACAGCCAGGGGTTGTGAGACCAACTATACAAGCTGAAAATTTTGAGCTAAAATCGGTGATGTTTCAGATGCTTAATTCAAATGGGTAATATTTTGGTTTGCCTCATGAAGATGCAAGAGAACATTTAAAATCATTTTTGCTTATTTTTTCATCTTTTAGTGAACATGATGTCCCTGATGATACCTTGAAAATGCAATTATTTCCTTATTCGTTGCAGGGTAAAAAGAGAACATGGTTCTTAAAATTGCCGATTGGATCCATTACATCTTGGAATGCACTAGTAATGTAGTTTGTTTTGCATTTTAATCCACCGATAATGAACGCAAAGTTGTGCAATGATATTATAGCATATTATCAGTTGGATGATGAGAACTTACATACAACATGGGAGCATTATAAAACTCTACTTAGAAGTTGCCCAATAGAGATCTTTTACAATGGATTGAATGCTCAGACAAGAAATCTTATCGACACATCTAGCCATGGTCCCTTGTTGGATTGCACTTACAATGAAGTTGTAAGAATTCTGGAGAGGGTTGCACAGAACGATTACCAGTATCTAATCTCTCATTCTTGTGTTCTTGAATTAGATGCTATTTTGGAGTAGGTATCTTTGTTGGCCAATATCATAAAGAATATGAAGGGGACAAGTGATGTTGCCCTTATTCAAATGGCTCAACAAATGGATGCGTCGACATTTTCCTGTAAGATTTGCGACGACAATCATAGTTACGAGGATTGCCCACAACATGCTTAAAATGCTTTCTATGTTAATAACATCAGAGGGAATTCATATGGTAACTCATACAACAACAGAACTCAACAACCTTGGGGGAATCAAAATGTTTCCACATACAGATATGACAATTCCTCAAATCAACGAAGTTATAGACAAGGGAGTTACAACAACCATCAACAGTAGAATTTTAATCAGAATTCACAAGTATATTCACACCTTGATCAGATGCAAGCACATAACTAGATGCAACCACAATCTAATGCAATCACAACACTCTGCATTACTACATATGCAAGGACAACATTAGCAACAACAACAGTAGTTTCCTCAATAAACGTCAGATCCAATGGCTGCTCTTGAAGCTCTGATGCGAGAGCATATCATGAGGACTGAAGTAATTATGCAAGGAAACTCTTCTTCCATCCGAGCATTAGAAGTCCAGCTAGGATAGTTGGCTTCTAATTTAAGTGCAAGATCACCTGGTACTTACCTAGTGATACTGAGAACCTAACGCAGAGAAAGAATGAGCACTGTAAGGCTATCATGCTGAGAAGTGGGAAGCAAATGACTGGACCAAGCAGTTCTAATCAGAACAATGTCAACGCATCTGAGCCACAACAACGAGAAGAGGATGTAGCTGAAGGAAGCAAAGCAGAAGCACATGAGGAAGAACCAACTGTAACACCATCTATGCCTACAGTTTGTTCACCGTAGTTGTCAACACAACTGCCAATTTCGACACCATTGATTTTTTCGCAACAACCCATTGTTATGATACCTTTTCCATTTCCGCAAAGATTTAAAGAAAAAGTCCATGATAAAGAGTATCAAAATTTTGTTTCTACTTTGAAACAATTACACATTAACATACCTCTTGTAGATGCTCTTGTGCAGATACCTAATTGTGAGAAATTTATGAAGGAGCTACTATCAAAAAAGAAGAAATTGTCCAAAATCGAGACGATTGCACTCACAGAGGGGTGCAATGCTGTTCTTACAAACAAGTTGCCACCTAAAATGAATGATTAGATTCACAATTCTTTGCTCTATTGGGAATCATTATCTAGGTAAAGCTTTATATGAGTTGGGAGCAAGTATTAACCTTATGCCTTTATCTACTTTCAAGAAGTTAGGAATTGGATCAATGAAACCCATTACGGTGACATTGCAACTTGCAGACAGATCCTTAGCACAACCTCAAGGCCAAATCAAAGATGTCTTTGTTCAAGTAAATAAGCTCGTGTTTCTTGTCAATTTCATAATCCTTGATTGCGAAGCAGATAAGAAGGAGCATATTATTCTAGGGCGACCATTTTTGGTAACGAGACGCACGCTTATTGATGTGTTTAAGGGAGAACTTATCATGCGTCATAATTACGAACATGTGACCTTCAGTGTGTTTGAAGCATTCCCGTACAAGAGTAAAGAGAAATGTCACCACATCGACGTGCTAAACAAGATAATTTTAGAAGAATTCAATGCAAGGAGTTAAGCCATCATAGATAAAGATGCAGTGACATCCATTGAGGAAATTCTAGCTGCATGTGACCATAAAGAGGAGGTTAATAATTCTGAGCTGAGGTAGAATTGACAATTAGAATATTTGGATTTGTCGAACAGGACAATCCCTATGTTTAAACCGTCAATTGAGTAAGCTCATATCTTGGAGTTGAAACCATTGCCAACGCACCTAAAATATCTCTTTTTGGGTGACGACGATACATTACATGTTATTGTCAATGCATCCCTCGAAGCAACGCAAGAAGATAAGCTCATCGCCATTTTGAAATAGCATAAGAGAGCCATAGCTTGGAGCATTACTGATATCAAAGGCATTAGTCCCTTTTTTTCCATGCATAAGATCAGGCTAAAAGATGAGGGGAAGCAATCAATTGAGCAACAAAGGCGACTTAACTAAAAGATGAAAGAAGTAGTGAAGAAGGAAATTATCAAGTGGCTAGACGCGGGCATCATCTAACCTATTTCTGATAGTGATTAGGTGAGCCCCGTCTAATGTGTGCCCAAGAAAAGTGGTTTAACAGTTGTGAACAATGATAAGAATGAATTGATCGCTACTTGCATTGTGGATGGCTGGCGAGTATGCATGGATTATCGTTGATTGAATGCGACCACAAAGAAGGACCACTTCCCACTACCTTTCATTGACCAGATGCTGGATAGGTTAGCTAGTAAGGCTTATTATTGCTTCCTAGATGGTTATTCTAGATACAACCAAATAGCCATTGCGCTGGAAGATCAAGCAAAGACTACGTTCACATGTCCTTTTGGAACCTTTGCCTTCAGATGTATGCCATTTGAGTTGTGCAATGTGCGAGCAACATTCCAGAGATGCATGATAGTGATCTTCTCGGACATGATTGAGGACTCTCTAGAGGTATTCATGGATGATTTCTCTATGTATAAACAGAATTTTAACTAATGCGCTGACAATTTGGTAAAAGTTCTAAAGAGATACGAGGACACAAATCTAGTTCTGAATTAGGAAAAATGCCACTTCATGGCAATTGAAGTTATTGCCTCGGCCATCACATATCATGTCAGGGCATTGAGGTTGATAAAGCAAGGGTTGAAATCATCAAGAAATTGCCACCGCCTACCAATTTCAAGGGAATAAGAAGCTTTCTTGGACATGCTGGTTTCTATAGGAGATTCATTCGAGATTTTTCCAAGATTGCTAAACTATTATGCTCATTGCTATAGCAAAATAAAAACTTTGTGTTTGATGATACCTGTCTAGACACATTCATGACAATAAAGAAGCAGCTGGTATAAGCTCCGATTGTCATCGCATCGAACAAGACTGAACTGTTTGAATTAATGTGTGATGCAAGTGACTTTACTATGGGAGATGTAGTAGGCCAATGTAAAGAAAAGGTATTTCATTCCATTTATTATGCTAGTAAATCTCTAACTGAAGCATAGGTCAATAAAAAAATACAACTACTGAGAAGGAGTTGCTAGCAGTAGTCTTTGCATTTGACAAGTTTCGCTCATATCTTGTCGGCGCAAAGATTACAATTTACACAGACCACTCTGCATTGAGATACCTTCTTAAGAAAAAATATGCCAAACCTAGATTAATCCGTTGGATCTTACTCTTACAAGAATTCGATGTTGAAATCAAGGATAGGAAAGGATCCAAAAACCAAGTAGCTGACCATTTGTCTTGATTGGAAGTTGGAAGTGAAGATGAGAATAAAGCTAAAATTGTCGATGCATTTCCACACGAGCAGTTGTTTTTTGTTGACACATCGTCTTGGTATGCTGATGTAGTCAATTACCTTGTGTGTGGGAAGATATTTTTGGGTGTTGTTGGTCACAAGAAAGTCAGATTTTTACGTGACGCTGTAAAATATCACTGGAACGAGCCATACCTGTTCAAGGTATGCGCCGACAATATTATCCGTTGCTATATTCCTGAAGAGGAAATGACTTTTATCCTGCAACATTGCCATGATGCTCCATCTGGAGGCCATTTTGGTAGTGTAAGGACTGCTGCAAAGGTCTTACAATCAGGATTCTATTGGCCCACATCGTTTCAAGATGCCAACAACTTTGCACAGCAATGTGACAGATGTCAATGCACTGGTTTAATATCTCGACGCAACGACATTCTCCAATAGTCAATTATAAAAGTAGAGCTCTTTGACGTTTGGGGAATAGATTTCCTAGGACCACTCCCTAACTCTTTTGGGAATGTGTACATTCTAGTTGCGATTGACTATGTCTCAAAGTGGATCGAGGCAATAGCGGTGCCAAAAGATGATGCTTGAACGGTGTTGAAGTTCTTCCAAACTTATATGCTTATGATATTTGGAATACCTAGAGCGTTAATAAGTGATCAAGGTACTTATTTTCTCAACCATCAAGTGGCGATAGCATTAAAGAGATATGGTGTGAAGCATCGTATGACTACTACATACCATCCACAAACCCATGGCCAAGCTAAAGTATCCAATCGTCAAATCAAAAAAATCCTTGAGAAGGTGGTTAATCCATCTAAAAGGGATTGGTCTTCGAGGCTACATGACGTATTGTGAGCGCTTCGTACTGCTTATAAGACCTCGCTTGTAATGTCACCGTATTAGTTAGTGTTTGGTAGGTCTTGTCACCTGCCAGTTGAGCTTGAATATAAAGCCATGTGGGCTATCAAGCAGGTGAATATGGATTATGACGCTGCTAGAAGAAAAAAATTGTTGGACATTACTGAACTGAAAGAAATCTGCCACCATGCTTATGAGAATGCCATAATATATAAATAAAAGACCAAGAGATGGTACAATAACATCATCTTGCATCAACAATTTAGCCCTGGTCAGTTAGTGCTTTTGTTTAATTCACGATTAAAACTACATCTAGGTAAATTACGATCAAGATGGTCAGACTCTTTCAAAGTTGTCAAAACATCCTAGAGTGGTGCGGTGACAATTGAGAATCTGAAGGATGAACAACAGTTCAAGGTGAACAGCCAACGTCTGAAACATTACATGAGCCCAAAAGTCCAGGAATCAAACAAGGCCATCTATCTGGTTACATTTAAATAATGTCGACGCATTTTCACCTTTCCTTTTATTTGTTTTACTTTTACTTTTACTTGTTTTGTTTTAATTTCTTTACAAGAATAAAAATCATCTTTTTGTCGATGCATCCAAAGCACAACTTGTTGGCGCATTCTATGCTGACTCTACAAAGCTTTTTCAGCAAGAATCGTGCCGATTGATTTTTCTCTTTCCCCAGCCATTTGATCAGATGAAAGGTACAATCTGCAGCTTGCATTTAATGGTTGTAGATGCAATGTTTCCCAAAGTTATTTACAATCATCATGGCTTTTGCCAAGGCTATGTTATAAAACTCTGCCAACTTTTCTTTCTCCATTCACAATAGCCATTTTTATACAACTTATTTTCTTCTTTCCTTTTGCTCTTATTTTTATTTTGTCCAAAACCAGAGGAGCAAAGAATCCTTCTAAAACCACTCCTTCAACTTTTGCCACAGTAGTTCAAACCACCACTCCACCACCATCAACAGGGTCGGTCTTATTTTTGTCAAAAACAGCCAAAGACCGTTATCAGAATGTGATGATGAAACGAAATATCCATCTGGAGCAAGGTCTGCAACTGTTTCTGTATCAAACTTTGGGGAAGCACGTCGCAAGGACCATAAGCCGTCTGGGATGGGAGTTCTTCTATGAACACCCCGCTGGCTACTCCCTTACGCTGGTAAGGGAATTCTATGCAAACCTTGTTGATTCAGAGAAAAAGTTTATCCTTGTGAGGAAAGGTCTAATCCCATGGAGTGCTATGAATATCAACATTTTGCTTCAAATTTTTTAGAAGGTCAATAACTACTCTCCATTTGTGCATGAACTGACTGACAAGAGGGTTGCCAAGAGCGACCTGTGTAGACTACATAACTACACCATGCATCAGAGGTATCTCACAATCTTCAGCAAGGTGTGGTTCCAATTCATAAACAGTCGCATCCTGCCTTCTACGCACAGCATTACGGTAACATTGGATCGTATGTGCCTTTTGCACTCAATCTTACAGGGTCGTCACATTGATATCAGTGAAATCTTCCATGATCAAATAGCTGAAGCTACTGCAAAACAAACTAGTATACTCCCCTTCCCTTCTTTAATAATGTTATTCTACAAAAAGAAGGCATTGTGCCCTAAGATGGTGAGGAAATGTTGGAAAACAAAATTCTCATCAATGATATATTAGTTGAAAGAATGAATCGAGGCCAAGAAACGCCGATTGTGAAAGAAGCACCACAAAAGAAGGACAAGGGAAAAGGGAAAAAGAAGCAAAAATAGGCTGATGCACTTACAAATACCCAATTGGAAAAGAGGCTAGCCACTATGGAAGCCAATATTGATAGCATAGATACACGCACTATCCCCACTGTCAGCGTGTTAGAAGATATGGATTACAGACAACATATTTTCTATGAATATACAAAAGCCTAGAATGAGGCAATTGTCGCCTCATTGTATAGCATGAGTCACAGTCCGATGCTAGACTTCCTAGCCTTCTCCTAATGGTAGGCCTCAGAATGTTCCATCCCCAATAAGAATTCATATCTCTAATGATGAGGAGAGCGAGGGACATTCTAATACCATGGAAGTCTGCTACAGAATAATTGCCAACCTATTCGAAGAATTTTCGAATAGCCCTGGGGCGACCATGACAGGTAGGGGGGTTGTCATTGAGGAGCTGCATAGCCCCATGGTTGTAGACCCAGTGGGAGGCGTTGACATTGCCACAACTGAGCAAGAACAGCCTGTGGATGAAGTAGTAGTAGATGATGACCAAGAGAAAGAGAATGAAGAAGAAGAAAAAGATAATACACTGAAGGACCCTGTAGAGGTGCAGAAAGAAAGGAAGGAAGATGTCCCGAAAGATATCACTGAGGACATTATCGGTACACCTGTGAGTGTGAGGGCATCTAGTGGTGATGAAGCTCTACCTGAATCGAGCCGGGTTAAGGTAGTTACAAGCAGTATTGAGGAGATTCATCCTCTTGCTATTGTGCCATATGTGGCACCATTAGCTGAAATCCACCCATTTGAGGTAACTATCGATGAGGCCATCACCCAACCGGCTGAGAAGGAGCAATCCGCCGATCCGTTTGGTTCGAAGGATAAGAAAAGAAAGCGACGCAAGGATAAAGAGAAGAAACGTAAGCACGATGGTGAGTGCCCAAGGAAGAAGAAAAAAAGACAAAAGCAGTCTCTGCGTTGACTGCTGCGAAATGAGTTAGTACACTTCTCTGTAGATAATTTGCATGCATCTTTATTTTCATTGCATCTTTATTTTGTCATGCATTGTTTTGTTAATTTAGTTGCATTGTCATTGTATTTTCATTATATTTGTATAAGTATTAGTAGTGCATTGGGGACAATGCAGACATTAAGTTTGGGGGGGATATTGTGGACTGGAAATGCAATTACACTCATATCTTTGAATTTTACATGTTTCTTTTGTTAATGAAAATATGAAAAATTTCAACAAAAATATTACCACAATTTTTATTTTTGTGTAAACCTTGAATTGTTTGGGATGCTGATGTGAAAAATTGGAAGAATATGAATGAATACTGAGTGTTCTATTTTTGAATGAATGATAGGAATTGCTTCAGTAATAATGAATAGTGTGAATGTTTGAATCTTGAACTAACTTACCAGTTGCAGCGACCTTGTAATAACAAAAGACACTCCAATGTGAGTGCATTGTGACTTTTCAAGGGAGTACACTCCGCTGCAGGCTCTAGAAAAATCATCTAGCAAAAGGCTGTCACTGCAAGAGTGTGTGTCAGTGCAATTACATACCTCTTGGGGGTTTGTTGCACCCTATCGTTACTACCCAAGAACAAAGGTAGAGTAATGCAATGACATCTCCTAGTCACTTAAAAGGAAAAAAAGATAAAAAAAAATTATGCTTGTTATAAATGCTATATTGGTTCAAGGAAGATTAAGATTCAATGCATGATACTAAGATTAATGAAGTTGCAGTTTTAATTATTCATACCTATAAATTGTCGGCGCATTATTCTATCATGTGAATATAATTTATGCATTAGGATTTTAGAAAATTTAAGTTGCGAGAATAATGATTGCAGTGACATGTTTGCTTGAGATTTTGCTAATTTTTGTTTACTTGAGGACAAGTAAAAACTCAAGTTTGAGGGTGTGATAGCATTACAAATGACATATATTTTTTTCCTTAAATTGATGTTTTAATTGTCTCTTTTGTATCGTATTTAGCATGCATTATAAGCATTTCATACTTAGTTTTTATATCTTTTAACTCATTATAGTTTGGTTTAAATTCTTGTTAACTTTTTACAACTTTTGTGTACTAATGTTGCTACAAGTAGCCTATATATTGTGCCTTAGAATTGTCAACGTAGAAACTCATCTCAGAAGATCAATGCTGAAAGAAGAATGCAGCCACAAGATCAGCTTGAAATTGGGACCAGAGATGTCGCCGCATAAAACCTGATCTTTGGATAAGTGAACTCAAGCTAAAATACAACTGGAAGTACCAATACAGGAAAATCACATGTTGTCGCTGTAATTGACGATTTCAGATCGCGCCCAGCAATGTAGCGACAACCTGCAAATCTCTGAAGTACACATTAAATCTACATGAGTGCACAGCTGTACTGTAACTAACTTTGACAGCTGCAAATTGGATCTGGATCTGATAATGGAGGATGAAACGTGCAACTTTCGAAGGCTATAAATTGTGGAAAGAAGATGGAAGAAAGAAGAAGGAGGTAGAGGAATTAAATACTGCAATTATTGTGTGTTTTTGAGATTTAAGTTGCAAAATGTTGAGCTAATGGAGAAAAGGAACAACAACTTATGATGAGAGGCGCTTGATGCAAGGCAAGAGGTGTAGTTGAGGAATAGTCCTAGTAGTCTAGATATAGTAAGCTTCGATTGTATTCGTTAATCCCTTTTTTATGCTGATGAATTTTAATGACACTTGAATGAATACGAGAGTATCTTTCATTGTTAGATTACTTTGATTCTTATTTAATGTTTTTCATCTGTTTATTCTTGATCTAACTGCATCAAAAAGTAGAGTGCATTTGCAGTCTACCGACATCGAAAGATGTGGTGACAAGTTAGGTTAACAAGCAAGATAGCGAGAGTTGCTTAGGATTAGAAGAGATTCTAGTCACTTGTTCTTGAGTGCACAATGTTGTTCAAACCGAGAGGTGGGGTGATTGGGGGTACTTGAGTCTTGATTAAACGAATGATTGTTATTGGTAAGATTTCATTGGAGCTCTATTCCTGTGACAATCCGTCTATACAATACCTTGTCGACGCATCTAGCGTTTCGACTTAGCGAAATCAGTGATCCACTCCAATTCTTTACACTTGATCAAATCTTTACTTTTATGCATTTAAATTCTCAAAACTTCCACAACAATTGATTTACTTTCTATTGCTTTGACAATTAACCTTGATTACATTGACAATATTAACAATTTTAGTATGCAGATCTGACTTAATTGCGCTGACATCTTTACTCACATTTCATCTAATTTTAGTATTAGTATCTTCGATAACTGAACATCAAGAATACATTTCTCGTGGGATCGATATCCGATAGAATTGTTCTATCATCTATACTTGCATCGACGTGTGTCTGCTTGCACAACTGCTATGACGTTACAAACGCAATCAAGTTCTTTATTGTTTTTAATAATGAGGACATTGTTCAATTTAAATAGGGGGACTGGAAATCGAAAACTTATTGATAGTATTATTTCTTCTTATTTTATGAATTTAGTTATAATTTTGCTTGAAAATTTGAATTTATGTTAATTATGATAAAGCTTTAGTAAAAATAAAATTTAATTATCTTAATGGTTGTGATGTTAAGTTGAACTATGATAAGAATGCTACTCTTAATAAAATATGAAAATCATATCATAAAATTTTTAATTCGTTATAGAAGCAAGATATGCATGAAAGTTTAAATCTCTAGAATTGACATAGTAATTTCTTGAGACGAAATCTTAGGAAGCATGAAATTTTGAAAATCATTTAGGCAACATTTGTTTGGATCATTTGAGCCTTTCAAGCCAACCCTGATAAATGTTATTCCTTGAAGCCAACTTATCTTTTATACTTATCTCTAAATTGTCCCAACTATTAGACTCAGTCTATCAAGATTATGTTCTGAAAATAAGTTTGGAGGAGTTAAAAAGAAGTACCAAGATGCTCAATAGAAGTATAGTACATATAAAATGATGCTTAGAAAAACAGAAATGAAAAAGAAAAAGAAAAAAGAGCATATGTACTCAAAAGAAAAAGAAAAAAGCATGAGCCTAAAAAGTTCAAAAAAAAAAATGGTGAAATTGAAGGTCTGATGCAAGCTGAGTCTAAGGTTTTAGCTTAAATTTATCTATATTTTCCTCACCCCTAGCCTAGCCCCATTACAACCTATGCAAAAAGCCTATTTGATTCAATATTTCAATGCTACCTACATTAGTGGAGAGAAATTGCTATGTTCAACATATGAAGACATAAGTTAAATTTAATGATTGCAGTTTGATCTTAACTGAGGAATAAAAATTGAGTGATAGGATTTTGACATGTTTTTATTGAGACAAACATGATGATAATTGAAGATAACTGAATAAAAAATACTTGAGCTACATAATTTCTAAATTCTTGTTCTTATGCTTAATTATTTTGAATTCATAAGCATAAGGAGAAATGATCAACTCTTTTGTGATTTGTGCATTACTCGGAACGAGCAATGAATTAAGTTTGGGGGTGTGGAACGATGAAAATATATAGATTTTTTCATACCCTTTTTATCCCTAATTCATGTATATTCTAAGTAATTAATGTCGAAAAATATAATTTATTTATAAAATAATTAATTTGTGTTAAAATTACCGAAATATTTATTTTTAATTATTTTTATAAATATTGAGCATGAATTTGATGATTTTTCGACAGTTTTGCACAATTGGTAAAAATTAACCCAGCAGACACGACTGATAGCTTACACCATTGAGGGAATTTTTACACCGAGTTAATGAAGAGCTAAGAAGAATATTTTTCAAGTCAAGAGTCGGGTCCAATATGAAGCTAAATTATGCTTTCTAATTATATTTTTAAATTAAATTAAATTGGATTAAAATAAATTATAAGGCTAAGCTGAAGTGGCTTGATGTGCATGCAACCGAGGGTCGAACCACCTCTAATTTAGCTAGCCATGTGCCGTCCAAGTGCTGACCATATTCAGCTGAAATGTTGACCAATTCAACCTTACAAAACAGACCTCAAACTTTCCCAAAAATCCATTCCAACCCCTCCTCTTTTCGTGGTTTCAAATTATCACCCTTAGCTCATTTCAAGCAAGCTTTGAACAAGCCAAAGCTTGTGTGTGGTGGCCGGCCATGGTGGAGTGTGTGGCTGATATTTATTTGCTAAATATAGCCACCACATCTCTCCTCAACTCCACCTATAAATACACCCTCCATTCACCTCATTTCAACACACCAAAAATAATTCATCTTCTCTTCTTTCTCTCTAGCCTTCCATCCACACATTCCCTTATTCCTTTGTTCATTTTCCCTCTTGAAAAAGAGTGGTTCTTCAGCCTTTCATAGCCTTTTTTGAGTTTTCTTCAGGGACCTCGATCTAGGAAGAATCGAGCAAGAATGACAAAGAACACGGAAGTAGTTCTTTAGAAATTGTTGGATTTAATCCTATTCTTTTTCTCGTATTTTTATATTCTTGTTTGTTATCATGATGAATGCTATTAATTTTTTAATTAAAAAGTCTTAAATTCTTTAAGTGTTGGGTAGATGAACCTAAATAATTACTTTGTTTAATCGAAAATGAGTAAACCAATTGAAAGACTAGTATGTTGTCTATCAAGTCCAATTAGGGTGATGTTTTGTCTTGAGCATCAGAGCGGATGACTCCTAAAAGATAGAGACATAGATGTGACTGGCTGAATTGATAGTACATCATATAGGACCCAAGTAGAATAGATCTTGAATCAATTTATGGATTTATTTACTTGTGACGTTCATAGTGTGACATACCTTAATCTTGAGTGGATGGTGGACTATGTATGTGTAACTCATATACTTTGAATTAAGTAAAAGCCTTGGTTCAAGAAGATAAAGAAATAAAAGTTGGTGTGTTGGGTATACAACTTTTACACTGCATTAATGTAAGACCTCAATACCTGAAACGACTATCATATTAAGTATAGGAATGCCACATTAATTGATAGATTAAAAGATTATTATATTCTAAAAATAAACAAAATATTATATATTGAATATTTTGACTTAACTATAATAATTGTAGTATGAGATGAACTTGGATAAATCTTTTGAGTATTTATACAAATAAAATAACTTACGAAAAACTAGGGCCAAGGATCAGTACCATCATTGTAGGTATCGATACCCCTATCAAGTATCGATACCATTTTTAGCTTTGATGTTTTAAAAATTATTCGAAAAATTCAATCTTATCTATACCACTGAAGAAGTAACGATACCTTTCACCAGAGTAATGATACTCTAATAAGGTACTAATACCAAAATGAGTTTCAAAGTTTCAAAAAACATCTAATTAAATTGTAGTATCAATACCAAGGTTGAAGTATCGATACTTACCACTAAGTACCAATACTTTGACTATGGTATTAATACCAAGATCGGCTTCTGTTGTTTGAAACGCAGGAAAACTTGCCAATTTCCCACACTTTATACAATTAGATCCTTGCATCTTAAATCATTTAATACACCTAACCAATTCACCACCTCAAGCATATAAATCATACATTATGACATTAAGTCATATTTATTCCATCACTTCAAGGATTTAAGTAAGTTCTCAAAATTAGATAAGGTTTACAAAGTTTTCATTTTAATCATACTAACCTACATCTCATGCCACATTACCTATTTACATGCCAAACTATACCAAAATTTAGCAATATACTCTTCTTCAACTTGATGATGTGATGAGATGAGTAGCTTACGACCTCAGTTCTAGCTTTTCAGGCCTAATTTTTACCTACACATTAAGACAAACTCATTAAGCTGGTGAACGCTTAGTAAGCACTATAAGGAATTTAAATCTTAAAATAACAATTAAACTTATTTATCCAACACATAATTAAATATATAAATAATTCCACATTTATGCATTATCTTCACGAAATTAAAATATATTTCAAAAGGTTTGTCGTCACTTTCCGTAATACTCCTATTATACTTTCTAGTCATATTTCATATCACTACTTATAGTAGACCATGTAGAACATTCAGGATATACGGAATAGATACAGAGGTGCATCGTTGTACACTAACAGAACAGAGAGCACTAAAGAGGTGATCAGAGAACACTAATATGCTAAATAGAGAGCACTAAAGTGCTAATAAATCAGAGAGCATGCTAAGGTTCTTTAATGACATGTCACTAATATCCCAATAGTTCTAACTCTATCTACTTGGGCATTATAACTGAATTAATTCAAAACATTTAATCATTCTAAAAATATACTCACTTTTCAATTTTCTACAACTTAGTCCTTAAGTTTCAACTTACTTATATTGTGTAGCTTCTTCACACTTTTCTCATTCACAACATCAAAATCTTAACAAAAATCTTTGTATACCATATTTTGGTTTTTATTCATATGTTCATAACATATTTCATTATATTTACAGTTTAATCCCCTTTATATTAACAAAACATATCCATAATTATTCTAACTAATTAATATCTAAGAAAATGAAATAAATTCATTGTAGTACTTAAAACAAAAACTTGAGTTGATATGTTTTCCTTCCTTCTTACTCCTTGATCACCTCTTTTCCTCTATCTTAAATTTGGCCCTCCTTTTTTCTTTTCTTTGTCTATAATTTTCATGTCAAAACACATACATCTATATGTTAAAACTACAATGAAATAATACTTCTATTCAATTCTTATAAAATACATATGAATTCCATGGAAGTTTTTCATTTCTTACCTTGTTCTCAAAACTAATTTCTATTCTTATTCTTTCTTTCTTCAAAGACCGCTAGTGATGCTTCCTCTCATGAAACTAAGGTGTCTATTAGTCTTCTCTATTGAATTTACTAAGAAAACTTCTAAGAAATTTGAAGATTTAATCTTGAAATGGCTTGGAAATGGTTGTAAGACTTGTTTGGAATAAAATTTAAAGTTGGATGGTGTCTTTGTGGATAGTGACATTTAGGATTCTTGGAGACGGATGATGGCTTTCATATTTTCTTAATATTTCTACATAATTCTACCAAAATATCTTCTAATTTAATAATTAAGAATAAATATTTTCAATTTAGTCCATCAATTTTAATTTGACACAATTTCATCCTTTAATCATTATGTCTCCATAATTATCTTATTCAACTAATTATTATTTTATTCTTCATCTAGTCTATAATACCATGTATGAATCATAATCTTATTTTGGTAAAATTTCATCTCTAGTCCTTCCTCCTTTTCAACAAATTCTATGAATTCTTTTCTAATTTCCAATTTTCCTACCTTGCCCCCAACACTTTTATTCTTCTACAATTAAGTTAATGTCCTAAACTATGTTTTCTCATCTATAGAGCATTTTCTAATTCCTTATCAACTTTAACTACTTTCTAAATTAACACTAAAAATTTCTATATTATTTGTTGCTAAAATTTTTTCTAATATTCCTAACCTGACATAGCACTGTACCTAGCTCTAAGGCATAATGAGGGTGTTACAATTAAGGTTAGATCGAGGATATGAATTTTTCAAATCACTTCAGGCACTTATGTGATGAAAAAGGAACATATAAGCAACTAACCATTATAAGAACAATTAAGATGGTGTTGCAGACTAAAGAAATATAATACTTTTAGAAATGGTCAGGTCCATGATGGCCTAAGCAAATTTACCTATGACATTTTTGGGAGATGCATTATTCATAACTACTTATGTATTAAAGAAAGTTCCCTCCAAATCTATTGCATCAACTCCCTATGAATTATGAATTGTTAAAAACCACAATCTTAGTAATCTAAGACCTTAGTGTTGCGTTATTTATGTACATGAGCCTATAAATCAACATGACAAGTTATTTCTAAGAAGTAAAAGGAGTATATTTGTAAGATGTTCTACACATTCAAAGGGATATGTGTATATAGATGAACATGAAAGTGGGAGCATCGTTGAATTTGAGTCTTGGGATGCCACCTTTCTAGAAATTAATTTTCTTAGTAAAGGTTAGATTAAATAAGCTATACATCTTTATGAGATAGAAGATTTTGATGATTTGATTATTTCTAATCAGTTGTTATATATTTAAAGAAATGTTGATTTTTGTTGGTTGGTACAGGTCCATATATTGGTAAGTTGCAACAAAACCAAGTGACAAGTGCAGGAAAATAAAGATGAACACAAGAAACTTAGCTACGTAGTCCAGATTCCTCCTACATCTATGAGGCTTTGCCTAAAGAGTTAATCCACTACACTTTAACGAGTACAATTAATGATTTAAGTCCTAGACACTCACCATATAGCAACCTCACTCTTCGACCCTAATATGGATCACTCTTTACTAGGACTTTCCCCTTTGAAAGCTTAGCTATAAATCAAGTGCCTCACTTGAGTTTACTTACAAAAATGCACTCGAAATACTAGTTCTTATATGAACAATAGTAAGTTCTCTGTCAATTGTCTTCTACTTAGTACAAGCCGATCATATATAAGAGTTTTGGCTTACTAAGAAACCAATAAACTACAATCATATTTCTCCCTAAATAGCCATACAAAAAGGTCTTCAGTTATCCTTATAAGGCTAAGATAAGGACGGGATCTTTAGAAATTCCAAAGTCTACACAAATTGATCACGCTAAACAAGGGAACTTGGATTGCATTGAAACATTCTGATACAATCTTTTAATATTTGATTTTGCACTAATGAACATCATAGATGATACATAGATACTTTCTAAAGATAACCAATTCAAAGCGTAGTATGTTTTGACCAAAGAGATAACCAACACAAATAAGGCAACTTTTGATTTATTCGAGTTATGCCTCAAGTTGCAAGTGTCATTATATTTTCCATCATAGTTGGGAACAAAAATTATGTTTAACAATCTTCCCCTTTGGTAACTTTTTAACAAAACAAGTAATCTTCACAAAACAAGGATCCATCAACAACATTCTCGCCATTAATCAATGATTAACTCCATTAAATCCAAAAAAATTCTTATTACGATTATCACCAAGCATTTAAACATTAATAATCAAAGTAACAAGGGTAACATCATAGGAAGTCTAAGGTAAAAGTAAAAACTGAATTTCAACAATCATCAACTACAATTCATCAACAATCATCATCAAAATAGAAATAAAACAAAATGATGAAATAATCAAGAATGAACCAAAAATTGAAATAAAATTTCAAAGACCAAAACTTGTTTCTCCATTAGCCACTTTCCCCCTTTTTGTTTAAAGATTTTCCAAAGGACTCTATTGTTGAGAAATAATGTCTAGCCTATAGCATTGAGCCTTTATTCTCAAATATTGAAGCACCCTTAATTGATTGTTTTTGTCTAACTCAGCAATCTCCTTGTCTAAGTTTGCAACAGATGGTTTTGTGCATTTGGCTTTATAGCTGGCTCAATATCATCTTCTTCTTGCTCATCTCCCTCAGCATCTACAGTAGCATGTTCCCCTTGCTTCCATTTTGAAGTACAATTCAACTCCAAAGTTTTAGGCTCATATATAAAGGTGTTCATAATTAGATATGAATTCTTAAATAAAATATAACAAAACTAAATTTTTATAAATAAAAACAAGGGAAATTTTCAAATATAAAAAAGAATATAACAACATAGAATATATTTTAAACAAAAATACAAATACCGCCTAAATTACATCTTCAATTTATTTTCATCACCAATTTTATTAAAAAATATATACAAACAAGCAAACAAATAAAAAAAAATATTTTTTCATATTAAGAATTAAAAGGGTATGAATAAAAAAATGGAATTGGCAAGTTCTTTTATAAAATTAACACATTTAATGTCAAAGAAAATGCAAGAATTATTTTCTCATTAAAGGCTAAGTATTTATTTGTTGAGCAATCTTTTGTTATAACACCTAGTTATACATGATGTTGGAGTTGAAACCATTTTCTTGAAAAAGGAAAAAAGTGTCAAATTATATTTTGGAAAATCGAAAATGGAGTCGTCACTAACCTTTTTTAAATATGTGTGATTGGATAACCTTAAAAATTTTTAAATCATTAAAATAACAATTTTGGTCTTTGAAACCATAAAAGGGATTCGAGAGTCGGTTACGCATGAGGGAGGATTAGCACCCTCATACCCAAAAAATTGGTACCTAATCGATTATTTAAAGTCTTATTTGTTGAAAATTAAAAACTCGAGAAAATTTAAATTGTGATCTTTAAATGCATGAATGTCGTGATTATTTTATTTAAAAAAAATTAAATTTTACGAAGAAAACTCATTATCTCGAATTAATTGAGAAAAAGTCACATTCAATAAGTTAGGACATAACAATTCGAATTTTCGAAAATAACAAGCATTCTTAATTATTATCCCAAAATCTCGTATATTTTAATTTTTAAATAGGGTATTAAATTATCTCGGTTTAAAGAGAAAATCACATCCAATGAGTTAGGGTATAATTCTCTCAAATTCCCGAAATAAAAAATATTACCTCGATTTTTTAAAACAATTTGTGTGTCTTTTTTTAAAAAAATGAAAATGTCATGCAAAAATAAATGAATGAGTATGAACCTAATTAACAATTATAATGGAAAAATAATAAAATACATGAATATAAAAAATTAAATGAAGACAATCAAATATAATTATAGTTATAGTATTAAATAAAATAACAATATAATCATAGTAATAATGGCAATAAATATTAAATAATTAATAATATAAACAACAATAAATATATATATATAACACAAATATGGGAAAACTCTAAAATAATTAAGTAAAAAATACAATAAGGCATGTAATTAATTTAAAGGCACAAAATATGGCGCATACAAATAAATAACAAATCAATTAATAAATATACGAGATGCAATCAAAAAAATATCTAACATAATTAAATTAATTATTAATCAACATGTAATTAAATAAAAAGAAAAAACATAAAATTTAATGATAAATAAATAAATAAACAAACAAGATAATAAAAATAAAGGTAAATTAAATAAAAAGTAAAAATGACATGAAAATAAATAATAACAAGAATAATAAACAAAAATAAAAATTAAAAATTAAATGTTAAAATAAACAAACAAATATAAACAATTAAAATAATTGATATTAGGAATGAAAATAAATGACAAATAAATAAATAAACAAAAAATCAATAAATTAAATGTGAAAATAAACAACTAATATAAATAACAATAAAAAAGAAGACGAACTCCGATGAACTTTGATGAACTCCAAGCAAACCCGAAGGAAGCCATGAGTCTCACATACCCAGAAGAGGCCAAAGACGAATCAACATTAAAAGGTAAAAAAAAAAAACTAGATCTATATTTGTTTTTGTTAGTTTCAAAAGAAAAAAAGAAGAAATACAAATACAAATTAATACCTCAATATTTGCTTTAAATTTTCTTTGAATGCATGTCTTAAAAAAATTCTCTTTGAACAAATAAAAAATTCCTCCCTATTACATTTGATTTCGTGTTTTTATAACACAAAATTTACATCTTTTTGTGATTTTCTTTCCTATTTCTGTAGATTCTCAAATCTTGGAGATTCTTCGGGCAAGGGAAGCGGTGGCCGGCCATGCATCCAAGGGCAGTTGCTAGGTTTTTTCATCTTTATTTTAGTTTTTTTTTGGGCTTTTGTAAAAAAATTGGACTAAAAACCCAGACGAAATTGGGCTGCAACAGCTGCCCCTCTTTGCTCGTTGTCGTGTAACGAGAATAGAGCAAAGACTCAAAGGAAGACCAATTTTGTCCGGTCTTTCAGCCTCCGGTGCTTCTCCGTTCTTTCGTCTTGTTGGTGATTCTACTCCACTGCACTTGTTTCACTACCGTTTAGAAAGACAAGACGCAGCTTCAACTTCCCCCATTCATCCTGAATTTATGAAACTCTAAAGTGGTTGTTGTTTGATTTGCTTCACTTCAACTTCAAGGAAATAGGATTCAATTTGTCTCTTCATCGTTTTTTTAGGGGTGTAATATTCACCGTTACGGCTTCAATTTATTCCCTCTTCATCATCATTTCATTTTTTTTAAAAGGTGTAAGTTCACCGTTGCAGCTTCAATATGTTCCCTCTTTGGTTTTATGTTGTTAGATCCATCGTCGTGGCTTCAATCTATCCCTCTTTGGTTTTAGGGTATTATGTCCGCCGTCGCAGCTTCAACCTATCCCTCTTCGATTTTAAGGTGTAAGATCTACCGTTGCGACTTCAATCTTTCCCTTTCGATTTTAGGGTGTTAGGTCCGTCATTACGACTTCAACTTATTCCTCTTTAGTTTTAAGGTGTAAGGTCCACCGTTATAGCTTCAACCTTTCCCACTTTGATTTTAGGGTGTTAGACTTATAGTTACGGCTTCAGTCTATCCCTCTTTATTTTTAGGGTGTTAGGTCCATCATTACGACTTCAACCTATCCATTTTTTATTTTAAGGTGTAAGATTCATCGTTGCGACTTCAATCTTTCCCTCTTCGGTTTTTGGATGTTAGGTTCACCGTTGCAGCTTCAACCTAACCCTCTTCAGTTTTAAGGTGTAAGATCCATCGTTGCGACTTTAATCTTTCCCTCTTTGATTTTAAGGTGTTAGGTCCACCATTATGGCTTCAACCTATCCCTCTTCAATTTTAAGGTGTAAGGTCCACCGTTATGGCTTCAACCTTTCCTTATTTGGTTTTAGGGCATTAGGTCCACCATTACGGCTTCAACCTATCCCTCTTCAATTTTAAGGTGTAAGGTATGTCGTTGCGGCTTCAACCTTTCCCTCTTTGGTTTTAAGGTGTTAGATCTATCGTTGCGGTTTCAATCTATCCCTCTTCAGTTTTAGGGTGTTAGGTCAATCGTTACGACTTAAACCTATCCCTCTTCGACTTTAAGGTGTAAGATTCATCGTTACGACTTCAATCTTTCCCTCTTCGGTTTTTAGGTGCTAGGTTCACCGTTGTGGATTCAACCAATCCCTCTTTAGTTTTAAGTTGTAAGATCTATCATTGCGGCTTTAATCTTTCTCTCTTTGGTTTTAGGGTGTTAGATCTACCGTTACGGCTTCAATCTATCCCTTTTCGATTTTAAGGCATTAAATTTGTGTTACGACTTCAACTTGTCCCTCTTTAGTTTTAAGATGTTAGGTCCGTTGTTGCGGCTTCAACCTATTCCTCTTCAAACTCTATGATTTGGTGTAGCTTCACTCCATTCCACTATAACTTCCTATAGATTGAAATTTGTCACTTATTTTACTCCCCCCTTCTATCATTTTATGAGAGTTGTTCTGTCACATCATTCTCTAGGGATATGACCTGTAGAATCTGTCTTATCGGCCTCTATCTAGGCCATGCAACTAGGATGTGGTGATCTAAATGAATCAAATGATCATGTTTAAATGTACATGAATGATGTTGATATGCACGGAAAGATGTTATATTTTAGAATGATTTTCTATTTTTGACCTTAGATTCACATTGTTCGTCATTTGCCTAAGTTCCATCATTGATATATCACCATGTCTTCTTCTCAAGTCTAGTGTCCTTTACATGAAATCCAAAAGGTAGTCATACTCTAAGCCACTATTTTAAGGTCCTTTCGACCCTCAAATTTGGACTCTATATTTTTTAGAAATTTTCTAAAGCAATATGCAGAAATCCTTTTGTATCTTATATCGTCTAGTCCACTAACCGTTATTTCAATGCAAAGAATGCCTTAAACATGGATAAAATTGAAGTTATTGACGACAAGACTTAAATGGGAATGAATGATAAGAAACATTGGTCAAGAATATCAATATTTATCAAAAAAGTGGGTTTGATTAAAAAAGATTACAAACATTGGTCAAAATAGAAATTGTTGGCAAACATCAATCAAAAGTTGCTAAGGTGAATAAAACTAGATGCCCCAGATATCAACATATGAATTTCTTCATACAAACTTGACGAGAACCATTTTGAGCTTGATGTGTACCCATGGAAATTGTTGTACTTCATCGATGCCCTAGATGTAATGTCTCTCCAACCTGTTACTTTTGAGAGAAAAGATAATTTTATGCCCAATCTTGATCCAAATCTGAGCCGCCCTTTGCAGGTTTTCGACTCAAATCTCCTTTAGGCTTCGAGACACCCTTTACGGGTTTTCATCTTGGCCCCTTTTTCTTTTTCTTCTTTTTTCTTTTTCTTTTTTCTCTCTTTTTATGTTCTTTTCTTTTTGCTAGTTTAAGCTTTTCAACTCGAACTTTTTGGGTTTTTTTTTTCTTTTTTCCTTTTCTTTTGCTAATTTAGGTCACCCATTCAGGTTTTCAACTCAAACCATTTTTTTAGGCGAAATATTTCTTCATTGAATTTGAGTTTGCAAGGTTTAATAGATCCTTCTCATCCATCTCAGCTAGAATTAAAGCTCCTCCAAAAAAGGCTTTCTTTACCACATACAGGTCTTCCTAATTTGACATCCACTTCCCTTAGAAGTCCTTTTGTATAGGAAGAATATTTTTCAAAACTAGGTCTCCCTCATGGAATTCCCTAAGGCGAACTTTTTTGTCATAAGCTCCTATCATTCGCTTTTAGTACATCTGACCGTGTCAAATGACTTTTAATATATTTTCCTCAATCAGGTTTTATTGGTTATATCTTGATTGGATCCATTCTGCTTCATCTAACTTTACTTCTGATAAGACTTGGAGAGAAGGAATCTCGACTTTAATGGGAAGAACTTCCTTCATTTCATATACTAATGAGAGCAGTGTTGCCCCAGTAGAAGTTCTGACAGACATTCTATAAGCGTAAAGAGCAAATGGTAACTTCTCATGCCAATTTTTTTAGGTCTTTGTCATTTTCCCAACGATCTTTTTGATGTTCTTATTAGCTGCCTCCACTGCCCCATTCATTTTTGGGTGATACGGTGCTGAACTATGATGCTTGATCTTAAACTTACTACAAACTTCTGCTATCGTGTTTTATTTCAAGTTCAAAGCATTGTCGGATTTTTTTTGTCATTTCATATCGACATATGATTTCTTTCTACAAGAATTTGTTGACCGCTGATTTCGTAACATTAGCATAGGAAGTAGACTCCTCCCACTTAGTAAAGTAATCGATGACCACAAAAATGAACCTATGTCCATTAGAAGCCTTCGGTGAAATTGGCCTAATGACATTCATGCCCCATATAGAAAAAGGTCATGGGGAAGTTATAACATGAAGAGGAGAATGAGGTACATGAATTTTGTCTCCATAAATTTGACATTTGTGACATTTCTTAGCATATCTAATGCAATCTCCTTTCATAGTTGACCAATAATATCAAAATCTCATGATCTATCTAGCCATTGTAAAACTATTGGCGTGCATTCCACAAACGCCCTCATGGATTTCTTCTAGGATTATCTAAGCCTCAACAGTGTCAACACACCTCAACAAAACCTGATCCTTTCTCTTTTTGTATAGAATATCCCCATCAAGGACATAATCAATTGCGAGTCTTCTCAATGTCCTTTTATCGTTCTCAATAGCCTACTCATGGTACTTGTAATCCTTTATGTACTGTAATATTTCCTTGTACCAGGGATGATTATCCTTTTCTTTCCCTTCAATATTGTAGCAATGAGCTGAAACCTCACAAATGTTTATCTGAATGGATTTTATATCTTCTTGCTTATTGGCTGTAATCATGGAGGCAAGAGCGACCAAAGCATCAACCATCTGATTTTCTTCCCACTGGAGGTAATGGAATGTGATGTCCTCAAATTATTTAATTAACTAGAGAACCAACTTAGAGTCTCTTGTTTCCCATTCACCATTGAGTTGATAAATTACCAATACAAAAATTTCAACACCTTCAGAACTTGGATCTTGCGTTCTATAGCTGCACGGAGACCCATTAGACATGCTTCATATTCTGCCATGTTATTTTTGCAATTTATATCATTACAAATGACACATATTTTCTCCCTAAAACTTGTGTATTAATTGTTCCTTTTGTATCATATTTAGTATGCATGTTAAACATTTCATCGTTAGTATTTGCATTTTTTAACTTAGTGTTGAATGGCTTTAATTCTTTACATTTTAGCCTCTTTAGTACTACTAATGTTATCGTATGCAACATAAGTTTTGTGTCTGGAATTGTCAGCGCAGAGATTCACCTCTGAAGACCAGTGTTGGAAAGTGTACAAAGATGCAACCACAAATTCTTTTCTGTAGTTAATTGCATGCATCTCATTTAATTGTCATTGCATTTTAGTTGTAAAGTTTCATTTTCCTTGTTAGTTCATTTGCATCGTAGTTACATTTCCATTCTTATTTGTATAATATTGTCAGTGCATTAGGGACAATGCAGATATTAAGTTTGGGGGAATTTGTGTGAAATGGAAATGCAATTGCACCCACATATTTGAAGAATTTACTTTTCTCTTTAGTTCAATAAAAGTATGTAAAGTTACAAGAAAAATGTAATCACAATTTTTGTTTTATGCGTAAATCTTGTTTGGAATGCTGATATGTGAATTGGAAGAATGTGAATGAATATTGAGTCCTTCTATTTTTGAATGAATAATTGGAATTGCATTAGTAATGAATGGGTAGTATCAATCTTTGAATCTTGAATTAACTTACCAATTGCAGCGATATTTACTAATAATAAGACACTCCAATAGGAGTGCATTGTGACTTACTAAGGGAGAACACTCCATTGCATGTGTTAGAAAAAATTATCTAGCCAAAGGTTGTCACTGCAAGAGTGTGTGTCAGCGCAATTACATACTTCCTGGGAATTTGTTGCACCCCATCGTTACTACCCAAGAATAAGGGTATAGTAATGCAATGACGTCTCTCAGTCACGTATAAAAATAGAGAAGAAGAAAAAGAAAGCAAAGAAGAAGAGAAAAGCAATATATATATATATTGCAATAAATACTGTATTGGTTAAGAAATGTTAAGGTTCAAAGCATGATGCTAACATTAGTGAAGTTGCAATCTTGATTGTTCATATCTATAAATTGTCGACACATTATTCTGTCATATGAATGCAATTTATACATCAAGATTCCAGAGAATTTAAGTTGTTAGAATGATGATTGCGATGACAATTTTGATTATGACTTTGCTAATTTTTATTTACTTGAGGACAAGTAAAAACACAAGTTTGGGGGTGTGATAGCTTTAGAAATGACACATATTTTCTCCCTAAAACTTGTGTATTAATTGTTCCTTTTGTAATATATTTAGTATGCATGTTAAGTATTCCATAGTTAGTATTTGCATTTTCTAACTTAGTGTTGAATGGCTTTAATTCTTTTCATTTTAGCCTCTTTATTACTACTAATGTTGTCGTATGCAGCATAAGTTTTGTGTCTGAAATTGTCAGCGCAGAGATTCACCTCTGAAGACCAGTACTGGAAAGTGTACAAAGATGCAACCACAATTTCAACATGGAATTGTGGCCACAGATGTCACTGCAAATAAACCTTAACCTCATACAAGTGATTTCACACTACAAACATACCTGGAAGCACCAACATAAGGGAATGCTAAGATGTCGCCGCAAGTAAAAATCATACATTGCTTTCAGATATGCGGCGACAACCTGCAAATGCCTGAGGAATACACCAGATCTGCTTAAGTGCACAGCTGGAATTAACCAACTTGTACAGCTTCCAAAATGATTAGATCTGAGAAGAAAGGAGATCTAAAATTCCCAAAGCTTATAAATATGAGGGAAAGGAAGAAGATGACCATCAAGTGGTGAAAAATTAAATTATGAAAAATTTCTCAAATCTCTAAACAAGCTGCCATGAAAGCTTGAGTTTCGGAGGAAGGTGATCTGACGAGCAGAGGAGCAAGACTTCTGAAGAGAAGCACCTATCTACGGCGCAAGAGGAGCTGTCATGGAACAGTTCTAGAAAACTAAGAATAGGACGCTTCGACTTTTTCTTTCATACCTCTTAATTGTTGATGAATACTGTTGATTATCAATTAAGTATAGAAGTACCATTTGAGATCTAATTTGATTTTTACTCTGTTCTCTTTATCTGTTTATCTTTGGATTTAATCGTTTTGACCACAAAAGTACGATTACAGTCACAGTCATTAGAAGGTGTGGTGATAAGTTAAATCAACAAGCAAGACAATAGAAGTTGCTTAAGGCTAAGAAGGAATTATGGCCACTTATTCTTAAGTGTAAGACATTACCAGCACTGGAAGGTGTGGTAGTTACTAGCATTCGGGTCTTTGTTAAATAGAGGAAGTGCTAGCAGTAAGATTTCATTGAAGTATAATTGCGGTGATAATTCATTTACTTGTTACCTTCCAACCACATTTAGCATTGCAACTTGTGAAATTAGTGATCCTCTCCACTTCGTTACACTTGATCCATTTATTTTAAGTTATGAATTTACCTTTACAAACATCCCAACAACCATTCATTTTATCTGAATTTGCCCTGATGATTTTTGCGTTGACAAATTAACTTTTTTAGCTGTGTGGATCTTACTTAGTTGCGGTGACATTTTTAGTAACAATTCTTCTAATTTTAACTTTAGTTGCTTCGACAATTAAACATCAAGAACTCTATCCTCGTGGGATCGATATCCGATAGAGCAAATCTATCAACTATACTTGCATAGACAAGTCTCCGCTTGCACTTAAATGATGTGACGTTTACAGGTCAATCAAGTTTTGGCGTCGTTGCTAGGGATGGTGTTTGTTTGATGTTCATTTTTGTAGTGCAATTATTCTTTCTTAGCTAACTTTTTTTTTACTAATCTATTTAACTTTCTTTTGAATTTGCTCTCAAATTCTTTAGGAGTTGCTTGTCCAGAAGGAGATATCCTAAGGATATTGTGAGCTTTAATCCAGAACTCGAAGTGACTATTCAAAGGAGGAAGAAAGAGCTAATGAAAATGGCTGGAAATAATAATGATCTACCACCATTGCTACCACAAGTTGTAGTTCCTCCAATACAGCCACAAAGAGTTAAAAATATATCACCACCACTCCCACAAGTGGAACAAATCCCAGACAGGACAATCAGAGATTTTGTTGTTCCTGTGCATGATTATTTACAAGCTGGTAATTTTGAATTGAAACCAGTTATGTTTCAAATGCTGAATTCTAATCGCCAATATGCAGGTTTACCTCATGAAGATGCTAGAGAGCATCTCAAATAATTTCTACTCCTATATGCTTCTTTTAGTCAACATGGTGTTCCTAATGACGTCTTGAAGATGCAGCTATTACCTTATTCTTTGCAATGGAGGGCAAAAATATGGTTCCTTCGTTTACCAGCTGGATCCATTACTTCTTGGAATGCGCTAGCAATCAATTCATTTTGAGATTTAATCACTGACAATGAATGCAAGATTGTAGAATGATATCACAGAATATCGTCAACTGGATGATGAAAATTTACACACTACGTGGGAACGTTACAAGACTTTGCTGAGACGTTGCCCCATGCATGGAATCCAACAAGAAACTCAAATTGAGATCTTCTATAATGGGTTGAATACGCAAGCAAGAAATCTTGTCGATGCATCTGCCAATGGTCCATTATTAGATTGCATCTACAGTGAACCCGTATAGATATTAGAGAGAATTATACAAAATGACTATCAATACCCAATTTCTCATGCTGCTCAGGTAAAAACTAATCCTGGTGTTATGGAATTAGATGTTATATCAGCTTTGAGTGCACAAGTATCCTCGTTGGCAAACGTGATTAAAAATATGAAGGGCAAGTGAAGTTACCCCTATTCAAGTAGCCTAACAGATGGATGTCTCGACATTTTCTTATGAAATTTGCGGTGACAACCACAGTTATGAGGATTGTCCACAACATGCTGAGAACACATTTTATGTCAACAACATCAGAGGAAATTCCTATGGTAATTCATACAGTAATCCTAATCGTACACAACAACCTTGGGGGAACCGGAATGCATCCACATTCAGATATGGAAATGCCTCAACTCAAGGTAAATTTAGACAAGGAAGTTACAACAACAACCAACAACAGCAGAACTATAATCACAATCTGCAATTGCATGCGTACCCAGATAATATGCGATCACATGACCAGATGCGATCAAAAAATCAGATGCATTCATATAACCAGATGCAGCCACAAGCTCAAATGTCGTCACAATA
This sequence comes from Kokia cookei, assembly GCA_039519145.1. Taxonomy (NCBI): domain Eukaryota; kingdom Viridiplantae; phylum Streptophyta; class Magnoliopsida; order Malvales; family Malvaceae; genus Kokia; species Kokia cookei. The sequence continues at coordinate 9,260,424 of CM076910.1, forward strand.
GATTTTGATGCCAAATATGCAAGGACAGCATCAACAACAACAACATCAATATTCCCGACAAGAGCAAAATCGTTAGCTACTCTTGAAGCGTTGATGCGAGAGCATATCACTAGAACGGAAGCAATCATTCAAGGCAACTCTTCTTCTATTTGACCGTTGGAAGCTTAGCCTTCAAACATGAGCACAAGGTTACTAGGTGCTTTGCCTAGCGACACTGAAAATCTGACTCAGAAGGGGAAGGAGCATTGTAAGGCTATCACACTGAGAAGTGGAAAGCAAACTACTGAGCTAAGCAGCAGCTCCAGTTAAGTACATATCGATACATCCTAACCAAAGTGACAAAAAGAAGTTACCTATGAAGAAGACCCAATAGAAATAAATGAAGAGGAGCCACCTTAGTCACTCCTATGCCTACAATTCGACTAACAAAGATGTCAATGCAACTGAATCCTTTACAAACAACCCACTGACAATATACCTTTGTCATTTTCACAGAGATTCAATGAGAAGGATCATGACAAAGATTATCAGAAGTTTATCTCTACCTTGAAGCAATTACACATTAATATTCCTCTAGTTAATGCTCTTGTGTAGATCCCCAGTTATGGGAAATTTATGATAGAGCTACTATCGAAGAAGAAAAAGCTTTCTGATATCAAAATGATTGTACTCATAGAGGGGTGCAGCGTTGTGCTAACAAACAAGTTACCACCAAAGATGAAAGATTCTGGCAGTTTCATGATTTCATGCTCCATTGGAAACCACTACCTAGGTAAAGCTTTATGTGATTTAGGAGCTAGTATTAACCTCATGTAATTATCCACTTTCAGGAAATTAGGAATTAGATCTATAAGGCCCATTGTGGTGACATTATAGCTTGCAGATAGCTCTTTGGCACAACCTGAAGGATAGATTAAGGATGTCCTTGTTCAAGTTGATAAGCTTGTATTTCTAGCTGATTTTATCATTCTTGATTGCGAAATAGATAAAAAGGTGGTCATTATCTTGGGACGCCAATTTTTAGCTACGGGACATTCACTTATCGATTTTTTAAATGCGAGCTAATTATGCGTCATAATGATGAGCATGTCACTTTTAGTGTGTTCGAAGCATATCCGTCAAGAAGTAAAGAACAATGTCATCACATTAACGTGCTGGATGAGTTAATCACAGAAGAATTCAATGAATGAAGTTCAGCGGTTCAAGACAAATATGCGGTGACATTAGAAGAACAAATCCTACCTGAATGCGATGACATAGCTGAGGCTAATATTTATAAGATGAGATAGGGCTGGCAATTGGAATCTTTGGATCTGTCTAATAGGACGATCCCTATTTTTAAACCATCAATTGAACAAGCTCCAACCTTGGAGTTAAAGCCATTGTTGGTACATCTGAAGTATGTCTTTCTAGGTGACAATGACACATTACCTGTGATTGTCAACGCAAGCCTCGACGCAAGTCAAGAAGAAAAACAAATCGTAATTTTGAAGCAGCATAAAAGAGCCATTGCCTAGAGCATTGTAGATATCAGATGCAATAGTCCCTCTTTTTGCATGCATAAAATTAGGCTGGAAGATGAAGGGAAGCAGTCAATTTAACAATAACGTAGACTGAATGAGAAAATGAAAGAGGTCATGAAAAAAGAGATCATTAAGTGGTTGGACGTAAGAATCATCCACCCTATTTCGAATAGCACATGGGTGAGCTCAGTCCAATATGTGCCTAAAAAGAGCGGTATCACAGTGGTAAGTAACAATAAAAATGAGCTAATCCCTACTCACATTGTTACAGGTATGCGAGTATGTATGGATTACCATCGTTTAAATGTGGTGACAAAGAAAGATCATTTCCCATTGCCATTTATTGATCAAATGTTGGATAGGCTAGCTGATAAGGACTACTACTGTTTCCTTGATGGCTACTCTAGATACAATCAAATTGCACTTGCGCCATTTGGAACCTTTTCTTTTCGGCGAATGCCATTTGGATTGTGCAATGCCCCAGCTACATTCTAGAAGTGCATGATGCCTATTTTTCTGACATGATTGAAGATTTATTGAAGGTATTCATGGATGATTTCTCTGTGTATGGGCACAATTTTTATCCATACACTGACAACTTGGCGAAAGTATTGAAGAGATACGAGGACACAAACCTAGTGCTGAACTAGGAAAAATGCCATTTCACGGCAACTGAAGGCATTGTCCTTGGTCATCGCATTTCATGTCAGGGAATTGAAGTAGACAAAGCAAAGGTAGAAATCATTGAAAAGCTACCTCCACCCAATAATTTGAAAAGAATAAGGAGTTTTATTGGTCACATTGGATTTTATAGAAGATTCATCCGAGATTTCTCCAAGATAGCAAAACCCCTATGCTCTTTGTTGGAGTAGAATAAAAAGTTTTTGTTCGATGACGTATGACTGGACGTATTTTTTACAATTAAAAAGTAGCTAATACAAGCTCCTATTGTCGTCGCACCCGACTGATCACAACTATTTGAGGTAATGTGTAATGCAAGCGACTTTGTTTTAGGGGTTGTGCTTGGTCAACGCAAGGAGAAGGTATTTCATTCCATTTATTATGCTAGTAAAATCCTGACTGAAGTGCAGATGAATTACACAAATACTAAGAAGGAACTTCTAGCAGTAGTTTTTGCATTTGACAAGTTTCATTCATATCTTTTCGGCACAAAAGTTACAATTTACACAGATCACTCTGCATTGAGATACCTTTTTACGAAGAAAGATGCCAAACCAGGACTGATCAGATGGATCCTACTTTGACAAGAATTTGATATTGAAATCAAAGATAGGAAAAGATTTGAAAACCAAGTAGCAGACTACTTATCCCGTTTGGAGGCTGGAAGCGAAGATGGCAATCAATCATGCATTGTCGACGCATTTCCAGATAAGTAATTATTTTATTTCGACGCATCTCCATGGTATGCTGATGTCGTCAATTGTTTAGTTTGTGGTATGCTACCTTGAGTGTAACAAGTCACAAGAAGATCAGATTCATTAGAGACGCTGCGAGATATCATTGGAATGAGCCATACCTATTCAAGGTATGCGCTAACAATATTATCCGTCGCTGTGTTCCTGAGGAAGAGATGTCTTCCATCTTAAGGCATTTCCGTGATGCTCTTTATGGAGGCCATTTTAGTGGTGTTAGGATTACTGCAAAGGTCTTACAATCAAGATTCTACTGGCCTACATTGTTTTGAAATTCCCATAATTTTACGTAGTAATGTGACAAATGTCAATGCACATATTCTATATCTCGACGCAATGAGATGCTCCAACCACCTATCATGGAGGTGGAGTTATTTGATGTTTGGGGTATAGACTTTATGGGACCATTTCCAAACTCTTTTAGGAATATATTTTAGTTGCTGTTGACTATGTCTCCAAGTGGATCGAGGCAATTGTAGTTTCGAAAGATTATGCTTGGACGGTATTAAGGTTCTTCCACACATACATGCTTACAAGATTTGGCATACCTCGAGCATTGATAAGTGACCAACGCACTCATTTCCATAACAATCAAGTGGTGATAGCTTTAAAGCCTTAAAGTGTGAAGCATCGTATGGTAACAATGTATCATCAGCAAATGAATGGCCAAGAGGAAGTTTCTAATCGATAAATTAAAAGCATTCTTGAAAAGGTGGTCAACTCATCTAAAAGAGATTGGTCTTCGCAGCTACATGATGCGTTGTGGGTGCTTCGCACTTTATATAAAACTCCGTTAGGATTGTCGCCATATCAATTGCTATTTGGTAAATCCTATCACTTGTCAGTTGAGCTTGAACATAAAGCCATGTGGGCGATTAAACAAGTGAACATGGATTATGATGCTGCTGTACAAAAACGGTTATTGGACATATCCGAACTGAAAGAAATTTAAGGCAATGCATATGCAGCCATATACGAGAAGACTAAGAGATGGCACGACAATATCATTTTACGACGATAATTTTTCCCTGGTCAGTTGGTACTTTTATTTAACTCACATTTGAAATTGCATCCAGGAAAATTACGCTCGAGATGGTCAAGCCCTTTCAGAGTTGTCGAAGCATTTCAGCATGGTGCGATGACAATTAAAGATATGAATGATGGTCAGCAGTTTAAAGTAAATGGCTAATGACTGAAACACTACTTAAGACCATATGTCAAAGAACAAAGCGAGACCATTAATCTGATCACATTTATTTAATGTCATTGCAATTTTTACTTTTACTTTTTACATTTATTTTCATTTGTTTCCTTTTTAGTTTTATGCAAGAATAAAAAAACTTCTTTTTTTCGACGCATCTGATAGCACAACTTGTTGACGCATTCTATGATGACTTAGTAAAGCATTTCAGGCAAGAATCGCGTCGGTTGATCTCCAATCATCCTCAACCATTGGATCAACCCAAAAAGTGCTATCTGTGCCCTAGCATTTATTGGCTACAGACGCAACGTACTCTCACTACAATAGAGATAATCACGTCTCTTCACATCCAGAGTTTATAAAACCCTTCTTCTGTATGCTCTACTCTTACACTCACAATCGCCATTACTACTGCATTTGTTTTCTTCTTTCAATCTCAGTTTTTCTGCACAAATATTATCACTCTCTTTTCTTAAATATCATGGCCAGAACGCGAGGAGCTAAAACCCCATCAAAGCTACCGACTGAATCATCGACAGCGGTGGTTCGGAGTGCCAAACAACCACTACATAAAGAACTTATTATGTTTCTCTCCAAAGCGACGAAGGATAGATATCACGATGTGATGATCAAGAGGAACTGTCACCCTGAACAGGGGTTCAAGTTGTCCCCACAATAGCCGTTAGGAAAATAAGTTGCCAAAAGTATTTCTCGCCTGGGTTGGGAGTTCTTTTGTGACCATCCGACCAGTTACTCCCCAACTATGGTAAGAGAATTCTACGCTAACTTGATTGATTTCGAGCAGGAATTTGTTTTTGTTCACGAAGGACTGATGCCCTAGAGTACCACTCACATCAATGAGCTCTTCCATATTGCTGATTGGGGGATGCACATACTAAGTTTTTGGAGAATCTCACTAATGAGGGGGCGGATATTATGTTACGAGACCTATGCATCGGCAGTGCAGTGTGGAATTGCAACGGTCCACATAACTACACTATGCATCGACGCTACCTAACTTCTCAAAGCAAGGTTCGATTCCACTTTATCAATTACAGCATTCTACCGTCTACCCACAATACCACTATGACGCTAGATCGCATGTTCCTCCTGCATTCTATATTTAAAGGAAGACATATTAATGTCGGTGCAATCTTGTATGATATGATTGCTGAAGTGGCGACAAGCAAGCAGGTATCTTACCTTTCCCTTTTTTAATAATGATGTAGTACAAGCAGAGGGGTATTGTGCCCCGTGATGGTGAAGAGGTGTTTGAAAACAAGGGACCCATCAATGACATTTTTGTAGAACGAATGACAAGGGGGAGAGAAACCCCTCTGACGAAGGAGGTGCCCAAAAAGAAAGAGAAGGGCAAGGGGAAGAAAAAGGAGGACCAAGCAACTGTGCCCACAGATCCTCATATGGGGAAGAAGCTGATTGCAATAGAACAACTCATTGATTGCATGGGTATGCGACAAATGTGACTTGTCAGCATAATAGAAGAGATGGACTACAGGCAAAACCTTTTCTATGCTTATACTCGGGTATGGAACAAAGTGATTGTCACCACATTGAGGAATCTAAGCCCAAACCCTATACCAAAGTTCTCTATTTTCCCTCTATTGTTAGGGAAGCTCTATCGTCATCCAAGCAGCATACTTCTGAAGATAGGCCTTAGCACGTCCCATCCCTAACTAGGATCCACATTTCTGATGATGAGGATCATGAGGGAAATTCCAAGGTTATGGAAGACTATTTCAGGAACATAGCCAACCTTTTCGAGGATGAATTTTCTAATAGTCTTGGGGCAAACATAACAGAACGGAAGGTTGCTGTTGAGGAGGTACGCACACCAATCGTTTCTATGGGTATGGAAGTAGAAGTAGGAGAAGAAAAAGATGAGGATGGCACGATAGAAAGGAGAATGAAACAAAGAAGAAAAACCCTGAGGAAGAGAAAGGAAATAAAGAGGAGAAAGAGGAAGAGAAGAAGAATGAAAAATATTTAGATGCCCCGACAAATTTGAATGTGAAATTTATCAATACACCCACCAGTTTGGGGGCATCCATTGAAGACTTGGCTTCACTTTAAATGAGTCAGGTCGAGGTTATTGCATTCGGAGATGAGGATTCTAATCCTCTAGCTATTGTGCCCTACGAGGCACCACTTGCTGAAATCCATCCTTCGGATGTCATGGTCGATGAAGACGATAATCAACCAGCTGTGGAGGAGCAATCAACTCCAATGGTTTAAGTACAGGAGAAGCGGCACAAAAGAAAAGCTAAGAAGAAGAAAAAGAAAGCTAAGGCATCCACATCATCAGCTACAGAACACTAAGTTAGTTTACTTTTCTGTAGTTTGCATGCATCTCATTTAATTGTCATTGCATTTTAGTTGTGAAGTTACATTTTCCTTGTTAGTTCATTTGCATCGTAGTTACATTTCCATTCTTATTTGTATAATATTATCAGTGCATTAGGGACAATGCAGACATTAAGTTTGAGGGAATTTGTGTGAAATGGAAATGCAATTGCACCCACATATTTGAAGAATTTACTTTTCTCTTTAGTTCAATAAAAGTATGTAAAGTTACAAGAAAAATGTGATCACAATTTTTGTTTTATGTGTAAATCTTGAATTGTTTGGAATGTTGAAATGTGAATTGGATGAATGTGAATGAATATGGAGTCCTTTTATTTTTGAATGAATAATTGGAATTGCATTGGTAATGAATGTGGTAGTTACTAGCATTTGGGTCTTTGTTAAACAGAGGAAATGCTAGCAGTAAGATTTCATTGAAGTATAATTGCGGTGACAATTCATTTACTTGTTACCTTGCAGCCACATTTAGCATTGCGACTTGTGAAATTAGTGATCCTCTCCACTTCTTTACACTTGATTCATTTATTTTAAGTTCTGAATTTACCTTTACAAACATCCCAACAACTATTCATTTTATCTTAATTTGCCTTGACAATTTATTTCATATTTGCGTTGACAAATTAACTTTTTTAGCTGTGCAGATCTTACTTAATTGCGGTGACATTTTTAGTAACAATTCTTCTAATTTTAACTTTAGTTGCTTCGACAATTAAACATCAAGAACTCTATCCATGTGGGATCGGTATCCGATAGAGCAAATCTATCAACTATACTTGCATCGACAAGTGTCCGCTTGCACTTAAATGTTGTGACGTTTACAGGCCGATCAGCAGTCGAAGTCAAGTTTGCTTGTGAGAGGGTAATAATCTCTTTCTAGGGATACCAGAACTGCCCCAATTCCTTTACCAGTGACATTTGAAGCGCCATCAAAATTCATTTTCGATGGATGCCTTTCTAAAATTTCTTCTTCTGTGGTCGCAGCATACATTAGATCTTCATTTGGGAAATCGAAGTCTAATAGCTCTAGTCTTCAAGAGCTCTACTAGCTAGAAAACACGCTATTGCACTACCTTTTATCGCTGTTTGATTCACATAGACTATGTCGAATAAAGAGAGCAGCATTTACCATCTAGCCATTCTGAAACAGCCCGTTTTTCAGTGGTGTCGAAAACAATGGTTTTAGGACCACAAACCCGACGAGAAAATTTTTATAAAGAGTGTTTAAATTAAATAAGTCAATAATAATTTGATATGGAATTATGAATTGAAGAATTATAATTATTGAATTAAAAGTTAGTATAAGTGGTTTTGTTCAAAAGTCAAGTGGTTTTAGAAAATAAGGAATCGGGACCTCGTTTCTGAATTAAAGGTTGTAAATATTTTTATTAAATATTTACAAAGTCTTATTATCTGTGAATTGAAGTTTGGTTGGGTAATTTTGATGATTAATTGCTTAATTAATAAAAAAGGAGTAAATTGTAAAAGAGGTAAAAGTTAATTGTTATTGATTAAAAATAGTAAAGGGACCAAAATGGTAATTAAACCATGGTCAAAAAGTCCAAGCAGTGGTGGATATGATTGATTCTATTAAATTTTGGATTATTTATTCATTTAGTCCTAATTAGTTTAGTCCTAATTAAATGAGGATTTATTAATTAGTCTATTTTTTTTATATGATAAGGAATGGTGATTTTGAGGTAACGACTTCGATATGTCAGGTTGTAAATATTAATTATTAATATTTATGAGGTCATTAGTATTATATTAAAACTTTGTTATGAAATTTAATCGTTTAAATAGTTAATTAAATGAGAAGGATTAAATCATAAAATGTGCGAAAGTTGAATTAAAAGTATTAGCTGTCAATTGGAGGTTTAGTTGAAGCACCTAAATGGTAATTAGTCCACCAATGAAAGTAGTGGATGGTTTTGGAGTCGGAAAATTGAATGTTATAATTAAGGGTACAAAGGTAAATTAGTAAAAAAGGATATTATAATAAATAATAAAAAGAACAACTAGATGGAAAGTGATTTTCATCTTCTTCTTCATATTATGTTTTAGAGTTCGTTTTAGCTTGATATAGCTAACTCGAGACTAATTTGTAAAACTGTTAAACATTTTGGTTTATGTCATTATTGAGTTAGTGTGTTTTTGAAGTTGATGATAAAATATTAAGCTTATTTGTTAAATGTGACAATTTTGTAATGTAATTTTTAGTAATTTTCATGTTAAAGGACTAAAATATAAAAGTAGTAAAACTACAATGACTTGTTGTTAAATAAAACAAATATGGGAAGTATTGGATTTCTATGACATTCGGTTCAACTTGTTTTTAAGGAAAAATGGTTAATTTGCAAGTTTTGAGCTAAAGGACTAAATTGAATAAAAGTGAAAAGTTAAGGGTAATTTTGTAAAAATACCAAAAGGGCTTATTTTCATAAAATGACTAAAAATTCATGTTGATTAAAATATTGAATGAAATTATTGTCATAGATCAATATCATGTCCGAATCGTGGAAAAAAGAAAATTACGGATTTGCCCCAAAGTTCACTTTAACTGCAAAGGCGTCCGGTAAGTTCGTACAATAAATAATTGATTTAATTTCTGTTTGTAAATTATTGAAATGATTCAAGTATGTTGTATATAAATTTGTTTGCTTAGTAAATACTAAATTGAGGAATTGAATTAAATTGCAATGAAATTATATTGAGGAGTATGATTGAAAGTAAAAAAATGATATAGTTGAAATCAGGTGACAACGAAATGCTTAAATGATTATGTGTTGTGTTTGTTGTTATTAATATTACGAATGAATTAATTTGGTTGATATATGGCAAATAGAAATTGAACTAAATGTCATGGTTAGTTAATTCGATATTATGTCTGATAAATACGGATTATATGGATGTTTGCTCGAAAAGGTATAATGTGATGAAAGTTAATTGAAATAGACATGGTATGACACATATGAAATTCGTGAATATTTGAGACAAAGAACATGTCAGTAAGGGCTATACGGTTTCGAGAGTTAAACTTGGATGTCTTACTAACGGATAGTCCTTATACTTGAGCCGATACTACAAATCAATCCGGTAAGTTCGTATTGTTAAATTCCAATTTAAATTGTATATTCTCATATTTTAAACAATTGCTATGAGTTGGAATGATAATCAGAGGTGTGGAAGATAGGAACGAAGAAAAAGAAGAAATAACGGGCTTGAACCGTAAATGCAAAAAGGTCCAATGACTATGTGTCATCGTGAGTATATGAATCCTTTACGAATTATGAGGTCCGATGACTATGTGTCATCGTGAGTATATGAATCCTTTACGGATTATGAGGTCCGATGACTGTGTGTCATCGTGAGTATATGAATCCTTTACAGATTATGAGGTTCGATGACTATGTGTCATCATGAGTATATGAATCCTTTACGGATTATGAGGTCTGATGATTATGTGTCATCGTGAGCATATGGATCCTTTTATGGATTTAAGGTCCAATGACTTTGTGTCATCGTGAGTATTAAATGGGAAATGAGAAATGAATCCAAAATTTTGGATTATAGCCCTATGATGGCTGTGATTTATACTTAAATGCATATTCTAGACAACTCATCTGAGCAGCATCGTTAGGGGACAGTTTACAGATAGACGCGGTACCAATGGCTAGGGTACCGCATACGTTACGAGTCCTCGACAGTTTGTGTGAGCAGCATCGAGACTGGTAACAGAAAGATATAGACAGGAAAGTTGGAATATCGAATATGGCTTGAGGAAATAACAGTTCATCCTAGCTCGGTTGAATTATAACTGCTTAAAGCATATGCTTGGTAATTCTTTAAACTCTTAGAACTTACTAAGCATTAAAGTTTACCAAAAATGTTATTGTTGTTTTGTAGATTACTTTGTTGTTTGAAGATTGGATCATCTCTACGAAGTTACACTATCAGGAGCTTGTTTGGTAGTCTTTCATCACTTAGTTTTATGGCATGTACTAGGATGATGTTAAGTTTTGTTTACTTGTTCGAGATTTGATGAACTTGTTATACTTTAAGGAAATATTGAATGTAGTATATGCATGTTCAAGTTATAATATAGTCTTGGAAGTACAATGAAATGACTTGGGAAAACTATGAATTATAATGGTCTAATGCATTTTGATGTCATGAAGGTTATGTGTTGATAAAATTATGTTTTGGTATGATTCTAGAGATTCTTCTTACTTGTATCGGTAAAAGTATAGGGTAGGAAAGAGGTTATTCACTGGCTTGAGTTGTATCGATAGTTGCATCATAGGTATCGGTAGTTCTGTATAAAAGTATCGGTAGTTCGTATACTTGTACCAGTAGAAGTTTTAGGGTAAGATTTCTTAACTCTCTGGAGTTTTTAGTATTGGTAGAAGCATGACATGTTTCGGTAGAAGCCACACTTGTATCGGTAATATTATCTCAAGTATCAGTAGAAGTCTGCACTATTCTTGAACTATTTACTGACTTGATAACTACCGATACTTGTCCAACAAGTACCGGTTGAAGTCTCCAAAAATTATGGAATGACCTGATACCCTTGTTGAGTTGTGATTATAATCGATTGATGATTTATGACGTGCTGGATACACATCTCTTTATTAAAATATGATTGAATGAGATGAAAATAAAAGATGAACAATGATAGATGAACAATAAGACACCGGGATCTTAACCGACGACGGTTTTAAGTTTTTGGGTGTTACATTTAGTGGATCAGAGCTATGGTTTAGTCGATTCTCGGACTAAGTGTAGTGTGAATAAAGTTTAGAAAGTACATGCCATATAAACCTATGATAGTGTGATATCGATTGATCCGATCTAACACCTGTTTTATTACAAATTTTAAAGATGTTATCTGAATCTGATCATGATGAAATTAATGAAGTTAATGGTAATATTCTGGCTACTGATTTTGGTACCAGTCATAATATATTGGTTTCATGAATATTTGAAAACGAAAAGGTGAGTCAAAGTTTATCAGTTTTACAAATGTCTGATGGTAAAGTCAAATGTCTTTTGGATTTAATGAGAGTGATTTATAGAAATTGTGCAAGCCAATTTAGTAGTTTTGCGAATGTTATCCCTGAGTATAGGTAAATAAAGTGAGATCGAGGACATAATGGTGGATTTGAAGTTATAGTGCTTGATATTGCTTCTAGTATGTTCTATTCTCTAAATATTATTTATTGTGAAAGCATTGATTGTGATGGGGTTACTTATTCTCACATTGCATTGTATTAATAATGAAAAGGGATTTATTTCCTAACCAAAGAGATTAATGTTTGAATCATAATCCGATAGGCTAGAGCTAGTATGTCAAAACTATCTGCTAAAAATTTATGACTGTGATTTTTCTTGATGATTTGATGATATTATTAAATCATGAATTTGATATTATTTCGAGAATAGCTTGACAGAAGTTATATGATATTATAGTGAATTATAGTCTAAAATGAAATGACTTAGATGGCAGATTGATGTACTTATTGTTGGAGCCTAATTTTGATCGAGCTTGGCATTTAGGCATTTTTTGGATTTTTAAATTAAATTTACTTAATTTAAAATATTCAAAGTCCAAATTACAATGTCCAAGATAGCCCAACAATGTACAAAGGCCCAAACGGCCCAATACCTTAAAACTCAAATACAACCCCAACCCAAACAAGCCCGATTACACATTTGGCCCAATTTTACAAAAAGAAAAAAGTCAAACCCTAGCAGACCACTCGCACTGCTGTCGCCCCTACCCTTCCACTCAACTCCTACCACGTCAGCACCGCCACCAGCAGCTTGCCACCACTTGCACCACTGCCATTGGTACCTGCAAAGAAGAAAAGACATCAATTTAATGGCAAGAAGACAAAATAAAATGATTGTATTGAAGGCTAAAAAGCTGAAATTAAAATCAGTTGTAATTTTTTAGAGACCATTTTGAAATCAAAAAGACAGATTTTTTCTAAATCAATACAAAAAAGACAGTGATTCGAAATTAACATATAAGAAAAACATAGATCAAAATATCAGATCATCAAGCATTCTCATATTCAGTATTAGCAAGGTATACCATTTAAATATATTTATTTATTGTTTACTTATTATTCAAATTTTTAAATTGTTCATATTCTAAATATACATTAATATACATATTAAATATATCATTATTATCATTTATTATTTTTATTTATTTCAAAATGTTTTAAATAAAAATAAATATAATAAAAAAGGAAAGTCAAGCATACCTGGATTTGAAGGGTCGTCACCGCAGTTTCGAACGGAGCCCCTTCGGATGTCATTCGTGTTCGTGGGGGACTCCAGCAATTTTCATCGATTCAAAAAAATATATATTAGTATAGAAATAATAACAAATTTAAAAAAATGAAGTAAGATTTTATCCTTTTAGATCTGGAAAATATAAACAGATCTAGGTTATGCTTTTAAAAGGGAAATAAAAAAGAAAACAATAAAAAAAACCTTGAATCAGATCTGTTAATTTTTTTTAGAAAAAAAACGTTTCTCGATTTCTTTCTTCGAACATCTAGGCTAGATCCGTTAGATCTAGGCTTGGATCCAAAAGTTTTAGAAAAAATTAAAAAGGAAATTATTTTTTTTGTACCCCACCGCCGCGTACGGTGGCTCTCAACGCCGGAGATCATCCACGATGACAGGCGGTGTGACGGCCCCCCGAAGTTCTACCCTTGGCCGGACTTGGGTCGACCAAACGACCTAGAGGAGAGAGGGGGGAGAAAATGAGAGATTTGTTTTGAAATTTTTGAAGAAAAAGAATGGAAAAATGAAAAACAAAATCAAAAACATGTTATTTATAAACACCCAAAGCGGTGTCGTTTTGGGTGCGACCTAAATGTGCCAAAACGGCACCGTTTAAGGTGACTCGACACAACCTGTGCGGATCCCACCATGAGATTCGCGTGTTTTCAAAAATTGGGTTATTTATGCTTTTAGTCCTTTCGCATTTTTCTATTGTTTCAATTGAGTCCACTTTAATATTTTTAATTTATTTTAAACTCACCCTTTAGTTTTAAATGATTTTCAATTTAGTCCTTTGACTTTTGAAAGCCTAGGAAGCTGCCACGTGTCACTCCTTTTGGGTTTATTCGTAAAAAGTCACTGTTTTGTTTAAAAACTATATTTCGACCCCTTAATTTTTTTAAAATCACATTTTGACCCCCCTAAGCTTCTCAAAATTGCATTTTAACCTTTAAACTTTTCCAAAATTGCATTTTGACCCCTCAAACTTTTTTAAATTACATTTTAACCTCTAAACTTTTCCAAAAATACATTTTAACCTCTTAAACTTTTCCAAAATTACATTTTAACCCCTAAACTTTTCTAAAATTATATTTTTTACCCCTAAATTGTTCCAAAATTGCATTTTAACCTTCAAACTTCCCCAAAATCACATTTTGACCTCGTATTCTTCGAAACTTCATTTTTTACCCCATTTTTCCCTTTTTCTTTGATTTTTATACATAAAATTTAATTATTAGTCGTATTTTTTAATTAATCCTGTTTTTTGATTTTGTTTCGCGTTTTTTATTTCGTACTTCGTATATTATTAATCCTGTGTTTATTTTTGCATCTATTTATCTACTTAATTGTTCCGTCTTCATATTATTTAACTTAGCCAATAAATTTCATATTTTTCTTTAATTTGCATACTCATCTTTAAGATTTTTTTCGTAAAAAAATACATACAAAATAATTTCAAAACCGAGGCAATATCCTTTCGTGTAAAAATTTTGAAAAATTATGCCCTAACGTGCTGGGTGTGATTTTTCGTATAATTCACGCGATTGAATATCCTCTTTAAAGCTTTTCAAAGTGTCCTTTAATTTTGAAATTCTGAGAACATTGTGCCCTAATGTGTTGGACACGACTTCAATTCTGCGAGAAATTCGAAACACACGAGCATTTTTTATTCAAATTTGATTTTTGAAAATCATGCGAAATAAATTACGTGTACAAGGATCGTATTTTAAACTTCACTTGAAATTTCAAGTTCTCAAAAAATATACAAATAATTTTAAACCAAAAAATGAGGCAATTTCCTTTCGTGTGAAAGCTTTGAAAAATTATGTCCTAACGTGTGTTGGGTGTGATCTTTCGTATAATTCGTGCAATCGAATATTCTCTTTAAAATCTTTCAAAATGTCCTCCAATTTCGAAATTTTGAGAACGTAGTGCCCTAACGTGTTGGACACGACTTCAATTCTCTGAGAAATTCGAAACACACGAGCGTTTTTCCTCAATTTGATTTTTGAAAATCATGTGAAATAAGTTGTGTACAAAAATCACATTTTAAAATTCACTCGAGATTTCAAAGTTTTAACAAACAAAGTCCCGAAAGTAATCGATGTGGTACCAATTTTGGGCGTGTGAGGGTACTAGTCCTTCCTCACACGTAATCGACTCCCGAACCTGTTTTTTAGATTTTCGAAGACCAAAATATTTTTCAAAACAGATTTTAATGTTTTATGGTGATCCAATCACACCGAATAAAAGAGATTGGTAGCGACTCACATTTTTCGATCATTAAAAATATTTTTCGAGACCTTTTTAAAAAAACATTTTGACACTTATTATGGTTGAGTCTGATAAATCAGATAGTATAAATCAGAGTTGTTCAGATGACTTTGTACAGGAAATGACCTAAAATGTATATATATATATATATATATATATATATATATCTTATACAGGGAACATGTTCAATGAGTTAAAAAGACGTAACAGTGTATTTGGAAATTAAAAAAGATTTAGTTATTCAGTTCTAGTTAAATATATGAGATGTTGAAAAATTCTTTAAACTTGAGATAGTCATTAAGAATTCTAGTAATATTGTTTAGATTAACTAATGTCTCTGTTGATTTATGAATATGATGAATTAGACTGTTCAACCTTATCTAGATATTTAGATACAGTCGTATTATGATTATTGAGGATATTCTGAAATACTTCAAATAGGATCAGGGTATGCGTAATATGTGAGAAATGTATTGTAGACTATGTGTGAGAAATAATTTACGTGAAAACTATCAACCATGAGTTTTGGTTTAGTGAGGTCAATTTTCTTGATTATGTAAAATTTGACTAATGGATTGGAGTAGTTTTTTTTAGGTTTGGATAGAAAGACTTTTCTATTGGTATATGAAAACTTCAGAAAACATCTCTAAAAATTTCTATTTTGATCTATCTTGAATCTAAGAAGGAAAATTGAAAATCAAATAAGCGTCTAAATTATTAATGCTTATTATGATTCCTGAGTAGAGAAAGTCAAGATAAAGTTTGTGTTATTGAGATTTATTATGAGATTGTTATTCTCTATATTTGAATGAGCTAGTAATGATTTTGTTGTGAGGAAAAACATTAGAATAAATAGGTACTACTAGATAAAAATTTTGAGGACAAAATTTCCTAAGAAGGGGAGAGTTGTAACAGCCCGTTTTTCTGTGGTGTCGAAAACAGTGATTTCGGGACCACAAACTCAACGAGAAAATTTTTAAAATGATTGTTTAAATTAAATAAGTCAATAATAATTTTATATGGAGTTTTGAATTGAAGAATTTTAATTATTGAATTAAAAGTTAATATAAGTGGTTTGGTTCAAAAGTCCAGTGGTTTTAGAAAATGATGTATTAGGACTCGTTTCTGAAATTAAGGGTTGTAAATATTTTTATTAAATATTTACATAGTCTTATTATATGTAAATTGAAGTTCGGTTGGGTAATTTTGATGATTAATTGCTTAATTAATGAAAAAGGAGTAAATTGAAAAGGGGTAAAAGTTAATTGCTATTGATATAAAACAAAAGGGACCAAAGTGGTAATACACCAAGCTCGAAAAGTCCAAGCTGTGGAGGATATGATTACCTTCCACTTACTTTTTGGATATTTATTCATTTAGTCCTAAGTAGTTTAAAGTTAAATTGAAATAAAGTTTATTTAGTTAGAATTTAAAATAATTGAAGGACCAATTGTGTAATTGGACCCTCCTTAAATGGATTAATAATAGAAATGAAGTGGAATTCTTTAGATTTTGGTAAATTGCTATTAAATCCTAATTAAATAAGGATTTATTAATTAGTTTATTTTTTCTATATGATTGGGAACGGTGATTTTGAGGTCACGACTTCGATATGTCAGGCCGTAAATATTAATTATTAATATTTACGAGGTCATTAGTATTGTATTAAAATTTGGTTATGAAATTTAATCGTTGAAATAGTTAATTAAATGAAAATGATTAAATCGTAAAAGGTGCAAAAGTTGAATTAAAAGTATTAGGTGTCAATTGGAGGTTTAGTTGAAGCACCTAAATGGAAATTAGACCACCAATGAGAGTAGTGGACGATTTTGGAGTTGGAAATATTGAAATTGAATGTTATAATTAAGGGTACAAAGGTAAATTAGATCACCATTATATTTTGAACGAAAACCCTAAAGAAGAGCTTGGACATTCGGTTGAACTTTAATCTTTGGTAGTTATGTGAAATCTCACCCATTTTTAGTAATTTTTATGTTTTTGAGTTCATTTTAGCTTGATCTAGCTAACCCGAGGACTAATTTGTAAAATTGTTAAACATTTTGGTTTATTCCATTAATGAGTTAGTGTGTTTCTAGTAATTCCATTAATGATTTATTTTTTTTGTAAATTATTGAAATGATTTAAGTATATTGTATATAATTTTTTTTGCACTGCAAGTGCATCTAGTAAGTTCGTATAGTAAATAACTGATTTATTTTTTTTGTAAATTATTGAAATGATTTAAGTATGTTGTATATAATTTTTTTTGCTTAGTGAATACTAAATTGAGGAATTGAATTAAATTAAAATGAAATTATGTTGAGGAGTATGATTGAAAGTAACAAAATGATATCGTTGAAATCAGGTGACAACGAAACGTTTAAATGATTATGTGTTGTGTTTGTTATTATTCATATTAATGAATTAATTTGGTTGATATATGACAAATAGAAATTGAACTAAATGACATGGTTAGTTAATTCGATATTATGTCTGATAAATAAGGATTATATGGATGTTTGCTCGAAAATGTATAATGTGATGAAAGTTAATTTAAATAGACATGGTATATGACACATATGAACTTCGTGAATATTTGGGACACAAAGGACATGTCAGTAGGGGCTATACAATTTCGAGAGCTAAACTTGGATGTCTTACTACAAATATTCCCTGTACTTGAGTCAATACTACAAATCAATTCGGTAAGTTCGTATTGTTAAATTCCAATTTAAATTGTATATTCTTGTATTTTAAACAATTGTTGTGAGTTGGAACGATTATCAGAAGTGTGGAAGACAGGAACAAAGGAAAAGAAGAAATAACGGGCTTGAATCAGAAATGCAAAAAGGTCCGATGACTATGTGTCATTGTGAGTATATGAATCCTTTACGTATTATAAGGTTCGATGACTATGTGTCATCATGAGTATATGAATCCTTCACGGATTATGAGGTCCAATGACTATGTGTCATCGTAAGTATATGAATCCTTTATGGATTATGAGGTCCGATGACTGTGTCATCGTGAGTATATGAATCCTTTACGGATTATGAGGTCCAATGACTATGTGTCATCGTGAGCATATAGATCCTTTTACGGATTTAAGGTTCGGTGACTTTGTGTCATCGTGAGTATTAAATGGGAAATGAGAAATGAATCAAAAAATTTGAATTATAGGCCCTACGATGGCTGTGATTTATGCTTAAATGCATATTCTCGATATCTTGTGTAAGCAGCATTGTTAAGGGACAGTTTATAGACAAACGTTGTACCGATGGCTGGGGTACCGCATACGTTGCGAGTCCTCGACAGCTTGTTTGAGTAGCACCGGGTACTAGTAACAGAAAAGATATAGATAGGAAAGTTGGAATACCAAATATGGCTTGAGGAAATAACAGTTCATCCTAGCTCGATTGAGTTATAACTGCTTAAAGCATATGTTTGGTAACTCTTTAAACTCTTCGAACTTACTAAGTTTTGAAGCTTACCGAAAATGTTATTGTTGTTTTGTAGATTACTTTGTTGTTTGAAGATCGGATCATCTCCACGAAGTCACACTATCGCAGAGCCTGTTTGGTAGTCTTTCATCACTTGGTTTTATGGCATGTACTAGGATGATATTAATTTTTGTTTACTTGTTTGAGATTTGATGAACTTGTTATACTTTAATGAAATATTGAATGTAGTATATGCATGTTCAAGATAGAATTTAATCTTAGAAGTACAATGAAATGACTTGGGAAAATTATGAATTATGTAATGGTCTAATGCATTTTGATGTCATGAAGGTTATTTGTTGAAAAACATATGTTTTGGTATGATTCTAGAGATTCTACTTACTTGTATCGGTAGAAGTACAGGGTAGGAAAGAGGTTGTTCACTGGCTTGAGTTTTTTCGATAGTTGCATCATAGGTATCGGTAGTTCTACTTACAAAAGTATCGATACTTCATATACTTGTACTGGTAAAAGTTGTAGGGTAAGATTTCTTAACTCTCTGGAGTTTTTAGTATCAGTAGAAGCATGACATGTTTCGGTAGAAGTCACACTTGTATCGGTAATATTATCTCAAGTATCAGTAGAAGTCTGCACTGTTCTTCAACTGTTTACTGACTTGATTATTACCGATACTTGTCTACTTGTTGGACAAGTATCGGTATAAGTCTCCAAAAATCATGGAATGACCATTTTCCCTTGTTGAGTTGTGATTATAATCGATTGATGATTTATGACGTGTTGGGTACACATCTCTTTATTAAACTATGATTGAATGAGATAAAATAAAATATGAACAGTTATAGATGAACAGTAAGACACCGGGACCTTGACCGGCGACGGTTTCAGGTTTTTGGGTGTTATAGAAATTATCCTTTGGGCTAGTTTTTTTTAGGTCCCTGTAATCAACGCACATTCATACCTTCCCATCTTTCTTATGAACCGGCACTATGTTGACTACTCATTCTAAGTATTTCACCTCTTGTAAAAAACTAGCATTAAATTGTTTTCTAACTTCTTTTTTTATTTTCAAAAGCACATCAGGCCTCATTCTTCACAGCCTTTGTTGGATCAATTTTTATTCTTCTCTTATAGGGAGTTTGTGGACCACAATATTAGTACTTAGACTAGAAATGTCTTGATAAGACCACGCGAATATGTCTTTGAACTCTCGAAGCAATTCGATAAGATCTTTTCTTGTTTCTGCAGAGATACAGGTTTCAATCTTCACCTCTCTTTTTCAGTTTCATCCCCTAAACTCACAACTTCTATGGATTCTTTGTGAGGTATGATTTGTTTTTCGTCTTGGTCAACCATCCATAACAAATCAGGAGATAAATTACTATCTTGAACATCTTCAAAATCCTTAGATTCTTCTGCATACACATCCTGCTCAAAATGAGGCTCTAGGTCGACAACAACGTAAGTCATATCATTTGTATCAAGGGATCCGACATATGAACAAAAGGGGATCCAAAGAACAAATGAATATAGGAATTATGGATTATGGTATGAAACGAATGGAAAGAATAGTAAGTTGTTTGCCAAATGGGGTGAAAAAAATGCATCGTTTTTATTAAAATAACAGATAGTGGTCGTGTATCCTTTACAAAAGGATCCTTATTACTCTCGGGCTTACAGCAAAAAGTGTGTTTAAAATATTAATCTAGAAAAGTCCTAAAAACTATAGGAAGCTCCTCCATAGTCTAGTTGTCCAAAAACGCTTCCAAGGGTGTAGGGACGAATTCTTGATAGGTTCCCCTCTCCATTCTCCTTTCTGGATATGGTTTTAACACTCAAAATTTTTCAATTCCCCTATTATTTTGATTATCTTGCTTTCTCTCAGTTTTTGTTCAGAGTTGATAATACTCCCCTTGGCACGAATATTTTAAATATGTGAGGATTTTTATTTTTATTTTATTTTTTTTGAATTTAATGCATGTAATGAAATGCAATGCTAATGAATGCGTGTATGCATATGCAAGAAAGGTATTGATTTTTGGTCGAATTTTGAAAGAATAACTTTACTAGAAAATGAATGTATTTACATAAGATAAAGTACATATAAAGCCTTGCCCTACTGCTCAGAGTCTTAATCTTCCGAATGAGACATGTTAACTTTTGGCCTTTATCAGACTCTGATTCATAAAATATCGGTTTGAACAGCTAACATCTGCAAGTATTCTGCCACTTCTCTAACATGAGTCAATGCTTTACCCATGACATAGTTTCAATCTCTGACTTGCCTCTGAGAGTGCTGAAGTTGCCTATCATTTGTCTCTAAGGTTCTTTCAAATAACTAAATCCAGATCTTGTAGTTTTGCAAAGAAGTTTCAAGTTCTTCTACTCTCTTTTTCAGCTCCTCATTCTCAGTCTGGCTTTCCCTCAATTTGGTCGCAGAGTTTCGAATGTGATGTCTATTCAGAGACTCCTCCAACTTAACCACTCGGACCCTTAACTCAGCTTTCTCTACCAGACTTTCCAACAACTTACTCTTTATGGCATTTTCTTGGACTTGAGCATCTTGAAACTTTCGCTTCTACTATTCCGCTCGAATCCTTTCCTCTTGAATTTCTTTTTTGCTATTATTCTGATGTCTTACCTAACCCAACGATTCTTATTGATAGACGGAGCTTCTTGTAGTCCTTCTTCAAACTATCCAAGTCCTCCTCAACCTTTCTCTTTCTCTTCCTTATCTTCTCGACCTTTAACCTTTGGATATC
The DNA here is from genome assembly GCA_039519145.1 of Kokia cookei. Taxonomy (NCBI): domain Eukaryota; kingdom Viridiplantae; phylum Streptophyta; class Magnoliopsida; order Malvales; family Malvaceae; genus Kokia; species Kokia cookei. The sequence goes on from CM076910.1 coordinate 9,281,757, forward strand.
ATCATCCAATCCTAGTTGCATCTTTTCTTCTTCTAGCATCTTTATCTTCTTTCCCAACTCAAAACTCTTCTTCTCAAAATCTTGCTTTATGAGTTTTAATTCTAATGGAACTACCTACAAATACTCATGAACTAGGCAGACATTTTTTGGATTTGGCACAGGGATGTTGTCATTGGTTCTCTTATTCCTCCACTCATCATACTTCGGGGTTACCATGAGATTTGTAGCAAATGTGAACTTGATTCCAAGCATTCGATATCTCTCAAACCTTCTTCTTCTTATTGTCACCCTTATACACAAACTCGCACTGAGCCAAACCTTGCGTCATTGGGATGAACTACCTTGATCTATACTATCTCATCACTAACAAAAGGGAATATCCTACAGTTTCCCATATCCTAAGTAATGGTACCCAATCAAAATCTCTGTATCGATAAAGTATTTCATCAGGAATAAACCATGGTGCTCGCCATTCAATGTCTTTGCCTCGGAGATTATGGAGTATTGTCATCCACTTCTCCTTAGAAATGTTCTCTTACCTCTATGTAGTCACAAATTCTCTCAAAAGGGAATATCTCTCAGAAAATACTCTAATGGAGACCTTTTCCACCTTTTAGAAGTGATTATGAAACCAAACCATTAGTAGTGGTGCACAACCGATGAATCTTCCTTCTCCTTCCATTCGACATGCGTTCAACGACCTAAAAGTCTCAACCAAAATCATCGGAACAGGTGTGACCCTTTTATCTAACCAGTCGAATAAATCAGTGATTGCCTCCTCTATATGCCCTAACGCCTTAGGAAAGACAACCAATCCGTATAAACTGAGAGCAAATATATCCACCTTTTTCTTCGCGTCCGGATGTACTAAGATCAAATCTCACAAGCTCTTCCAAGTGATACATTTGTTATCGTCTTTTACCTTAATTCGATTTGTAACCCATTGCTCACTCATTCCCGTAATATTCATCAATTTCTTAAGAAAAGTTGGAACACTAGCAGCTCTCGAGTAGATCTTGTTTACTTGAATGTTTGGGCAACGAAGCAAAGCGGTGTACTCCTTGATTGTAAACACCATGCCCATGTTCCCGAAAGTGAAACAATTGTAGGTCGTGTTCCAGTGCTATGCAAGGGCTCGAAAGAGATGCTTTTCTATCTTAACATCAAGTAAATACAGCAAATCCCCATATTCACAGTAGAAAATCTATTTCATTCCGTCATCCTACTGATCCCATATCTCTTTCAGCTCCTGTAGATTATTCAAAGTCACACTAATTTGAGTAAAGTCCTAGAAATCTGATACATGTCCATCAGCCAAGCTATCACCCTTCCCAAGTTGCTTAGCCTCTGACCACATGCGCACGACCACATTATCTTCCATCTTATCAAGATACCTCATTTCCATGACCAGCTATCCACTAGAAATCGAGCCTAAATCAATACCTTTCCTAATATGAAGATGCAATGCAAATGAGACAAAAATGAAACAAGTTAGTACAATTATTATAAAAATTTAACAATAAATTAAAAGCATAAACAAAGAACCTACGCATCTACCTAGGATAGGCACCTAAGGTTCACTATATGTAGTTTGAGTTCTAGAGTAAAGGTACCCAAACCAGCAGATTCCTCAATCCTCACCCATTATAGGCTCATACAGACGAGTTCGATTCAGGGGACACATTTTCCATATGTTTACACGAAAGTGAAAACCTTATGAAAACATAGGTACAGATATATCTTGAAAGTGATCCACTATCCTGCACGGAGGTGAATACCTCACGAAGGAGTAGCTTCTCACTTCCACTTAGAAGGTGTAGTATGTATGCAAAAATATAAACACCACAAATACAGCATACATAAAATAAAATGCAAAGCAACATATATAAAATAAAATGCAAAGGATCACAAATTAAATAAAATCAAATTTTAAATTTTCAACAAAAATACCAAAATAATCGACTTGTGGCTTGACCCTCTTTAAAAAATATCTCCAGTAGAGTCACCAAGTTGTCGAAACCATTTTTTTTGAAAAAAAAAAGTCTTGAGTTATATTTTGAAAAATCGAAAATGGAGTCGCCACTAGCCTTTTTTAAATAGGTGTGATTGGATTACCTTAAAATTTTTAAAATCATTAAAATAATAATTTTTGTCTTTGAAACTATAAAACGACTTCGGGAGTCGGTTAAGCATGAGGAAGGATTAGCATCCTCACACATCCAAAAATTGGTACCTAATCGATTATTTAAAGTCTTATTTGTTGAAAATTATAAACTTGAGAAAATTTAAATTGTGATCCTTAAATGCATGAATATCATGTTTATTTTATTTTAAAAAAAATAAATTTTACGAAGAGAGCTCGTTATCTCGAATTATCGAGAAAAAGTCACATCTAGTAAGTTAGGACATAACAATTCTAATTTTCGAAAATAACAAGCATTCTTAATTATTATCTCAAAATCTCGTATATTTTAATTTTTAAATAGGGTATTCAATTATCTCGGTTCAAAAAAAAATCACACCCAGTGAGTTAGGGCATAATTCTCTCAAATTGCAGAAATAATAAATATTGCCTCGATTTTTAAAAACAATTTATGTATCCTTTTTAAAAAAAATTAAAATGTCATGCAAAAATAAATTAATGAGTATGTACATAATTTACAATTATAATGGTCAAATAATAAAATACATGAATATAAATAATTAAATGAATACAATCAAATATAATTAATAACACAAAAAATATAATTATAGTTGTAGTATTAAATAAAATAATAATATAATCATAGTAATAATGGCAATAAATATTAACTAATTAATAATATAAGTAACAATAAATATATATAAAACACAAATATGGGAAAATTCTAAAATAATTAAGTAAAAAATACAATAAGACGTGTAATTCATTTCAAGACATAAAATATGGCATACAAATAAATAACAAATCAATGAATAAATATATTAAATACAATCATAAAAATATCTAACATAATTAAATTAATTATTAATCAACATGTAATTAAATAAAAAGAAAAAACATAAAATTTAATGATAAATAAATAAATAGACAAACAAGATAATAATAATAAAGGAAAATTAAATAATAAATAATAAATGGCATGAAAATAAATGACAAATAAATAAATAAACAAAAAAACAATACATTAAATACAAAAATAAACAACTAAATATAAATAACAATAAAAAAGAAGACGAACTCCGATGAACTTCGATGAACTCTGAGCAAACCCAAAAAAAGTCATGAATCTCACATATTCGGAAGAGGCCAAAGACGAATCAACATCAAAAGGTAAAAAAAAAAAAACTAGATCCATATTTGTTTTTGTTAGTTTCAAAAGAAAAAAGAAAAAAAGAAATACAAATACAAATCGATGCCTCAATATTTGATTTGAATTTTCTTTGAATGTATGTCTCAAAAAAAAATTCTCTGAATGTTGTATAAAAAAAATCTCTGAATCTTATTTCAAAAAAAATTTTCTTTGAACAAATAAAAAAATCATCCTTATTACATTTGATTTCGTGTTTTTAAAACACAAAAGTTGCATCTTTTTGTGATTTTATTTTCTTGTTCTGCAAATTCTCAAATCTTGAAAATTTTTTGGGCAAGGGCAACGGTGACCATGCGTCTAAGGACAATTATTAGGTTTTTTCATCTTTATTTTAAGCTTTTTTTTTATATTTCTGAATTTTTGTAAAAAAAACTGAACTTAAAAACCCGAACGAAATTGAATTACAAGAGTTGGATAATACAATGGGGCAATTTAAATTGCAAGAAGTGTGGAAAGCCATTAATATGAAGGCGATTCACATCATAGAAGATGCGAAAAATCACTTGAGTTGGTGGGTTTTGGAGTGAGGTCATACTTTTGTAAAGATTAAGTTTTTTTATCTTTATTTTAAGCTTTTTTTTTATATTTCTGAATTTTTGTAAAAAAACTGAACTTAAAAACCCGAACAAAATTGAATTACAAGAGTTGGATAATACAATGGGGCAATTTAAATTGCAAGAAGTGTGGAAAGCCATTAATATGAAGGCGATTCACATCATAGATGATGCGAAAAATCACTAGTTGGTGGGTTTTGGAGTGAGGTCATACTTTTGTAAAGATTTTGCATGATGAAGGCTATGTTTAAGATGTCCCTTTAACCTAATGCCAATGGAGTATTTATAGAAGGAAGATAGTTGCGTGTAGACCTTAACAATTGGATTCCTTTCTTCATAAATGTCATGATAAGGTGACGGAAGTTGATTTAGAGTATTGTTAGAGTCTACCTGAAGAGATTAAATAAAATATTTGTTGGAAGTGATGGATGAATTGATATCCTTAGAGACCATTCCTGATCATTTTTCTTTTTGTTAATTATGTGAACTTGTTCAGTGTGGTGTGATGCTTAAACTATGCTATGTGCCAAACTTCGTGGTAATTACGTGCCACCAAATTTCTACAGTAAGGTACAGGCAAAAGATATAGCACCCCAAAAAAAACCAAAAGCAAATTACAGTATATAAAAGGAAGACCCTAAAGCGTTCCTCATAAGACACCTGGCCGTTCTGTTTTTTTTTTTTTTTTCTTTTGATATGATAAAATAATGGTTAAATTTAATTTCTAACCCTTTTACTTTTTTAAGATTATATAAAAATGGTTAAATGTCAGTTTTGATCCTTATATTTCGTTCATATTTGAGATTTAATCTCTATACTTTAATTTTGACATAATTCGGTGACTCGATTTTTATAATGTAATTAGTCAATCTAAATATTTTATTTTAATTAAAATGCTGATGTGAAATTTAATGGATTTTCAAGGTGTTAACAAATTAATCTAAATTTTAAAATTGAAAAAGTAAAGAAATTAAATTCCTAAAAATAAACGTACAAAATTAAATTCTAAATTTGAAAAGAATACAAGAACATATTATAATCTTTCAATTTTTACTCTATAATTTAATAAAATAAATAATCAACTCAACACAGAATGCGAATAAAACCATACTTGTAATGAAACAAATACCCCTCTACAAAATTGCATTTAAAGAAGTATCTTCAAATATTTAGTAATAAATGTATTCAATTTTCCTCTGCCAATTATTAAGTCCTCCATCCATCCATTAATTAATTAATTATATTCTTTCATTTTAATAAATGCATTAATTTCTATTTTACATGATTTTCGACATTTATATTTCGATTATGTTAGTTTGGTTTCGTTGCCTCAAAATTCGACTTAACTCTCAATAGTAAATAAGACATTTTAATTCATTTATTTTTTTTTATTCCTAATATTTTTATAATGTAATTAGGTTGTTTTCAATAGTAAATATATAAATGTTCGCGAATCAATCGATTCAATCTTTTTTTTTTTCAATTGATATATCAATTAGTTTTCAGTGTAATTGATTCGAACAATTAATCTAATTTACTTGCAATAATTTTAGAGTACACATCATATATTCATCTTAAAAAGCAAAAAAAAAAAAAAGGTTATTGAAACAGAATAAAAAAATCTAAAGAGTAAAAAGATCATATAAGTGTGAAATATTTTATATCTTTATTAAATAAAAGATCTTGAGCGTTAAACATTTTATTATAGTAATATGAAATAAATAATATAAAGTCTAAAAACATTCATTATATTCCAAGAATTAATAATATTTTAGTTGTTATAATAAAAGTTCCCGCAAAAAGTCCAACATAAAATTTTGTATAAAAATTTCGAAAACCATAATTTGATATGATTTCCAGAAGGAGCCAACAACTTGCCGTTGCCTTTAAGAGGTGATGATGGTCCTGACAGGCGACACCAACCACTTGCCAACCCCATGATCGATGCTGCTCCGCCACCAGCGTCCCCCACCGGCCCTACTTGTTTATTTTTACTCTTTTGTCTTTATTTATTATCATGAATCGCATCATGAATCGCATCATGAATCGCATCATGAATTTATTTAACATCAATTTAATTGAGTAATAAATAAAATATTATTTTTTTATAAAATAAATTTGAAGGTAATTTATTTTTTACATTATAATTTTAAACATTTTTAATTCATCATTTTAATCAAAGTTAGATTTATTTTTATATCTATCTTTTTTTTATTCTCAAGGTATTTATTGAAGTAAACTCAGTAATTAATTTTTCGTATTTTATAGGTCCATTAACAGGGTGAATATTGGCTACAAGTTTTAAAGTTGTTTCATACTTAAGACGATGATCAAACCCTCGACCAATGGTTAAGATAGGAAAAACCCTTATCATCTCATTTAACTCTCGTGCAGGAGTGAAATCAGGGGGCTGGTAAGGGCCCTGATCCCCCCTAAAATAAAAAAATTCTCATTTAAGCCATTAAAATTTTTTAAAATTTTAAATTAATAAAGGTAAAAATACATTTTGGCCCCTTAAAAATAATAAAATTTTAATTTAATCCTTTAAAAATTACTCTCCTAACAAAATTTTTTGGTTTCGCCTCTACTCTCGTGATTGTAATGTCTTATATTTAAGTATGACCTTAAATTAATTTTTTACGTTATAACAAGAAAATATTTTAGTATAGATAGATGATGAAGGTAATTATTTTACTTTTCCCTTTTTTTTATTGTAGAAAAGATTTGCTAAAATATTAAAAAGATACTGTTAGAATTGTATTGTTTTATTTACATAAGTTTTATATTTTATACATTAAATAAGTTTATGAACTTAATAAGTGACTCCAGTAGAAAAGAGGATGTTGTTCATCCTAAGAGTTTCGGGTTTGAGTGTCTATGTGTGCAAGGTGTGTGCGTTGTCAAAGAGTTAAGAAAGTATGAATAAATAATATGATGTAATCACACCAGTATATTAAAAAAAAAATTTATATATATTTAAGACATAAAAGGTAAAAAGGCTCTTTTTTTTTTTCTCTTTTTAGGAAAAAGGGCTCTTTGTTAAAGATTCAAAACTGTGTAAAGATAATTTGTAAAAAAATTATGCAAATAGTTATCACTTATATAGGAAAAAAGTTTTAAACTTATTATATATATTGAAAATTTCATTATAAATTTTGATTATATTTATTTTTTTACACAATATTTAGAGTTATTCATAATTCCTCTTTAATTCATAAATAAGAGGATTATGCACTTCAATGCATTCGAACCCACGTCCTATTGCATTGATAATAATATCCATGTGAATTGAGTTAATACTCAATCGATATTATATTTGTTATACTTTTCCCAACCATTGTCCAGCACTAAGCCGACTTTTGTTACACCTTTCCCAACTATATAGAAGTGTTGTCGTATGAAAAGCCCAAGACAACTCTTTTTGGACAATGCCGACCTTTTTGGTTGTTTAAATTTGTACCTTTAAGCAACTTTTTTGGATTAAAATTTTTTTTGTTATATCCTAACTTTTAGGAAGAGTTGAGAAAATCTTAACTTATCTCAATCTTTTTTATGTGTTGACAAATATTTTATCTAACCCAACCTTTTTTGTATTGTCTTTATCTGCTAATGATTTATTCCAACCTTTTTGCTTTTTAAAATTTATTTTATTTTATGTTTACTTTCCCCAAATCCTTTCTTTCCCCATTTTCCCCAAATCAAAATCTCATTCTTATTTCCAAATTTTTATCTGAAATCGAACCCCCAAATAAAAAATCAAAAGCCTTAAATCAAACCCTCCATCCTTGTTCGGCTCTTCTTCATCAGTTTCTCTTTTCAGTTGTGTTCATAATCAACCTTATCCACAACAAAACTTTCGAACTTTTATATTACTCTCAATCCTCATTAAAACTTTCAAACTTTCAATCATAATTAAGCTTCTGCCCTTCAGAAAACATCGACTGAAGCTGCTCCAAGATTAAAGAAGCTTTAATTTATAATATATTTGTTTTTTTTTAAGTAGTTTTTTTATGATTTTATATAAACTATTAAAAGATATTAATGTTTTTGCTATAATATTTGTTATTTTTTGTTATAGTGGTAAGGTGCATTATATTTAAAAAGAAATAATACATGTTCGAATCTTGAAAACGATATTGATAAAAAGATAATCACAAATCTTAAGCATTGACCACAAAACAAATATAGTAAAACCCAAAAAATATTTTTTAGAATTTTCTCAATTAAATTAGCATTCCGTTAATTAGATACATTAGTTTTTTATTATTGTCGAAATGTTTTTTTTTAAAGAAAAAGAAGTCTCGAAAATATTTTTAAATTGAAAAATAGAGTCGTCACCAATCTTTTTATTTGGTGTAATTGGATTACCACAAAACGTTTTAAATTCGTTTTAAAAAACATTTTGGTATTTGAAATCCAAAAAACGGGTGAGGAAATCAGTTACGGGTGAGGAAGGATTAGCACCCTCACACGCCCAAAATTGGTACCACGTCGATTATTTTCCGATCTTGATTGTTAAAATTTTGAAACATCGAGTGAAGTTTAAAATATGATCTGTGTATGCATAATTTATTTCACGTGATTTTCAAAAATTAAATTTGAAGAGAAAAATGTCCGTGTGTTTCAAATTTTTCGGACAATTGAAGTCGTGTCCAACAAGTTAGGACACGACGTTCTCGAAATTTCGAAATTGAAGGACATTTTGAAAAATTTAAAAGAGGATATTTGATTGTGTAAATTCTACAAAAAATCATACACAGCATGTTAGGATATAATTCTTCGAAATTTTCACACGAAAGTATATTGTCTCGATTTTAAAATTATTTGTATATATATTTTAAAAAAAAAAAAGGAAAACAATTTTAATTTAATTAAAAATGGGCGTGTAAATTAAATACGAATGTGTAATTAATGGCAAAATTAAATAACACAAAGAAGGTGCAATCACATGAATAATAAATATACAAAACAAATATATAAAAATAAAAATAAACAAAATACATAATGCGAAAGAAAATGTAAGTCAAAATTATCAAAAAAATAAAATAAATAAATAAGCTGGATCAATTTTAGAAGAAATAAAAAAAAGATTAAATTAAAACAAAAATGAAAATTTTGGGGTAAATATATGAAAATAAGGAAAAATGGGGTCAAAAATGAAATTTTGGAAAGTTTGGGGGCTAAATTCAATTTTTTGGGAAGTTTGAGGGTTAAATTTGAATTTTTAGAAAGTTTAGGGGTTAAAATGCAATTTCTAAATAAAATAGGGGCTTCATGGGTTTATAACCCAAAAATTTGACACGTGGCAACCTTAGAGTCATTTTTGAGTCAAGGACCAAATTGAAAAACATTTAAAATCATTGGGAAAATTGATATAAATTAAAAAAGGACAAAAGGATTAAATTAAAACAAATAAAAAATGTGAAAGGATCAAAGGAGCAAATTGTCCATTTTTAAAAAAAATATGATCTCAAGTGTAGGCCAAAAACGACGTTGTTTTGGGTGTTTTAAGTCATTCCCAAAACTACGTTGTTTTGGGAGCCTATATAAAAAATTTTAATCCCTCTTTTTTCTTTTTTCATTATCTTCTTCAAAAAAACCCCAAAAAAGCTCTCAACTCTCTCCCCTTTCTCTTTTTTCTCTCTTTTTTGTAAGTCTCTCCGGTCGTCGCTATCGTCGTTCCTCGCCAACTATCGTCCACCGCTATTGTCTACCACCATTCATGACGACACTAAGGTAAAAAAATTATTTTTTTATTTTTTTGTCTAAAACATACCTAAACTTTAAACCCTAAACCCTAAACATAGATCTAGCCATATTTTCCAAAAAATGTGAGAAAAAAATGATTTTTCTTTAAGTTTTAGTTTATATATATTTTTGAATCTGTTGGTTTTTTTTATTTAGGGTTTTTAAACCTTTTTTTATTTTTTCTTTATTTTTTTATCTTATTTTCGAACTATAAAAAAAGGTAGGAAATACATGCACACACACACACACACACACACATATATGTATATGCCAATACCTTGCACAATGAACTGTTGGATTTCTTTTGTTTGAATTTGATTTTGCCTTTTTTTCCTATTGATTTCAAATGCTTCGTAACCCAAAACAACATATTTTGAATCGATTTTTAAAGCTAATTTTACAATGATGCTATTTTGTTTTTTTGTTATTAAAATTTTCTTTCTCTTATCCACTTGCTTGCAGGAGTCAGTGATGGTGGTGGCAGGCGGTAGAGGTGTCAGGTGGTAGACCAAGTTAGAGGCGACTAGAAAGAGTGAGGGGAAATTAAGGTTTCCTTCTTGAGTTAAGGTTGTGGGCTAGGTTTAGAGTGGGCTTTTAGGTGTATTTTGGGTTTTAAGTAGTTTAGGTATTTTGGGTCATGATTTTGATTCATATTACATGCTCAATATATCAGCTTCAAGGGTTAACTCTTGCATGTGATCAATCGCTTCTCTCATTTGGGTCAGTGCTTTTCCCATTACATAGTCTCTATCTTCAATCTATCTCAGAGCCTATCGAAAGTGCCACTCATTAGTTTCTAGATTCCTTTCGAGGATCTCGATTCAAATTTCATTGTTATGGAGTGAGACCTCAAGTTCTTGCACCTTTTCCCTCAACTGTTACTCTCAGCCAAACTCGCCCTAAGTTCCACGACAGAGTTCCGGTTGCAATGTCTACGTAGTGACTTTTCTAACTCTATTATTCTAGCTTCTAACCCGACTATTTAGGCCTTCAGTTCAGCCTTCTCGACTTGTCTCTCTAGCAGTTCTCCTTTCACAACGTTCTCTCAAGCTTGACCATCTTGGAATTTCCTTTTCCATTGTTTCGCTTGATCTTTTTGCTTCTGAATTTTTTGCCGCCATTGTTTCGATGTCTTGCCTAATCCAATGGTTCTCATGGACAGACGAAGTTTCTTATAATCCTTCTTCAAGTCTTTTAAGTCTTCTTCAGCTTTTTTCTTTTCGTACCTTAATTTTTCGGCTTCCAACCTATGTATATCCACATCCAATCCTAACCTAATCTTTCCTTCTTCCAAAACCTCTATTCTCTTCCCGAATTTTGCACTCTTCTTCTCAAAGTCTTGTTTCATAATGTCTATCTCAGACGGGACCTCTTGCAAATATTCCTCTATTGGTCGAACATCTTCAGGATTTGGTGCTGGAGTGTTACCATTAACCCTTTTGTTTCTCCACCAATCATAGTTCGACATTGTCAACGGGCTTGCACTGAACTTTTTCATCCTATGTACTACTTTTAATGCGTTCACTATCTCTCTAATCTTTTTCTTGTAGTCATTCTCTTTGTAAGTGAATTCGTATTGAGTTAGACCTTGTGTTGCTGGGATAAACTGTCTCGTCTTGTATTGCCTTAATACGAGTAAAAGAGCGTATCTTATAGCTCCCCATACCCGAGTAAAGGAACCCAGTCGAAACTGCCACAATGATAAAGAATCTCATTAGGGATAACCCAAGGCGCGCACCATTCAACATCCTCATCCCAAAGCTTTTGAAGGATAGTCATCCACTTTTCCTCGGATATATTTAACTCCCTTTGTGTGACAACGAATTCCCTCAAAGGTAAGAAATCTGCCGAGAATACTTTGCATGAAAATTTCTCTACCTTCCAGAAATGATTGTGAAACCAAGCCATTAAAATTGGTGCACAACCGATAAACCTCCCTTCTCTTTCTTTTCGATAAGCATTTAATGATATGAAAGTCTCGGCGAGGATTGTTGGGACTGGAGTGACTCGTTTGCTAAGTCGATCAAAAAGACTCGCAACTGCATCTTCTACATGCCCTAATGCTTTCGGGAAAATGACTAACCCATATATGCCTAGAGCAAAAATGTCAATGCGTTTCTTCACATATGGGTGTGCTAATATTAGATCTCGTAGACTTTTCCAATTGATACACTTATTATCTCCTTTTCCTTTGATCCGAGATGTAACCCACTGTTCACTCATTCCGATTATGTTCATCAATCTTTTCAAAAAGGTTAGGACACATGCATCTTTTTAATATGCCTTGTCGACTTGAATCCTTGGGCAGCGAATCAATGCGGTGTATTCTTTCACTGTAGGTCTCATGTTGAAGTTTCCAAAGGTGAAACAGCTATATGCAAGATTCCAATATTGGGTGAAAGCTCAAAAGAGGTGTTTATCTATCTTCACATCTAGTAAGTAGGGTAGATCTTCGTATTCCCTATAAAACATTTGTTTTGTCTCATTATCCCACTGACCCCACATGTCTCTCAACTCTTGCAAACTGTTTTGGGTCACCTTAATCCGAGTTTGATCCCAAAATTCTAATTAATGCCCCTCTTTCAAACTGTCTCCTTTCTCACGCTATCTTTCCTCTGACCATAAGCGCACGACCATGTTATCTTCCACTCTATCAAGAAATCTATTTTCCATGAAAAAGCTCTCTATTTGGTAATCGAGCTTAAACCAATACATTTTCTTGTATGATAATGTAATGCAAGCAAAAGACACAAAACAGAACAAGTTAGCAAAAACATTAATTTCAATATACATGTATAAAACAAAGAACCTAAGAACTTGTCTTGGATAGTTGCTAAGAGGTTCGATATAACTCTTTCTAAAGCAAGTACTTATGGCTCATTATATGTGGTTTAGGCTCTACAGTAAAGGGTACCCAAACTAGCATATTGCTCGATCCTCACCCATTACATGCTCATACGGATGAGTTCGATTTAGGGGAAAATATTTCCCACATGTTTGCACGAAAGTGAAAACTTCACGAAAACATGGGTACGAATGTAATCCCGAAAGCGATTCACTATCTTACACGCAGGTGAAAACCTCACGAAGGAGTAACTTCCCGCTTCCCGCTTCCACTTAAAAGGACAGTAACAGGTGCATATGAATGAAAACTATACTAGCAGTATCAATACAGTATTATCACAAACAAAATGCCAAGTATTGCATATTAAATTAGACCGAGTTAAAAAACTTTAACAAAAAGACCCGAAAATAATCGACTTTTGGCTTAACTCTCTTATTTTTAAACAACGTCCCCAGTGGAGTAACCAAGCTGTCGAACTGTTTTTTTTCGAAAAGAAAAAGAAGTCTCGAAAATATTTTTAAATTGAAAAATTGAGTCGCCACCAATCTTTTTTATTTGGTGTGATTAGATCACCACAAAACGTTTTAAAATCATTTTCAAAAACATTTTGGTCTTTGAAATCCAAAAAACAGGTTCAGGAGTCGGTTATGAGTGAGGAAGGATTAGCACCCTCACACACCCAAAATTTGTACCACATTGATTATTTTTCGGTCTTGATTGTTAAAAATTTGAAACATTGAGTGAAGTTTAAAATACGATTCATGTATGCATAATTTATTTCGCGTGATTTTCAAAATTTAAATTTAAAGAGAAAAATATCATGTGTTTCGAATTTCTCAGAGAATTGAAGTCATGTCCAACACGTTAGGGCACGACAATCTCGAAATTTCAAAATTGAATGACATTTTGAAAAATTTAAAAGAGGATATTTAATTGTGTAAATTCTACGAAAAATCATACTCAGTACGTTAGGGCATAATTCTTCGAAATTTTCACACGAAAGGATATTGCCTCGATTTTAAAATTATTTGTATATATATATTTTTTAAAATGGAAAACAATTTTAATTTAATTAAAAATGAGCGTGTACATTAAATACGAATGTGCAATTAATGACAAAATTAAATAAAACAAAGAAGGTGCAATCACATGAATAATAAATATACAAAACAAATATATACAAATAAAAATAAACAAAATACGCAATGCGTAAGAAAATGCAAGTCAAAATTATCAAAAAAAAAATAAACGGGATCAATTTTAGAAGAAATAAAAAAATATTAAATTAAAACAAAAATGAAAATTTTGGGTTAAATATATGAAAATAAGGAAAAACGAGGTCAAAAATAAAATTTTGGAAAGTTTGGGGGCTAAATTTTAATTTTTGGGAAGTTTGGGGTCAAATTTAAATTTTTGGAAAATTTAAGGGTCAAATCCAAATTTTTAGAAAGTTAGGGGTTAAATCTAAATTTTTAGAAAGTTTGGGAGTTAAAACAAAACTTCTAAATAAACAGGGGCTTCATGAGTAATAAAGCCAAAATTTGACACGTGGTAGCCTCGGGGTCTTTTTTTAGTCATAGACCAAATTGAAAAACATTTAAAATCATTGGACAAAATTGAAATAAATTAAAAATGACAAAATGATTAAATTAAAACAAATAAAAAATGCGGAAATACCAAAGGAGCAAATTGCCCATTTTTTAAAAAAATCTGATGCGGAAATACCAAAGGAGCAAATTGCCCATTTTTAAAAAAAATCTGATCCCAAACATAGGCCCAAAATGACACCATTTTGGGTATTTTAAGTCATTCCCAAAACTACGTCATTTTAAGAGGCTATATAAACCATTTTAATCCATTTTTTTTCATTTTTTTCATTTTTTTCATTTTTACATTCCTTTCTTCAAAAAACCCAAAAAAGCTCTCAACTCTCTCCTCTTTCTCTTTTTTCTCTCTTTTTTTGTGAGTCTCTTCGTCCGCCATCGTCGCCATTCTCCGTCTGCCGCTACCGTCTACCGCCGTGCACGGTAGCGCTAAGGTAAAAAAAATCTTTTTATTTTTATTTTTTTTGTCTAAAATATAGATCAATACTAGATCTTGATAGATCTACCATATTTTCCAAAAATTGTGAGAAAAAATTATTTTTCTTTAAGTTTTAGTTTATATATATTTTCGAATCTGTTGGTTTTTTTATTTAGAGTTTTTAAATCTTTTTTTTCTTTTTTGTTTATTTTTTTATCCTATTTTCGAACTATAAAAAAAGGTAGGAATTTCCTACCTTTTTTTATAGTTCGAAAATAGGATAAAAAAATAAACAAAAAAGAAAAAAAAGTATTTAAATGCATCTTTGAAATTAAGGTAGAAATAAAAATAAATATGTATATGTCAATACTTTGCACAATGAACTATTGATTTCTTTTGTTTGAATCTGATATTGCTTTTTTCATTATTGATTTCAAATGCTTCGTAACCCAAAACAACATATTTTGAATCGGCTTTTAAAGTCGATTTTACAATGATGCTATTTTGGTTTTTTGCTATTAAAATTTCCTGACTTTCTCTAATCCACTTGTTTGCAGGAGCCAGTGACGATGGTGGTAGGTGACAGAGGTGTCAGGTGGCAGACCAAGTTAGAGGCGGGTGGAAAGAGTGAGGGGAAATTAGGGTTTCTCCTCTTGAGTTAAGGTTGTGGGTTCGGGTTTCGAGTGGGCTTAAGTTTAGTGGTTTGGGCTTTTAGGTGTATTTTAGGGTTTTAGGTAGTTTAGATATTTTGGGTCATGAAAATAGGATTGTAATATGGACATTTTTTTAAATTAAATAAATTTAATTTAAAATTTTATTTTTGGATAATTTTTTTTCAAATTGGGCCCGATCAAAATTGGACTCCAACAATTATTATACTGGTGTGATACGTTAACTTAGTTAACCACATTATATATATAAAGCCCCTTGTCTCCAAAAAAGTTTGACCTTTGTTTATGTTATGATAGATGTCAATAATGGCAATAGAACGATCGCAAAATAATACGAAATAAAAGATAAAACACACAAATTTTATGTGAAAAGTCTTTCTAGAAAAAACCACGAATAGAAGAGGAGAAATTCACTAATATTGAAAATCTAATGAATACAAGAGGAGTTTCGACTATATCTATTTAAAGGTTGAAAACCCTAATCTAATCAATATCAAATAGAAGAAGTATAATTCTATACAAATTCTACTTGTGCGACATGGTCCGAAATTTGGGTCACGCAAACTCTAACAATGTACTAGTAAAAAAATTATTTATATTAGGAATTTAATTATGTATAAAATAAACCTCAAATGTATTTAGATATAAGCTAATGGTTAATGATTTATTAGGATACAAATAAAAAGATTAAGGGTTTATTAAATGTAATAAAAAAAAGTTTATTTTATTTTATTTTATTGAAATAATTTTACAAAGTGATTCAATTAATTGATGTGTGATAAATATTATTTGAAATTTTTTTTGAATAAAATATCTGATGATTCTTAAAATATAAGACGTTCAAAATTACACACTCACCAATGCACTAGTCAGCCAGCATCATCCTGCTGGCTTAAGTTGCTGGCTTCTGTAAAGTCAGAATTAAATGAAAAGAACCGACACACGTAAAAAACTCTATCCTAGGGTGACTAAACCAACACCCAAGAAACTAAAGATAAGATAGGACATAGAAAATGTATAAAACAAAATAAAGAAATTCTCATAACTAAATTTCCTATTCTAAAAACCCTAAAAGAAATACTCTCCCCCTCCATTTTTTAGCATTTCAATTCATCAAATCAAAGTCTCTGCGCCTTTGGCCTTCCTTCTCTGAATTTTCTTTCATTTTCAAGTTTCACCATAAGCCAGTTTCGCACTATACCTTAGATTTTTCGAGAGCCTTCATTCTTGTTCCTTTCTTCCGATCTCAAAAATTGTAAAAACACCCATAACTTCTTCTTAGTTAGCCTTGAAAGTTTTCCCCCAAGATCTCAACTAGATCTGGTGGAACTTCTTCGATCCAATATTGCGGTAAATCAAGCCGTCGTCCTCATTTAGTGAGTTGGTGTGCGGTGTCATTCGCAGATCGGCGTGCAAATCAGAAAGATAAGTTTCTAATTCTTCTTCCTTGTGTCTTTATTTCTTCCACAATCTTTCAAATCTCGGATCTTTCTATTTCCATCAACTGAAACTTTTTTATGACTATTAACGAGTCGCCTTCTATGCAAACCTCCTCAAACCCCATATCTACTGCAAATTGAATCGCTTTTAAACATGCAAGGGCCTCAATGGTGCTTGGATCACTCACATATCCAAACGGGTGGATACATGATCCCATCACCAATCCCTTGTCATTTATTATGATGCAACCCCCTACGGCTGTCATTGATTATTGGGAAAAGGAAACGTCGAAGTTAGCTTTGACTTTTCCTTGCTCAGGCGGAGTCCAATGTTCATCCTCAAACATAGCGCTATTGGTCAAATTCAATTCTAAACTTTCCATTTCAGATTTATAAGATAAAATGAAGTTTGATACGCTCTTCACACTATCTCTATGTCCCATGTGAATGAATTTATTTCTACTAAACCGCAAAGCCCATATTGTAATTACTATAGTTATGCACTGTTCCTTGTTATAAGAGTTGAATATTATCCCTAACTTTGTTTTCCAATCATCTAGTATGTTGAGACTGATTTGATTTATGCCCAAAGTCCTGAAGACTTCTATGGCGAACACACACTTCCAGAACAAGTGCTCTGCTGTTTAATGCTCAGACCCACATACTGGACATTTAGCTCTCGATTACATTCTTCTTTACACTAGGTTAGATAATAGGGGTAAATAGTTGTTAGCAGCTCTCTATTGGTGGATTTATATTTTACTAGGTATTTGGAGCTGCCATTTTTTTGTAAATAATTTGTTGTCATCATTTTTTTGTAACACTCTGGTACTGTTCGGGTCGCTCATCTCTTCCGATATCAGCTATCGGTAAACTCCTTTTATCGAGTAGACACCTGTGTTATCTCCTCGCCATACTATTTCATCTTGCTGCGTGGGATTCACAAGAGGGATACACATAACTTTATCAACTTGTTCAGGTACTAGTAGCCTTCTAATTTCTTCTTCTTTCCATTGAAAATTGTCTACCTCTATTAAATCTACTACTTTAGTGAACTTTATGTTGATGCTTTGTACTGCTACTCTTCCATTTCCAAGTTTTGGTAGCCAAACATCATTCCAAATGTTTACCCTTTGTCCATTCCTGATTCTCCACCCCAACCCTTTCTCCAACAGACTTCGAGCACCCCAAATACTCCGCTAGGTAAACGAGAGGTAAGCTCCTAATCTCGCATTTAGAAAATTATCATTAGGATAGTATTTGCTTTAAAAACACACGCAAACAAACTAAAAGGGTTAATAGTTAGCTTCCATCCTTGTTTTACTAACAAGGTTGTGTTAAACTTGGTAAAATCTTTAAAACCAACCCCTCTTTGCTTTTTTGGTTTGCACATAGACTGCCAATCACACTAATGAATGCCTTGATTTGTTTTTAAATTTCTCGGCCAAAATCGACTCATAAGAATTTCTAATTCGCGATATAATGTAGTTGGAAATTTAAAACACTGCATTGGATAAGTAGGAATCGCCTGCATAACAGCTTTTAAAAAAACTTCTTTTCCACCCATGGAAAGATTTCTAATACTCCATGATTTCATTTTCTGAATGAATTTTTCCTTAATATCAATAAAAGCATTTTTCTTTCGATAGCACATCATAGTGGGCAATCCCAAGTATTTTTTTGGGTTATTTGTCACACGTACCCTTAAAACTTGAACAATCTAATTCCTAATGTTTTCCTTCACATTACTACTAAAATAAATAAGGGATTTTTCAAAATTAACGTGCTGTCCAGATAAACTTTCATATTCTTCAATTACCTGTTTTAAAGTAGTAGCCCTTTCCAAAGTAGCTTTTTGAAATAAATTGCTATCGTTAGTGAAAAATAAGTGTGTTATATCAACTCCCCCCTTCTCTGCCTTACACGACTAATAAATCCTTCACTTTTCGTAATTTTTAACGGCCTTGAAAAACCCTCTGCATAAATAATTAAAAGGTAAGTGCTCAACAGATCACCTTGCCTCAATCCTCGAGTCGGCTTAAATTCTTCACCTTTAGTTCCATTTAGTACTACCGAGTATGAGACACTCTTTACACAACGCAATAGCAATTCCACCCATTTAGAACAAAATCCTAGACTTATCATCATATCTTCCAAGAATAACCATTCAATCTTGTCATAGGCTTTGCTCATATTGAGCTTTAAAGCAAAAGATCCGATCTTCCCACCTCTTTTTCTTTTTAGTGAATGTAGCACCTCATAGGCAATTAAAAATGTTATCTGTGATCTGCCTCCCAGGGACAAAAGCCCCTTGTGTTTCGTTTATACAAAGTTTTAGTACTTTCCTAAATCTGTTCACCAAAACCCATTACTCATATTTTTTAGTGACTTTATTTTAGGAAGGAGGATAATGTTGATTTTATTTACCTCTTCTAACTATTTCCCATTATTTAACACATCCAAACAGTATTTAGATACCTCATCCCCAATTAAATGCCAGTATTTTTGAAAGAAAAAAGCTGGAAACCATCTGTACCTACTGCTTTTAAGGGTGTCATATCCTTTAGGGCTTCCACCACCTCTTCTGTTTTGAAATTCCACACTAACTCTTCATTGTGTTGTGTCGTAATACATGGTTCAATTTTTAAAATTAAACTACTGTTGTCCTCCATAGGTTTAGCTTCAAAAAATTCATTAAAATATTGCGTAGCAATTTGATGAAGGTTATCCTCCCCCTCAATCAGCCTAGCACATACATAATCCAAAAAATGAATTAAAATTTTCCTTCTCCTTTGGGTTGCAATTCTTTTCTGATCTCTTCTGTCTTACATCCATCGCCCATTTTTGTAAATGTCTCCCTAAGTTCTCTAACTTGGCAGGTAACGCAGCCACCTCATCTCCCTAACCAACTTTGATTTGTTCCTTAAAGAAGCTTCTAAAATCCAATTTGCGTTAAATTGAAAACCACTTCCTTGATTCCGTTGCATCCCATCTTGATTACTATTAGTATAGATAAGCACCTGATAATAGTCTGAGAAACCTTATGGAAAATGCTTCACTGAATACAAGGGGAATCGTTTCCACCATACTAAATTTACCACTCCTCTATCAAGTCTTTCGTGAATATTATTATCTACCAGCCTCCCTTTTTCCCATGTAAACCATTGCCCCGAGAAACCCAAATCATAGAGATCACAATCTTCAAAGGCCTCCCTAAATGCCATCATTTGTCTCTCCTCTCGTATCCTTCCCCTTTCTTTCCGAAAGAATACATTATCTCATTGAAGTCACAAGTACTAACCATAGTTGATTATTACTACTATTTAATTGACTCAAAAGATTCCAAGAATCTCATCTTTGACTTTCGATCGGTGACCCATAAAAATCGATAAATCTTCATGGCTCAGTCTCACTCTTATCGTCTACTTCGACATCAATATGCCCTTTTGAATAACTTTTCAGCATAATGTTAACTTCCTCATTCCACCCTAATGAAAGCCCACCCCTTGAGCCATCAGCACCTACGTCAATCCTATATTTATAACCACACTGGTGTCAAATTTTCTCCATTATTTTTTCATTTATCTTTGTTTCGATTAAGAATAATATCTTGGGCCTATTATTTCTCAAACTATTTTTGAGACGATTAACCATTTGTGGTTGCCTGAGACCACAAAAATTCCAACTAATGATGGTCATCAAGATCGATTGGCCACCAAACTAGTGGCCACACCCTCATCACCACACGTATCCGTATCCATCCTACTTTCCAACCCTATCTTACCTTTATTAGATAACCTCTGTCGTTTCTTACCATCTATTAATTCACATGGTAAGCTTTCTAGGTCACAAATTATCTCCATCTTGCTCTTCACCCTAGTATTTTTGTTTAAGGGAAATTCTGCCTAGTTTTTCGTCATCACTTGTGTTTCACCCCCATACTGTCTCTGTGATTTACCCCACTTATTCTTTTCAATACTTCCACTATTATTTTGAGCACCAATCTGTAAAGCTTTTTCTCCTCTAACAAGCTTTTACGGACTTTCCTTGAGCCACCTACTAAGAGTAGGTTCCATTTGAGGCGGTGAGGCACGCAACGAAAAATCCCATCCAAGATCGTCTTCTTCTATCCCTCGTACTAATCGTAAAGGACAGAAACTTTCCCCATGACCTAATCTTCCACATAAGAAACAAAATAACGACAGCCGTTCATATTGGAAGTGGACAAAAGTAGTTTTGTCCCTCCCATAAATAATACGTTTCCTTCTCCTAAGAGGGTTTTGAACGTCTAATTTGACTTTGATTCGCATATAATTTTTACACCTTTTGCAAAAATTATTGCGTCGTAATCCATAAAATCTCCAATAAAATTCCCCAATTGTCTGGCCATGCCTTCCGACATACATCCAGGTGGGAGATCATGAATTTGAACCCAAAAGTTTGTGTGGGCAATCTGGACTTGTAATGGGTCCTCTCCTTCTTCTAATTTATGAAAAACAATCTGATGTCTATTAAAAAACCAAGGCATACATTCAATAACTCTTTAAAGATCAATCTCATTGTAAAATCTAAATAACACCCTCTTATCTTCTAATTCTGATATTGTCACCCCCTCAATCGAGTGCCAAATTTTTGCTAACACGTTTCTCAATGATAGAAAGTGTTCATCACTATTGGTAAGAGCCTTTCCAACCAAACAGAGCCAGTAATCCTCCTCAAACTCCTCCACCTCATCGTTATCCCTACCCGGCTCGTGTTCTTCCTCTACTAGCCTAAGACGAGCCAACTCTTCCTCCATTCTTCTTGTTGGTTCATTATAATTCATAGTTAATCAAATAAAAAACCGCCCAATAAAACAAGATAACAAAAGTTTCTTCCAAACTGCAACTACGGCAGACAACGAAAAGAATAACCTAAAAGAGAGAAAAAAACCCTAACTTGCGAAGAGCGTAGACTATTTATTATTGGAAATTTAAATAGTAAAATTTTGATTGAAATTTTGATAAATAACTTATTTTTATTACATTTTACTATTCATGAAAATAATCTTTTTGAAGCCTTTCCCGTAATATCATATTTAGGATTTGAACTTGAGATCTTTCTTTAATAGTGTAATTTATTTCAGAACCGCAATTAACATTTATTGATAATGTTTTTTTTATATATAATGCTGATTCGAATTCATATTATTCTTAAGATTGTTGAACATCTAGCTCAAGGGCAAAAGCAAAAAATTTTTGAGAGGAGTCGAAATTATATTGTATATTTTTATGATAGTATACCATAAATTGTAAAACGGACATGAAAAATAAAAAAATAACACTAAAAAACAGTATAACGTGAATGAAGAACATTTTTTTAATTCAAATTAATTTTTTTTTTACACTTTACCTAAACTAACCCAAAACATTAATCAATGATCCATACTACATATAAAAGGAAGTCCATAGGGCCTTCCTTACGGACACTTATCTAATGTCAATTTTTTTACATGAAAACTTAAATGGCCAAATATCAATTCTAACCCCTCTACTTTTTACACGACACCTGTTCAATACTCCAATGTTTGTTTTTTTTTACATGAGAAGCTAATGGCCAAATATCAATTCTAATCCCTCTACATTTTACATGACAGTTGTCCAACACTCCAATGTCATTTGTTTTCTTTTTTTTTTTTTTTAAATGAGAATCTAATGGCCAAATATCAATTCTAAACCTTCTACTTTTTTGACATTATATAAGAATGGCTAAGTTCCAAATTTAATCCCTATATTTCACTCAAATATGAAATTTAATCTTTATACTTTAATTTTGATGTAATTTGATACCTCAAATTTTATAATGTCCTACCATGTTTCGCATTGGGTTAGTTTTTTTTTTTTTTTTTTTGCAGGGGTCAAATTATAGAGTAAATAGTTTAATATTAAATATACTTTAAGTCTCTATACTCTTTGTATATTTGAAACTTAGTTTTTGAAATTTTATTTTCAAAAATTTGTCCCACTATTTTTCAAATTTAAAAATTCAGATATAATTATTAACACCATTAAATTATTTTGTTAAATTCGTTGGTGTAGTACTTTGAAATTTAAAAAAATTTAAAGTATAAAGATTAAATTTCATATTTGAGCAAAATTATGGATTAAATATGGAATTTAACCATTCTAGTATAATCTCAAGAAAAGAAGAAGGATTAGAATTGATATTTGACCATTAGCTTCTCATGTAAAAAGAAAAGGAATACAATTGACATTGGAGTGTTGGACAGATGTCATGTAAAAATGTAGAGGGATTAGAATTGATATTTGGCCATTAGCTTCTCATGTCAAAATAAAAGGAGAAGAAGAAGAAGAAGAAGAAGAAGAAGAAGAAGAAAACAATTGACATTGGAGTATTGGACATGTGTCATGTAAAAAGTAGAGAGCTTAGAATTAATATTTGGTCATTAGCTTCTCATGTCAGAAAAAAAATGACATTCGAAAGGCCCTATGGCTTTTCTTTATAAATAATAGTATAAATTAGTAGCCTAAAAAAATTTAATTTAATTAAAATATTAAATTTTTAAAAATGGCTAATACTATTAAAATATTTTTATTAAATTTAAGTTCATTATAATGTATTTTTATATGGATATTAAATAATTTTTTTAATTTTAAAATATCACACCAATAAATTTAATAAAAAATTTAACGATTTTAATAAATATATCTAAATTTTTAGATTTAAAAAATAAAGGAACTAAAAAATATAAAAAAATAAATTCAAAAATTACAAATAATATAAAAACTTTAAACCTGTTGGGAGGTTTAAATTTTTACATTATAATTTAGTAAAAAAACTAATATTACCCCAATAGGAAGCGTTGGTAGTAACCATGCTAGTATTATTTAATTGCCGTAACATTATGGCTCCAAATTTTAAATCAAGCAACCCAATGCCAAGAGATAGCTTTTAATTATAGTTACAAAATTATTGATATATAAATAGTTTGATTATTATAAATTTATAAGAATATGACATAATTGAGTTAAATAATAAGTTTTATTCAAGATAAAAGTAATATGTTAGAATCAAAAAATGTTGGTTGTAATGGTAAAGTACATTGCATTTTTAAGAGGAGAAGATTTGAATCTTAAAAAACAATATTATTGAGAGGTAAAATCACGAACCCCAAATATGAATTGTAAAACAGACATGGAAAGTACTTACAAAAAAGAACATGCTAGAAACTAATCTATTCTATAAGAAAAAATAAAGCTTGTTTACCTACATAATACAAAAATAAAAAAATAAATACCTAAATGGTATGCCAATACCATTATTTACCAAAATTGTATGTTTGCAACAGTATCAAGGGGTGGAGGGCATGAAGGAGGCGACACCCAATTTTTTTTCTGACACAATCATTGAAACATCATTACAAAATGATGTGTTTTTTTAAATATATTTTTTTAAAGGTGGAGAGTGTGAGATAGACGGCACTAGTATTTTCTGGTGTAGAAATACGATTTAATTGGTAGAGGCTGAGAGAGAGGTACACAAGGGCATGGAACAACACTATTATCGCTACATTGAGGAGTCTGGGCCCAAATCCCATGACAGAGTTCCTTATGTTCCCACCTATTGTTAGGGAAGCCCCATCGTCCTCCGAGCAACCTACTCTTGAAGGTAGGCCTCAACTTGTCCTATCCCCAACGAGAATTCATATCTCCGATGATGAGGAGCATGAGGGACATTCCAACGCCATGGAGGACTGTTTCAGAACAATCACCAGCCTGTTCGAGGATGAATTTTCGAACAATCTTGGGGCTCACATGACGATAAGGGAGGCTGTTATTGAGGAGATGCGTACACCGATCGTATCTGTGGGTTTGGAAGCAGAAGAAGGCGTCGAAACAAACACAGCTGAGAAGGAGAAGCCTGAGGAAGAAGAAATAGAAGAAAATGAAGGAAAGGAGAAGGATAATGAAGAGAATGAAGGACCTGAAGAGAAGGAGCCGAAAGAAGAAAAGAATGATGCCCCGACAAATTTCGAGGAAGAATTTGTCGACGCACCCACAAATGTGGGGGCATCCAGTGAAAACTTGGCTCTACCTGAAGCGAGTCAGGATGAGGTAGTTACCAGCAACACCGAGGATATTAATCCTCTGGCCATTGTGCCTTATGTGGGACCACTTGTTGAAGTCCATCCATCTGATGTAACAGTCGATGAGGCCTCCACTCAATTGGTTATGAAGGAGCAATCCGCTGCTCCGATTGATTCCAAGGACAAAAAGAGAAAGAGGAAGGACAAGAAAAAGAGGCGCAAAGCAGAAGAGGAACGCCCGAAGAAAAAGAAGAAGAAACCAAGGCAGCCATTTCATCAGCTGCTGAACAATGAGTTAGTTTACTTTTCTATAGTTAGTTGCATGCATCTTATTATCATTGCATTGTTATTTGTCATTGCATTTTTCATGTTAGTTTATCTGCATTGTAGTTGCATTTCCATTTTTATATGTATAGTATTGTCAATGCATTGGGGACAATGTAGACATTAAGTTTGGAGGGATCTTGTGTGAAATGAAAATAAAATTACACCCACATATTTGAAAATTTATTGTGTCTTTAGGTCAATGAAAGTATGCAAAATTTCAACAATAATGTGATCACAGTTTTTATTTTATGCATAAATCTTGAATTGCTTGGAATGCTGATATGTGAATTGGGTGAATATGAATGAATATTGAGCCTTCTATTTTTGGATGAATGATTGGAATTGCTTCAGTAATGAATGGGTAGAATCAATCTTTGAATCTTTAAATAACTTACCAATTGCAGTGACATTGTACTAATAAAAGACACTCCAATGTGAGTGCATTGTGACTTATCAAAGGAGAACACTCCACTGCATGTGTTAGAAAAATTATCTAGCCAAAGGCTGTCACTACAAGAGTGTCTATCGGCGCAATTACACACTTCCTGGGGTTTTGTTGCACCTATCATTACTGCCCAAGAACAAAGGTAGAGTAATGCAATGACATCTCTCAGTCATTTATAAAAAAAAGAGAAAGAAAGAAGAGAAAAAAAGAAAAAAGAAATATATGTTGTATTGGTCAAGAAAGGTTAAGATTCAAAGCACGTTACTATCATTAGTGAAGTTGTCGTTTTAATTATTCATGCCTATAAATTGTCGATGCATTATTCTATCATGTGAATATAATTTGTACATTAGAATTCTAGTGGATTTAAGTTGTTAGAATAATAATTACGGTGACATGTTTTGTTTGTGATTTTGTTTACTTTTGTTTACTTGAGGACAAGTAAAAACTCAAGTTTGAGGGTGTGATAGCATAAGAAATGACACTTATTTTCTCCCTAAATTTATGTATTAACTGTCCCTTTTGTATTATATTTAGTCATTTCATACTTAGTATTTACATTTTCTAACTTAATGTTGTGTGGCTTAAATTCTCGTTATTTTATCTCTTCTGTGCACTAATATCGCCATATGCAACATATGTATTGCGTCTGAAATTGTCAGCACAGGGATCCAACTCAGAAAATCAATGCTAGAAAAAGTTCAAAGATGTAGTCATAAGTTTAGCTTGGAATTGCGGCCAGAAATGTCACCGCATGGAAACATCTACTTTGTAAATTCACGCTAAAAACACATCTGGAAGGACCAGCGCAGGAGAATAACACGTTGTCGTCGCAATTAAAGATTACAGATTGCGCCTAACGATGTCACGGCAACTTGTAGATTTATAAAGAACATACCAGATCTACGTGAGTGCACAGCTAGATTTTAACAAACTTTTACAACTGCAAAATAAGTTGGATCTGAAAAGAGATGGGATCTGCAATTCTCAAAGCTTATAAATAGAGGAGAGAAGAAGGAAAGCGGATATCAAGAGGTGAAGAAATTAATTTTGCAAATTCTCTAAAGCTTTAAAGCTTGGTTTTAGAGTTCGGTGAGCTAAACGAGCAAGTGTGCGACAATTTCTGACGAGTAGTCTTGATGCGATATAAGAGGAGCAGTTAAGGAATAATCCTAATAGCCTAGGAATAGTGTGCTTCGATTTATTTGTTAATCCCTCTTTTAATGCTGATGAATTCTTATTAACAATTGATTGTATATGGAAATATCTTTCAATGTTAGATTACTTTGATTCCTATTTAATTCTTCTCATCTGTTTTCCCTAGGATTTAACTATTTTGACCACGAAAGTGCAATTGCAGTCTATCGACACTGGAAAGTACGGTGACAAGTTAGGTTAACAAGCAAATCAGCGAAAGTTGCTTGAGGCTAAGAGGAATGTTAGTCACTTGTTCTTAAGTGCAAGGCATTGCCAACACTGAAAGGTGGGGTAAATGTGGGCGCTTGAGTCTTGGTTAAACAAAGAGTTGTTACTGGTATGATTTCATTGCAACCTTATTGCTGCAACAGTTCATCTATAAAATACCTTGTTGTCACATCTAGTGTTGCTACTTAGTGAAGTCAGTGATCCACTCCATTCTCTTCACTTGATATACTTTTACTTTTTTGCATTTAAATTCTCAAAATATCAACAACAATTTTTTTTTCAGTTGCTCTAACATTTTATTTTTATCTTTGCATTGACAACTTTGATTAACTTAGTGGTGCAGATCTGATTTAATTGCGCTGACATCCTTACTAGCATTTTCTCTAATTTTAACTTTAGTTGCTTCGACAATTGAACATCAAGAACTTTATCCTCGTGGGATCGATATTTGATAGAGCAAATCTATCAACTATACTTGCATCGACGAGTGTCCACTTGCACTTAAATGCTATGATGTTTACAGGCTGCTCATAGTGGTTCTTCCACGACACAGTGATTGCTTTATTTATTTACACTTAGTTTGGTTTCCTATCAACGCTAACGATTTTATTTTGTAATAGTATTTTTCCAACAAGTGAATCATATCATAACACTCCTTATTGTGTAGACCTCACTTTTGTACCTAAATACTAGATCCTTACCACTAAATTTTCTCTTTGAGAATTTAGGTTGTAAACACAATATGTCTACTTTTCGAATTCACTCACAAAATACATTGCTCAATGAATAATAAAGTGCTCTCTTAACTCAATACATAAACCTATACAAGTCTCTCAATATGCAAAAAATTTTGAGACTTACTAATATACTAAAGATCAATTACAATCCGACCTCTTCAGCTATAAAATAACATAATACAATATACTAATAAATACCAATATAAAGTGGATTGTTGGAGATTCATTCTTCAGTGTTATCTTCAATGCAATCCATATTCATTCTCCACGGTCTAAGGGATTCAATTGCTTGATCCGAGCTAATCCAATAGTCAAAAATAGTTACTTTAAATGGACAAGTCAGGCTCTTATACATTCAATACATCAGCACAATTGAAATCCAAAAAATTTTATTTCAACAAATTACCAACTCCAAACATGACAAGTAATAGGTTTTCATAGGAAAAATGAAAGTGATCACTTTCAATTGACACTTAATAGTCCACTTCAAAAAAACTGCCTCAACACTAACCAACAACCACACATAACTACAGTTCATTTACACTAAAAAGTACATACCTGCATAACAATAACTTGCAAACTCTGAGACACAACAATTCTATTAATAACTAGTATTAAAATAATTAAATAATTACATATAAATAATTTTAATTAACAATGCAAATATTTTAAGATATCAAATATATAATTTAACAAAAAAATATGTAAATACGAAAAAATAGAGAAACAAATTAATGAAATCTCATAAACTTATAAAATTAAATTGTATTTTTTTTTTTTTACTAGAAAGAGGAGTGTAACAATTCATGTTAAAAGAAAACAAAGGAAAAAAAATAAAACTAAATTGTAGTTTATTCCTTTTTAAGCCTAAAAGTCCCTATATATAAAAACTAAAATCCTAAATAAAGCAACATAAAATAATATTTATCTCCCTTAAAATAAATATAAAGTTAACTAAAAGGAACAAAAAAGAAAAAGAAAATACATCTTCGATATTGCTAAACTAGCTCTATTTCTTAATTTATCTCCAAACTCTTTTTGTTCCAAACTACAACACAAAATCAAAATATAAGTTATATCCAACAATTTAAGCATTTAATGATGAAAATCAGAAAGTAATTAGAAATTACCAACCCTTTTTGTTTACCACGTCAGCGTCTCTGAGCCTACCTCCACCTACGAGTACTGCCAAATCCTCCATTTCATTTTAAGCTTTATTCAATGATGAACACGCAACCTTTGACTTCTAGTAACGACCGGCATTTAAGTCAATTAGGCGCATTATAATCCCAGGCGCCAGCCACGTGTTCGTTAGAGAGAAGGCGAGTGGCCTTTTACCAATAGATGTTTATTAATTTATCATTTCTTTTTCCTTTTTCAACTTTTTTGGGTACTTAATACACTATTTTTATTGGATTAAAAAATGTTACAATTGCTTTGCTTCATATGGGGAAAGAAAACTAGAAAGAAAAATATAGAAAATATATTTTTTATTAGTATGTTTATTGAGGTTGAATTACCTAAAAATACTAGTAATTTTGGAAAATTATCAAATTAAGTTGATTTTTTCGAAATTTATCGGATCAGACAAAATTTAGAAAATACATCCAGTTAGATAAGTTTTCTCTCAACGACTACCTTCAATGGTCAACTTCCAACCGCTCCCTTAACCCCCCAACAACCTTTTTTTTCCTATCTAAATCACTATTTCCTTTCTTTTTCAATTCACTCTCAACTCTCTCTAATTCATTCTTAATCTTCTCTCAATTTTCTTTTAATTTTCTCGTAATTCTCACTCAATTTTTAATCCTCTCTCAACTCTCATTTTGCTATTAAAATTGTATTAACATTTTTTTAATTAATATTGTATTACTATTTTTTTTCGTATTGATTGAAATTAGTAATGACAAATTGTCTAATTAGTTTGAATGGAAAACACTTTTCGACTGTTCAATTGCAAATGGTAAGAATTTTTTATTATATTTAATTTAATTTAATTATTTTGTTGTTATATTGAAGTTTAATATTTTGCATTTTTTATACATAGTCGGAAGATCAGATTTTGGAGACGTATATTCGTTCCTCCATCGTCTTTAATCGAACCATACTTGAGAGATGTGAGATTTTTGCATGTGGCTCATATAGGTATAGGGTGTAAATTGGACCCCACACTTGTAAGCACATTAGTGGAAAGATGAAGACTTGATATACACACATTTCATCTTCCATGCGGCGAGTGTACTATCACACTCAATAACGTGCAGTTATAGCTCAAGTTACCAGTAGTGACTAGCTCAATTGTCGCTGTCGATTGGAGAGATGTATGCGAGCAATTTTTTGGGATGGTTCCGAACACAATTTATGGAGCCCGAATAGATATGAATTAATTGAAAATAAATTTTGTTGGGCTTGATGTAGAATTGAGTGAAGTTGAAAGAGAACATCATGCTCGGACATACATCCTTAGGATCATCAGGGGTCTCCTAATGCCCGATAAATCATAAAATCTTGTCCATTTAAGGTGGTTGTTAAAACTTGTGAACTTTAGAGAAGTGAGACGACTCAGTTGGGGGCCAGCTGTGTTGGCGACGTTGTATCGAGAGACATGTCGAGTGGCACAACCACACAAAATTAAAATTGATGGTTCCATACTCCTACTGCAATCATGGACGCAGTATCGAATGTCATTTTTACGTCTCCGATCAAACTACTCTTATACATTCTCACTCGCAACAAGGTAAAATTCATTAGATAAAATACTTATCATGATAAAATTATTTCAAATTTAAATTATTGTATTAACATATTATTTCAATAAGTGGAACCATGGGTCGGGTTATGTAGGACTACCGAAGGAGTTTCAAGATATACGGTTAAATCAACGATTGAAAGTATATTTTTAAACCTAAAACACTCATTTTTAACTTAAAACACCCTAAATCAACCTCTCTACCTCTCCTAAACACTAAATCTTTCTAAAAACTCTTAACTTCCAAAAATCCTCATCTGAATCCTAAACTCCAAAATTTTTATTGACACTTATCAAGCTTTATTTGGGCAAAGAATCATCAAACACTTGGAAAAGAAGCAGAAAAGGTTGTAATGAGGTCAAGATTAAATGTTCCTTTATTCATTCTATTGTTTCATTGATTAATGTTTACTACTATTCGATTATTTTAAGATTGAGTATTTGAAAATGTCTCCTAAAAAGTGTAGGAAATCTAAGGTCCAAGAAACTCCGATGTTTTTGGACCTTGAAAATTTTCAAAACCCAAATTCTGAAAAATATTTTCTTTAATTACAAGGAAAATCATTTATACAAGAATGAGGGTTCGAACCCTCTATGGTTCTTTGCAAGAAAATATGGACACTATTCAGGTACCATCATTGGGAGCGATTTTTGTCCCTTTTGAAGAAAACACAGTTTTCTCGATGGTACAAGAGTTTTATGATTCTTTCAAAAATTAAGAGATACAGAAAGGGTATGGTGCAATATAAAGTATTGTAATAGTACGAGGGAAGAAGTGCTACTAACCCCTTATGATATATGTGATTTTACGATGTCTTGTATTACGAAAATGACTTTCTTGACAATATTGATTTAAATAAATTTAGGGATATCAATATGGATGATGTCGTAAAATATTTAACCAAGGGTAGAGGCAAGTGGATCTATAAGCCATATATCTGATTATCGACTAATTTCAATCAAGAGATAATGTCCTCGGTAGCAAAAATGTGGATGCAATTCATAGGAGCTAGAATTACACTCGCATTGAATGTTTCTAATGTTAACACTTTCGAGCTATTCTCTTGTATGACATTTTGTAGCGCAAGTAGATATGTGTGGGTAGGTGGATCTATCGTGAGATGAAGCATTATGTGTGTGGTCAAAAAGCTGGGATTTTCATTCCCCACCTCGTGACAACACTGTGTCGGAGGGCGAGGTTTCGATAGGAGAAAATGAGCAATTGATGAAGCCAACACGAAGCTTAATTGGTAATTCTTTGTATACTAAGTACGTTGAGCTTCAGAGGAAAAAAATCATCAACTAGAACCAGAGAAGGAAAGAAAAGATGGATGTTTCAGAAATCACTCAAAAGAAAGGAACAATCGAAGACTCAAAGAGGAACAAGTGGGAATACTGAGGAAAAGCTTGATGGGATGATTAGGTGGATGTAGGAAATAGGCTTGATACTCAAGGAATTTGCAAGGATGAATGATTTAAGAGTCTCGAATTATCCTCCTGACATGTTCGACCTAACACAGACCCACCATGACGAAGGATGACCTAAGGCATTGTTTGGTATATACCTAGAGCCAAAAAGCTAACTTGTATTTGTTCATCCTTAGTACCTATCTTTTGAGCTAGAAAACACTTCTTGATGAACCTTTATACAAAACCCAAGCTAAATAATAATAATTTTTGCTTACCCTTTTCTTTGGTCCTAAACTGCATGATTATAAACTTCTCATCATACATATTGAGGGTTAAGTAGATACATTACGGTGGTTTTGTAAAAATAGAGTGATATAAAGATTATAATGATTATAGGTTAGCTTAAAAGTATGAAATAAAAGAAAAATCTAGAAAGAAAATCAAATGAGTAAAAAAGTAAATAAAAAACAAAAGCATTCGTGAGTTAGGTACCTTGAAAAGAAAGAAAAGTGACAAAGTCACAAAATAGAAAAACTCGTTCATTAATGCATAAAAACTTGTGAGCTAGTCGTAGTTACTATATGATGCTGAGATTTCCTATAAGAGAGGTGGAGGGAGGATAAATAAGACGACGAGCGGGAAAGGATCACTAAGGGGGAGAATAGGAAATAATATAATGTGCCAAACTATTTTCGTGCTTGAAACCATTTGATGCTTATTATTCTTGAATTTCATACCGGTCCCAAGGTTCAGAACGGTACAAGCCAAAAAGTCCTATGTGATCTAAGTATCCTTATGCATGAATGGACATCATATTAAACAATCACACGTACGGTTATTTGTATTATGCTAGGATAATCAAATTACTTGTACAATTTATTGATAAATCCCTACATTTGAGACCCTTAATGTTTGTATGCCTTGTAGAATACTGAACTTAGATGTTTGATGACAAAAGTGGTAAGTCAATTATTCATCATGTTAAGATTATGTGTAAATATGAAATTCCTAGTCGTGTGCTCCAAAGCTAACCTTTGTATCATACTTGCTCAAGGGTCGTCTTTATATTTTCTACTTTTGTTTACCTTACTTGAGGATAAGCAATGACTTAAGTGTGGGGGAGTTTGATCTGTCGTAATTCGATGTAGCAGATTAAACTAGTTTTCGTATTTAAAGAGCTTAAATACAAGTTATTTCATTACGTTTTAGTTAAGTTTTTGTATTTATAATTACATTCAATAAAATGTGTTATTTGAGTCTTTTATTGACCTTAGGGGCCTAATGAGGCCTAATGGTAAGCTAATATGCTTTGTGAGTACGCAAGAGACCATTAGAAGGTGTACCAACTCGATATTGGTCGCTGTATTGCAACACGGAAAGAGGGATGTCATAACATAAGAAGCAGAATGGGAAAATTTCAAGACTGTCTTGGGTGTCGCGACTCACCCTGAGGATGTCGCGACATACCCCTGAAGATACACTAAAGACATGCATACTACCTTCGATGTCGCTTCATAGGCTCTAGTGTGTCACGACATAAACCTGTACGGGAAACTAATACGAGCCAAGGGCATTTTAATCCACACAATTAAACATTAAGCTCAGGAGCGTCAACTGATTATGGTTAAGGACGACAACCAATCTAAGTCTATAAATAGGCTCAATTAACACATGTTATGAACAATATTACATAGTTTAGAATTTCCTTTGTAATTTTAGTTTTAGTTTTTCCTTTCTTTAGGCTTTTAGGTTATTTCCATTTTCGTTATTTGCTTTTGTTGGGAGATGATCTGATTTGTGAACGTGATCAAACTTTGTGAGGATTCGCCATTATTTTCAATACAATTCAGGTTTCTTCTAAACTTTATACTCTTTATATGTTATTCATGTCTATTTTCTATATCATGTGTTTATTGTTTACAAGATCCATGAGGAACTAGTCCTCTTATAGGAGATTAGCGAGTGGAGGTATGATTAATTAACTATTTTGTAGGGTTACTTAACAGATCAACTGTTCGGGAAAGAAAGAACATAAACCTTAGGCTTGACGACCCTAGGAAGTTATCAAGGTAGGAATTAACCCAATATTGGTATGACTTATCCGTGAACACCTTAACCCCGAACGAGTCTGAACTGTGAGGTCGAAAGATAAGTAGTTATCGTCGACTCATTATTTTAGTGGAAGATCAAAAGATCCTGTTGGGATATCAACTATTTGATTGAATAAGAAGCCCGAAGCAATAGTTGGTTACAGTTACTGAAGCGAGCTAATCACCCATGCTCAGATTTGATATATTCCATCCTTTGATTTCCCGATATTTCTTTATTTTTGTTATTTTATTATCATTATAAAAACCCCCAAAAATATATTTTATATTTTATCGTAATATAATCTATTTAAATTTTTGATTAGATCTATTTGTGCTTAGGTTAGAGTTAACTTAGTGCTCGCCTCCCTTGGGTACGATCCTCAGAGTACTCAGTACTTCGTTGTAATTATATTACAACTTGACTCGTATAATTCCAGACACTACCTTCCTAATATATTTTAGTACAGGTTTCTCACTCTAGACGTTGGTACGTTCGGAGGCAATCAATAACTGAAGTAAATATGGCACCTAGTGCCTCATCGACTCGTGGTTGAAGTAACCCTGAACTCTTCCTATCTTACGGCATGCCAACTATCCCGACTTTGTTCGAACAATTAATAGAGTATTCATTACTCATTTCATTATCAACTAATAAATCAAATAATAACATGTATCCGT